>CM050447.1:144513673-145113673 GCA_027563935.2 Costus lasius | reverse complement strand
TGCCATGTTGAGTTTTTGATTGTTTGGATTGAGTTAATGTGTTAGACGTGAAGATCTTGCACGAGAGTGAGGATCGGAACATTGGAAAACCTTAAGTAGAACCTGTGTTGAGATTCAAATGCACGAGAGTGATCCTTGAGTTTCCACTTGAGATTTTTGACTTAGAATTCAGATGCATGAGAGTGATCCTTGAGTTCTTTGTTCAATGATTTACTTATTTTTAGCATTGGATAGATCTTGCACGAGGGTGAGGATTGGTCCTTTGTTTGATTGACTGCGCGAGAGCGAGTTGAACCTTTTATGAAGTAAATTACATCTTTATTATAATGAAATTTGATTGACAGCCTTTATTTCTTTCTAGTTAGTATAATCAAGGTGGATGAACCCCTAGTCCCAGTTTCTCTCTAATATATTTATCCGTGCACTTTTCGATCGTTTGCTACATCATCTTCAGTTTGCTTAGCTAGTGACAAAATGATTATTTGATACTTAACACGTAGGTCTCTGTAGTTCGATATCTATTTTATTACTTCGAGTATCCGTGCACTTGCGGACTACAACAGAGTGGAAAACAGTTAGAAGACCCAAGGGGACCATTAGATGATAATGAGGAGGAGCCTAATGTTTTACCTAGTAATGAACCGGTTTTGGAATCACAACCCACACAAGTACAGTCCCATCCCAACTCTTCTCCTTCTAAGGAGGATGAGCCTTCACATAATGGTGATTTACCTTGTGAAGTTGAGATACCTATACCTAGTTCACCACCACCATATAGGACACCTATCCCTTTTCCCTAGAGGATTGTGCAAGCTAAGTTAGATAGGCAATTTGGGAAGTTTTTAGAAGTGTTGAAATTCAAGGATCACTTTCATGCATCCGAATCTCAACATAGGTTCTACTTAAGGTTCTCCAACAATCCGATACTCAATTTCTTGCAGCATCATCATGTTTATCACAGTAACTCAATCCTAAATTCAGATTATCAACATGGCAATATACTTCTAAAATCGAGAATTAAGAACAAACCTAATTTCTTACGATGAGTTCCTAATGTTTAATTTTAGGGTTATAAGTTCTCAAGTAAATCACCTTTCGGTCCTTATTGCGAAAACTCTAAAATATGCTTGATAATATGAATCTATGGAGAATTAAGGAGCAATTATCACAGAAGTAGAATTATCATAGTAAATTCATCATGATGAAATAATGAAAAATTCATCTAGTCATATAAAATCAGGGGGATTACACCCCATGTCCCAAAAGAATCTCTAAGCTAGGATGGATGAAGAATTACAATAAACCATAGTTTAGAATGATCAGAAATCGAAAAGATAGGAGAAATAAACTTTATAGCACGGCAGTAATGAAAATTACAGGCGCAATTTTGGTCGTGAACAGTGCAAGCGCCTCTTCTTTCATTGATTTCTCCTCCGATCAATCTCCTTTCTCTCTAAAACTTCTAGGACATTGTCTTCTCTTCCAGCCGAAGCTTCCTTGTGAAAATCGTGGCCTGAGGTGGCCTCTACGACTCTCGGCGTGTGGCCGTGCCCTAAGGACGCCTTCTTTGATTTCTCTCTACACAATGGATAAAAATTTGGGCATTCGCTCCCCTGTCTTCTCCTCGTTGAGATGAGTTTATAGCATCTATCGGATCTCAATTTGGTGGTCTGGATCGTCCGAAATCGTCCGCGCAAGATTCGGGCTTTAAAAAGTCTGGAAGAATCGCGCGTCCAGGTTGCAATTACGGTCGTGAAAACAGTTACGGCAGTGCCGTAATCTCTGCAAAAGTTCTTGGTGTAAAAATCATCCGGAATTATGGTACTGTGAAATCCATTACGGTAGTGCCATATTTTCTTCTGTAGATTTTTGGACTGAAATTACGGCACATAAAATTGGTTACGGTGGTGTCGTAATTCTTGCGAAACTTTCTCTTCAAAATTGTCCCAAAATACGGCAGTGCTCAGAAATTACGGCAGTACCGTGTTTTGTTTTGTAGGTGCAGTGAAAATACGGTACCGTAATTTAGATTGCGGCCCTACCGTATTTTGGTCTGAAGCTTTTTTTTCGTGAAATTTGACAGGTAGCTTCGTCTCGACATCTGGAATTTATTGGTGAGCACAAATATTTCAAAATCCATCAAAATATGGCACTTTTTACCTAAAAATTATTAAAAATAAGAAATGGTGTAGATTTCACAATATTTGATAAATAAAGCTTAAAAACAAGCAAAAGAGCATGAATATTACACAAAAAAAGTCTATCAAATGGCACAAAAATTACTATGTAGTTTGGTGTCATCATTCGACCCAATGTAGAGGCGAACAACTTTGAGCTCAAGCCAGCGCTGATGACGATGGTCCAACAAAATCAGTTTGGGGGTTGCCCAAATCAGGACCCTAATTTCCATCTAGCTGTGTTTTTAGAATACTGTGATATTGTTAAAGTTAATGGTGTTTCTTCTGACACAATAAGACTGAGACTTTTTTCCATTTTCTCTCAGGGACCATGCGAGAGCTTGGTTATATTCACTACCAGCAGGATCGATTACCACCTGGGACGAGCTTTCTAGAGCCTTTATGAACAAGTACTTCCCACCTAGCAAGATAGTCCAATTGCGCAACATGATTACTTGTTTTGGACAACGTGAGGGAGAATCTCTTTATGACACATGGGATTACTTCAAGGAGCTCCAGCGTTTGTGTCCACACCACGAACTTGAGAAATGGGTTCTAATCCATATTTTCTACAATGGATTGGACTACAATAAAAAGTTAGTGGTGGACGCTGCTACTTGAGGGGCTATTATGAGCAAGGGAGCGGAAGAGGCAAGTGTTGGGTCCCCTTCAAGGGGGAGCGCAAGCGGATAAAACCCCTTTCAAGAGGGGGGCGAAACCCTATGGATGGCGCATCTTTGATTTTAAGCGGAAGCAAGGGTTTCAAGGGATCGGCATGCATGATGTATGATCAACTAAAACGAAATGATTGCAATCATGAAGCAAGAATCATACCATGGCCATTAGATTGGACTCGGCTTGGAAGCAAGAAAACGATAGGGTTCTCCTCCAAAGTGTGCCACACACAAGATGAAGTTGGCCTACTCCTTGTCGTCCTTTGTGCTAGCAAAGGGCTTCAAAGGTCCTTGATCGAATGAAGGAGAGTTTGGTGTCTTCTTGGCTTTCCGAAAATCCTTCTTGCTCTCGGCGATGAGATACACTCCTAAGCTCTCTTCGCATGCAAGAAGCCTTGAAGGATCTCTACGTTTTCCTTGGTCTCAAGGCGTTTTGGCGTTGAGGCTTCCCAATAAGGTAAGTCTTCACTCCATACGTTCACACTTAGTGAACTACACAAAACGCCCATCACATTGAACCATGCGTTCACCAAAAGGAACCGGTTCAATTGACTTTGGTTCAATGACCAAATCAAAACAAGACCAAACCAAATTAGCCCAAGAATTGGTCCAGACCAAAATAAACCCTAAGGTTCAAAATCTGACCGTTCATCTTTTGATGCCCTTGATCTCATCGATCTAGCATCCACACTCTCGATCGAAGCTTACCGATCTCAAGCCCTAATCAATCAAACATGATCAGACTGGATCTCACTTACAATCAGAGTTTAAACTCCTTTAAACTGAATCAAAACAATCCAGTCCACACGATCTGACTCAAGTAAGCCATATCACCAAATTGTGCGACCCTAAGGGTTTCCTTTAAATGTCGGTAACGACAACTTACGTTATCACGATCAGTGAGGGGTATCTAGCAACACATCACTGTCTCCCGATATAAAGGAAAGAGTCTTCCAAGACTACTCCCAAATCACAGCACAAGTGTGAATCTTCTTCACAAGGCATACATGTTTCCTTTGCCACTGGATGTTCTTATTGGACAAGCACGTCAAGCCTGTAACTCCAATACGATGAGCATGATTAGATCAGATGATCACTGTCATCTGGGTATGGCCATACACTTTCTCAATCATCTCATATAGGGGGGCCCTAGAACATCACACTCCTTAAACAAGGAGACGGCAATCCTGTATCTATCACTGGTGTCCTAACCTGACTCTTGATCATCATCCAAGATAGTCTATAATCATTATATTTCAGATGATATTGAACTACCTCAAAACAATGACATTCATCATTTAGAAACACAAGTGATCTCAAGTCAAAGGACATGTGCCACTTGTAGCATACAAGGATTATTCACATTGTGACAAGCAACCGAATATCCCAGTAGGGTCTGTCCAGTACATCCAATGTACCCATGAGTCTACATCTTATTCCATGCTCGATGCATCCTACAAGATTAGAACTCATATTAGTCTCAATCATATCAGGGCTGTCTCAAGTTCACCAAGATATCTCGACTAAGGACATTACTGCATGTCAGCCTAGCTGAACAGCTTTGAGACATTAATCAGAAGTACACTTATTACAGCAGACAAGGTAACAATCTGAATAACAACCATGCCTTTATAAACTTAAGAGTTTATTACATGATACTGTTACAATCCCAAGGCCTCAAACATTAGCCTTAAGGGCATACTCCAACAATCTCCCACTTGCACTTAATCTAATGGTTGAGAAACCTCAAACCCATATTATTACAGTGCTTCTCATGCTTCTGCTGCGCCAGAGGCTTGGTAAGCGGGTCTGCCAGATTGTCATCTGTATGAACCTTGCAGATTTTGATCTCGCCTCGATCAATGATCTCCCGGATCAAGTGAAACCGTCTCTGTATGTGCTTGGACTTCTGGTGCGACCGTGGTTCCTTTGCTTGTGCGATGGCTCCAGTGTTATCACAGAAGATAACCAAAGGATCTGCACTCGAAGGAACAACACCAAGTTCTCTCACGAACTTACGAATCCACACTGCCTCCTTGGATGCTTCCGAGGCTGCAACATACTCGGCTTCTGTTGTGGAATCAGCAACAGTTGACTGTTTGAAACTTTTCCACACCACTGCTCCACCATTCAAGCTAAAAACATAGCCTGATTGCGATCGGAAATCATCCTGGTCCGACTGGAACGAAGCGTCAGTATATCCTTCAATACTGAGTTCTTCCTGACCACCATATATCAAGAACATATCTTTGGTCCTCCGCAGATATTTTAAAATGTTCTTGACCGCAATCCAGTGCGCCATACCTGGATTACTTTGGAACCGACTGGTCACGCTTAACCCGTAAGCGACGTCTGGGCGAGTACACAACATCGCATACATAATGGACCCAATAGCCGAAGCATAAGGCGTATTGTCCATTTCATCTTTCTCAGTCTGTGTTTGTGGACACTGACTCTTTGAAAGATTCAGACCATGTCTGACTGGAAGATATCCTCTTTTAGAATTCTCTAAATGGAATCTCTCCAGGACTTTATCGATGTAAGTACTCTGGCACAGCCCGAGAAGCCTCTTAGATCTATCCCTGTAGATCTTCACACCTAACACATAGGCTGCTTCTCCTAGATCTTTCATCTGGAAACATTTTCCTAACCATGCTTTAACAGCATGCAGTTCAGGAATATCATTTCCAATGATTAAGATATCATCGACGTAGAGGACTAGGAAAGTAATCACGCTCCCACTAAACCTCTTATATACACACGGGTCATCTTCGTTCTTGATGAAACCAAACTCAGAGATTGATTCATCAAAACGAATATTCCAGCTTCTAGATGCTTGTTTCAGTCCATAAATGGACTTCTTTAATTTGCATATTTTATGACGATCTGATGGATTAGTGAAACCCTCAGGTTGTGTCATATACACATCCTCGTCCAGATTTCCATTAAGGAAAGCTGTCTTCACATCCATCTGCCAGATCTCATAATCGTAATATGCAGCTATCACGAAAAGAATCCGAATAGACTTAAACATGGCTACAGGTGAGAAAGTTTCATCATAATCTATCCCGTAGATTTGTTTGAAACCTTTCGCAACTAGCCTGCCTTTATAGGTAACCACGTTACCATCCATGTCAATCTTCTTCTTGAAGATCCATTTACAGCCTATAGGGATTACTCCCGGAGGCGGATCAACCAAATCCCAGACTTGGTTATCTGACATGGAGTCCATCTCGGCTCGCATAGCATCAAGCCATCTACCTGACTCCGGCCCACTGACCGCATCCGCATAAGTAAGGGGTTCATCATTATCAATGATGTAGACTCCGTCATAGCGCTCAGGCTGACGACGGATCCTTCCCGATCTTCGCGGTTCCCGTGATATTTGAGCCTCAGGTTGTTCAATAACCTGATCTACCGGCTCAGGCTCATCCAACTGTGCTTGACTACTTTGCCCTTCCTCTGGATTCTCATCCAGCTTTATTTCTCTCCCACTGGCCTCTTGCAGAAGAAACTCCTTCTCAAGAAATATGGCCGTCCGAGCAACAAATACTTTGTTCTCTTTGGGATCGTAGAAATAATAACCCTTAGTTTCCTTAGGGTAACCGACAAATATACATTTCTCAGATCTGTCTCCAGTTTCCCAGAGGCGAGCTTTTTGACATAAGCCTCGCAACCCCAGATCCTGATAAAAGTCAAGCTTGGTTGTTTCCCATACCATAACTCATATGGCGTCTTAGAAACTGCCTTGGATGGCACTCGGTTTAGTACCTTTGCAGCTGTTTCCAGTGCAAAACCCCAAAAGGAGTAAGGTAGAGTAGCCTGACTCATCATAGAACGAACCATATCAAGTAACGTTCTATTTCTCCTCTCGGACACACCATTCCATTGCGGTGTTCCTGGCGGAGTGAGCTGTGAGATAATCCCACACTCCTTCAGATAGTCAGTAAATGCATGACTTAGGTATTCACCACCTCGATCAGAACGAAGTGCCTTGATATTTCGGCCTAACTGATTTTGTACTTCATTTTTGAACTCTTTGAACTTGTCAAAAGATTCACTTTTATGTCTCATTAAATAGACATACCCATACCTACTGAAATCATCAGTAAAGGTAATGAAGTACTGATAGCCACCTCTGGCATGTTTACTAAATGGCCCACACACATCACTGTGTATAAGGTCAAGTAAACCTGAAGCCCTTTGACCTTTATTAAGAAAAGGTGACTTCGTCATTTTACCCATTAAACAAGCTTTGCATGTATCAATCTCCTCATAGGAGAATGATCCCAGCAGTCCATGATCATGCAACCGCTTAATGCGCTTCTCGTTAATATGGCCTAAACGACTATGCCATAGCAAGGTGCTGTCATCAGCATACTTGGCTTTCTTATTATCAATGTTTTGTATAGAACATTCCATGTCCAACATGAATAACCCATTGTTAATGGAACCAGTAGCATACACAATATTATCTAGAGAAAGTATACACTTTGAAATCTTGCATTCAAAGGAAAAACCCTTCCTGACAAGAGCAGGAATGGAGATAATATTCTTGGTAATACTGGGTACAAAATAACAATTGTTTAATTCTAATACAATGCCAGATGGTAAAGAAATGAAATAGTCTCCTACAGCAACAGCAGCAACCCGTGCCCCGTTTCCAACGCGTAGGTCTACCTCATGCTGTCCCACCTGCCTTCTTCTCTTGAGTTCCTGTACATTTGAACAAATGTGAACTCCACATGCAGTGTCCAACACCCATGATATAGAAGAAGATGAAACCATGACTTCCGTCACGTAAATACCTGAGCCAGAAGCGATGCTTCCCCTCTTATCTCCTTGGAGCGCTTTACAGTCCTTTTTCCAGTGACCCAGCTGGCCACAGTGGAAACACCTGTTGTCCTTGGACCGCTTCACCTTCTGTTTCAAAGCCTTACTGTAGTTCTTGACAGGGGCCTTGCCCTTCTTCCCCTTCTTCTTGTTCCTTGAAGGAACCATCAAGACAGAGGTTGAAGGCTTTCCCTTCAGAGTTTCTTCAGTAGTCAAGAGCATATTCAACAGCTCTGCCGGTGTACAATCGATTTTGTTCATATTAAAGTTAATGATGAACGCATCGAAAGAAGGCGGAAGAGACTGCAGAATTATGTCTACAGCAAGCTCCTGGTTAATGGTATGCCCCAGTTTCTCCAGAGCCTCCTTGTGCCCAATCATCTTGAGCACGTGAGCTCCCACTGGGCTCCCTTCAGCCAGTTTGCTCTGAAAGAAGAGCTTCGTCAGATTATAGCGTTCTGTCCTCGCCTGTGCAGCATACAGCATCTTGAGGTTCGCTATGATCTCTATAGCCGACATATCCTCATGCTGACGCTGCAGCGGTGGCGTCATAGACGCTAGCATCAGGCAAGCGACATCAATGCTATCATTGACGTGCTTTTCATAGGCATCACGAACCGCCCTTGCGGCGTTCGCAGCGGGTTGAGGCGGCACAGCCGTCTCGAGGACATACAGTTTCCTCTCTGCCTTAAAAACGATCTTAAGGTGTCCGAACCAGTCAGAGAAGTTCGGCCCAGCAAACTTCTCCCTTTCCAGTAGGGATCGCACATTGAAGCTCATGGTGTTCGTTGCTGCAGGAATCTACAACAATGCAAGAACAGCAAGGTCAGTATCAATGTTAAGAATCAATCAGGACTTAAGAATGATTCCTTTTTCTCACTATTTTACCTGACTGTAAAATCCATAAAACAGTCCGAAAGAGTAATACTCTTTTAGTGAGATGGGATCCAGATTTCATACTTGGTCTCCGCGTCCCGCTCAGGCGAGATAAGATGCACAGAGATGACAAGCACTAATTTCTGGTAGGCTGTCCCAGCCAATCGCCAACCCGTGCGATTCCCCTTCATCTGGGCAATCCAGCAGACTGTGCCAACTGAGTTGGTACAACACAGTTTCTGATCCCACAGATGGCTGCCTCCATGTGCTACCATATGCGCCACATATGTAGCCTACATGGTCAAGCTGACCCGACCTACTCCCTGGACCACCACGTGCTATGCTGAGCAACGAGAAGCGATAAATCCCTTCTCTGTAACACGCAGGTGTAATCCCGCACCGTCTGAAGATAGATGGACGTGCCCACTGAGTGGGTACAACACGGCTCCAACGATAGTCAGAATGGTGAGGTTTCGCGTTAGAAGGCTTACGAGCTTGATATTTTAGCGTTGGATTTTACCGGTCTTTTATCTTCTTGACTATCATGCAAGTCCTATGGTGATAGCAGAAGATAAACTCATGCATTTCTAATTATAAAAGCAATAAATAGAAAGCATGCTGATCTTATGTGGTAAAAGCCCATGAACCCTAAGTAAGACCTTAATTTTACTTAAGTCTTCACTTGAGCTCCTTTTGCATCTCATCTGGTCCTACCCAGGGCCCTAGCACCAAGAGCACCTTAGGTGCGCCACCAGCTGAATGCCCCTCTTGGATGTGTGCCTTTGTGCTCTTGTCTAATCAAAATACATTTTGATCTACCTAGACAAGTTTGACTCGCAGGTCAAAATATACAATAAATTAATTACAAATGTGATTCGCTGATCACAAAATAATATTAACTTATAATTAACCAGGCACGCAGGCCCCAGCACAGCACACATTAGGGCAACCCACATAAGATTAAATAAACAAGCATATAGTATCAAATCAACATGTGATCCATTCATGAAATTAAATTTTGAAAACCCCATGGTATCAATTTTAATTTCCTTATGTGCCCTACAACCTTACAATGGTCCATTGATAGGGATCCACTCATCCAACTAGTCAGATCCAGTGCCCTTGCATGCACCAAGTCCTAACTGACTCGAGTTGACCTAATGGTCAACCATGCATGCGCCAAGGGCTGAACAACCCTCATAAGTTCTGGCAAGCGGGTGTGACCCCGGGCCTAACTCATGTGTGTTCACTAGTTGTCTCAACCAGACCTCGCTACACGCCTAAGATGCAATCGACCTATGGCCACCTCGTGCTTGCGCACAGGTGCCATCTGGTCGATCCATCTAGGCTGTCAGATGGTCTGATCAGACTATTGGATCTAACCTAGAGGTGACTTCAACCCCATCAACCCATCTAAGGGTTTATAGTAGGGCCTTAGATCTAGATAGGCGCGCAAGTTCCTTTTGTTTTGTAAGAAAAACTACACAAGCGCCAACACATGCGCAACAAGAACAACTTGCATGGAAACTTAAGCATGCGCCAAGGAGACATACATCAAGTTTCGGATATGCAAACTTAACATGTAACTCTCGCATGTCAGTTAGATCTAAGCATATCATTGCAAACAAGGATCACAAAAGCTTAAGCAATCATAACAACATGCATATTACCCGCTCTGATACCAATTGTTGGGTCCCCTTCAAGGGGGAGCGCAAGCGGATAAAACCCCTTTCAAGAGGGGGGCGAAACCCTATGGATGGCGCATCTTTGATTTTAAGCGGAAGCAAGGGTTTCAAGGGATCGGCATGCATGATGTATGATCAACTAAAACGAAATGATTGCAATCATGAAGCAAGAATCATACCATGGCCATTAGATTGGACTCGGCTTGGAAGCAAGAAAACGATAGGGTTCTCCTCCAAAGTGTGCCACACACAAGATGAAGTTGGCCTACTCCTTGTCGTCCTTTGTGCTAGCAAAGGGCTTCAAAGGTCCTTGATCGAATGAAGGAGAGTTTGGTGTCTTCTTGGCTTTCCGAAAATCCTTCTTGCTCTCGGCGATGAGATACACTCCCAAGCTCTCTTCGCATGTAAGAAGCCTTGAAGGATCTCTACGTTTTCCTTGGTCTCAAGGCGTTTTGGCGTTGAGGCTTCCCAATAAGGTAAGTCTTCACTCCATACGTTCACACTTAGTGAACTACACAAAACGCCCATCACATTGAACCATGCGTTCACCAAAAGGAACCGGTTCAATTGACTTTGGTTCAATGACCAAATCAAAACAAGACCAAACCAAATCAGCCCAAGAATTGGTCCAGACCAAAATAAACCCTAAGGTTCAAAATCTGACCGTTCATCTTTTGATGCCCTTGATCTCATCGATCTAGCATCCACACTCTCGATCGAAGCTTACCGATCTCAAGCCCTAATCAATCAAACATGATCAGACTGGATCTCACTTACAATCAGAGTTTAAACTCCTTTAAACTGAATCAAAACAATCCAGTCCACACGATCTGACTCAAGTAAGCCATATCACCAAATTGTGCGACCCTAAGGGTTTCCTTTAAATGTCGGTAACGACAACTTACGTTATCACGATCAGTGAGGGGTATCTAGCAACACATCACTGTCTCCCGATATAAAGGAAAGAGTCTTCCAAGACTACTCCCAAATCACAGCACAAGTGTGAATCTTCTTCACAAGGCATACATGTTTCCTTTGCCACTGGATGTTCTTATTGGACAAGCACGTCAAGCCTGTAACTCCAATACGATGAGCATGATTAGATCAGATGATCACTGTCATTTGGGTATGGCCATACACTTTCTCAATCATCTCATATAGGGGGGCCCTAGAACATCACACTCCTTAAACAAGGAGACGGCAATCCTGTATCTATCACTGGTGTCCTAACCTGACTCTTGATCATCATCCAAGATAGTCTATAATCATTATATTTCAGATGATATTGAACTACCTCAAAACAATGACATTCATCATTTAGAAACACAAGTGATCTCAAGTCAAAGGACATGTGCCACTTGTAGCATACAAGGATTATTCACATTGTGACAAGCAACCGAATATCCCAGTAGGGTCTGTCCAGTACATCCAATGTACCCATGAGTCTACATCTTATTCCATGCTCGAAGCATCCTACAAGATTAGAACTCATATTAGTCTCAATCATATCAGGGCTGTCTCAAGTTCACCAAGATATCTCGACTAAGGACATTACTGCATGTCAGCCTAGCTGAACAGCTTTGAGACATTAATCAGAAGTACACTTATTACAGCAGACAAGGTAACAATCTGAATAACAACCATGCCTTTATAAACTTAAGAGTTTATTACATGATACTGTTACAATCCCAAGGCCTCAAACATTAGCCTTAAGGGCATACTCCAACAGCAAGGGAGTCGACACGATGAGATAGAATATCCCCGAAACAGGCCGGTCCCAAAAACCCAGTGAAGATCGCAAGCAAGGGAGTCGACACGATGAGATAGAATATACCTTAAAGCAAGATGAGGCCGATGTCGAGATAGGCACCCAAGCGTGCGCCCTCTACAGTCTCACACACACGGATGCCTCGAGTCCTCTTCTTCCGCGCCCGGTGCTAGCCTCGGGAATAAGATCCAAGCCTTTTGTTCACTTTCTTCAAGCCTTGCGCCACCTCCAAGGTATGTACGCCAATGGAAGAAAGATGAAGGAGAGGGAAGCTGCCAAACACCAAATTCCTTGCGCCAAGAGGGAAGGAAGATCAAGGCTTGCGGCTAGGGTTTGATGGAAGAGATCACTTGCGCCTCTTGCCCTTGCTCTCGCCTCTCTCTATGTTCTCACGCCTACAAGGAGAAGAATATTAGAGAGGAGGCATCTAGGGCCTCTTATATAGAGCAAGAGGCGCTCAGGGTTAGGGCTAGGCACATAATGAAGTAACTTTGGCCATCCAAAACCCCATTATACCCCTTAGGCGCCAATGGGGTTGGATCTCTCCCCATTAAACCCCTTAGGTGCCAATGGGGTTGTTATTGGGCCTCATTTGGTAATGAGCAAACCCAAACTTCATTAAACGGGTTGATTAAGCAATTGGATTTAATCCAACGCAATCCAAAACCAAATATGACCTAACCATGGTCAAATTCGGGTCAACCTACCAAAAATGAAGTTTGGCTCCAATAACATCCTTCCATCTCATCAGGCCCATCAGCGCTGATGAACTCACCCAAATAGATCCGAGTCATCCAATAACTCGATCATAAGGCTTCTCAATCAATTCGAGAACTCGAGTATCAAGGTGTGCGACCCTGTAGGTTCCTCTAACGCCGGTAGTGCTGACCAAAGGTCACCACAAGCAGTGAGTAGCATCTAGCAGTGCATCACTGCTACCCAGGTCATTGGAATGGATATCGACATCGATATCCCAATCATCGCAACTAGGTACAGATGCATTCCAGTCTCTTTGCCGAACTGATATCTGATTGGACAAGTGTGTCACCACTTGTTTTCATCCAATCTCATGGTTATGACTAAATCAGGTCTCACCTGGGTATGGCCATACACTTTCAGTCATAGAACCATAGAGGAGCTACATGGATATCAAGCTTCCCTTAGGAAGGGGCCTGTCTGTCCATTGACCTTCCCATATGGGTTGTGACATGCTCAATGACAACCATTATTACCTCCCAACTACGGTGAGGTGTTAGGTTGTATCAAAGCATATCCCTAACCATATAGAATGGCCAATGACCTCAAGTCAAGGGATCAATGCATTTCCTATAGCTTGTGAGGATAACTCGTGACACCAAGTCATTGCCTCATAGCGGGTCGTTCCAGTATATCCACCATTGATATACCCATATGTCTGCGTTAGCACCTCGTGCCTAACCAACCCATATACTAGTCTCACAAGTACTAGAAATGTCCCATATCCACTCTGGTACATCGACTAGGGACGATCATTCGAGCACAGATCCAATCTGTCTCCAGGGACATTATCATGTAAGTACATAATTGCAGATGTAGACAAACATTGATAATGACAATGCCAGAATGATATATATCAAAGTCAAGTAGTACAATAATGACCAAAACTAGGTCCTAAGGCATATACACCAACAATCTCCCACTTGCACTTAGACCTAGAGGTTGAGGAATCTCAACCCCATATCTCTAGCATGACAGTCATGCTTCTGCTGCGCCAAAGCCAGGGTCAATGGGTCTGCCAGATTGTTCTCTGTGTCAACTCTGCTAATCTTGACATCACCTCTGCCTATGATCTCTTTGATTAGGTGAAATCTTCTGAGTGTGTGTTTGGATCTTTGATGAGACCGTGGTTCTTTGGCTTGTGCAATTGCTCCATTGTTATCACTGTAGATTTCAATGGGATCCACTACACTGGGAACCACCTGAAGTTTAGAAATGAACTTCCTTATCCAAACAGCTTCTTTGGCTGTCTCAGAAGCGGCCACATACTCAGTTTTGGTTGTAGAATCTGCAATTGTGGATTGCTTGAAGCTCTTCCAGCAAACAACACCTCCATTCATCTTAAACACATAGCCAGCCTGCGATCTAAAGTCATCAGGGTCAGACTGGAAAGACGCATCAGTGTAGCCCTGCATACTGAGCTCTTCCTGTCCCCCATAGACTAGGAACAAATCCTTAGTTCTTCTCAGATACTTCAGGATGTCCTTCACAGCCACCCAGTGTTGTAAACTAGGATTGGATTGGTATCGGCTGGTTATGCTCACATCATAAGCCACATCTAGTCTAGTACACAACATTGCATACATGATCGATCCCATTGCCGAAGCATAAGGCACTCGACACGTGTCATCCCTCTCAGCCTGTGTGGTGGGACACTGGCTCTTTGAGATAGTAAGGTCATGTCTCACTGGAAGGTACCCTTTCTTGGATTGCTCCAAACTAAACCTCTCCAGGACCTTATCAATGTAAGTACTTTGACTAAGGGCTATGAGCCTCTTGGATCTATCCCTATAGATCCTCACGCCTAGGATATAGGCGGCCTCCCCTAAGTCCTACATCTCAAAACACTTCCCTAACCATGTCTTCATAGCTTGAAGACTAGGGATGTCATTCCCGATGAGTAGTATGTCATCGACATACAAGACTAGAAAAGTCACCAAGCTCCCACTGAATTTTCTGTATACATAGGCGTCATCTTCGCTTTTGATAAAGCCATAATCTCTCACAGCTTCATCAAATCAAAAATTCCAACTTCGAGATGCTTGCTTTAATCCATAAATGGATCTCTTTAGCCTGTAGACCTTATTGGCCTCTGCAGGATGGATGAAGCCATCAGGATGTGTCATATACACATCCTTAGTTAGCTTCCCGTTAAGGAACGTTGTCTTTACATCCATCTACCATATCTCATAGTCATGATATGCAGCTATAGCAACCAGAATCCTAATGGATTTGAATATAGCAACTGGCGAAAAGGTTTCATCATAGTCCACCCTGTGGACTTGTTTGAATCCCTTAGCCACTAGTCTACCTTTATAGGTAACTACGTTGCCATCCATGTTTGTCTTCCTCTTAAAGACCCATTTACACCCTAGGGTTTTACCCCATCAGGTAACTCAACCAAATCCCAAACTTGGTTAGCTGACTTGGAATCCATTTCGGATCTCATGGCGTCAAGCCATCTCTCGGAGTCCGGTCCACTGACCGCCTCTTCATAGGTCTTGGGTTCATCCTCAATGATGAATATCCCGTCGTGTTAGGTCGGCAGTGACCCATACCTCTCAGGTACACAACGAATCCTATCAGACCTACACGGGGCCTGTGTCTGAGCCTCAGGTTGCCCATCAACCACTGCAGGTGGCTCAGGTTCCATCTCTACATTTTGTGGTTGCTCTTGGACCTCGTCCAAGTCAAACTTCCTCCCACTAACTTCTTTCATGAGAAATTATTTCTCTAGAAAGACAGCACCCCGAGCAACAAAAACTTTGTTCTCGGTGGGAACATAGAAGTAGTAATCCTTAGTTTCCTTAGGGTACCCCACAGATACACATTTATCAGACCTAGGTTCTAGCTTGCTAGAATCCTGATGTTTGACATAAGCTTCACATCCCCAGATCCTGATAAAAGTGAGATTAGGTCGTCTCCCACTCCATACCTCATATGGTATTTTGGAGACACTTTTAGATCGAACGTTATTCAGTATTAGAGAAGCTGTTTCAAGTGCATGTCCCCAGAATGGGGGAGGTAGAGTTGCATGACTCATCATACATCGAACCATGTCATACAAAGTTCGATTTCTCCTTTCAGACACACCATTCCATTGGGGGGTTCCAGGAGGAGTGAGTTGGGACAGAATCCCACACTCGTTTAGATAGTCAAGGAAATCACCGCTCAGGTACTCTCCACCACGATCTGATTGAAGAGCCTGATGACACCAAAATATATAGTATATTTTGTATCATTTTGGATATCTTTTCATGCTAGATTGAAGATATTTTACTTGTTTTCATATCAAATTCATCGAATATTGCAAAGTCTACTTCTGTTTTGGTTTTTCATGATTTTCAGGTAAAAAGGCACTATTTCAAGGAGTTTTTAAGCAAAATCAAACACATATAAGAGTTACCATCATCAAGAGGAGATCACCCAAGGATTTTCATGCAGAAGCTTCGCCTGGAGGAGAGGAAGACACCACAGAAGTTTCAGAGCGTTTGGAGTCTGATCGGAGGAGGAATCAACGAAATAGCGGTGACAGCGCTGTTCATCGAAGCAAATTACGGCTGTAAAGGATTTTACAGCCGTGTTGTAACGTTGTTTCTCCTTTCTTTTTGTTTTTTGATCACTCTAAAACTATGATTTATTGTATCTCCTCCTTCATGCAAGCTTAATACTGTTTTGGGACATGGGGTGTAATCCCCTTGATTCTTAATGATTAGATAACTCTTCTATTTTCGTCATGATAATTTTTGCTATGATAATTTTACTTTTGTGATGGATTGTTCTTAGACTCTCTATAGATCTATGTTATTAATCATGTTTTTAGAGTTTTCGCTATTAACTGAAAGGTAATTGCTTGAGAACTTGGAACCCTAGAATTGCATGTTAGGATCCCTTCCTTATGTTAGATCTAATTTGATCTGTTCTAGTAGATTAATTGCCATGATAGTAATATGATTCTATGGATCGAGTCTATTTATCAAACGTGGAGATCTTGCACGAAAGTGAGGATCGAAACGTTGGAGATCCATGAGTAAAACTAGTGTTGAGGCTCGGATGAACGAAAGTGATCCTTGAGATTCCACTAGAGATTATCAACCTAGAATTCGGATGCACGAAAGTGATCTTGAGTTCTTTGATTGATGATTTACTTATCTTTAGCATTGGGACAGATCTTGCGCGAAAGCGAGGATTGGTCCCTGCATGATTGTCTGCACGAAAGTGAGATAATCCCTTTATGAAGTAAATTAGGTCTTTATCGTAGAAAGATTTGATTAACGAACCTTTATTTATATCTTATCATTGAAATTAAGGTGGATGAAACCCTAGTCCCATGTTTATCTCCTTAGCATATTCTCTGCATAGTTTACTTTCATCATATTTGACTTGCTTAGCTAGCGGGAAAACAATTATTTGGTAATTAACAATAAGGTCTCTGTGGATCGATATTTTTATTACTTCGATAATTCCGTGCACTTGCGGAATCTTATCATGTTTTTGGCACCGTTGCCGGGGATTAGTCCAAGGTATACGCATGCCAAACTTGTAGTGTTCCCTTTCGGGCTATCAAGTTTTTGGCGCCGTTGCCAGGGACCTTAGTTTTGTTAATATCAAAATAGTTGTTAGTATTGCTAGACTAAGTTTTATTTGTTTTAGATTTAACTTTGTTTTTTGTTTTTGTAGGTTTTGGATTTTCACAAGTTGTGACAGAGCTTGTATTTCTGAAATTTGTGAATTTACTTGTGTCTTAGATTTTCTATTTTTTTCCTATATTCTGAAAAATAAAAAAAACAATTTGATTGATTGGTATTGGATTATCTTTCTTACCTTGATAGATAAATATGTCTTTTCATCACAATTCATAGGCATCTCAAAGAAGTAAGGTATACGTGCCTCAAGGTGAGCATAAAGATTATTCACAGATGACTCTTGGAGAACTATGAAAATTACACAATATTCCTCTTATTTATTGCAATATTTGTAAATCCTCTGATCATTATACTTGTGATTGTAAATTTAACATGCCTCAAAATTCTAATTCTTCATGTTATCAAGATGATTCATGGTGCACTACTGAAGACGAGATAGATTATTTGGTTCATAAATTAAACACTTCTAATAAACACCCTATTATGAAATCTTATTCTTCTGATAGCTGTGTTATTTGTGGATATCCTAATCATTGTTCCTCTGATTGCCCATTTTTAAATCCCAATTTATCATGGCAAGAAAGAGATCAATTGTATTCTAGATGGGAAAATCAAACTTCTTTTTATGATGATTGCTTTGATCATGTTTCTGTGCCATGCTTTGAGGATACAGAAATATCTAGGCTAAAATCCATGTGTAAAAAATTCATGGCTAATCGAGAAAAATTTTATGCTAAACAAAATCAATTTTTAGACCAAATGCTGGCAAATCAAAGAAAGCATCTTGATGATCTTAAGGGTTCTGTTAATCAAATTTCTTATCAAGAAGAATCTTTGACTGCTAATACTGAATTACTAGAAACCCAGATTGCACAACAAGCATGGTTATTTGAGTTTGATACTAAAAAACTTGATTTAGAAAATTCCCCCTGTGATCATGATTGTTTTGAGATTGAACCTTATGTGAATATTCATGAATCTCATTCTGATCTTGATAATTTTGATATTGATTTACCTGATAATTTATTTGAGGAAAAGGCTGCGAAAATTGAAATTGAAAACCCTTCTTTTGATGATAATTCTGATTTTGATGTAAATTTATATATAATTAAATTTGATGCGTTATATAAAGGGTTGAAAATTACAGACATTGATAAACCCCACTCTGATTTTGGTGATATTTTTGAAATTAATGATAAATCTCTTGTGGTTAACTCTGATTCTATTACTTCTTTTTCATATGATTCTAATTTTGACTCTTCTGATGATGAATTATTTGTGGGGAAACAAGAGAAAATTAATTTTGAAGAGTCTCATCTTGACTTTGATGATGATTTTGAAATTGATAAATCGTTTGATGAAGTGCATGAAGAACCTGTAGATGATTTGAATATTGTGAAAATTGATTAATCTCACCATGTTGATATGTTGCCCATGTCTACTGTTGAATCTTGTGGTTTATTTGAAAAATTATGTTTTATTGAGGAATCTAATGAAAGACATAAAAATTATTTTGATGATCTAATACTTGATTCTTTTGATCAAAGTCCTTTTCAAACTGCCATTGAAAACATAAATTTAAAGAAGGGACTTATGATTTTACTTTTTGACAAACATAGGAAGATAATAAAGATTACTTTGACTGGATTTAAAAATTTTGATTTTCGCATATTTGATAGAGACACTTCAATTATGATTTACTTGAAATTTTGGATATTTGGATTAGTGGCTAAACTTTTAGGACAAAGAAAATGCAGAAAATTACATGTTTTATACTTTGGAACTGATTCACCTGCTTCACCATGAGATTTGATTTTTGGTCAAGCTATGGACCTAAAATTAGCGCTTCTTGGTAGGCAACCCAAGCACTCTATCTTAGTTTAGTTTCATTTATTTTAGTTTATTTTTAGAATTAATTTTTCTTTTATTTTTGCAGGGAAAGCAAATTTTTGCAGATATCGAAAGCAATAAATGAATGATGTGATCACAACCTATTCAAGACATTGAACCAACCCATGCCAAAAGGAGGTTCAACTCTTGACCTAGGATTCAAGCCCCAAAGACAAGACCTAACCTAGCTGACCTCTTACTTGAGCTTCAAGGTTGGCTCCAAGGTCCTCCTCACCATGGTTTAGCCCTCAAACCCTAGAGGTAGTTCTAGGAAAATCCTAGAAGCACCCTCATAGGTTCGGCCAATTCCATGGGCTTCCTCCAAGGGCGATGCGCCACCATGTAAGGGCCAAGAGACATAGCACACAAGCCCTAAGGCTCGGCCAAGTCAAACTTGCGCCACTCACCATGCGCCATCAATGAAGGGTGCTTCTAGCGCCACCAAGCAAGGTGCGCAAACAAGCATGCATGCGCCAATTCTTCAAGTGATATGCGCCACCCTAATCTTCATCTTAGTTAAAAGCAAAAAGAAAAGCGGCACGCAAGCCTCACAAGAATACATCACAGGCATGCAAAGGGGCTTGACTCATGATCACAACATTATGCACAAGCAAGGTATCTACACATGCAGTTCTACATGCTCATGAAAAACATAAAATCTAAAATTTTACTTTTTCATAAAACAAGTATTTTTTCCTCATCTTCTCTTCACAAATCTTTTAGTTATTTGCAATTAATTTTCATGGTGATTTCAAAGATCCTTTCGGCTGGCAATTTTGTCAAATCAAGAGACCCGGCCAGTCCGAAGACACAATGCTCATCCTACTTGACAAAACCACGTACGCCTTTGATCCTTAAATCATTCAAGAAAAATAACCAAAAAAATCCAAAAGAGATTGAAAAGATGATAGAAACAAAAAACTCTAATTTTTCCCTTTAGAAAAATCGTTTGCCATGTAATCATGCAATTTGCGAAAATTGAGATATGGCATGTGAGCATGGAAAAGCATGAAAATACATCATTCGAGTCTTGCAAGTCACGCTGATATGACTATTGGGAAATCCCGGGGATATTTTATAGATTTTTTAGAGATAGAAATTACACAAATACATTGCACAGCGGAATAATATCCCCGAAAGAGGCCGGTCCCAAAAACCCAGTGAAGATCGCATGCAAGGGAGTCGACACGATGAGACAGAATATACCTTAAAGCAAGATGAGGCCGATGTCGAGATAGGCGCCCAAGTGTGCGCCCTCTGCAGTCTCACACACACTGATGCCTCGAGTCCTCTTCTTCCGCCCCCAGTGCTAGCCTCGGGAAGAAGATCCAAGCCTTTTGTTCACTTTCTTCAAGCCTTGCGCCACCTCCAAGGTATGTGCGCCAATGGAATAAAGATGAAGGAGAGGGAAGCCGCCAAGCACCAAATTCCTTGCGCCAAGAGGGAAGGAAGATCAAGGCTTGCGGCTAGGGTTTGATGGAAGAGATCACTTGCGCCTCTTGCCCTTGCTCTCGCCTCTCTCTGTGTTCTCACGCCTCCAAGGAGTAGAATATTAGAGAGGAGGCATCTAGGGCCTCTTATATAGAGCAAGAGGCACTCAGGGTTAGGGCTAGGCGCATAATGAAGTAACTTTGGCCATCCAAAACCCCATTATACCCCTTAGGCGCCAATGGGGTTGTTATTGGGCCTCATTTGGTAATGAGCAAACCCAAACTTCATTAAACGGGTTGATTAAGCAATTGGATCTAATCCAACGCAATCCAAAACCAAATATGACCTAACCATGGTCAAATTCGGGTCAACCCACCAAAAATGAAGTTTGGCTTCAATAACATCCTTCCATCTCATTAGGCCCATCAGCGCTAATGAAATCACCCAAATAGATCCAAGTCATCCAATAACTCGATCATAAGGCTTCTCGATCAATTCGAGAACTCGAGTATCAAGGTGTGCGACCCTGTAGGTTCCTCAGACACCGGCAGTGCTGACCAAAGGTCACCACAAGCAGTGAGTGGCATCTAGCAGTGTATTGCTGCTACCCAGGTCATTCGAATGGATATCGACATCGATATCCCCATCATCGTAATTAGGTACAGATGCATTCTAGTCTCTTTGCCGAACTGATATCTGATTGGACAAGTGTGTCACCACTTGTTTTCATCCAATCTCATGGTTATGACTAAATCAGGTCTCACCTGGGTATGACCATACACTTTCAGTCATAGAACCATAGAGGAGCTCCATGGATATCAAGCTTCCCTTAGGAAGGGGTAAATCCTCTGTCTGTCCATTGACCTTCTCATATGGGTTGTGACATGCTCAATGACAACCGTTATTACCTCCCAACTACGGCGAGGTGTTAGCTTGTATCAAAGCATATCCCTAATCATATAGAATGGCTAATGACCTCAAGTCAAGGGATCAATTCATTTCCTATAGCTTGTGAGGATAACTCGTGACACCAAGTCATTGCCTCACAGCGGGTCGTTCCAGTATATCCACCACTGATATATCCATATGTCTGCGTTAGCACCTCGTGCCTAACCAGCCCATATACTAGTCTCACAAGTACCAGAGTTGTCCCATATCCACTCTGGTACATCGACTAGGGATGATCATTCGAGCACAGATCCAATCTGTCTCCAAGGACATTATCATATAAGTACATAATCGCAGATGTAGACAAACATTGATAATGACAATGTCAGAATGATATATATCAAAGTCAAGTAGTACAATAATGGACCAAAACTAGGTCCTAGGGCATATACACCAACATCAAGCACTTAACATCGCATGTGGATGCTTTGGCTACCCACAATAAAATGTTGGAGAGCCAGATAGCTCAGCAGTCGGGTACTTCTAATAGGCCCATAGGGAAACTTCCGGGACAACTAGAGATGAATCCCAGCGAACACTGCAATGTTGTCACTGTTGTGAATGGCAGAAGCATTGATGTACCTGTAGAGCATATTGAAGATCTTGAGGACAAACCTGAGGAGGCTTCCCCTGAAGTAGAGAAATTCAAGGAGAAGGAGGAACAGGAAAAATATGAAGGTCCGCCTACATATGTTCCACCAGTTCCTTTCCCCCAGAGGCTATTGAGAGCATATCAGAGAAAATTTGACAATGGTAAAACTGAAGTAAAAAGCAGTCAGGTAAGTGAGCTCATGGAAATAGCAAAGGTAAAGGATCCTAGAGACATTTCGATTCTCTACCAAGTTGGCAAGATCTTTATTAAACATGTTTTATGTGACTTGGGAGCGAGTGTAAGTTTGATACCCTCATATATGATTGAGAAAGTAGATAGCAGAAAAATAAAACCTACTCAAATTTCTCTTCAATTTGCTAATGGTTTTGTTCAACAGCCTATTCGAATTTTGGAGAATGTGTATGTTAAAGTTGATATTTTTTTCCATTTTGACTGATTTTATGATTGTTGATATGAAACAAGATATTCAGTCACCTGTTATTTTAGGCAGACCATTTTTGGCTAGTACAGGGGCCATTATAGATATGTTAAGTGAGAGATTAACACATAATTTTTATGAGAATAAATTGATTTATGATTTTTCTTTGAATGCTAAAAGACGTTATGTTGCAGGTTCCCATCAATCCTCTGAAGTGAAGGGAAGCAAATCCATTGATGGAAATATCTTGAAAGTTGATGAAGGGCCCTTAGAAAATTTTTTGAAGCACAAAAATGATAAGGAGAAGAAGGATAGAGGATGGGCATTATCTCAAACTTCAAAGTAAAACCCATGCGATGATGTGCAAAGGCGAGGAGATGAACAACTACCCATTATTCACTATGCCTCTAATCCACCTGAAGGACAATAAACACTGCGTTGGTCAAGCTAACAACCCTAAACAAGTGCTTTTTGGGAGGCAACCCAAATTTCTGATTTTTAATTATAATTTCTTTTGGTTTATTTTTGTTTTGACTGCATGATTCTATTTTGTAATAGAAAGTCCTATCCATGAGTAGTTTTGATTGTAGGAAATTTTGAAAAGTTGTTGTGAAGGAAGAAGTCAATGAGCAAGAGAATTACAGATGAAGCCGTGAGTTGTTCCTGGGTCATGAATCATGTAGTATATCTTTGTAAGTATGGTAAACTCTGATTTTGATGGTGAAACATGACGGTATTTGATATTTGAGCCTTGTTTGCCATGTTAAATTTGAATATCTTGGACTTGGTATATTTTTTGGATTTTTCTGAGTCATGTTTCATTCTTTTGATATAATTGTATAGGGTTTCGCCAACATTACAAAGGGTGCTCTTGCAAAAATTTTTCTGCAATCCTTCATTTATTGATTTAATGTTCATACACATGCAACAATCTAAGTCTAGGGTGTTTTTCATATTTTGCTATTCCTTTAAAGCCTTATAGATGTGGATTCTGAATGTTTATGATTTTTAAGGATACACCAAATTGTTTTTATCTTCGATTTTCGACTTAGAAAGCTTTTTTGCATGTAATCCAATGACTTAGAAAATTTTTGAGACTTCATGTAGACTTAGATTACTGAGTAAGTTCAATTCTGGTATCGATAAAATTTATACATAGATTGTTATACGTTTAGATGACATGTGCATGGTGTTTTTGTACTTTAAGTTTAATTTATCTTCCTTTGGTTGATAGAAAGTTTTTATGGATAGAAATTTGGTGATACACATACTTAATTTGAGATGCTCCAACTACTCTGGTCGTATAATATGAGGTTATGAGTTATCACTGTCGGCTTTCTCCAAATTGTATTTGAAAAAAAAATGAAGAAGAGAAGACTCCTCTACTTGGCACTGCGAAAAATTTGCAGTGGTACCAAAGACATGAGTTGAAGTCTAATTGATATAAAGAAAAGGAGAAAAAGAGAAAGCTGTAGGCTAAGTGGATAATTCCGCTAACTTTAAGATTTATACTATGAGTTAACTTATACTGCTCTACGGTATACTTTAAACAATGTTATGACACATAACAATTTAAAGACCAAATTGCAATAAAAATCTCTTATCCATAAGTTCACTAGACAAATTGAAGTAAATATTTATCTATTGATTAAAGAAGTTTTATTAAGCCCCAAAGTATTTGATGCTTTATACGAGTTGATTGAACATTATGACATGAATTGTGAATTTAATCTTTCTTGGATTGTAAAATCTTGATGATTTATTTTTACTGGACCTGAAAAGTTGCTTGCCTGAAATGTAGACTAAGAACTTTATTGATGAAAGAACAATTGAGTGTCCCTTATCTTTACATTCTTTATGCATATCGATGTATTACTTGAGGACAAGTAAAATTCTAAGTCTAGAGTATTTTGATGCGTTGTATTTACACCACGTTTTTATCTATATTTTATACTATATTTTAGGCTTAATTGTAAGATTTTATGCTAATTTTGGTATTTTTACTTCACTTGGCACAGAATCTTCACTTTTATTGGTTTTATTGAAAATGCAGGTAAAAAGTCACGAAAATAATGGATTTCATGAGTTTTAAACCCACAGCACGATTCCTAAGGAGATCACAAGCTTACACGTCAATTTTGGAGTCAAAATAGTGAAGAACGCGATAATTACGGACTTAGCCGCAATTCTGATGTCGGCCGTAATTTTGATGTTCGAGCAAAGGGCGAAAGATGGCTAAGTATGGAAATGCACAGAAACTTTCACGGGTGAAGCCGTAAACTCATTACAGGCCGTGAAACTTTCTATGTACCAAGAGCTATACACATAAAAGCATTTACGGCCTTGGCTGTAAACTCATTATGGACTGTGAAAACGTCTGCACCTTCGAGTTTTTCACTCGATTCGTCACCAAATCGAACCGGATTCGAACCAAACTTTGCATAAACGTTCCTTCGTGGGTTCAAGACCGGTCTAGCTATAAAAGATTGGATTTTTCAAGGGTTCGGTGGGATTTTTTTGGATGAAGACGATTGGCGGCGGCATAAGGAGCAAAAATCAATTTCTGAGTAGATTCCGGCGAGATTCCGTGCAAAAGACAAGTTTGATCGGCTCTTCTTCATCACCAGATCAAGGGGAAGCTAGTTTAATTGTTGTCTTAGTGAATTTCTTGTGATTTTTAGAAGATCTATGCTTGTTCATCATATAAACATGCTATCTCTTAAGAACATGAGTGAGTAAACCCTATTTCGGGATTAAGGGCTTAGCCCACTGACATTTATGAGTAAATTTGTATTCTTACTCTTTTTATATGATTATGTTATCATGATTTGATTGAAATTGTGTTTGATTCGTAGTTTACACTGGCCACATAAAATAGCGTAGTAGACGTTGTGAGAAGTACCGGGAGGTGAATCACAATGTCGGATCTATTTTAATCAAACCTACGAATCCAATCACGGGAGTAGTTTGGATTCGTCTGAAGGATTCAGTAAGCTTTTCATAGGACTTAAGGGGTTTAGTTACGTTAACTGTCACGAGAGTAGGGAGTTAACGTAGTTAGATACCAGTTTATACTCCGGGAGGAGGTAATCCGTACATTAGGAAAAGTTCCTTTCATGATCAAAATTTTCTATTCAAAGAGTTATCTTTATATGATTCGTACTTGTCAGTGTGGTGAAACCCTGATGTCCCAATCTTCTAGAATTTGAATCTCTCTCCACGCTGTTTCCGAATTCGCTGGTACTTAGAGTTCAAAACAACCCATTACTTGATTTTGCCTAGATTGAAATGAGTTGAAAAGTTGGTACTTAACCGCCTAATCCTCGTTGGGAATGATAACTTAATTGTATTACTTCGATAAATCCGTGTACTTGCAAACGTATCAAGTTCTATGCCATCGTTCAGTCCCTCCGAAAATGGCATTCGTTCTCTTACACAAGGAGTTCGTTCTCTTTAGTGACCACTAGACCCTCTCCTTCATAAACACCTAGAAGAAGCTCGCCCCTCGCCACGCGAAGTGGGTTGAGTTTCTCCAGCAGTATACCTTCGTCATCACCCACAAGGCCGGTAAGGACAACGTGGTGGCCGACGCCCTCAGCTGTGTCTGTTCCCTCCTTTGCGTCCTGTCCACATCCATCCCCACCTTGGCCCATGTCCACGACGAGTACACGAACTACCTTTGGGCCCGTGTTCACTTAGCTACTTGCCACTGACCCCCCGAACTTACCCTTCCGCATCCACGATGGCTATCTAGTGTATGGTAACCGATCGTGTGTTCCCTGCTCCTCCCACCGGTAGCACATCCTGATCAAGCTTCACGCCTGTGGTGCCACTGGGCACCATGGTCGTGATAAGACCCTTGCCTTGGCCGTAGGCCACTTCTTCTGGCCCACTCTTCGTAAGGATGTACACAGGGTCGTCTGACACAGTGGCACGTGCCAACGTGCCAAACCTCACCCCACCAACTCTGGACTGTATGCTCCACTACCTATGCCCAAGAGTCCATGGCTAGACATTAGCATGGACTTCGTCCTTGGCCTCCTTTGCACAGCCTCGCACCACGACTCCATTTTCATGGTCGTGGACTGCTTCTCCAAGATGGCACACTTCGTGCCTTGTGCTAAGACAGTCGATGCATCGCACATCACGCGCCTCTTCATTAGGGACATCATTCGCCTCCATGGCCTTCCTCTCACCATCGTGTCTGACCGCGACCCCTGATTTGTCGGTCATTTTTGGAAGTCCTTGTGGGCCCTCCTTGGGACCACTCTCAAGTTCTCGTCTGTGTACCATCGGCAAATGGACGGTCAAATAAAGGTGGTGAACTGTAGTTTGGGCAACCTCCTGTGGTGTTTTGCTGGCAACTTCCCACGCCATTGGGCAGATAAACTTTCCATTGCGGAATTCGCATATAACAGTGTGTTCAACCGCTCGACAAGGTTGAGTCCTTTTCAAATCGTCCTTGGGCACTAGCCTAGGAAGCCAATTGACATGCATAACGTTCCCCCTCTGCCTTCTATCCATGAGTCCGCCCCTACCATGTGCCCCTTCACAACGATGCCCCCTCCCATGCAATGGTCGCAACTTGTTCTCTAGAGGATAATTCTCCCCACCCTGGGGGGATTGACGGAGTCAAAAATACCTTTGGGTAAGATCCAACACCCCAAGAAGACACCTCGGATGACTCCCCAGGTTGGGATGAAGTTTCACCAGAGATTTCGGCTCAGAAAACCATCTGCCGCAATGAACACGGCCAAGCCGTGATGGTAGACACAGCCGTGACAAGGTCGCTCCGAGGCGATGGTGCATACACAGCTCCCTTCACACCCATTCCTTCAGTCGTGTCCGGCTCAGCGGGATCCAGCTAACCTCAACACGGCCAGGCCATGACGAGAAGCACGGCCATGACACCCGCCGTCACAAGTTCGGCAGAATTCAACCCTAGCAATCATGCTCGTGACAAGACGCACGGCTAGGCCGTGAACTATTCTATGAATTTCGGCCCCAGCGATCAAGCCCATGACAAGATGCATGGTCAGGCCGTGTAGGACTCTGCGGACTTCAGGCCACCTGTGAACACAAGCATGGCCAGGCCATGAACACCTCGACAGCGAAGACAGGCCCTGTTTTGTGTGAAGTTCGACATTCGCAATAGTCCTCCCACCCTCTAGACCGTTATGTGGGCCTGGTAAGCCCTTCCTCCAGCTCCACGACATCCATCCAACCCATTCCTATGGCAAGCCTCCCCTGCAGACCACCACAAGAAGCCACAACCGACCGCTATCACAACCGGGTTCTCAACATAGCCCAAGAGACTACCAACAACATCCAGAACCAGCCCACTATCAGCAAGTTTTGCGGCTTTGTGGTGGCCTGCTCCGAGATAGTATAGCGCCCCTTTAGGTCCGGACCACGGCCCGCGAAGGAGTCCCTTGCACCTGAAGCCATGCGTGCACCCTTGGAGATTCTCCCGCATAATAGTTGGTTTTTTATCCTTTCTGTGTCCTAAATTTCATTTCTATTTTTCTTAATTAATTTGATTTTGATTCAATCTGTTGAATTGAGAGGTGACATATAACAACTTATATCTTTCTATATGGAAAATTTGAACCCCACCTTCTCAGAAATAAATAAGAAGAATGGAGTTATTTCAGTGGAGTTAGAATGAAAGACTCATTTCATTCTATTTCAGATCAATCTCTAGTACTAAACTAGATTACGATTTGGATTGAACCAAAATACTTGTTTATTTTGGTACGACAATAACACTTAATAATATAATGATAAGACCAAGCAGTGGGTTTGATTCTGCTGCAAGAAAATGTTTTACAGCACTAGACAATGAAACATAGCAAACAATGGAGTAGTATAATCAAAGAAATCATAAAATATTTATATATCATTTTCGAATAGAAAGAATCACGCATTATGGAATGATTCGACAGACCAAATCAAACCCCCAAACCCACTCAACTCATAGAATATGGAAGAAGAAACGTTAATCCATTTAATTTAGAACCAATTCATTATCTCTCTATTATCTCTGAATCAATCAATAAGGTTGCTCTTGTTCTGCCAAAAAATAAACGAGATTAGTGATTAGTCAGGGCAGGGGGCTTCTATAATACAAATACAAGACCCAAGACCAAAAAAAGAATACGTCCTAGACCCATGTGACTTAGGATTAGACGTGGTTGGGTCAGGTTGAAGTTTTTATGCAGAATCATGTCATGATTTTCACTTCCTAAATTGATTGGGATTCGGTATACTAAAACAAAAGCGTGTCGCTAACTCTTTGATCATAGACAGGAAAAGAGAAAAAATCATGTCTAATTCATCTACAATTCTTAGTGAAGAAGGATGAGTATTTTATACGAGATTTGTCCAAGATTCGACGAGTACGGATTAGATTTATTGAAATTTTTTGTTTTTTCTATACCTATGCATTTACATGAGTGTTTGGTAATACTTTCATTTCTAATTTCTATGGGACCAACCAAGTGGCCTGGCCGGTCTATAAACAACTACTAACGTAAAGAGGAAACGAAAACTATACTAAACTAAAATAAAATAGAATATATTATGATTAGGGCTATACGGACTCGAACCGTAGACCTTCTCGATAAAACAGATGAAACTGATTATTATCGAAATAATTCAAACTGTTTCAAAGACCCAACATGCATTTTGTTGCATTGGGCTCTTTCATCAACTGATGGAAAGATCAGTTAATCCACCATATTTTTCTTTTCTTTAGAGGAAGATAATGAGATGGCTCCATGTGCTCTGATTCATTATTTGTATTCTGATTTAGGAGCAATACCAAAGTGTTTCAAAGAAGGATTAGGTAGACGTAGGTCTACCTTCGGCCTAGATTAACCTAAGTTAAATGCAATCTCTATCGTTCCGCTACAACAGTCGAATATGAGACTTCATACACCTTAAAGTTCATAGGACAAAAAGAGGTAATATTGATTGAGGCCCTTATACTCATAATACCTAGCATTGAATGGACTGGGCATTTACCTTATCAACTATCAAATCAGTGGCGGGTTCTATTTGATTTGGCAACGAAATTTGCGCCTGAATCGGACCGAGCCAAATATTTGTCAGGCTATTGTTCTCTTGTTCCCTCGAACCCATGGAGTAAGACATCGATTTCTCAATACAATCAATTATGTTCATTGCATAGGAGGCTCCCTAGAAAAACATTGGCGCATGTGTAAAAGAGGTGCTCTACCAACTGAGTTATAGCCCTTGTCATAGACATCATAATATATAGAGAATTTCTTGTCAAGATGGATATTCCATAATTCCACATGATAGGTCTCTGATCTATTTATTTTATTTTTTATTTTATTGACTTTTTACTTTACTTTACGCTCAAGAGAACCGATTAGTATTGCTTAGAAATAATATTCCACCTATAATCCCGGAAGTGATGGGTTCTTTTTTGTGGTGATAAATAACCTACTTAACTCAGTGGTTAGAATATTGCTTTCATACGGCGGGAGTCATTGGTTCAAATCCAAAAGTAGGTAGAACTTATTAGATACCGGGTCGATCAAATGATATCTAATAAGTTTTTCTACCCATCCTCTTTTTTTTTGTTTTATCAAATTAGACTTGATTGTGTTCAATTGGCAGAATCAACATGTGGTGTGGTGTATAATAAAGAACTTTTTAAAAAGTTCTTTATTTTGATGTATTGACTTAACTAGTAGGAAATAACATTGACAGCCTCTACTCGTGTCCTAGCTCGTCTAAGAGCTAGATTCGCTTCAATTGCTTGTCTCTTACCCTCAGCTCTACTCAAGTTAGCTTCAGCTATTTCAAGAGCTTGATGAGCCTCTTGCGGATCAATGTCAGTACTTATTTCCGCATCATTTCCTAAAATGGTGATCTCATTATTACCTATTCTAGCGAAACCACCCATCAGAGCTACCGTTAACCATTGGTCATTGTTGAGGCGTATTCTCAAAAGACCTATATCTACAGCCATGGCAATAGGGGCGTGGTTTGGTAATATGCCAATTTGCCCACTATTAGTAGATAAAATGATTTCTTTCACTTCTGAATCGCAAATAATTTGATTAGGAGTCAGTACACAAAGATTTAAGGTCATTTCTTCAATTTGCTCTCCCCTTCTATGTTCATAGCTTCTGTAGTAGCTTCATCAATTTTACCCACCAAATAAAAGGCCTGCTCGGGAAGACTCTCTAATTCTCCAGAAAGTATCAGTTGAAACCCCCTAATTGTTTTTGCAAGACCAACATATTTTCCTGGAGAACCAGTAAATACTTCTGCCACGAAGAAGGGTTGTGATAAGAAATGCTCAATTTTTCGTGCTCTTGCTACAGTTAAATGATCTTCTTTGGATAATTCGTCCAAACCAAGAATAGCTATAATGTCCTGAAGTTCTTTGTAACGTTGTGAAGTTTGCTTAACTCTTTGCGCAGTTTCATAATGTTCCTCCCCAATGATCCAAGGTTGTAACATAGTTGACGTTGAATCTAAAGGATCCACTGCTGGATAAATACCTTTGGCAGCTAATCCTCTTGATAGTACAGTAGTAACATCTAAATGTGCAAATGTCATGGCAAGAGCAGGATCGGTCAAATCATCCGTAGGTACATAAACGGCTTGGATCGAAGTTATAGATCCCACTTTGCTAGAAGTAATGCTTTCTTGCAAAGAACCCATTTATGTACTAAGGGTAGGTTGATAACCCATTGCAGAAGACATTCTCCCCAATAAGGCGAATACTTCTGATCCTACTTGGACGAAACGAAAGATATTGTTGATGAATAGAAGTACGTCTTGTTCATTAACATCCTGGAAATATTCCGCCATGGTTAGGGCAGTCAAACCAACTCTCATACGAGCTCCCGGCAGTTCATTCATTTGACCATAGACTAGAGCCACTTTTGATTCTGCAATATTTTTTTCATTAATTACTCTAGATTCTTTCATCTCCATGTAAAGATCATTTCCTTCATGAGAACGTTCGCCTACTCCGCCAAATACGGATACACCTCCATGAGCTTTAGCAATGTTGTTGATCAATTCCATGATGAGTACTATTTTACCCACTCCAGCTCCCCCAAATAATCCGATTTTTCCTCCACGGCGATAACGAGCTAAAAGATTCACTACTTTAATTCCTGTTTCAAAGATTGATAATTTCGTATCCAACTGGATAAAAGCGGGTGTAGGTCTATGAATAGGAGATGTTGTGCTAGTATCCAGAGGACCTAAATTATCAACAGGCTCCCTAAGAACGTTGAAAATTCGTCTGAGGGTAGCCCCGCTGACTGGAACGCTTAGAGGAGCTCCCGTGTCAATTACTTCCATTCCTCTCATCAGTCCATCTGTAGCACTCATAGCTACAGCTCTAACTTGATTATTTCCTAATAATTGTTGTACTTCACAAGTTACATTAATTTGCTGAGCGACACTATCTCAACCCTAACTACCAAAGCGTTATAAATATTAGGCATCTTGCTCGGAGGAAAAACAACATCCAGTACTGGGCCAATAATTTGAGTGGTACGCCCTAGGTTTTGGTTTTGTTCTTCAAATGTGGAAACCGCATGACTAGAAGGGGTAGGATTGACTCTCATAATTATAATTTGAAATATGTCATAAATTATTTGGAATATTGCCAAGTCGAAAATAAATGTCCGGTAGCAAGTGGCAAGTTGATCGGTTAATTCAATAAGAAATAAATGGGAGTTAGCGCTCGATTTAGTTGGTACCACTCAACCAAATACGATTCAATCGTTTACTCATTGAATCAATCAATTTTCAAGTTCAGCCAATCATTCTTAAAAAAAAATCAAGTACATAAAATCATGAGTAAGTCTCTTTCATTTCTCTATCATTATAGCGCGTCCATATTAGATGCTATTATCTTCCATATTAGATTCTATTATCCATAGAATTCGAACCCGAACTCCATTTATGATTTATTATTTCGATCTAATTGGCCATTGTTCTTTATTTTTGGAATGGATATTATATTGGATTTTCGCCTATCCATTCTTTATACCCTTTTACGGATGAATTATGCCCATTTTCACATCTTGGATTTACATATACAACATATATCACTGTCAAGAGGGAATTTTTCTTAGTATTTAGATATTTAGATTTGTTGTATCCCAATAAGTAGGTAGACAAAAACTTATTTCTGGTGTTGCGGCCAAACTCGTTGTTTGGCATACAGGGACTTTGTCACTCCCTGACACGGCTCCAAAAACTTGTTATGTCACCAATCCTGTTGTGTCCGCAAGTGCACAGATACTCCAAGTAATAAAATAGATATCGAACCCACAGAGACCTTGTTTGCTGAGTACTGAATAATTGATTTCTTGTTATCTAGGTGAATCGAAAGTATGCAATTGAGCAATAGAAGACTAAAACGGAAATACTAGAGAGAGAAGACTGGGACTAGGGTTTCATTCACTTTAATTTCTATGACTAGATGTAAATAGAGATAAGTCAGTTTAATTTTATCATGGTAAAGACATAATTTACTTCAAAAAAGGATTATCTCACTTTCGTGCAGACAATCATGCAGGGATCAATCCTCGCTTTCGCGCAGGATCTATCCCAACGCTAAAAATAAGTAAACCATCAAACAAATAACTCAAGGATCACTTTCGTGCATCCGAATTCTAAGTTGATTATCACAAGTGGAATCTCAAGGATAACTTTCGTGCATCCGAGTCTCAACACAAGTTTTTCTCATGGTTCTCCAATGTTCCGATCTTTGCTTTAGCACAAGATCTCCAAGTTTGACAACTCAACTCAATCCTAGATTCATATTATTATCAGGGCAATTTGACTACTAAAATCAAACAATGAGAACTAACCTAATTTCTTAAAGAAAGTTTCTAACATGCAATTCTAGGGTTCCAAGTTCTCAAGCAAGTCACCTTTCGGTCCTTATTGCGAGAACTCTAAAACATGAATAATAGTATGAATCTATGGAGAATCAAAAGTGCAATTATCACATGAGTAAAATTATCATGCTAAAATTATATGTGACGAAATAGTGAAAAAAGAATCATTTAGTCATTAAGAATTAAAGGGAATTACTCCCCCATGTCCCATAAAAGTTTAAGCTAGCATAGTGCAGGAGTTACAATAATCCATGATTTCAAAAGATCGAAAATCAAAGAGAAAAGAGAGTTTAAGAAAACACACCATTTCTGGAAAATATGACACCGTAAAGTGGTTTACGGCAGTGCCATAAAATTGGCTGAACTATCTGGTCAAAAACGTCTGGAAATTATGGCACCGTAAAATGGTTTACGGCAGTGCCGTAATTTTAGTGAATGTCTTTGGTCTGAAGGCGCTCCGGATTACGGCTCGTGTAAATTCTTACGGCAGTGCTGTAATTTTCAGGAAACTTTATAATGAAAAACTCCCCAAATTACGGCAGTGCTCTAATATTATGGCAGCGTACGAAAATACGGTACCGTAATATAGATTACGGCCCTACCGTATTTTGGCTCATGGCTCCAATTCTCTTGAAATTTGACGTGTGATCTCCTCTTGATGTTGTGAATTCATCCATGCATTCGGATTGCTTGAAATCGACTGAAATTCATGCCTTTATGCCTGAAAATCAGTAAAAACCAAAAAGAGTGTAGATTCCGCAAATATCGATAAAAAGGCATAAATATAAGCAAACTCTATGAATATGACAAAAGAACACCAATGAAATGGCACTAAATTTGTTATAAATTTCGGTGTCATCAAACACATAAGGCTCAAACTTTGCTTATCCTCAAGCAAAAACCAAAATTTCTCAAAATTTGTTCATAGGCATAGACTTTCTTGTGAAAAATAAATTTCTAACATACAATCACTAATGAAAATTTTCTATCACTTAACTCATAAAATTTTAAATAGACATATCATCTTTTGAATTCAATTCTCAAGATCCACAACTTTATCAAATAAAACTTTGTAACTTATACAAAAAATAAATATCAATCTCATGAATTCACCTAATTTTCAATTTAAATCTATCATGCTTTTGTTTACAGGAATAGGATATCCAGAATCTTTTTCCTCTAAATTTTTTTTTTTTTGCTCTTTTTTGGATAGCATGTACCCACATAGATACACCATTTCTATCATTCCCATTCTCTAATTCGATTACCACCTTTTTTTCTCTGGTGACGAAGTTAGAGTACACTTGACCACATAGTCAGTGTAATATAACTTATGTCTTTTCAGTAGAAACAATTTTACTAAAGACAGCGGAGTTAATGTGAATTGATTCCTCTTATTATATATTTTTTTTCAGACTTCAACCCATGTCTTTTGGTACCACTGTCAATTTTACACAGTTCCAAGTAGGGGAGTCACTCACTATTGTTGTGGATTCTGGATTCTTTCTTCCCAACAAATAGTAAAATAAATCAAACATCAATTAGACTAATCAAGTGATATCAATTCAAGAATCATACTTATATGCTGATTTTATTCAAAAAGTAGCTTTACCTTCAAATTAAATTTCCCAAATAATATATCTCCCTAAAATTTCACTCATCAACCAAAGAAAAACTTCAAAAGAGATATGTATAAGAGAAATAAATTTGGCATGATAGGTCTAGACTTATTCACAAGTTTTGGATTCATTCATCATTATTAATAAGAGTTAAACAAATCATCAACATTATTTCCAAAATAGATCAAAGCCACGAATTAATCACAACGCGATGAAGCAATGTTAGACAAAGAGGTTTGAAGAAATCATCTTTCTCAAAAGATTATGGAGTATTGATAAGACAAGGAAAATAGAATGCAAAGTAGTACGGGAAGTGATACTCACAAAGTTTTATTTTTTGCCATCGTTAGCAGATTTAACCTCCTTCATATCTTCTTCTCTTTCTTCTTTCTCTCTCCTCTCTTCTTTTTTTTGTGAAATTACGGCCGTAATATTCCTTACGGTATTGCTGTAATACTTAAGAAACTCTCGGGAAGGAAAACGCAGGAAATACATTACCGTAAAGACAATTACAGCGGTGCCGTATTTTTGGCAAAATTCAATTTCCCTACAAGAAGAGAGGAAACTTTAATTCTGAAAATAAACTAAAATAAAAGTAACTAAACTAAGCAAGGGTGCTTGGGTTGCCTCCCAAGAAGCGCTAGTTTAAAGGTCATTAGCTTGACCGTTCGGTACTCGGATTTGATCGTGGCTCATCAAGGTAAAAACTTTTCTTTTCTCCAATCTGCTCTTCTTGATAATAATGCTTCAATCTCTGACCATTAACCTTAAATTCTCCTATTTCCTCACTCCATATGTCTACAACTCCATAAGGATAGGCTTTCTTTACCTGAAAAGGACCAGACCATCGAGACTTAAGCTTTCCTGGGAAAAGTTTCAATCTAGAATTAAACAAAAGAGCAAAGTCACCTGGTTGGAAGTCTTTTCTGAAAATATGTCGATCATGCCATCTTTTAGTTCTCTCTTTGTAAATTCTTGCATTTTCATATGCAGAGAGTCTGATCTCATCTAGCTCGTTTAATTATAACCTCCGTTTTCACCCGCGTTCTTCAAGTCAAAATTCAGCTTCTTGATTGCCCAAAACGCCTTATGCTCGAGCTCTACTGGAAGGTGACATGATTTTTCATAAATCAATTGAAAAGGAGACATACCTATGGGTGTCTTGAAAGCAGTCCTGTATGCCCACAATGCATCATCAAGTTTTAATGCCCAGTCTTTTCTAGTGTGTGACACTGTCTTTTCCAAAATTCCTTTTATTTCTCTGTTTGATACCTCAACTTGACCACTTGTTTGGGGGAGATAAGGTGTTACAACTCTATGATTTACCCATACTTCCTGAGCATGGATGAGAACTTGTGTTCTATGAAATGCGAGCCTCCATCGCTGATTACTACTCGTGGTGTCCCGTATTGGTGAAGGATAATTTTTTTTAAACAGTTTAACTACAACTCTGGAATCATTTGTAGGGGAAGCAAGAGCTTCAACCCATTTTGAGACATAATCTACTGCTACAAGATTGTACTTGTTACCTCCAGAAGATGGGAAAGGTCCCATGAAGTCAATTCCCCAAACATCAAATATTTCAACTTCAAGAATATTGGACAGTGGCATCTCATGTCTTCTGTTAATGTTCTCTATCTTTTGACATCTATCACAAGACAATATAAAATTTCTAGCATCTTTGAACATTGTGGGCCAATAAAAACCTGATTGTAACACCTTAAAAACAGTCTTCTCAGTACCGGCATGACCACCATAAGAGGATCCATGGCATTGAAGCAATATCTCTGCAACTTCTTCTTCAGGTACACATCTTCTAAAAATGCCATCTGCACATCTTCTAAACACATAAGGCTCATCCCAAAAATAGTGTTTCACCTAAGCCAAAAATTTCTTCCTTTTTTGGTAGTTCAAATCAGGAGGAAAAATATTAGCTACAAGATAATTCACTATGTCAGCATACCAGAGGGCTCTGAGTTGTTCAATGGCTAAGAGCTACTCTTCAATGAAGGAATCATTGATCTCATCATTCTTTTCAATATCTACCACTATCCTTGGAAGATGATCTGCAACAAGGTTTTCTGATCCCTTTTTGTCTTTAATCTCCAAATCAAATTCATGCAAAAGTAAAATCCATCTGAGTAATCGTGGTTTAGTATCCTTTTTCTGCATTAAGTACCTAACAGCTGCATGGTCAGTGTACACTACCACTTTGGAGTTAATTAAGTATGATCTAAATTTATCAAAGACAAATACTACAGCTAAAAGTTCCTTCTCAATGGTAGTGTAATTCCTCTATGTCTCATCCAAAGTCCTACTTGCATAATGGATAACATAAGGCTTTTTGTCTTTCCTTTGTCCTAGAACTGCTCTAATTGCATAATCGCTGGCATCACACATGAGTTCAAAGGGTAAATCCCAATTTGGAGGCTAAATATAGGTGCTGAAACCAAAGCCTTCTTTAGTTTCTGAAAAGCAGATAAATAATCTTCTTCAAAAGAAAATTTTACATCTTTACAAAGTAAATTTGTAAGAGGTCTAGCAAGCTTAGAGAAATCCTTGATGAATCGCTGGGAGAATCCTACATGTCCTAGAAAGCTTCGGACCTCCTTCATTGTGGTGGGTGGTTCCAATTTCTCTATTACTTCAACTTTGGCCTTATCAACTTCAATTCCTCTTTCTGAAATCAAATGCCCCAAAACTATCCCTTGCCTAACCATGAAGTGACATTTTTCCCAATTAAGCACAAGGTTAGTTTTTTCACATCTCTGTAAAACCCGAGATAAATTAGCCAAACAAACATCAAAAGAGGAACCGTAAACGGAGAAATCATCCATAAAGTCTTCAATGAAATCAAAAAAGATAGCCATCATGCATCTTTGAAATGTAGCGGGTGCATTACATAAACCAAATGGCATTCTCCTATATGCAAAAGTTCCATACGGGCATGTGAAAGTGGTTTTATCTTGATCATTAGGATGTATAGGAATTTGAAAAAAAACTAGAATATTCATCTAAAAAGCAAACGTGAGAATGGTTTGCCAATCTTTCAACCATCTGATCAATGAAAGGTAAAGGGAAACAGTCTTTCCTAGTGGCAGCATTCAGTTTTCTATAGTCTATGCACATGCACCAACTAGTAACAGTTCTAACAGGAATCAATTCATTATCTTTGTTTTTCATAACAGTTACCCCTCCTTTCTTAGGAACACAATGTATAGGACTTACCCATTTGCTATCAGATATAGGATAGATAATACTTGCATCTAGTAATTTCAGAACCTCTTTCTTTACAACTTCTTTCATGGAGGGGTTCAGTCTTCTTTGGAAATCTGCATGTGGCTTGTGCTCCTCTTCCATCAAGATCCTGTGCATACAAAAAGAGGGGTTAATTCCTTTCAAGTCGTAAGTTCTATTTTTGGAACCTTTCCTTCTTCACTCTTTTCATTGTCACAAGCACTGCAATTTGACAATTAATCAGTCGTAGAGTTTGTTTTTTCAAGAGCAAAGTCTAAATCGGTGTCACATTCATTAGGTTCAATAAATAAATAATTTAGATTATAGGCAATGTTATCTATATCATGTATACTACAACAAGATACAGAATTTGAAGGGTTTTTCATGGCTTCATGCAAGTCATACTCAATTCTTTCATCCCCAATGTTAAGTGAAAGCTTACCGTTCTTTACATCAATAAGTGCTCCTACAGTGGCTAAGAACGGTCTACCTAGTATGATAGGGATTTTTGCATCTTCTTCCATCTCAAGAACTACAAAATCCACTAGAATGAAATATTTACCAACTTGTATAGCCACATCTTCAAGAATTCCCGTGGGGTATTTCACCAAGCGATCGACGAGCTGCAAAGATATAGAAGTTGGCTTAAGTTCCACCATGTCCAATCTCCTGCAGATAGACAATGGCATTAGGCTCACACTAGCACCCAAATCACATAAGGCTCGGTCCAAAACCATACTGCCAATAAAACAAGGGATAAAGAAACTACCTGGATCTTTCAATTTGGGTGGCACTTTGTTTTGGATAACAGCACTACATTCCTCAATTAAAGCCACAGTGCCATAGTCCTCTATTTTTCTCTTATTAGACAATATTTCTTTTAAAAATTTAGCATATGTGGGCATTTGAGATAAAGCTTCAGTAAATGAAATGTTAATGTAAACCTTTTTCAAAACATCTAAAAATCGCCCAAATTGTTTGTCTAATTTTTTTTGTACTAACCTTGGGGGAAAGGGTATAGGTGGCCTATAGGGTGTAGGAGAATTAGGTTTAGAAATGTCTTCTTGACACAGCACATCACCTTTAGGTTCATCACCCTAATGAAGTGGCAAACTAGTTTAGGATGGCCCATACACAGAAGATTTTTCTAACTCCAATTCATGGACATGTTCATCATCAAGCCCTTTTTTGTTATTCTCAACTCTCCCTATTTGTTCCTCTAATTTCTTTCCACTTCTAGTGATGATTGCATTACAGTGTTCATCAGGCATTTGATCTTCTAGGGTTTTGTTGTGAGTAGTTAAGGATTCAACTTGAAAGGCAAGTTGACTAACCATTCTCTTAAGATCTTCGATTTCTTTGTTTTGATTTTGCATGAATTGATTTTGACTAGCCATGAACTTGTCAAGCAAAGATTCTACATTAAAAGAATTTACCTCTTCAGTTAAGGGTTGGCATTCCTCACTCTCATTATTACCATGGTGATGATAATATAGCAGTACTTCTTCTGGATCCCATTGATTATGGTTCAAGGACATTTCTTCAAACAGGGTAAAGGCTTCTTCAATGGTCTTGCTTATGAGGGCTCCTCCTGCAGCAGCATCAACAATTAGATGGGTATTATAAAGTAGACCATTATAAAATGTATGGATTAAAACCCAATTTTCAAGGCCATGGTGAGGGCACTTCCGTTGTAAATCATTGAATCACTCTCATGCCTTACTTAATGATGCTCCATCCTTCTGTGTAAAGTTTGTAATCTGATTTCTCAATTGGATGGTTTTACTTGGTCGGAAATACTCCATCAGGAAAGCATTTGACAGTTGTTCCCATGTAGTGAAAGCGCTAGTGGGTCTAGAATGTAGCCAAAATCGCGCTTGGTCCCTGTGAGAAAAAGGAAACAGCCTTAGTTTTAGTGCATCATCGGAAACTCCATAAATTTTAATGATATCACAATATTCAATAAAAAGATGCAAGTGTTGATAGGGATCTTCAAATGGAGCTCCTCCAAATTGGTTCTGCTGAATCATGGTCAAGAAGGCAGGATTAATCTCAAAATTATTTGCTTCAATAGTTGGTCTGACAATGCTAAAGTGTATTTCTCATGGCTTAGGGGCTGCATAATCCCTAAGTGATCTCAGATCCGCCATCAGATCAAAATTTTCTGTGCACACTAAAGTAGATGGATCAAATAACTCAAGTAAACATAAAAGAATAAAAAGATAGAACATAAATAAAACCTAGTCTATTAATACTTTCAATATCTTCAATATCAATAAAAACCAAAGTCCCCGGCAACGGCGCCAAAAAGCTTGTTGTATCCCAACAAGTAGGTAGATAAAAACTTATTTCTGGTGTCGCAGCCAAACTCGTTGTTTGGCGTACAGGGACTTTGTCACTCCCTGACATAGCTCCAAAAACTTGTTATGTCACCAATCTTGTTGTGTCCACAAGTGCACAGATACTCGAAGTAATAAAATAGATATCAAACCCACAGAGACCTTGTTTGCTGAGTATTGAATAATTGATTTCTTGTTATCTAGGTGAATCGAAAGTATGCAATTGAGCAATAGAGATAAGTCAGTTTAATTTTATCATGGTAAAGACATAATTTACTTCAAAAAAAGATTATCTCACTTTCGTGCAGACAATCATGCTGGGATCAATCCTCGCTTTCGCACAGGATCTATCCCAACGCTAAAAATAAGTAAACCATCAAACAAATAACTCAAGGATCACTTTCGTGCATCCGAATTCTAAGCTGATTATCACAAGTGGAATCTCAAGGATAACTTTCGTGCATCCGAGTCTCAACACAAGTTTTACTCATTGTTCTCCAATGTTTCGATCTTTGCTTTAGCACAAGATCTCCATATTTGATAACTCAACTCAATCCTAGATTCATAGTATTATCAGGGCAATTTGACTACTAAAATCAAACAATGAGAACTAACCTAATTTCTTAAAGAAAGTTCCTAACATGCAATTCTAGGGTTCCAAGTTCTCAAGCAAGTCACCGTTCGGTCCTTATTGCGATAACTCTAAAATATAAATAATAGTATGAATCTATGGAGAATCAAAAGTGCAATTATCACACGAGTAAAATTATTATGCGAAAATTATACGTGATGAAATAGTGAAAAAAGAATCATCTAGTCATTAAGAATTAAAGGGAATTACTCCCCCATGTCCCATAAAAGTTTAAGCTAGCACAGGAGTTACAATAATCCATGGTTTCAAAAGATCGAAAATCAAAGAGAAAAGAGAGCTTAAGAAAACACACCACGGCTGTAATATAAATTACAGCCATAATTTGCATAAGGGGGCGCTATGAACAGTGTCGGCGTCTCCTCTTTCATCGATTTCTCCTCCAATTGATTTCCTTTCATGCTGAAACTTCTGGAGCACCTTCTCCTCCTCTGTGCGTAGCTTCCACTCAAATTTCGCGGAAGGAGATGCGTTGTATGCTTCCCGGCGGCAAAACCCTTGGCGGCGGCATGGAACTCAATTTCTCCCTCTATGGTGGACGAAAATTAGGGCTTTTGGTCTCCTCTGCTTCGTCTCGGCGAAAGCTCCCTCCCTTCTTTTTACCGCTTTGACTTTTGAGGCCTGGATCATCCACAATCATCTCCGAAAAAATCGGGCTTCAAGATCGAACATGGAAGTCGCGTTTAAGATTAGAATTACGGTAGTGTAATATGTTACGACATTGCCGTAAAATCGGTCGCGTTCCCTGATTCAAAATTTTTGAAAAATACAGCACCGTAAAATGGTTTACGGCAGTGCCATAAAATTTGCTGAACTCTCTGGTCGAAAATGTCTGGAAATTACGGCACCGTAAAATGGTTTACGGCAGTTCCGTAATTTCAGTGAATGTCTCTGGTCCGAAGGCGCTCCGGATTATAGCCCGTGTAAATTCTTACGGCAGTGCCGTAATTTTCAGGAAACCTTCTAATGAAAAACTCCCCAAATTACGGCAGTGCTCTGATATTACGGCAGCGTACAAAAATACAGTACCGTAATATAGATTACGGCCCTACCGTATTTTGGTTCGTGGCTCCAATTCTCTTGAAATTTGACATGTGATCTCCTCTTGATGTTGTGAATTCATCAATGCATTCGGATTGCTTGAAATCGACTGAAATTTGTGCCTTTTTGCCTGAAAATCATTAAAAACCAAAAAGAGTGTATATTCCATAAATATCAATAAAAAAGGCATAAATATAAGCAAAGTCTATGAATATGACACAGGAACATCAATGAAATGGCACTAAATTTGCAATAAATTTCGGTGTCATCAAGATTCAATATAAGAATAAGAAGTTAGATTCAATATAAGAAATAAGAGTAAGAAGGAGATCGATTTTGTTGTAAACTTGCAAAACAAACATTGGGTTGCGCCATATATATCAAAGAGTATACAATAATGATGTATTTGTAAACCTTTGATGAATACATGGTCTAATAAAACGAACCATTTCATTTTAACATTGAAATTAGTTGATAATATCAGTTGAATATATTTTTTTTTTGAAAGATTTTTGTCAAAGGTTTTATTCATGCATAATCCATATCGAGTAGACCTTGTCGTTGTGAGAATTCTTAATTCATGAGTAGTAGGGAGGGACTTATGTCACCACAAATAGAGACTAAAGCAAGTGTTGGATTTAAAGCTGGTGTTAAAGATTACAAATTGACTTATTATACTCCTGAGTACGAAGTCAAAGATACGGATATCTTGGCAGCATTTTGAGTAATTCCTCAACCTGGAGTTCTGCCCTAAGAAGCAGGGGCTGCAATAGCTACCGAATCTTCTACTGGTACATGGACAACTGTGTGGACTGATGGGCTTACCAGCCTTGATCGTTACAAAGGGCGATGCTACCACATCGAGGCCGTTGTTGGGGAGGATAATCAATTTATTGCTTATGTAGCTTATCCTTTAGACCTTTTTGAAGAAGGTTCTGTTACTAACATGTTTACTTCCATTGTGGGTAATGTATTTGATTTCAAAGCCTTACGGGCTCTACGTCTGGAGGATCTGCGAATTCCCACTTTTTATTCCAAAACTTTCCAAGGCCTGCCTCATGGCATTCAGGTTGAAAGAGATAAGAACAAGTATGGTCGTCCCCTGTTGGGATGTACTATTAAACCAAAATTGGGATTATCCGCAAAAAACTACGGTAGAGCGGTTTATGAATGTCTATGTGGTGGACTTGATTTTACCAAAGATGATGAAAACGTGAACTCACAACCATTTATGCGTTGGTGAGACCGTTTCTTATTTTGTGCTGAAGCACTTTATAAAGCGCAGTCCGAAACAGGTGAAATCAAAGGACATTACTTGAATGCTACTACGGGTACATGTGAAGAAATGATTAAAAGGGCCATATTTGCTAGAGAACTAGGAGCTCCTATCGTAATGCATGACTATTTAACTGGTGGATTCACTGCAAATACTAGCTTGGCTCATTATTACTGTGACAATGGCCTACTTCTTCACATCCATCGCGCAATGCATGCAATTATTGATAGACAGAAAAATCATGGTATGCATTTCCATGTACTAGCTAAAGCATTACGTATGTCTACTGGAGATCATATTCACGCTGGTACAGTAGTAGGTAAACTGGAAGGGGAATGTGAGATGACTTTAGGTTTCATTGATTTATTACGTGATTATTATATTGAAAAAGACCAAAGTCGCGGTATTTTCTTCACTCAATATTGGGTCTCTATGCCAGGTGTTATACCTGTGGCTTCAGGGGGTATTCATGTTTGGCCTATGTTTGCTCTGACCGAAATCTTTGGGGATGATTTCGTACTACAGTTTGGCGGTGGAACTTTAGGACACCCTTGGGGAAATGCACCTGGTGCAGTAGCTAATAGGGTGGCTTTAGAAGCGTGTGTACAAGCTGATAACGAGGGACGTGATCTTGCTCGTGAAGGTAATGAAATTATCCGCGAAGCTAGCAAATGGAGCCCTGAACCTACTTGTGAAGTATGGAAAGAGATTAAATTCGAATTTGAACCAGTAGATAAGCTAGATAAAGAAAAAAGCTAAGTGTGCATAATTCAATAATTCCCGTTTGTTCTCCTAATTGATTGCAATTAAAGTCGGCTCAATCTTTTCCTAAAAAAGATTGGGCCGATTATCGAATAAAATAAAATAATAAAAAAAAAAGAATGAGCATCCTATACTATGTATTTGTATTTGCATATATCTTTTATATGTATAGATCTTATCTTGTATCTATTATTTATAGATAAGATCGAAATACAGGATAAGATCAAAATACAGGATAAGATCGAAGACTAAACAACTCAATATTTCTATTGTTTGTTGTTGGATCCATAATTAATCCAATCCTATGGATCCTTGGGATTGGTGGACTTTTTAATATCTCCTAGTTTCAGGCCATAGATCAAGCCAAAGGAAAGGCTCTTTCTATCCATCCTATATCCTATATATTGTCTTTTTCGTTCCATGTTGAAATTACAAACTTAATTTTTTTATTAAATGAGAACAAATCCTTTATTTATATTTTTTTTTTAAAAACAACTATTTCTATTTTCGATGAGAATTTGTACAACACATGGGAGAAAACTGTGTCTTTCTATTTGAAAATCGAGAAAAGGATTCTATCAATATATATTGAATATTGAAGTGATACCTTGGATTCCCACAAAAGAGAATCATTTCTTTCAATACTTACTCGTTATTAATTAACAGTCCTAATGATTGGATTCGTATGCTTAATTCTAATAAGAAATCAAATAGTGAAGGCTGATAAGAAATCAAATAGTGATGGTAAAATGATTATTCATCGAATGTATTTTCATCAAATAGGGGTAGGAAGACTCTATGGGAAAATGGCGGTTCAATTCGATGTTGTCTAACCAAAAGTTAGAACATAGATATGGGTTAAGTAAATTAATGGATAGTCTTGATGGTATAGGACATACTAGTAGAAGTGAACAACCTATTCTAAACGATATGGAGAAAAGGGTTCCTGGTTGGAATCATAGTGGTAATTATAGTTTCAATAATGTTGATTATTTATTTGATATCAGGGATATTTGGAGTTTGATTTCTGATGACACTTTTTTTAGTTAGGGATAGTAATGGTGATAGTTACCCTGTATATTTTGATATTGAACATTAGATTTTTGAGGTTGACAATGATAGTTTTTTTCTGAGTGAACTAGAAAAAAAAATTTCTAGTTATTTTAATGGGGGGTTTAAGAAAAAGAATCACTACTATTATCATTACATGTATGATACTCAATCTATTTGGAATAATCACATTAATAGTAGCATTGATAGTTATCTTCATTTTGAAGTAAGTATTACTAGTTCTATTTCGAGTAGTACCAACAATTATAGTGACCATTACATTTATAGTTTCATTTGTACTCAAAATATAAATGGTAGTGAGAGCAGTCGTTCTAGTATAAGAACTAGGAAAAATATCAATGATTTCGATCTAAATAAAAAATACAGACATTTATGGGTTGAATGCGAAAATTGTTATGGATTAAATTATAAAAAATGTTTTAGGGCAAAAATGAATATTTTTGAATAGTGTGGATATCATTTGAAAATGAGTTGTTCAGATAGAATTGAACTTTCGATTGATCCCGGAACTTGGGATCCTATAAATGAACATATGGTATCTATGGACCCCATTGAATTTCATTCAGAAGAAGAACCTTATAGAGATCGTATCGATTCTTATCAAAGAAAGATAGGTTTAACTAAAGCTGTTCAAACGGGCATAGGTCAACTAAATGGTATTCCCGTAGCAATTGGCGTTATGGATTTTTAGTTTATGGGGGGTAGTATGGGATCCGTAGTAGGCGAGAAAATTACTCGTTTGATCGAGTATGCTACTAATCGATCTCTACCTGTCATTATTGTGTGTGCTTCTGGAGGAGCGCGCATGCAAGAAGGAAGTTTGAGCTTGATGCAAATGGCCAAAATATCTTCTGCTTCATATAATTATCAATCAGATAAAAAGTTATTCTGTGTATCAATTTTTACATCTACAACTGGTGGAGTAACAGCCAGTTTTGCTATGTTGGGAGATATCATTATTGCTGAACCTAACGCCTACATTGCATTTGCGGGTAAAAGAGTAATTGAACAAACATTGAATAAGATAGTACCTGATGGTTCACAAGCGTCAGAGTATTTATTCTACAAAGGTTTATTCGACCCAATAGTACCACGTAATCTTTTAAAAGGTCTTTTGGGCTAGTTATTTCAACTCCATGGTTTCCTTCCCTTGAATCCAAGTTAAAAAAATCAAAGTATAACACTAGATTCAGTTATTTAATGAACAAGTATTTAATTCATCGTAATAAAAAAAATGAGAATAATTTTTCTTTGGTGATATAAGTTCTCCTTCTAGTAAGAGACAGAGGTTTCGAATAATTATTTGATTTTTTTATTATTTTTTTAAATATTTATTGTTTTCTATTTATTTATATATTTATATATATATTTTTCTATTTATTTCTATATTTCGTTAGATATTATTTAGATATTAGATATATTATTATTATTATTATATATATATATATATATATATATATATATATATATATATATATATATATATATTATTTATTAGAATATTATAGTTAGAATAGTATAGAATAATATTATTTGATTTTTGAATATATGATATATTAATATATATAATTATATTAATATAGAATTTAATAATTCATATATAATTTATACATAATTTAATACATTTAATATAATATTATTTAATATATTTAAAATCTATTTAATATTAATATAATTAATATATGTTAATATTTTGAATATTTAATATTTCATTTTATTTTTAAAATTTAATAAATTTCATTGTAATAATAATATATAATTTAGAATTCTCTTTTTTTTTTAGAATATTTTGTTTTTAGAATATAAAATATATAGTTTATATCTAATCATATAGAATAATAGCATAATATTACTTATAATAGATATATCATAAGAAGATATCTTTTTAATTGATAGAGATAGAAAATCAAGGCACCTATTCTATGACAGATTTCATTTCTATTAGCTGTTCACTTTTAGTTTGTTAAGGGGCATCTTGACCCCTTTTAGATAGTTATAGGGTTGTTGGCCTCTCCAACTAACCCATGTGTTTCTCATGTGACCCCCTTCCCCCTTTTGTTCTATAAAAGAGGGTTGAAGGCTTTTTGTTTCTTCAGCTTTATTGTAGTAGCAACCTTCCCCACGCGAAGGTCTGGGTCCAGCAAACTCCGAGGAGCTCGCCTAGGGTTCCCTCACTCTCTTGAACTAGGATCATCAAAAATAGTGGATTCAGCTGGGAGCTTTGAATGAGAAACTCTGTTTACGTTCCGCTTGGGCTCTGTTTTTATTTGGTTCCAACATCTGCATACATCTATTGGTTGCTTCTCATTTCGTTGAAATCATCAAGCAATGGCTCCTAGAACCAAGAAGACTGTGAATAAGGGGAAGAAGCCTACTTCTTCAACACCTACCACTAATCCCTATGGCATCATCTTCAGGGATAGTAAACAAGAAACTAGATACAACGCACTGAGCTCTAGGCGTATGATTAACACAAGATATATGGATAAGAGGACTATGGAAATTCTTGGTTTAGATGAAGATGTTGAGTGGATGCTTGGGCAAATTAATGCATTGAGATTCTTCCAATTAACTCCACAGATGTTTATTCCCCTAGTTTTGGAATTTCTTAGTAGCTTGGAAGTTGAACTACATGATGAATACGAGTATGAGCCAAAGGGCCGTTTGACCTTCCGGTTGGCAAACATTGAGAGGAGTCTCTCACTTAGAGATGTGAGGAACATATTGTCATTACCCAACGGTGGAATAGCACGTCCAACAACGGAATATGTAGAAAGAGCATTTTGGTATCAAGTTGCATTTAATTCTGAATTTTCTGTTAAGACAGCACGAGCCTCCAGTCTTTCAAACCCATGTCTGCGATATGTACATAGGATTCTAGCGCATACGGTCTTTGGAAGAGGAGAAAGTGATGGTATGATTCGTCAAACCGAGCTATATTTTTTGTGGTGCATGTTATATGGTCATCAAGTTGATGTTGCATATTACCTAGTGAAACACTTTGACAAAGTAGCTCGAGCACAAAAAGGTGCTATTGTCATAGGCGGATATATTGCTCCCATAGCTATTGCCTTAAGTGTAGACCCATATGGGGTTGAAACTGCAAAAGGAAACCCCAAACTCGATTTGGAATCCTGTGTAGCTATGAAAATGATATTGCATGAAAGTCATGGTTTCTTTTTGATACTTGGACCAGATACCCCAGCCTTACCTTTGCCGAACAAAGAAAGGATCACAGTTCGCAACCAACTGAATTGGAGGATTCCCCCAGATGCAGCCACCAGAGAAAACCCAACTCCACTTGATTCGGCCCCGCCACCACCGTCATTTACAGGGGTTAGATTTAGCTGGATGGATGATGACTCACCGCCGCCGCGGTCTGGTGCTTCTTCCCATGGTGCAACCCCTCAAAGAAATTGGACTACCGCTCAAGATCCAGGATTCCAAGCACTATCGACGGAGGTGTTTTCACAAGCGCGTCTTATGAAAGAGTTATTCAATGTCGTTAGAGAAAATCAAGAGGATATTCGAAGTATGAAATCTTTTATGAAGGATCACTTTGGCACTAGTAGTGATTCGGATGAGCACAGGAGAGAACAAGATGACGAGGAAACAGACTCAAATGCAGATGACGAGTAGTATCCTGTGAGTATAACTAATCCTATCTTATGATTTGTGCACCTATATATGTTTGATAATGCATGACCATTCTATAGGAAAAGGAGATCTCGCTATGCCTTTTGCAGCTAATGGTCATCGATATTTTGTGTGCTTGAATGAAATTCGATTTGGCTATACTTTGATACTTTAATACTAGGTTGATGAATATTTGAACTACTTTCATAAACACTATCTCGATGTCATTCAGCACCGCGTGTTGGTGCATTAGGATGAGATAATGGATTGTATAAACCTAAGTAATCTGGATATGTGTTAATTGTTAATCTAAATTGTGACTTTTCATGATTAAACTATCTTAGATACAATGATGCTTGAAAATGTTGTGAAATACTTCTTTGTAGTGATGCATGATTTTTGTCTTGTGTTTTTGGAAACTTTGTATATTTATGTGTAAGCATGAATAAGCTATCTTCTTGTGTAAAGTTTATTTCTTCAATACATATCATGTCATTTTTAATTTTTCATGATATAGTGCATGAGGTTTTGTTAAATACATTGTTTGATGAGTGAAATTTAAGGGGTGATGTGATCTCTCTCAAATAAAACGAGTATACTAGTGCATTAGTGGGGATAAAGTTGATTGATAAGCCTAATAATTGTTTAAATGGATTATGCTATTTGTTGGGAAAAGGGAAAAACAAAACCCAGATTCATGACTCCCTTACTTGGCACTACGCAAAATTAGCAGTGGTACCGAAGAAAAAGGTTGAAGTCCAAATAAATAAAAAGTGTGTACCTATGTGGGTACACATATATATATATATATATAAATAAAAGAGAGAGAGAGAGAGAGAGAGAGAGAAAATAACTCCCTTGCTTGGCACTGCGCAAAATTGGCAGTGGTGCCGAAGAAAAAGGTTGAAGTCCAAATGAATAAAAAGTGTACACCTATGTGGGTATATACCAAAAAAAAAAAAAAAGTTTTGGAAATCCCTCTCCTGTAAACAAAGCCATGATGAGTTAAAACAAAAAGTTGGGTGAGTCCTTGAGACAAAAAACTTCATCTTTTGTGCAGGTTGCGAAGAGTTATTTGATTGAAATCATGAATCCTCTTGAGTAAATTTTGAAAAACAATGTATTTGTATAAAAATCACAGTGCATTAGAAATTGAAAAAAAAATTTCATAAATGATTGTATTTTAGAAATCTACTCTTGCATATGGAGGTTATCTAATCATACTTTGAATTATTCTTTGATCTATTTTATTTGCTTGAGGACAAGCAAAGAATTAAGTCGTAGGTATTTTGATGACACGCATTCGTATGGTATTCCGAGCATATTTCTGCAATGGATTTCCTCTCTGTTTGCTAGAATTTTCATATATTTTGACTTGAATTTCTACATTTCTTCGGAATCTTCACCTCTCTTTATTTTCATCACATTTCAAGTGAAAACGATTGCAAATTTATAGATTTTTAGGTTTTCAAGCACGTAGGTGAAATCTACAAGTCAAGACGAAGTCGACCAGCAAGTTTCAAGTCAATCGGCATCTGTTTTGAAAATTACGGCTCACCCGTAATTTATTTTACGGTCGTATTTTTGGGACAAACAGAATGTTTCACAACTCGTTCGTAAATTGAATCACGGCCGTATCAAAAATTGAACAGAAGATTTCATGGCCACACCCGTAATATATTTTACGGCCGTAAAAGCGTTGAAGCAAAAATACGAGATGGTACAGAATGTTTTACGCCATGAAAGTTTTCACGGCCGTAATTTTATTAGGGGCGAATATTGAAATTAAGCAGAATGTTTTACGGCCGCCCGTGAAAATAATTACGGCCGTAATTTCTTCTGCCGAAGTCGAATTTGACTCGAGTTTTCATCCGATTCGATTCGGTTTCGAGCCAACTTTCGGGGAAACCCTGAGGAAGTGTTGGGAAACTATTTAAAGAAGATTTGGGCCAAATTTTGGGACTTTTTGGTTAATTTTTGAAGGCAATTTTGGAGAAAGGGCGAAAGCTAGGGCAGAGGGCGGCGACCGGCGATTTCACACCGAAAAAGCTTTGATTTCTAGGATTGTTGGCGACGATCTTCATCAGGAAACATTGATCCCTGTCTTCCTTTGTCTTTTTCGTATTCTTTTAGCCAATTGTAATCACGAACATGGAACTGTCAAACGTGAATATGTACCACATGTCAGCGTAAACTTCTATTTAGGATTAAGGGCATAGCCCTCTTGTTTTCATGACTTGATCGTTAAATACTATCTTATAAAGTGATTTACTCTTGTTAGATTCAATTATTACTGCAATAATTTCATGATAATTACTGGCCATGATTCTCATGTTTAAGACATCTCGAGAAGAACTGAGAAGTGAATCGAGACGTCGGACCTATAATATTTGGACAAGTCGATTTGAATACGAGAGTAGTTCGAACTGACTTGAGGGATCTTTAGATTTATCAAGATCCCATTGGGTTTATTTTGAATTAATTACCACGAGAGTAGGGAATTAATTCAGATAAACACCGGATTGTACTACTGAGAAGGGGCAATCTGTACATGCGGATAAATCCCCTTCAACATAGTAAATCCTTCATAAGCTTTCTTTAATTTTAAATAAGTTATGAAACATAGAGTGGTGAACCCTAAATCCTGATTTTCCATAAATTTATTACAACCAAAGCCTACTCATTGCTTCCTCATTCTTTTTAGTAGTGATAAAGATCATTCTCTCCCTGATTTGTCTAGCTAACAATTCCAAGTAAGAATCAGTACTTAGCCATTGGTCCCTGTGGATCGATATTTTCATTACTTTGACGTATCTGTACAATAAGCTATATGTCCTTGAGCAGCCTATTCTTGAATCCCTTCCATGCTCAGCCTCAGCGGTCGAGACTGTTGCTTTTCATAAGCATCAAAAGGATGCATCTGAGGTTATTAATCTGATGCTAACCAACATGTCACCTGAATTGTGAAGGCAATATGAGGAGAAAAGTGCCTCTGAGATCATAAGTGATCTAAAGTAGCTTTTCGATGAAGCGGTGAGCACACGTACCTCTAAGGCAGTCCATCAATGCAATAGTAAGCCAAAGGGTTTGACTAAGTCATTGAAAATAAAGTTGGAAAGGATAAGGAAAGATATGTGCTATAATTATGGAGGGCCAATCCACTTTAAAAGGGACTTAGTGCAACTTCAGAATGAGGTGAAAAGAAGCGGGGCTTCATCTTCTAGCTCAGGTATTTATATTACTGAAGTCATTCTTTCTACTTCTTTGTCATGGGTTATTGGATATTGCATGTGGAGCTCATATTTGTACAAATATGCAGGGGCTCAAGAAAAGTAGATCGGTGCGGCCTAAAGAGATTGGCCTATGAGTTGGAAACAGAGCACAGGTTGTTGTTATTGTTGTAGGAATTTCGACGCTCTCGCTGGCTTCTGGACTTCAATTAGAGTAAGATAATTGCAATTATGTACCTTCTCTTACCAAAAATATTATATCCATTCCTTGTTTGGCAAGGAAAGGTTTTAAGTTTGAAATAAAGGAGAACTTTTGTTCTTTTTCGTTTGCAAACATGTTTTATGGGAAGGGTACTTTATGCAATGGATTATATGTCTTGGACATGGATAACTCTATATGTAATATAAATAATAAAAAGATCAAACTGAGTGGTTCAGTTAGTGCATATCTTTGGCATTGTAGATTAGCCCATATAAACAAAAATCGCATTCAACAACTCCGTGCAAATGGATTGTTAGATTCAACCTCCTTGGAGGAGTTTGATACATGCGAACCTTGTTTGTTAGGGAAAATGACAAAAGCGCCTTTTACCAAGATAGGTGAGAGGGTAGGAGGTTTATTGGATCTCATACATAGTGATGTGTGTGGGCCATTCAGTAAACAAGTCAGAGGAGGGTATAATTACTTCATCACATTTACAGATGACTTCAGTAGATATGGTTATATCTATTTGATGCGACATAAATCAGAATCCTTTGAGAAATTTAAGGAGTTCAGACATGAAGTAGAGAACCAACTTGGTAGATCTATTAAAACTCTTCGATTAAATCGTGGTGGAGAGGACCTGAGTGGTGAGTTCTTTGACTTTCTTAGAGAGTGTGGGATCCTATCCTAACTCACCCCTCCTGGAACACCCCAATGGAATGGTTTGTCTGAGAGGCGGAATCGAACTTTGTTTGACATGGTTCGATCTATGATGAGTCATGCAGCTCTACCACCCTCATTCTGGGGACATGCACTTGAAACAGCTTCTCTTATACTGAACAACGTTCCATCTAAGAGTGCCCCCAAAATTTCATACGAGGTATGGAGTGGAAGACGCCCGAATCTCTCTTTTATCAAATTCTAGGGATGTGAGGTGTATGTCAAACATCAGGATTGTAGCAAACTAGAACCCAGATCTGATAAATGCGTGTTTGTGGGGTATCCTAAGGAAACTAAATGATACTATTTCTATGTTCCCACCGAGAACAAAGTCTTTGTTGCCGTCTTTCTTGAGAAACAATCTATTATGAAAGAAGTGTTGGTGTTTATGCCCTGTAGACCAATGTTTGGACATGGTCGGGCATTGTTTGAATGTACTTTGATGGAAATGTTATTCTTTATAGAGGCATGGTCATTATTATGCAGACTTCTCTACCTGCATTGATGTATTGAGTTGCATAAATAATGTCCCAGGAGTTTGGTTGGATCCATTCTCATAAGCTATCCCCAGTCAAGGTACCTTAGCAGATATGGGACAGCTTTGGTACATGTGAGACTGGTGTATGGGCTGATTAGGTGTGGGGCACAGTAACGCAGACATACATGTGCATTGGATGCACTAGAGTGATCCACCGTGAGGATTGAGTTGTCTAGTCAACAAGTCAATCTCACATGCAAGAGGTTTGCATTGATCATTACACTTGAGGTATTAATGTCTAGATTTGATGATGGGTATGCATTGATACAGTCTTACGTCTCTCCGTAATTGGGAGACCAAAACGACTGTCATTGGGCATGTCATAAGTCATGTAGAGACATGGATGACCAATAGTAGGATTTGCCCCTTCCTTATTGGAAGTATGATATCCACTCGGGGGCGCCCCACCTTATTGGTGCATGACAGGAATGTGTGGCCACACTAGTTGAGTCATGACCAATGCATTGGATTGATGAACTTGAGACTAATCCAATGGCAGGATATCAGTTTAGGCAAAGGGATCTATAATGCATGGGAATCCTCGTTGTTTGGTTAGGAGTTATTGCCATATGACTTAAGTCCTATGACATAGGTAGTAATGATGTGTTGCTAGATACCCCTCACTACTTATGATGTTTACATCATTGCCATCGTCATTAGGATCCTACGGGGTCACACGCAATAGACTCTTGACGTTGCTTTAATCAGATGCCTTAGGATCAAGTTATTGGATAACTTGGATCCATTTGGAAGATTTCATTAGCGCTAATGGGCCTGATGAGTTGGAAGAAGGTTATTGGAGCCAAACTTCATTTTTGGCAGGTTGACCCGAAATTGACCTAGATTGGTCACATTTGGATTATGGTTGCATTGGATTGGATCCAATAGCTTAATCAACCCATGCCATGAAGTTCGGGCTTGCTCATTATTCAATGAGGCCCAATAATTAGTTGTCATGAAGAGAGAATTGACTAAAAGGGTATAATGGGGAGAAGTCTTCACCCATTAGCGCCTAGGGGCATAATGGGGTGAAGTGGGCGGTTTTGCTTTATTAAGGAAGTAAAAGGCGCCTTGCCCTTTCTCCCTTGATGGAAACCTTGCCTCTAAGCAAGTCTTGGGGCTAATATGGCTTGAGAACTTTTATGGGAAGTTCCTAGGCGCATATGGATGTTGGAAAGAGGTATATGGTAAAGTCTTGGAGACTTACCTTACCTCAAACCCTAATTTCTCCCAAGATACCACCCTAGCCGAATTCCTCTTGCTTGTTGCGCCTAGCCCTTCTCCTTGGATGGAATGCATGCCTCTAAGGCATGTCTTGGGCTGATATGGCCATTGGGCAAATTAGGATAGGTTGAATGAGGTTTATGGTAAAGTCTTGGAGACTTTCCTTACCTCAAGACTCCTTTATCCTAGCCGCCCACTTGGCATGATCCTAGCCATTGCCCTAACCGCCCCTTGTCCTATTAATAGAACCCTTGCCGCCCCCTCTTGGGAGGTTGGTTCATGTGTTCAATCCTTGAAGGCGTGAGCACATCAAGAGGAGGCGCAAGCATAAGTGCGAGAGTGCATAGAGGTGGCGCAACCTTCTTCCTCCTTGAAGCCGCAAGTATCCTCTTCTTCCTCTCTCTTTGGTGCAAGAAGGAGGAGTGCATGGTGTCTTCATATTCTTCCATAGCCGCAAGCATCATCATTTCCTTGTCTTGGCGCAAGAACAAGAAGAGCTTGGCGGCATCATCTTCCTCCTCATCTCTTCTTGGCGCTTTCATCTTGGAGGTGGCGCAAGAGAAGTGAAGGAACCCTAAGGCTTGATTCTCTTCCCGAGGCTAGCACCAAGCGTGGAAGGGAGCAACGATCAAGGAGTCGACGCGTGGATACTTGTAGAGGGCGAGCACTTGACCGTCTTCGAACATGGCTTCAAGAACCGAGCAAGCAATAGAGGTATTATCCTTGTCACATCCTTGTGTTCTCCCTCGCATGGATCCTTGGGCAAAGAAATATATTTCGGGTGTAATGCTTCCGCTGCGTCCTGGGACTACAAAAATTTTAAATTACACCTGGTAATCCCTAACAAGAAGTTAGTGGGAGGAAGTTTGACTTGGACGGGGTCCAAGTACAACCACAAGATACAGAGATGGAACCTGAACCACCTATGCCGGTTGATGTACCAGAGGCTTAGATACAGGCCCCACATAGGTCTGGGAGGATTCGTCGTGCACCTGAGAGGTATGGGTCACTGCCGACTCAATACGACGGGATCTTCAACATAGAGGATGAACCCATAACCTATGATGAGGCGATCACTAGACCGGACTCCGAGACATGGCTTGAAGCTATGAGATCCGAGATGGATTCCATGTCGGCTAACCAAGTCTGGGATTTGGTTGAGCTGTCTGATGGGGTAAAACCCATAGGGTGTAAATGGGTCTTCAAAATGAAGACAGACAAAGATGGTAATATAGTAACCTATAAGGGTAGACTTGTGGCTAATGGATTCAAACAAGTCCACAGGGTGTACTATGATGAAACCTTCTCGCCAGTAACCATGATTAAATCCATTCGAATCTTGCATGCTATAGCTGCATATCATGATTATGAGATATGGCAAATGGATGTTAAGATAGCATACCTTAATGAGAAGTTGACAGGGGATGTGTATATTACACAGCCAAATGAAGCTAGAATCTCGAAGTTGGAATCTTCAGCTTCATCCATCCTACAAAGGCTGACAAGCACTGTAGGCTAAAAAGATTCATTTATGGATTAAAGCAAGCATCTCGAAGTTGGAATCTACGATTTGATGAAGCTGTGAGAGATTATGGCTTTATCAAAAGTGAAGATGATGCCTGTATATATAGAATATTCAGTGGGAGCTTAGTGACTTTTCTGGTCTTATATGTTGATCACATACTACTCATCGGAAACGGCATCCCTAGTCTTCAGTCTGTAAAGGCATGGTTGGGGAAGTATTTCGAGATGAAGGACTTAGGGGAGGTCATCTATATTCTAGGTGTGAAGATCTACATAGATAAATCCAAGAAACTTTTGGCCCTTAGTCAAAGTACATACATTGATAAGGTCTTGGAGAGGTTCAACTTGGAGCAATCCAAGAAGGGATACCTTCTAGTGAGACATGGCATCTGTTGGGAAACCCCGGGGATTTTAAAATTTTAGAAACAAGCACAGCGGAAGAAATCCCCGAAACAGGCCAGTCCCAAAAACCCAAAAGATCGAGTCATGCGAAGGAATCGACACGGTGAGTAGGAGATGATACCTTGTAGCAAAGAAAAGGATGCGATGCAAGCGGCCAAATGTTCTCCCTCTGCAGTCTCGCACAGAGCCGACACTCGAGTTCTCTTCTTCCATGCCTGGTGCTAGCCTTGGGAAGAAGATCCACGCCTCTGGGAGTCTTCATCAAGAACTTGCGCCACTCACAAGTAGAATGCGCCAAGGAGAGGGGTGATGGAAACTCGCCAAGGTCCAACCTTGCGAACACCAAGAGGGCAGGGAAGAGGAGAGAAGGCGCCTAGGAGAATTTCTTCCAAAAAACCCAGTGGGCGCCAACTCCTCTCCCCCCCCCCCCCTTCTTTTATAGAAACCATGGTGACCCTTGGTATTCTGTAATAAATTCATAATTAATCTCTGAATTAATTTGTCACTAATTATAGAATTAAATTCAGAATTAATTATAGAATTAAACTCTGAATTAAAGTCTTATAATGACCTATTAAAACCTTGAATTAAAGTTTCATAATGGCCATTAATAGCATGACTCTTTAAATTCAGAATTAAATTAGTAATTAAATCTAGAATTAAATTCATCATTAAACATAGAATTAATTATAGAATTAAATACATAATTTAATTCTCATAATTAAATACATGATTTAGTTCACCATGATATCTATTGGGCCCAGGCAACTTATTGTCATGGCCCATTAGGCCTGACGGCCGATTAGGCCTCACGCCTCAACTGGGCTTCTCGCCCATTGGGGTTGGAGGCCCATTGGTCCATGTTCCAAGGTTAGACTTCATTTGGCCCAATTGGCCTATTGGGTCTATTTCGCCCATCTGGCCCAAAAATGAAGTTAGCTCCAATAAGTCTTTTCCATCTCATCAGGCACAATGGCACTGATGAATTTTCCCAAATAGATCTGAGTTATCCAATAACTCGATCATTAGGCTACCCGATCAATACGAGAACCCGAGTTTCAAGTTGTGCGACCCTGTAGGTTCCTCTGACGTTGGCAATGATGAACTCAGGTAATCACAAGCAGTGAGTGGCACCTAGCAGTACATCGCTGCTACCCAAGTCTTCAGAATGGATATCAACATCGACATCCCCATCATCGCAACAAGATACCGATGCATTACAGTCTCTTTGCCAGATTGATATCCGATTGGGCAAAGTGTGTCACCACTTTGTTTTCATCGAATCACATGGTCATGACTACATCAGGCTTTCACCTAGGTATGGCCATACACTTTTAGTAATGCAACCATAGGGGGGGCCCGTGGATATCAAGCTTCCCGCAGGAAGGGGCAAATCCTATGTCTATCCATTGATCTTCTCATATGGGTCGTGACATACTCAATGACAACCGTTATGACCTCCCTGCTACGGCGAGGTATTAAGTTGTATCAAAGCTTGTCCCTAACCATATAGAAGAGTCAATGACATCAAGTCAAGGGATCAAAACATCTCCTACCACTTGTGAGCTTAACTCATGACACCAAGTTAGAGCCTCATAGCAAGTCAGTCTAGTATATCCACCACTGATATACCCATATGCCTATGTTAGCACCCCATGCCTAACCAGCTCATATACCAGTCTCACATGTACCAGAGCTGTCCCTCATCCACTCAGGTACTTGACTGGGAACACACCGTTTGAGCACAGATCCAATCTGTCTACAATGACATGTACATAATCTCATATGTAAACGCAGCATAATAATGACAATGCCAAAATGATATATCAAGTAGTACATGATGGACCAACAATGGGTCCAAGGGCATATATACCAACAATCTCCCACTTGCACTTAGACTTAGTTGTTGAGTAATCTCAACCCCATGTCCCCCGTATGACCAACATGCTTCTGCTACGCCAAAGCCATGGTCAATGGGTCTACTAGATTGCTATTTGTGACAACTCTGCTTATCTTGACATCACCTCTGCCAATGATCTCCCAGATCAGGTGAAATCTACTAAGAATGTGTTTGGATTTTTGATGAGACCGTGGTTCCTTTGCCTGTGCGATCGCTCTATTGTTGTCACAATAGACATCAATCAGATCCACAGCAGTTGAAACCACCTAAAGTTCAGAAATGAACTTCCTTATCCAAACAGCTTCTTTGGTTGCTGATGCCTTACATTTTAGTAATGATTTTTACTGATATTCCATGATGAATTTGGGCTTATTTGAATATTTTTACACTCCTTTAAGGCTTATTTAGTTAAAAACTTCAGAATCATCACTTTTTGTTTGTCTTATTGAATTTCAGGTTAAATCACCCAATTTTGAAGTCATTTTGAACAATCTAAAAGCATGGGGCGATTCCTTATGAGAAGACGAAGCTGCCCGTAAAATTTGGGCTCAATCGGAGCTTTTTCTGTACTTCACAGCCAAGTGAACTCGGTGGGGACCGGTGATCTTGCCAAAGGACGAAACTCACCACGCGTTTCACTGCCTGGTGAACCCGGCGGGGTTCAACGATGATGTCAGGGTATTCGAAATTCGCCGCACACTTCACTGGCAGGTGAACCCCATGGGGTTCACCCGTGATTCTGTCTGACAAAACCTGTGCAAAAATATACCGTGGACTTCACTGGTAGGTGAACCCAGCGGGGTTCACCTGTGATTTTTTTGCAACAGAACTGCACAGAACACTTCACTGGTAGGTGAACCCGGCGGGGTTCACCCGTGATACTATCGCAGCAGCCTGACCTTCACTCGGTCTTTCGTCGATTTCGGGCCTAGTTCAAGTCCAAATTTGGCAAGTGAGCACTCTATGGAAAGCTTACTCGAAGGAGAACAAATAGAGTATAAAATCCCCAATTTTCATGACCTAATCATCAAGCAATCTTGTGATGAAGCAGCTAGGGCGAACGGACATGGCGAACAGGCGACTTCGGGGCAATTTCTGGAGATTAAACCTTCATAACTCAGTGATTCTTATTTATTTCTTTCGGTTCATCGTCTCCTCCCTCTTAGAAACCTTTTCCTGTGATTTTTCTATGTACAAAGAGAGAATTTTTAACGATTCAACGATGGTTATAGCGTAAACTTTATTTCAGGGCTAGGTTGAAGCCCTCTGACGATTTGTATTTGCAATTCTTGTTTTAATCTCATTATTTGGATCATATTCTGTGCATATTTCACTTGAAGTATTAATTTCTTGATATTTACTCTGGCCAAGTATTATCATGTCATAGTTATTATAGTTCATAACGAAAGTAGGATTGTAACGACAGAACCTCTTTGTGAATCTTCCGAAGGCTCGACACGAAAGTGCTTGTTCTTTGCTCGAGGGTCCATAATCTACCACGGAACCCATTGGGTTTGTCTAGAACGATCCACCACGAAAGTAGGAAACATTCTAGGTAAATACCGGGGTGTACACTCGAAAGAGGGCACCTTGTACCATAGGGTAGATTCCTTATACATATTTGTAAATCCACGTAACTGATGTTTATATCTTAGCGCAATTAGAATCGTCAGAGTGGTGGAAACCAAAGCCCTGATGTTCTCTCTCATATATTTTCCCTGTCGTAGTTGTCTGATTTCTTGCTTACGATTTCGCTTAATTTTAGTCTTTAACTTCCAAAAACCACGATTTGATCTGCTTAGATTCCAAGAATTAGATTTTCTGGTACTCACCTTGTTCCCTGTGGGATTCGATATCTTTTGTATTACTTCAACATTTCCGTGCACTTACGGATAGTGTCAAGTTTTTGGTGCCGTTACCGGGGAACAACGGTTGATATCAGTATACTTCTAAGGACTGGTAGACTAAGCTTTAGTTAGTTTTCTTTTCTTTCTTTATTATGTTTCATGCTGCTTTTTGCTTGTGTTAATTTCTTTGAACTTCATAATTGAGTCTGACAAATTTTTATACGAAGAAGTTCCAGGGCAGGAGCACTCTTGGAAATTGATCTCGAAATATAACGAACCTTTAGACAAAGAAGGAAGCTTAAGCAAGATCTGAAAAAGGTGAATCAAGAACAGATGGAACACCATCACATTGACATGGAGAACGAACCGGTGCCTCAACCTGTGAACAACAACAATACCAGAACATTGCGAGAATACGCAGCACCTTTTCACATTGGTTTAAATCAGGAATCGTTAGGCCTAGTGTCGAGGCCAATAATTTTGAAATTAAACCTGTTCTACTTTCTATGATACAACAAAATCAATTTGGTGGTTCTCCTCTTGAGGACCCCAATATGCATTTGTCTATATTTTTGGAATATTGTGATATGTTAAAGATTAATGGAGCTACTTCTGATGCTATCAGGGTATGTTTGTTTCCCTTCTCCTTAAGGGACAGAGCAAGGGCATGGCTCCACACGATCCCCTCAGCTTCAATACGGACATGGGATGAACTGTCTCAAGCTTTCCTCTTGAAGTATTTCCGTCCTTCGAAGACAATCCACCTCAGAAACCAGATAACGAGCTTCATGCAAAAGGATGGAGAGTCTTTGTACGAAGCGTGGGAAAGATTTAAAGAGCTTCAAAGATTATGTCTGGACCATGGGATTGAGACTTGGGTCCTAGTACACACGTTATACATGGGATTGGAATACAATACTAGACTCACAGTCGATGCAGCTGCTGGAGGATCGGGCTTAATGAGCAAAGTACCTGAAGATGCTATAAGCCTCCTAGAGGACATGGCACTGAACTATCATCAATGGAATCCAGAGCGAGGTACACCTTCCAGGAAAGGAGGTAAATTCGATCTTGATTCATTAACTGCTCTCACTGTGAAGGTAGACAATCTGACTAAGAAATTTGATTCATGGTCTGTTAACTCTTTAGACACTAATTCATTATCTTGTGAGTTGTGTGGCGTCACAGGACATGCAGGTGCTGAGTGCCGAGTGGGAGATGGACAAGTGGTCCAAAGTCAACCTGAACATCTAAATGCAGTTGGAAATGCAAACCCCATGAACAACCCTTATTCCAACTATTACAACCCTGGCTGGCGCAACCACCCGAACTTCTCCTACCGGACCACGCAGCCTGTACAACCAGGGCAAGTGCCACCACAAGTTCAACCTTAGCAAGGGAACTTCAGGCCGCCACAACAAGAAAATTACAGGCAACCACCTGGGTTCCAACTGAGAAATTACAATCCTCCCCCTCAACAAGCAATTTACAATCCACCCCCAAGACCGGCCCAAGATTCTCAACTAAGTAAGCAGATAGAAGGGCTGACTGATATGATGAAATTGATAATGGCGAGGATGGACTCCTTGGAGACACATAACAAAATCATAGAGAGCCAGCTTGCGCAGCAAGCTGGCTCATCCTTAAGAGTGCCAGGGAAGCTTCCATCATAGCCATAAGTTAACCCGAGGGAGCAGTGCAATGCAATCTCCACTCGGAGCGGCAAACAACTCGAAGACCCTAAGTTGCCGACCGATGAAGCAAGGGATGAACTGACACCGAATGCTGAGGACCACACGCAGATTCAACACCGACAGAACCTGAAAGAACAGAAGAAGAGTGACCCTATGTTGGGCCGCCAGCCTACAAGTCGCTGATACCTTTCCCTTAGAGGCTTGTCAAAGCCAAGCTAGACAAGCAATTCAGTTAGTTTTTGGAAATATTGAAAAAACTATATATTAACATTCCCTTTGTTGATGCCCTTTCGCAGAGGCCGACCTATGCGAAGTTCCTGAAGGACATCCTCTCAAATAAACGGAAGCTAGAAGACCAAGGAACCGTGGCACACACTGAGGAGTGAAGTGCGATTTTGCAGAACAAGCTTCCACAAAAACTCAAGGACCCTAGCAGCTTTTCCATACCGTGCCAGATAGGAGAGATGACCTTTCAGGGAGCACTGTGCGATAGGAGCGAGTGTCAGCATCATGCCACTATCATTGTGTAAAAAGCTGGATTTGGGTGACTTAAAATTGACTAATATTTCTTTGCAGCTTGCTGATAGATCAGTTCGAAGTCTAGTGGGTATTTTAGAGGATGTACCCATTAAAGTAGGGGATTATTTTATTCCTGCTGACTTTGTTGAGTTAGACATTGATGAGGATGACAAACTTCCTATTATCTTAGGAAGACCTTTTCTTGCTATAGCTAGTGTTGTTATCGATGTTAAAAATGGGAAATTGGATTTAAACATCGGTGGCAATGTTATTCAATTTGATCTGTCTAACTCTCTCGAAAAACCTTCTCTTGCAGGTATATGTTACAGCGTGGGTGTACTTAAGTGCGCTAGAAGTTTGGAAGACAATGGACACCGCCTCGAACACCATTTTGAAGATGGACTAGTCAAGTAAAGGGAAGTTCTCGCCCCTTTTGACCCCCCCTGATTTGACGACCTGATGACTCTACGGTCGAGCTATTGACCTAAAACTAGCGCTCTTGGGAGGCAACCCAAGTTTTCTCATTGTTTTCATTTTTGTTTTATTTGCATTGGTTGTCATTTAGTTTTTAGTTTATCATCGTTGAGTACGCTACTCTCTAGCTTATCGAGTTTATTGTAGGAAATCTTGATCTTGATATACACTGACTGGAGTTTTATTCTTGTGATGCAGATGCGCTATGCGGACAGGAGATTTTTTCTGAATTTTTAATGCAGCTCAGTGCACTTCACGGTCAGGTGAACCCGGCAGGGTTCACCCGTGAAGTACACTTTGCATTTTGACGAGCAATTTTTCAAAGGATATTTTTGTTAAATAAAGATGGAGCCAGCAATATTGAGTTGTACATATTATTTCTGGATTTTCAGTAACTTACCGAGCACTTCATGGCTAGGTGAACCCCATGGGGTTCACCCGTGAAGACAACTGAATCTGACCGGGCGTATCCCTAAAGTATGCTTCATGGTTAGGTGAACCCGGCTAGGTTCACCCATTTTTATTTTGGAGCATTGCCCGTGTTTGCCCTAAACCACGGGTAGGGTTTTCTCGATTACACGCCACCGCCGCTCCCTCTACTCCGGATCTCTAGTCAAGCCGATGAGCTCTCACCCAGCTTCGATCCGGATCTCCGGATCTCCGGAGCTTCAAAGGACCTTCCTTCTTCACGATCAGCATCTCTAGTGAGGTTCGCACAGCTTCGATCCGCACCTCATTGTTAGTGTTCCGATTATTCTTTCTCGCCGGTTTTCCTGTTTCCGCCACTGCAACCGGACGCTATTTCTGTGCTAGGGCGAAATCTTCTCTAGTTATTTTCTAATTTTCTCTGGCGATCTAATTAAATGGCACCAGGGCGCAAGGTGCTTGCCTTCTGTCTCCGTGATCCACAACCTATATCTGAATCTTCTACTGACAACGATGACTTCATCCCGCACGGATAACCTCCGCCGCCACAAGCCACTCCGGCTAGTCAGCCGGCGCAACCCTCCTCTTCACACGCTCATCTGCTCGATAGCCCCAAGCTTATGCATCTCCGCCAAACGAGTTTGGCATTGTCTTCAGAAATGCAGAGCATGAACAGAACTACGAGCAGCTTCTCCATCGTCAAATGTCCAACACCAAATACTTGGAGCGGCACACTCTTACTATGCTAGGGCTTTTGGATGGGAGCAGTTCCTAAGGCTCGCCTCCCCCACGTACGTCAGAGTAACATTGGAGTTCCTCAACTCGATGCATGTGAAAGCTGCTGCCATTGTTGATGACGATCCAGGGTGCATATCCTTCCGTATGGGGAATATTGAGCACAGCTTATCCCTTTCTCAGCTTCGCCAGATTTATGGCTTCCAGGAACCTTGCACGCGCAAAGTTTCGGTGGAGTTTAATGAGCAAGTTTTTTGGGCATCAATTACGAATAAGCACTTCTATTCACCCAGGGTAGTCAGGGCTTCAAGCATTTGCAATCCGACCATCAGATATGTCCATCGTGTGCTCGCCCGTACCATCTTCTGATGGGGGCTGGACCACGAACCACGAAGGTACAAGTGGAGTCTACGACTACCGTAGACAAAGGTTCAGCGGCTCACAAATAAGCTAGCAAGTCAATCAATAAAGCTAGCTAAATAATAGAAGAAAACACTTCAACCACAAGAGAAACTCAAGACATTCAAGCACAAGATGTCCAAGCCCATGCCCACATATTTGCGCCAGCACAAGAGGAAACAAAGGATCTCATCCAACGGCCAACGCTCACCCTCATGCCAAAGCAACAAATGCGCCAACTCCAAATCAACACCATCTCATCCAACGCTCATCCTCACGCCAAAGCAATGGAAGCAACCCTGCGATGGAAAGCTTGCAACGGCACAGACCAACAATGGAAAACTCCTCAACGTCTCTATGCTGTCAAACATGGAAGTAGGAACGTCTCCTTTCCTTAGCCCACAAGGAAGCTTCAACGTCTCTGTCGCCTACAACATCTCAGCAACGTCGCCCTTCTTCTATATGTATCACGTTGACCATTGTAATCGGTAGAATCCTTTGATGAATGAAATAGTGTTTCTTGCAATGGAATCGGATGTCTCCCATCCTCTTCCCTTCTGAGGTGCTTGTGTCACCTAGTTTTCCCCTATTCTCCTTCTTCCCATAACTCTCTGCTCCGCTGCAATCATCCGCACCTTTCAGCCATCTTCCAGATTTCTGAAAATTTGTGAGCACGCAGCCGATGATCCGCCGGTCTGATCCTCACAAAACTTTGGGCATCACTCATCCTCCCCAAGACGAAGCTCCAGCCGCCGGCATTCGACCATCCGCCACTACGATCGCCGGAATCGAAACGCTAAACCACTCCCCTGTTTCCGCCCTAATCCCGCCTCAGATCCGCCTTTCATCGTCGATCTCCTCCGTCCGGCCATCTTTCACCGCCAAACTCCAGCCACGTCTTCTCCTCTACCATAGCATCTTCTAGTTATAGCAGGTTTCCATTTGGTGCATCACCGGACGTCCGGCGACGCCCTCTGCTCCACTCGCGCCCCTCCCTATTCTCGCCTGCTTCCACCCTAGTTCCGCCTTTCTTCGTAGCCCTCCTCCGACCGGCCACCGCTCGACCCGAAACTCCAGCCACCGTCATCATCACCTCAACAACCCCCAGTAGTGGCAGTTTCAACGTCCGTGCACCACCGGACGAACGCCGACGAACTCTGCTTCTCTCCCGCACATACCCTGTTTCCATAACACTATTTTTCTAATGCTAAGTTTTCCTGCTCTATTAATCTGACTAAGCTTCTTTCCGCAGGTATCTTAAGCAATCGGTGGAGCACAAATTCCTAAACTCGGCACGGTCAAGAAAAATGCATCTTTCTCTACCTCTCGGATCAGATGGTTTCATTCCGGATGCAACGAGTGATCCTAGAAGGCATTGCAACAATTGCTATGTGATAATTTTCTGTGTTGTGTTAAATTTCTTGATCTGACTAGTTGTTTGATTGTAGATGCACTACATTCCAGAAAGTTCTCCATACTCTAGTTTTTTACATGATTCATAGAACTAGTTTAATTCTACAACGTGGTTTAATCAGTTTGAATTTTGAACATATGGATTTTTCTAAGGTATAGCAATTTATCGTAACTGATTAACTTGTTACCTGGATTTCTAGCTATTTTCTGAGCTTGATCTTTATTTTTAGATTTTAATTACTTTTTTCTAGTTTGCTCATCACGTGTCTCCACCCCACATCAGTTTAGTATCAGAGTAGGCAAGTGGTCAACTCTTGTCTGCCCACACGATCCCGTCTTTACTCTTTGCATTAAAAAAAAAAGAAAAAAAAATCATTCTTAGTTTTGCTTTCATGTTTATTGCTCTTGCATGTTAGTTAAGTTGTTTGCTCTTTATTGATTAAAAAAAAATTGCTTGCATTGAACAATTTGCCAAAGAAAAGTGCGTTGAATTTTTGCAAAGTTCTAATCAATTCTGCACACTACTACATCTTCTCACAAGTTTTGGTAAGCCTTTCTTAATTCTGCACAACTAAGATCTCTGAGTTGATTCAAAATTCTGGATAGTGTTGAATGACTTTTGAACTTGCAGCTAGTATCAATGTTTAATCTGCTTAGAACCTTTAAGTGCTGAGTTTTGGTTCTCTAATTTGATTTCCTACATGCTGAATTCTGCACTTTGACTTCTTAGTTTAGAAATCTGGTTTTCAGCCAGCATACTACACCTGAACTCAATCAAACTGCAGATAGCACATCATCAACCTATTTGAACTTTCAGCCCCTAAGCATGCTGCAATCAATTTTGATTTACTATTGGGTTTTTGTTTATAATTCTGCACTCCCACATGACTTCTGAGAGCTGTATTTGACATTGCTGATTACTGAAATTGAAATCTGCACTATTTTAAGCATCCCAAACTCTGTTCTTTTTTGCCATCTGAATTCTCATTTTTTCAAACTGAGTTTAGCATGCTTGCTGTACATAATCTCCATCAAATTGCAGCTAAGGTAACCATCAATATATTACAGTTTGGACCATCTACAAGTCCAGCCTTTAATGTATTGATTTAATGCTGAAATTCTACATTTGAATTCTGAATTGTCTTTCAGCCTTCTTCATATTGCAGTCATCAACTTGTTGCAATTGACTTCATTTAGTGCTGAAATAGTATTCCTGCACTGCAATAATCATTTTTTTCAGCTTATCAAGTTTCTTTTATCATCATGCGCTATTTTAACGCAAGTGAATTAATTTTTCATTGGAAAGCTTACAGAAGAATCACCCTTAGACCTGAAAGTTTTACTACCTTTGTTTGGTGTAATAAACATAAGGGTAGAACCATGTTAGACCATCTAGTTAGTTTTAATGCTATATCTGCTAGGGCTATTGATATGTTTGGTCTCATCTTAGAAAAACACAGACAGCCATATACCATATTCTGGGAAGAATATAGAGTTACCACCTTAGTTAACTTTCAATGTCTCGTCCCTATTCAGCTGGATGGTATGAAATTCAACATTTGGTGTGATGTTCTCAGCTTAGAAAGTTTTGATATTTTGCTAGGTAATGAATTCCTTCGTAGTGTTCAAGCTTATCATCATAGAGAACCTTTGTCCTATAGTGTCAATTTTGGAGGGTTAAAACACATCATCTATCATAGAAGTCTAGAGTCAAAACAAGCTAGCACTAAAGCCATTCGTTATGAGATGAATAAACAATTTGATAATATGAATAAACAATTTGATGATATGAAACAACTCTTAGAAAGAATTAGTGACCTGTGCCAAGAACAAGCATCCAATCAAACCATAGAAGTCACCCAACCACACACCGAGACTAAGATTCAGCTCAATCCTTTAGGTGACTTGAACCTAGAAGACACCAATAAACAAGATGACACCTCAAACTATGAACACATAGGGACAACCCAATTTGAGCCTAAGTTAGAACTTGAACCTAAAGACATGAGGCTAGACTTAAACATAGAGGATATAAAAGAATAACATGAACCCTTAGAACAAATGTCTCTAGGAACTCAACCCTTAATTCCCTATGAAACAAGTTGTTCTCCACCTATAGAACTAGAACTCCTTGAGCAACTTGAGCCTACTCAAACCATAGATGATGAAAACTTTGGCCTAAACCAACTTGATCATAGTGAGTCCATAGAAATTCAACCACTTAGCCAAACCAAAGACATAGGAAATGTGTCTCTAGATAGCTGTGAACCTAATCCCATAGACTTCATTGGGTTTGACCAATATTTAGGGAATAAAATACCTCAAGCTATAGACAGCCCTAAACCTCAACTCTTAAGTCAACCTCAACCTATTAACACATTAGATTTGCACCATGACCCATTGGATTCTCAGTCTTGCCTCTTAGGTCCTTCTACCCACACCCTAAAACCACCTTTAGGGCCAACTCAACTTGAAAGAATTGAATATAATTTTGCTTTGTCTACTTTTCAATATATTGAGCATATTGATTTCATCATTCCATGCCACTTAGATGTTAGAATTCCTTATCGCAAGTATACTAATGACAATGGCCAAGAAAGGGAATTCAATGCAGGTAACTTTGATATGCAGCTTGGACCGTGGATATGGAACAACAAGATAAGATGCTCCGATGATAACACTTTGAAGATTCAGACCCATGGAGGACAACTGACTCTCGCCCCTCCAGAACTTCTCCACCACAATAACAATTCTTCGGGGAAGAATTTTTTTCACCCGGGGAGAATTGATGGGGGCAGGGACCACGAACCACGAAGATACAAGTGGAGTCTACGACTACCGTAGACAAAGGTTCGGAGGCTCACAAATAAGCTAGCAAGTCAATCAATAAAGCTAGCTAAATAATAGAAGAAAACACTTTAACCACAAGAGAAACTCAAGACATTCAAGCACAAGATGTCCAAGCCCAAGCCCACATATTTGAGCAAGTACAAGAGGAAACAAAGGATCTCATCCAACGGCCAACGCTCACCCTCACGCCAAAGCAATGGAAGCAACCCTGCGATGGAAAGCTTGCAACGGCACAGACCAACAATGGAAAACTCCTCAACGTCTCTATGCTGCCAAACATGGAAGTAGGAACGTCTCCTTTGCTTAGCCCACAAGGAAGCTTCAACGTCTCTGTCGCCTACAACATCTCAGCAACGTCGCCCCTCTTCTATATGTATCACGTTGATCATTGTAATCGGTAGAATCCTTTGATGAATGAAATAGTGTTTCTTGCAATGGAATCGGATGTCTCCCATCCTCTTCCCTTCTTAGGTGCTTGTGTCACCTAGTTTTCCCCTCTTCTCCTTCTTCCCATAACTCTGCTCCGTTGCAATCATCCGCAACTTTCAGCCAGCTTCTAGATTTCTGAAACTTTGTGAGCACGTCGCCGACGATCCGCCGGTCTGATCCTCACAAAACTTCGGGCATCACTCATCCTTCCCAAGACAAAGCTCCAGCCGCCGGCATCCGACCATCCACCACCAAGATCGCCGGAATCATAACGCTGAACCACTCCCCTGTTTCTGCCCTAATCCTGCCTCAGATCCGCCTTTCATCGTCGATCTCCTCCGTTCGGCCATCTTTCACCGCCAAACTCCGGCCACATCTTCTCCTCTACCATAGCATCTTCCAGTTATAGTAGGTTTCCATTTGGTGCATCACCGGACGTCCGACGATGCCCTCTGCTCCACTCGCGCCCCTCCCTGTTCTCGCCTGCTTCCACCCTAGTTCCGCCTTTCTTCGTCGCCCTCCTCTGACCGGCCACGTCGTCATCATCACCTCAACAACCCCCAGTAGTGGCAGTTTTGACGTTCGTGCACCACCGGACGAACGCCGACGAACTCTGCTTCTCTCCCGCACATCCCCTGTTTCCAGAACACTATTTTTCTGATGCTAAGTTTTCCTGCTCTATTAATCTGACTAAGCTTCTTTCCGCAGGTATCTTAAGCAATCGGTGGAGCACAAATTCCTAAACTCGGCAAGGTCAAGAAGAATGCATCTTTCTCTACCTCTCGGATCATATGGTTTCATTCCGGATGCAACGAGTGATCCTAGAAGGCCTTGCAACAATTGCTATGTCATAATTTTCGGTGCTGTGTTAAATTTCTTAATCTGACTAGCTGTTTGATTGTAGATGCCCTACATTCCAGAAAGTTCTCCATACTCTAGTTTTTTACATGATTCATAGAACTAGTTTAATTCTACAACGTGGTTTAATCAGTTTGAATTTTGAACATATGGATTTTTCTAAGGTTTAATCAGAAAGTTCTCCTTGAATTTTGAACATATGGTTTAATCAGTTTTTTACATGATTTGACTAACTTGTTGCCTGGATTTTTGGCTGTTTTCTGAGCTTGATCTTTATTTTTAAATTTTAATTACTTTTTTTCTAGTTTGCTCATCACGTGTCTCCACCCCAGATCATCTTCGGGCGAGGGGAGAGCGACGGTATGGTACGTGATGACACCAAAATATATAGTATATTTTGTATCATTTTAGATATCCTTTCATGCTAAATTGAGGATCTTATTACTTGTTTTCATGCTAAATTCATCGAATATTACAAAATCTACTTCTATTTTGGTTTTTAATGATTTTCAGGTAAAAAGGGATTAATTCAAGGAGTTTTCAAGCAAAATCAAACACATAGAAGAGTTACCATCATCATTAGGAGATCACCCAAGAAATTTCACGCAAAACGGAGCAACTCGGCATATTACGGCAGTGTCCTAACCTATTTTACGGTACCGTATTTTCATACGCTACCGTAAAATCCGAGCCACTGCCATATTTTGAGGAGTTTTTGAACAGAAGGTTTTTTGGATTTTATGGCATTACCGTAAACCAGATTACGGTACCGTATTTCAGAGCGCTTCAGAATAGAAACTTTGCTTAATTTTACGGCACCGCCGTAAAGGATTACACGGGCAGTATTTTTCACTCACTTCCGAACAGAAAGTTCAGCCGATTTTATGGCAGTACCGTAAACAAGATTACGGTACCATATTACCCAGACAACATCAGATCAGAAAACTCGACCGATTTTACGGCAGTGCCGTAAACTATTACACTGCCGTATTTCTGTTGTTAAACACAATTTCCAGGTCAATTCTGAAGTCCGATTCTTGCGGAGATGATTGCGGGCGAACCAGAGGTTTATATTCGTAGCCGTAAGAAGCAATCGGAGAGCTTTTGACGGGAGGATTACACACACACCGGAAGCCCCAATTTTCATTAACTGTCGAGGGAGAAATCGTCGTTCACGCCGCCGCCTAGGGTTCCACCACCGCAACAAATCCAAGGCATCTCTAGCCGTGAAATTCATACCAAAGCTACATCTGAAGGAGGAGACGACGTACCATAAGTTTCAGAAGAAAAAGAAATCAATCGAAGGAGAATTCAAGGAAAGAAGGGAGACAACCACTATTTACCGAGATCAATCGAAATTACGACTGTGAAATACTTCACAGTCGTCCTGTATTTTTTCAATACTCTTCTTTCGTTGATTTTTGAACTTCTAAAATTATGGAATTTTGTAACTCCTTTACCATGCTACCTTAAACTACCCTTGGACATGGGAGAGTAATTCACTTGATTTTTAATAACTAGATGACTTTTTTTTTCACTATTTCGTTGCGTTTAATCTTAGCATGATTGTTTTGATCATGTGATATTTGTGCTTAGACTCTATATAGATCCATGTTACTAATCATGTTTTTAGAATTTTCGCTATTGACTGAAAGGTAATTGCTTGAGAATTCAGAACCCTATAATTGCATGTTAGGAACCCTTCCTTAGGTTAGATTCAATTTGTTCAGTTCTAGTAGATTAATTGCCATGATAATAACATGAATCTATAGATCGAGTCTAATTGTCAAATATGGAGATCTTGCACGAAAGTGAGGATCGAAACGTTGGAGATCCATGAGTAAAACAAGTGTTGAGGCTCCGATGCATGAAAGTGATCCTTGAGATTCCACTAGAGATTATCAACCTAGAATTTGGATACATGAAAGTGATCTTTGAGTTCATTGATTGATGATTTACTTATCTTCAGCGTTGGGATGAATCTTGCGCGAAAGCGAAGATTAATCCCTGCTTGGTTGTTAGCACGAGAGTGAAACAATCCTTTTATTAAGTAATTTACATCTTCATCATGATAAAATTAAACTGACGAACGTCTAGTCATAGAAATTATAGTGAATGAAACCCTAGTCCCAGTTTTCTCTCCGAAAGAATTCTTTCGTGTGTTTGCGATATTTGCTTGATTTTCATTTGACTACCAAGATAGTAAGAAAATAATTGATCAGTACTTGACAACATAGGTCTCTGTGGGTTCAATATATTTCTTTATTACTTCGAGTATCCGTGCACTTGCGGATCGCAACAAGTTTTTGGCGCCGTTGCCGGGGATTAGTCCAAGGTACACTCCAAACAACTTGGGATACAACAAGTTTTTAGCACCGTTGTCGGGGACCTTAGTTTTGTCAATATTGATGACATTGAGATTATTGCTAGACTAGGTTTTTATTTACTGTTTTTATTTATTTCTGTTATTTTCTGTTTTTCTTGAAATCACTTGATCTGATTACTTTGCATGCGCAGAAGTCTTAGGTCAGGGCCACTTGTTCCATTGGATCCTGAAATCAATAGAACACTTAGAGCGCGCAGGAAATTGAGATTAGAATAGACATCACAAGAAGACTTACAAGAGATATCTCAAGAGACATCACCAGAAGAAATTGCAGAGATGGGGGATAATCAGAGAACACTTAGGGACTATACAGCCCCTAGTCCCCAAGAAATTCGTTCAAGCATTGCTAGACCAGCAATAGAGGCTAATAACTTCGAGATTAAGCCTGCTTTTATTTCAATGATTCAAAAGAACCAGTTTGGAGGATCTCCTCTGGAAGATCCCAACCAACACTTGTCTTTATTTTTGGAATTATGCGATACTATCAAAATAAATGGTGTTTCTAACGATGCTTTGAAATTAAAACTTTTTCCTTTTTCTCTTAGGGACCGGGCAAAGACATGGCTTTATTCTCATCCAACCGGTACCTTCACAACTTGGAATCAACTGTCAAATTCCTTCTTGACGAAATACTTCCCCCCAAGCAAGACACTTCAATTGAGAAATCAAATTACAAACTTTTACAAAAAAATGGGGAGTCATTCAGCGAGGCTTGCGAGAGATTCAATGAACTACAGCGGAAGTGTCCTCACCATGGCATTGAAGATTGGGTTTTACTGCAAAATTTTTACTATGGATTATCAAATAATATCAAATTAACTGTGGATGCTGCTGCAGGTGGAGCTCTTATGAGCAAAACACCAGATGCTGCCTTCAGACTGCTAGACGAGATGGCATTGAATCACAATCAATGGACTGCTGAGAGAGGAGTACTTTACAAGCCTTCTCAAGGTAAGGGTGATGGTGATGGATCGCGATCCTTAGTAGAGAAGGTAGACTTTTTGTGCAGTAAATTTAATTCTATGCAGACTGCTTCTATTTCTTCTATCATTTGTGAAATTTGTGGCAATGATGGTTATACTTCTGAAAATTGTAGAATAGTTGCAGATCAGGGTAATGAACATGTGAATGCTATAGGGAACTATAATCAAAGTAGATCTAATGATCCCTATTCTAGTACATATAACCCTGGATGAAGAAATCACCCCAACCTTTCATGGAAAAACAATAACAATGTAGGGAGAAACACTGAGAATAAAGGATATCAAAGACCAAATCAGAATTTTAATCAAAATCAAAATCAATATCAGAATTCAAATATAGAATCCATCTTTGAAAAAATTAAGGCCAGTCAAAATCAGTTTATGTCTAAGCAAGACCAACTCATGTCAAATCAAAATAGACAAATTGGAGAGTTTATGTCTAAGCAAGACCAACTCATGTCAAATCAAAATAGACAAATTGAAGAAATTAAGGAAAGTTTTCATCAAATCAACTCCATATTGGAAAGAGTAGAAGCTCACAACAAAATTCTTGAAAATCAGATTGCCCAGCAAGCTAGTGCACCTTACAGACCCCCTGGGAAATTGCCTGCAAAACCTGAGATAAACCCTAGGGAGCACTGTAATGCCATCATGACTAGAAGTGGGAAACAACTAAGAGAACATAGAGGGAGGTTTGAAAACACTGGAAAAAGGCTTGATGATAATGAAGAGGAATTAGAGTTAGGAGAATCCTCTTCACATGAGGATCCCCAAAATTTGTTTACCACCTCAAAAGGGTGATAAACCTAAAGGAGATGAATAATGTAAAAAAGACAATCCTAAACCTAATTTGCTTGCTCCTTACTAGCCACCTATACCTTTTCCTCAAAGGTTAGTTCAGAATAAATTAGACAAAAAGTTTGTTAATTCATTGAAATCTTGAACAAGCTTTATGTTAACATTCCATTTACTGAAGCTATTCCTGAAATGCCATCTTATGTCAAGTTTTTAAAAGAGATTTTGTCTAACAAAAGGAAATTAGATGATTATGGCACATGCACTATTACTTTAACTGAAGATTGTAGTGCTATCATACAGAACAAACTGCCACCTAAACTGAAGGATCCAGGTAGTTTTTCTATACCTTGTTCAATAGGCACTATGGCTTTTGACCAAGCCTTATGTGACCTAGGTGCCAGTGTGAGTCTGATGCCTCTTTCTACTTACAGGAAACTAAATATTGGAGAGCTAAAGCATACATCCATATCCTTACAGCTCGCGGATTCATCGGTAAAGTATCCTGTAGGTATATTAGAGAATGTTCCTGTACAAATTGGTAAGTTTTTCATTCCTGCAGATTTTGTAGTGTTAGACATGGAGGAAAATTCTAGAAATCCTATAATTCTTGGTAGACCACTATTGGCCACTGCTAAGGCAAACATAGATGTGAAAAAAGGAAAGATTACTTTTGATATATGTGACAACAAGATTGAATTTAATCTTAATGATTTATTGAACAAGCTTTCATACTCAGGATCTTGTTGTAGTGTTGAGATATTTAATGATGTTATTTATGATGTTTCAAGTTTGTTTGATGAAACCTCAAATAATCAATCTAACAATCTTTCTGAGGGTATTGATAAGAAATTGCAGAAGAAAAAGACAATGAGGAAGAGAAGAAGAGGAAGCTCTAGATTGATTGACAAAATACAAAGGATTCTGAGCAAATTTGGATACTGTTTCAAGATTGAGCCTTATGTTGAAAAATCAGGAGCGCAATTCAAAAGTTCACGATCAAATCCGAGGGTTAAAGGGTCAAACTAATGACCTCTAAATTAGCACTTCTTGGGAGGCAACCCAAGCTTTCTAACCTCTATTTTGTTTTCTTTAACGTAATTTTAGCTTAATACTAATTTTTTTCTTTTATGTTTGTAGGAAAATCAATATTTGATGCAAAATACGGCACTGCCGTAAAGTCGATTACGGTACCGTATTTTCAGTCGGCTTTTGATCAGAGAGCTGCGGCGAAATTACGGCACTACCGTATACTTTTACACGGTACCATTTTCTGTCCTCAAAAATCACCTGAGAGTTCTATCATTTTTATGGCAGTGCTGTAAGTTATTTTACGTGTCGTAATTTGAGTTTTCATATTTCAAAAAAAAAATGTAGCTGTTTGATGTTTACGGCGGTACCGTAAACTGTTTTACGGTACTATATTTTCAAACCAGTTTCAACCCGAGAGCAGTCGAGATTTTACGGCAGTGCCGTAAGACATTACACTGCCGTAATCTGTTTTCTAGCACGCGAGTCCTGTGCCGTATTTAGGGTTTTCACTGAGCCGTTTTTAGGGTTTTTACCCTTGTTTTCACTCATTCTTGCGCCGTTCTCGCCTCTCCGATCGTTTCCGACCGCCTGTGGACACCGGCGACCTTTCCTGCCCAGCCTTCATCGTCGATTAGATACTCATTTTCCCGATTTTTCCATTTTGACGAGTTTTTATCAAGTTTTGCCCCTTTCACTCGTTTTCACTCATTTCTAAACCATTTAGAGTGATTCTTGTTTCCATTTACTCGTTAGGCGATAAACTTTCGACCCTTTGCTGTTTGAAAAGAGTTTGGACTGGTTTCTGCCACCGATTTGAGCTGAAATGTGTTGAACGTTTTCAAAATTAATGTACATCGACATGCTCTATTTTTACTCTGTTTTTATGATGATAGAACTTGTTGATAGGATGCTCGTGGGCTTGATTTGAACTGTTATATTGTTATGTTGTCATTAAATTATGAGTTTGCAGTTTGTGTATACACTCATGGCACCAAGGACAAAGGCAATTTTCCAAGGAGGAAAGGGAAAGCCCCTGCAGAGCCATCTCAGCCACAAAACCCCCATGGAATCATATTCAAGAACGAAATGCAAGAATCTAGATACAATAAACTGTTGGAAAGAAGAATCGTCAATACCAAGTATGCTGATCAGAGGACTCTTGAAGCTTTGGTGCTTTATGATGATGTGCTTTGGATTTTTTAGAGAATCCAAGCCAGGAAGTTCTTCCAGATGACTCCGCATACCTATCTTCCACTTGTTTTGGAATTCCTGAGCAGTCTGACCATAGACTTAAAAGAGTATTCCAATGGCCCTGCTGATGGGGAAATCACGTTCAGATTAGCAAATGAGGAAAGTAAACTTACACAGCAAGAAATCAGGGACATATTTGAACTGAGCACAGGAGGGTACACTGAGATACCCCTAGGATTCATGGAGAACATATTTTGGAACCAGATCACCAACGAGAACCACTTTTATGCTGTCTCTGCCAGAGCCTCAAAAATCATGAACCCTTGTATGAAGTATGCTCACAGGGTTCTGGAGTTGAGTTGAGTTGAGTTGGCAAGATATTATGGGATTGAGCCCTATGGAGTTGAGTTGGCAAGAGGAAATGCAAGACTTGACATTGAGCCTTGCATAGCAATGAAAATGATTGTTAGAGAGGGAGACACTTTTTGTTTGGTCCTTGGACCAAATATTCCTCCTCTACCTTTACCTCACATTGAGAAGACTACGGTCAGGGAAAGAGCCAATTGGAAATTATCTCCTAGTGCAGCAGAAGCAGCCTTTAGTCCACCACTAGACATAGTTCCACCGCCACCCACCTGGGGTGGAAGGAGTCATCCTTTTAGTATGAGTATGGATTCACCTCCTTCTGATTCTTCGTAGGCTGCTAGGACTTCTTCATAGAGATTCAGGGCTGGATTTGCTAGCCATCACGATCCAGGCTTTCAGGCGCTTACAGGACAGATGTACAACCAAGAACGTCACCAGGAGAGGATGGAAGAGACTCTAGGGCACATCCAAAGGGATATGGAGAGATTGTGCAATCATATGGAAGACATGGGCAACTTCCTTTATGACCGTTTTGGTTATGAAGATCACAGAGACTTTGGATATCAAGGTGATCAGGGAGGAACGCCCTACTATGATCCTATGGAGGCTGCTGCTAGAGATTCTGAGGCTACACGGTCAGATGGCGACGAGTAGATGCTTTGTGAGTATCATCTTCCCTTACTTCTTACTATTTTGTTCATCTTATCTTATTGATGTCTTATGATTTAAAGGGAAGGATGATGCTTCACAACCACCACCACTGCTACTCTGCTTGACACGCTTATTTTTATTTTTTCGATGTGGTTGTATGATAAATATTGATATTCTGATTTACTTTTCAATATGGTTGTACTACATGATGATGATATTATTTCTTTTTGATATGATGTGATGTTGAAAATATTTTGATATATGGTCATGTTTTGAGATGTGTTGATGATTTTGGATGATGAAAGAAATCAAATTCATGATTAGAGATATAACCCTATCATGTTAAATTTATTTCTTCAACACATATTTGTCTATTGAAATATGACATTAGTTGACGTATGAAATTTTGGATAGATGTACTGTTTGAAGAATAAAATCTAAAAGTGAAACTTTTCTTTCGAATAAAATAAGCATATGAGTATGATTTGTGAATTGAGATCAATTGATCAACCTAGTAGATGTTTAGTGTATTTTGCTATTTGTTGGGAAGGAAGAATCAAAGGTCCACAAAAACAGTGAGAGACTCCCCTACTTGGCACTATGAAAAATTGATAGTGGTACCTAAGACATGGGTTGAAATCTATAAAAAATAATGAGAGTGGAAAAGAATAAGACTCCTCTACTTGGCACTGTGTAAGATTGACAGTGGTACCTAAGAAAAGAATTGAAGTCAAAATAAATAGCATGTATCTATGTGGGTACATGTTGTCCATGCAAAAACAACAAAATACATGGCGAAACAAAATGCATGAAAAAAAAATGTATGGAAAAAGATCTTAGAAACCTAATTCCTGTAAACAAAAGCATGATGGATGTGAATTGAAATTGGGTGAAGTCCTGAGATTGAAAATTCTAATTATTATACAAGTTGCGAAGTTTTATTTGATTGAATTATAAATCTGGAGGATTGAGTTCTAAGGATGATATGTTTATTTGAAGTTTTATAAATCAATTGATAGAATTTTTCATTGATGAGTTGTATTTTGGAAATTTATTGAGCATGAAAAGATTATTCTTTTGATCAAATTTTGATTTCAAATTTGATTTTTGCTTGAGGACAAGCAAAGTTTAAGCCTTATGTATTTTGATGACACCAAAATATATAGTATATTTTGTATCATTTTAGATATCTTTTCATGTTAAATTGAGGATCTTATTACTTATTTTCCTGCTAAATTCATCGAATATTGCAAAGTCCACTTCTATTTTGGTTTTTCACTATTTTCATGTAAAAAGGCATTATTTCAAGAAATTTTCAAGCAAAATCAAACACATAGAAGAGTTACTATCATCAAGAGGAGATCACCCAAGAAATTTCATGCAAAATAGAGCAACTCAGCAACTTACGGCAGTGCCGTAACCTATTTTACGGTACTGTATTTTCATACGCTACCGTAAAATCCAAGCCACTGCCGTATTTTGAGGTGTTTCCGAACAGAAGGTTTTTCAGATTTTATGGCAGTACCGTAAACCAGATTACGGTACCGTATTTCATAGCGCTTCAGAACAGAAACTTTGCTTGATTTTACAGCACCGCCGTAAAGGATTACATGGGCCGTATTTTCCAGTCACTTCTAAACAGGAAGTTCAGCCGATTTTACGGCAGTACCGTAAACCAGATTACGGTACCGTATTACCCAGACAACATCAAATCAAAAAACTCAACCGATTTTACCGCAGTGTCGTAAACTATTACACTGCCGTATTTCTGTTGTTAAACGCGATTTCCAGGTCAATTCTGATGTCCCATTCTTGCGGAGACGATTGCGGGCGAACTAGAGGTTTATATTCGAAGCCGTAAGAAGCAATTAGAGAGCTTTTGACGGGAGGATTACACACACCGAAAGCCCCAATTTTCATTAACTGTCGAGGGAGAAATCGTCGTTCACGCCGCCACCTAGGGTTCTGCCACCGCAACGAATCTAGGGCATCTCCAGCCGTGAAATTCATACCAAAGCTACATCTGAAGGAGGAGACGACGTACCAGAAGTTTCAGAAGAAAAAGAAATCAATCGAAGGAGAATTCAAGGAAAGAAGGGAGACAGCCACTATTTACTGAGATCAATCGAAATTACGGCTGTGAAATACTTCACAGTCGTCCTGTATTTTTCCAAAACTCTTCTTTCGTTGATTTTTGAACTTCTGAAATTATGGAATTTTGTAAGTCCTTTACCATGCTAGCTTAAACTACCCTTGGGACATGGGAGAGTAATTTACTTGATTTTTAATGACTAGATGACTTTTTTTTTCACTATTTCGTTAAGTTTAATCTTAGCATGATGATTTTGCTCATGTGATATTTGTGCTTAGACTCTCTATAGATCCATGTTACTAATGATGTTTTTAGAATTTTCGCTAATGACTAAAAGGTAATTGCTTGAGAATTCAGAACCCTATAATTGCATATTAGGAACCCTTCCTTAGGTTAGATCCAATTTGTTCAGTTCTAGTAGATTAATTGTCATGATAATAACATGAATCTATAGATCGAGTCTAATTGTCAAACGTGAAGATCTTGCACGAAAGTGAGGATCGGAACGTTGGAGATCCATGAGTAAAACAAGTGTTGAGGCTCGGATGCACGAAAGTGATCTTTGAGTTCATTGATTGATGATTTACTTATCCTCAGCGTTGGGATGAATCTTGTGCAAAAGTGAAGATTAATCCCTGCTTGGTTGTTAGCACGAGAGTGAAACAATCCTTTTATTAAGTAATTTGCATCTTCATCATGATAAAATTAAACTAACGAATGTCTAGTCATAGAAATTATAGTGAATGAAACCCTAGTCTCAGTTTTCTCTCCAAAAGAATTCTTCTGTGTGTTTGCGATATTTGCTTGACTTTCATTCGACTACCTTGATAGTAAGAAATCAATTGATCAGTTCTTGACAACATAGGTCTCTGTGGGTTCGATATCTTTCTTTATTACTTCGAGTATCCGTGCACTTGCGGAGCACAACAAGTTTTTGGCGCCGTTGCCGGGGATTAATCCAAGGTACATGCCAAACAACTTGGGATACAACAGTACGTGATGTAGGGAGGACACCACCAAGGAGGTCAACATGGCTCAGGAAGACCCCAATTCGTTATGGGATGAATGCATGATGTTACCTGATATTTTGAACTTGTTTAAACTTGTCATTTTGATGCATTGTAATATGTCCCAAACTCTATTTTTACTTTCAGCACTTGTTGTAGCTAGGACTAGCCTAGGTTTTACTTTGAAGTCTTTGTTTCATTTCCTAGTGGATGTAGTAGGTTGTTTAGCCTAGGTTTATGCACACATGTATGCACATGCTGCACCTAACCTCCCAATCGTGAAGATGACCTTGGCATAATCAAAGTTCAGCTCAAGTCAGCGCATGGAAAAGAGCCAATTCAAAGCACCAACATCCTAGGCAAACCGGCTCATGATCAGGTTCAACTAAAGTATCAACTTCATCATGCCAACCCAAAGCTAATCCGAGTTCACTTCAAGCATCCGGCCCAAACCCATCCATTTCATTCCAGTCAAGCCCATGGAAATCCAATGTCACATTCAGTCCAAACCCCAAATCAACCAATAAGAAAAACTATCAAAAGGCTGATATACCACCATCACGATCAGCCAACGGACCCTTGAAGATAGCATGCGCAAGATATCAACTTACAGCTCAGCATAGAACCGACCACAACATCCAACCAGATCAAGCAAACTGAAAAGCTGCCAGCAAGTGAAGAATGCCAAGAGTCACTCCAAAAGAGTCGTTGGGAGGGAGAGTTTTAAGCTAGCTCTGTTCACTTTTTCACACTTAGTCGAAATCTTTTGAATCTGAAAACCTTGTGTTTGTTCTTGAGTTGAGCTTGCTCCACGTCGGATTGAGCTTGCTCTCCACCCCAGTTACCAATCCATCTATTCCATCCAACACCTCCACGTTTCACTGCCATTCACTCACGTTCATCATCATTCAAAGCTGCTGTTTCCCCTGCCGATCATTTCCTTCCATTCATCACAGGCTACGTTACTGTTCTATTACCGAGAGGGTGTTACTGTTCCATTTCCGGTTCCAACCTTCCAATCAATCTTCTCTCGGGCTTGAAGTGGAATAGCGTTGAGCAAAACCTCATCAACATTTGGGAGAATCCTCGAACGACATCCACTGCCTTGGAAGAGCCAAAGGAGTTTGGCCCCCTTTCCTTAGGGGGCCCAGGTGCATTCACCCCTAACCTTCTTTAAATCCAACATTTTCCTGTCTATAGAGCTACATACCTAGGGTGATTCTTGGGCTTGAAAATCTGTTCTTCATCAGTACGCCAGTCAGAGTTATTTTATTTATGGTGCATGCTTTACTCTTTCAGGATCGATTCTGGATTCTACCTGGCAAAGCAATTCAGCCGCATCGCGCACTACCGCAAGGGCGCGATATTTATTGGCGGCCTTATCACCCCTCTTGCAGTATCTCTTGGGGTCATTCCCTACGGCTCGGCCGAGGCTAGTGAAAACAACCGGCTCGAGATCGAGTCAGGCGTTTCCATGAAACTCATCGTCTGCCGGGGTGATGCCTACAGTATGACTTTCAAGGATATCCAGTTCTGCATGCCGTTGCCTAATCCAGACCCTGTGGACAAATGTTGAGCATATGTTGAGCATTCTTCTTTGCCGGCTCCTCCTCCGATTATATGTTGAGCATTTTTAAGGAGATGAGGGAGGAGCAACTTTAGCAGCGCGAGCTCATTGATAAGATGGATTCCTCCATCTCCTTTATACACCAGGAGCAAGCTTCCCGTTGGGAAGCTAATGAGGCTGGGATGCAGCGACAACACAAGATGCTGGGTTCGATTTGGGAGAAACTATGTGTTATGGATGACCGGTTCGCCTTGCTTAATGAAGAAAACATAAGGAATATACCAGTCTCTTCAGACGAGGAGGAAGCACCAGGTCACACTTTGCGCGGTAAGGGCAAGAGCTCCCGAGCTTCTGGCTCCCATTCGCGCAAGAGGCGCTAGCTGCATCCGAACCTGACATTGCCACCTTCTCCTCTCACATATACGACGTTGCATAGAGGACTATGCAACATTTTAGAGCGGGTGAGCTGTCTTGACTCCAGCTTCTGTTTGGTTGTGGTTGTCCTGATTTTCTGCTTTTCTCCTCATGGATTTGTTATGATACTTTCTGATGGATGTTATTATGATATTGGCATTATACCTTATATGCCACTATTCGTGGGCCTGGTCCACATCTACAAGCCCCACCTTTTGTAGTGTATAACACATATTTGAACCGCTTGTTTTTCAGCTTTGGTATTATGCTATAATCTTCTTTACATGTTACATGATGTGTGCATCTATGTGTTTTCATGAAGTTGTTTTAAGGTATATATTGCTAGTCTTGTCTAATGATAGCTTTGCAAAAACTCTTAAAGTTAAATGCATGATTGGTTGGAACTTATCAAGACATGTTGAATGTAGTACTTGTTGGAAATTTACTCAATAGTCATGTCCATATATTATATGAATTAGAAATTTTCTAATTAGATTGTTTTTAGGTTATTCATTTAGTGGGTCAAGCGTTTTCATAATTCTTCGATTGATTTTGGTTTGCAATTTACATTCGATACATATCAGGATACATATTCTCTTTTCAAACTTTGAATTCCGTTCTAGTACTGGGGAAACACTACATTTGTTAAAAACCAGGATATGTTGATTTCAGTTATTTGGATCAAAAAAAAATCACACTTAGATTCCTCTACTTAGCACTGCGAAAAATGGGCAGTGGTACCGAAGGATATGACTTGAAATCTAAGAAATGTGAATTGAAATAAAAAGACTCCTCTACTTGGCATTGCGAAAATTTGGCAATTGTACATAAGGATATGAGTTGAAGTCTAATGAGATGATCAATGTTTCATATCCCGAATAAAACATTTGAGTCAACCCCAACATTATGAATTGGAAGGATAGGATTGGAATGAATATTGTGTATGTTTGATTGAATCCCATGTTTACTGCTTTCTGAATTAGTTGACATCTAAAAACTGTGGGACCAAACTAGTGAATGCTTAAGACATTCCTTTTAGTTAATTTCTTCTGATTAGATCTTGGAATGCTAAAAAAGTATTTTTCTGAATTTGGGTGCGAACTTCAACACAAAAGATTATTCTTATATCAAGCATGTATTTCAACTTATTTTATTGCTTGAGGACAAGCAAAGGTTTAAGTCGAGGAGTATTTGATGCCTTACATTTTAGTAGTGATTTTTACTGATATTCCATGATGAAACGGGGGACAAGCATGTATTTTATTGCTTGAGGACAAGCATGAGGTGGACCTACGAGTTGGAAACGGGGCACGGGTTGCTGCTGTTGCTGTAGGAGACTATTTCATTTCTTTACCATCTGGACTTGTATTGGAACTAAACAGTTGTTATTTTGTTCCCAGTATTACTAAAAATATTATCTCCATTCCTGCTCTTGTCAGGAAGGGTTTTTCCTTTGAATGCAATATTTCAAAGTGTGTTTTATCTTATGATAATATTGTTTATGCAACTGGTTCAATTAGCAATGGATTATTCATGTTGGACATGGAGCGTTCTATACAAAATGTTGATATTAAGAAAGCCAAGTATGCTGATGACAGCACCTTGCTATGGCATAGTCGTTTAGGCCATATTAACGAGAAACGCATTAAGCGGTTGCATGATCATGGACTGCTGGGATCATTCTCTTACAAGGAGATTGATACATGCAAAGCTTGTTTGATGGGCAAAATGACGAAGTCACCTTTTCTTAACAAAGGTCAAAGGGCTTCAGGTTTACTTGACCTTATACACAGTGATGTGTGTGGGCCATTTAGTAAACATGCCAGAGGTGGCTATCAGTACTTCATTACCTTTACTGATGATTTCAGTAGGTATGGCTATGTCTATCTGATGAGACATAAGAGTGAATCTTTTGACAAGTTCAAAGAGTTCAAGAATGAAGTACAGAATCAGCTAGGCCGAAATATCAAGGCACTTCGCTCAGATCGAGGTGGAGAATACTTGAGTCATACGTTTACTGACTATCTGAAGGAGTGTGGGATTATCTCACAGCTCACTCCGCCAGGAACACCGCAATGGAATGGTGTGTCCGAGAGGAGAAACAGAACGTTACTTGATATGGTTCGTTCTATGATGAGTCAGGCTACTCTTCCTTACTCCTTTTGGGGATTTGCACTGGAGACAGCTGCAAAGATACTGAACCGAGTGCCATCCAAGGCCGTTTCAAAAACTCCATATGAGTTATGGTATGGGAAACAGCCGAGCTTGACATTTATCAGGATCTGGGGCTGCGAGGCTTATGTCAAAAAGCTCGCCTCTGGGAGACTAGAGAGCAGATCTGACAAATGTATCTTTGTCGGTTACCCTAAGGAAACTAAGGGTTATTATTTCTACGATCCCAAAGAGAACAAGGTATTTGTTGCTCGGACGGCCATTTTTCTTGAAAAGGAGTTTCTTCTGCAAGAGGCCAGTGGGAGAAAAATAAAACTGGATGAGAATCCAGAGGAAGGACAAAGTGCTCAAGCACAGTTGGATGAGCCTGAGCCAGTAGATCAGGTTATTGAACAACCTGAGGCTCAGATATCACGGGAACCGCGAAGATCGGGAAGGATTCGTCGACAGCCTGAGCGCTATGACGGAGTCTACATCATTGATAATGATGAACCCCTCACTTATGCGGATGCGGTCAGTGGACCGGAGTCAGCGAGATGGCTTGAAGCTATGCGCGCCGAGATGGACTCCATGTCAGATAACCAAGTTTGGGATTTGGTTGATCCGTCTCCGGGAGTTATCCCTATAGGCTGTAAGTGGATCTTCAAGAAGAAGATTGACATGGATGGTAACGTGGTTACCTATAAAGGCAGGCTAGTTGCGAAAGGTTTCAAACAAATCTACGGGATAGATTATGATGAAACTTTCTCACCTGTAGCTATGTTCAAGTCTATTCGGATTCTTTTCGCGATAGCTGCATATTACGATTATGAGATTTGGCAGATGGATGTGAAAACAGCTTTCCTTAATGGAAATCTGGATGAGGATGTGTATATGACACAACCTGAGGGTTTCACTAATCCATCAGATCGTCATAAGATATGCAAGTTAAAGAAGTCCATTTATGGACTCAAGCAAGCATCGAGAAGCTGGAATATTCGTTTTGATGAATCAGTCACTGAATTTGGTTTCATCAAGAACGAGGATGACCCGTGTGTATATAAGAGGTTTAATGGGAGCGTGATCACTTTCCTAGTCCTCTACGTCGATGATATCTTGATCATTGGAAATGACATTCCTGAAATGCATGCTGTGAAGGCATGGTTAAGGAAATGTTTCCAGATGAAAGATTTAGGAGAAGCAGCCTATGTATTAGGTGTGAAGATCTACAGGGATAGATCTAAGAGGCTTCTCGGGCTGTGCCAGAGTACTTACATCGATAAAGTCCTGGAAAGATTTCATTTAGAGAATTCTAAACGAGGATATCTTCCAGTCAGACATGGTCTGAGTCTTTCGAAGAGTCAGTGTCCACAAACACAGACTGAGAAAGATGAAATGGACAATACGCCTTATGCTTCGGTTATTGGATCCATTATGTATGCGATGTTGTGTACTCGCCCAGACGTTGCTTACGGGTTAAGCGTGACCAGTCGTTTCCAAAGTAATCCAGATCAGGCACACTGGATTGCAGTCAAGAACATCTTAAAATATCTGCGGAGGACCAAAGATATGTTCTTGATATATGGTGGTCAGGAAGAACTCAGTATAGAAGGATATACTGACGCTTCGTTCCAGTCAGACCAGGATGATTTCCGATCGCAATCAGGCTATGTTTTTAGCTTGAATAGAGGAGCAGTGGTGTGGAAGAGTTTCAAACAGTCAACTGTTGCTGATTCCACAACAGAAGCCGAGTATGTTGCAGCCTCGGAAGCATCCAAGGAGGCAGTGTGGATTCGTAAGTTCGTGAGAGAACTTGGTGTTGTTCCTTCGAGTGCAGATCCTTTGGTTATCTTCTGTGATAACACTGGAGCAATCGCACAAGCAAAGGAACCACGGTCGCACCAGAAGTCCAAGCACATACAGAGACGGTTTCATTTGATCAGGGAGATCATAGATCGTGGCGAGATCAAAATATGCAAGGTTCATACAGATGACAATCTGGCAGACCCGCTTACCAAGCCTCTGGCGCAGCAGAAGCATGAGAAGCACTGTAATAATATGGGTTTGAGAGTTCTCAACCATTAGATTAAGTGCAAGTGGGAGATTGTTGGGGTATGCCCTTAAGCCTAATGTTTGAGGCCTTGGGATTGTAACAGTATCGTGTAATAAACGTTTATGTTTATAAAGGCATGGTTATTATTCAGTTAGCTACATTGTCTGCTGCAATATATGTTCTTCTGAATAATGTCTCAATGCTGTTCAGCTGGGCTGACATGCAGTTAAGTCCTTAGTCGATGTATCTTGGTGAACATGAGATAGCCTTGATATGGTTAAGACTAATATGTGTTCTAGTCTTATAGGATGCTTCGAGCATGGAATAAGATGTAGACTCATGGGTACATTGGATGTACTGGACAGACCCTACTAGGATATTCAATTGTTTGTCACAATGTGAATAATCCTTGAATATGACAAGTGGCACATTTCCTCTGACTTGAGATCACTTGTGTTTTCTAAATGATGATTGTCATTGTTTTGAGGTAGTTCAATATCATTTGAAACATAATGATTATAGACTATCTTGGATAATGAGCTTGAGTCAGGTTAAGGCACTAGTGATAGACATAGGATTGCCGTCTCCTTGTTTAAGGAGTGTGATGTTCTAAAGGGGCCCCCTGGATGAGATGATTGAGAAAAGAGTATGGCCATACCCAGGTGACTGTGTTCATCTGATCTAATCATGCTCATCATATTGGAGCTACAAGCTTGACACGCTTGTCCAATAAGAACATCCAGTGGCAAAGGAAACATGTATGCCTAGTGATGTGGATTCACACTTGTGCTATGGTTTGGGTGTAGTCTTGGAAGACTATTTCCTTTATATCGGGAGACAGTGATGTGTTGCTAGATACCCCTCACTGATCGTGATAAACGTGAGTTATCGTTACCGACATTTAAAGGAAGCCCTCAGGGTCGCACAATTTGATGATATGGCTTACTTAAGTCAGATCGTGTGGACTGAATTGTTCGGGTTCAGTTTAAAGGGATTTAATCTCTGATTGTGAGTGAGATCTGGTCTGATCATGTTTGATTGATTAGGGCTTGAGATCGGTAAGCTTCGATCGAGAGAATGGATGCTAGATTGGTCAGATCAGAAGCATCAAGAGATCGACGGTCAGATTAAGAGCCTTAAGGTTTTATTATGGTCTGGACTGATTGCTTGGTTTATTTGGTTATTGAACCAAATGGATTTGAACCAGCTCATTGGTTGAGCGCATGGTTCAAGTGATAAGAGGCATTGGCGATTGGGGTGATACATGGTCGCAAGTGAAGAAATGGGATGCTATTTTTAGATAGCACATCTCTTAACGTGACCACATCTCACGTTCACGCCAAGAGAATACTATTCTCGTCTCTTGCTCTCTTGACGCCGGCTTGAGCATTCGTCTCTTGCACTCTCGTGGGTGAAGGAGTGGACGACAAGAGGAAACATTCGACCAAGCAAGGATCTCTCTTTTCCTTTCCATTCGGCAAGACAACCTTGGAACCTTGCTAGCACAAGGAGCACCAAGGAAGAAGCGCATTGATCATCTTGTGTGCGAGACTTAGGAGAAGGTTCGCTTGCGCCTTTGCCTCCAAGACACCATCCAAGTGATGGCAATGGTGAGTATCGCTTCTCATTGAAAGTTGATCATATTATATGCTATGCGATCTATTAGAAACCCTAGATTCCGCTAGAAGTTTTTGTTGCGCCTCCTATTAGGGTTTCGCCCCCTTGTCTAGGGGACCTTCAGGACGGACACGGCGAATAGGCGACTTTGGGGCGATTTCTGGAGATTCAACCATCGGAACTCAGTGATTCTTGTTTATTTCTTTTGGTTCATTGTATCCTCCCTCTTAGAAACCTTTTCCTGTGATTTTCCTATGTACATAGAGAGAATTTTTAGCGATTCAACAATGGTTGTAGCATAAACTTTATTTTAGGACTAGGTTGAAGCCCTCTGACGATTTGTATTTTCAATTCTTATTTTAAACTCATTATTTGGATCATATTCTAAGCATATTTCACTTGAAGTATTAATTTCTTGATATTTACTCTGGCCAAGTATTATCAAGTCATAGTTATTACAGTTCATAACGAAAGTAGGATTGTAACGACGGAACCTCTTTGTGAATCTTGTGAAGGCTCGACACGAAAGTGCTTGTTCTTTGCTCGAGGGTCCATAATCTACAACGGAACCCATTGGGTTTGTCTAGAACGATCCACCGCGAAAGTAGGAGATGTTCTACGTAAATACCGGGGTGTACACTCGAAAGAGGGCACCTTGTACCATTGGGTAGATTCCTTATTCATATTTGTAAATCTATGTAACTGATATTTATATCTTAGCGCAATTAGAATCATCAGAGTGGTGGAAAACAAAGCCCTGATGTTCTCTCTCATATATTTTCCCTGCCGTAGTTGTCTGATTTCTTGCTTACGATTTCGCTTAATTTTAGTTTTTAAGTTCCAAAAGCCACGATTTGATCAGCTAGATTCCAAGAATTAGATTTTCTAGTACTCACGTTGTTCCCTGTGGGATTCGATATCTTTTGTATTACTTCGACATTTCCGTGCACTTTCGGATAGTGTCAGCTACCTTAGAAGCAACATACTCAGTCTCAGTGGTAGAATCAGCTATTGTGGATTGCCAGGAGCTCTCTCAGCTCATCGCACATCCACACAATCTGAACACATAGCTTGCCTGCAATCTGAAGTCATCAGGGTCAGACTGGAACGATGCGTCAGTGTAGCCCCAAACACTGAGCACTTCCTGTCCTCCATAGACCAAGAACCAATATGAGTTCTTTTCATAAACTTCATAATGTTCTTTACAGCCACCCAGTGCTATAGATCTGTATTAGATTGGTATTTGCTGGTTATGCTCACAGCATTAGCCACTCCTAGTCTAGTATATAACATCGAATACATGATCGAACCTACTGCCGAAGCATAGGGTACTCGACTCATGTCGTCCCTCTCAGCCTATGTGGTGGGACACTAGCTCTTGGAGAGAATAAGGCCATGTCTCACTGGAAGGTATCCTTTCTTGGATTGCTCCAAGTTGAAATTCTCCAAGACCTTATCAATGTAAGTACTCTGACTAAGGGCCAGGAGTTTCTTGGATCTATCCTGGTAGATCCTCACGCCTAGGATATAGGCGGCCTTCCCTAAGTCTTTCATCTCAAAACACTTCCCCAACCATGTCTTCATAGATTGAAAACTAGGGATGTTGTTTCCGATGAGTAGTATGTCGTCGACATACAAGACTAGAAATATCACCAAGCTCCCACTGAATTTTCGGTACACACAGGCGTCATCTTCGCTCTTGATAAAGCCATAATCTCTTACTACCTCATCAAATCGAAGATTCCAACTTCAAGAAGCTTGCTTTAATCCATAGATAGATCTCTTTAGCCTGCATACCTTATTGGACTCTGTAGTATGGATGAAACCATCAGGTTGTGTCATATACACATCCTCTGTCAGCTTTCTGTTCAGGAATGCTATATTTACATCCATCTATCATATCTCATAATCCTGATATGCTGCTATAGTAAGCAAGATTTGAATGGATTTGAACATGGCAACTGGTGAGAAGGTTTCATCATAGTCCACCTCGTGGACTTGTCTGAATCCTTTAGCCATAAGTCTACCCTTATAGGTAACTATGTTGTCATCCATGTTAGTCTTCCTCTTGAAGACCCATTTACACCCTATAGGTTTTACCCCATCAGGCAGCTCAACGAAATCCCAAAAACTGGTACAGGTGGCTCAGGTTCTATCTCAGTGTTTTGTTGTTGCACTTGGACCTCGTCCAAGTCAAACTTCCTCCCATTGACTTCTTTCATGAGAAATTCTTTCTATAGAAAGACAGCACCCCAAGCAACAAAAACTTTGTTCTCACTGGGAATATAGAAGTAACATCCTTTAGTTTCCTTATGATACCCCACAAAGACGCATTTATCAGATCCAGGTTCTAGCTTGCTAGAATCCTGACGTTTGACATAAGCCTCACATCCCCAAACTCTAATAAATGAGAGATTCGGGCGTATCCCACTCCACACCTCGTATGGAATCTTGGAGACACTCTTAAATGGAACGTTATTCAGTATGAGAGAAGTTGTCTCAAGTGCATGTCCCCAAAACGAGGGCGGTAGAGTTGCATGACTCATCATAGATCGAACCATGTCCAACAACGTTCGATTTCTCCACTCAGACACCATTCCATTGAGGTGTTCTACGACGAGTGAGTTAGGATAGAATCCCACACTCTCTAAGATAGTCAAAGAACTCACCTCTCAGTTACTCTCCACCACGATCTAATCGAAGAGTCTTAATAGATCTACCAAGCTTGTTTTCTACTTCATGTCTGAACTCCTTAAATTTCTCAAAGGATTCGGACTTATGTCTCATCAAATAGACATAACCATATCTACTGAAGTCATCAGTAAATATGATGAAATAGTTGTACCCTCCTTTGGCTTGTTTACTGAATGGCCCACACACATCACTATGTATGAGATCCAACAAACCTCCTGCCCTCTCACTGATATTAGTGAAGGGCGCTTTTGTCATCTTCCCTAATAAATAAGGCTCACAAGTTTCAAACTCCTCCAAGGAGGTTGAATCTAACAATCCATTGACATGGAGTTATTGAAAGCGATTCTTGTTTATATGGGCTAATCGACAATACCAAAGGTACGCACCAACTGAACCACTTAGTTTGATCTTTTTATGATTTATGTTACATATAGAGTTATCCATGTCCAAGACATATAATCCGTTGCATAAGGCATCCTTCCCATAAAACACATTTGCAAATGAAAAAGAATAAGAGTCATCTTTTATTTCAAATTTAAATCATTTCCTTGCCAAGCAAGGAATAGATACAATGTTTTGGTAAGGGAAGGTACACAATAGCAACTATTCAACTCTAATTGAAGTCCAGAAAGTTGGAAGCACGTCAAAAGTCCTACGGTAATAGCAGCAACCTGTGCTTCATTTCCAACATGTAGGTCAATCTCTCCAGGCCGCACCTATCTACTTTTCTTGAGCCCCTGCATATTTGTACAAATATGAGCTCTGCATGCGGTATCTAATACCCATGACATAGAAGTAGAAAGGTTGACTTCAGTAACATAAATATCTAAGCCAGAAGATGAATCCTTGCTTCTCTTCTCCTCGTTCTAAAGTCGCACAATGTCAATCATGTTAGTTGGCACTCCACATGAATAGCACCTATTATTCCTTACATTTTTCATCTTTATTTTCAATGTCTTAGTCAAACCTTTCAGCTCAATGCATTGAATGTCTACTTTCGGAGGGTTGAGCCTCATCAATTCATCTAAGAGCTGCCTTAGATTATAAATAATCTCAAAAGCACTCTTCCGATCATATTGCCCTCATAACTCAGGCGATATGTTAGTAAGCATCAAATTAGCAACCTCCAAAGTATCTACCTGATGCTTATTAAAAGCATCCTTCTCAGGCGCTGAGGCCGAGCAAGAAAGTGGCTTAGGAATGGCTACTCAAGGACATATAGCTTCCTCTCGAGCTTGAGGACCATTCAAAAGTTCCGATACTAATCCATAAAGTTGGATCCAACCAACTTATCCCTTTCCAGGATAGATCGCAGTGACCATCTGCTATTGTTTGTAGCCATTGATCCACAACAACCAAGACAGTAGATTAGTACTACTTCGAATCATTTAATCTGGACTTGCATTAAATGATCATGGCTCCTACTATTTTAATCTAATTGACAACCCACAAAGTCAATCGAGAAATTCGAGATTTCCTAGTGAGAATGGATCCTTATTCCACATGAGGCTTCGCGTCCCATGAGGGTGGGCTGAGATGCACAAAGTGACTAATGTTTCTTAAGGTGGGCATGCCGGCCGATTGCACCCAGGCAATTCACCTTCTCACGACAGTTCTAGCATTTTGTGCCCAGCTAAGTTTGGAACAACACAAAACCCTAACCTCTCGAGGCCGCATCTAGAGTTCCATCCTGTGGCCACCACATATGAAAAACTAGTCAAGTCTAACCTAACCGTTATGCCCAGGGTCAACGAGTTTCCTTGTGAAGGCACGCCCAGGTTTTTAACTGGACTTTGGAAGACATTGCCACCACACGCCTTCTAAAGATATGTGGGTGTGTCCCACGAGGGTGGGAAATAGTGCACAACACTACTGTTCGATAGCTTGACGAGGGTTACGCGTTAGAAGGCTACAAACTTGATATTATTTTGAGGGTTTTTTGAGGTCTCATCCTCTTAGTTTTATCATTTGTCTAACATTACAGGCATGCAATCCTATAGTGAAAACAAAACGATAAAACACATCTAGGCGTGCTTTAGCAGATATCGAAAGCAGTAAACAAGCGATGTGGTCACAGCCTAATCAACACATTGAACTATCACATGTCAAAGGATGTTCAATGCTTGACCTAGGTGACAAGCCCCAACCAAACCTAACCTAGCCACCACTAAGCTTTATCTTCAAGTGCGGCTCTAAGGTCCTCCACACCAAGGCATAGCACACAAACCCTAGGGTTCAGCCAATACCTTGGTGGCTCCTCCAAGCATGATGCGCCATCATGCTTGTGCTAAGAGGGATAGCTCACGAACCCTACAGTTCGGCCAAGCCCTTACTTGCACCACCAAGCAAGATGCGCCATCATGGTTGATGCGCCTAGATGCAAGCTTCACAAAGGATGCGCCCTTAATCTTCTTTGTGTGTTTACAAAACAAAAAGAAAAAGCGGCATGCAGGCCTCACATAAATACATCACAGGCATACAAGGGGCTTGACTATGACCGCAACACGATGCACAATCAAGATATCTATCTCATGCTTTTCTATATTCTCATGAAAATATAAAACCTCAATTTTTGTTTCTTATAAAACAAGTCTTTCAACCTCAACGTGCATTCACAAATCTAGGATTTTTCGTTTCTCTCGGGAGTCAACAAGTGGCGCATGCATGCTCCAAGCATGCTTACTGCCTACCCTTTCAATCCTTAACCTGCCAAGATTAGGACAATCACCATGCCCCATAATCTTTGACAAGTCTCATACAGTAGGTCTATCCTACAAGAATGGGGAGAAAATAATTCACTCACATATGGGTCTATCCCACCATGTGAACAAAGCAAAAAACCAAAGAAATCAAATAGATGTTAGGAACGAAAAACTTACAGTTTTTTCTACTTAGAAAAACCATGCACTTATGCAAATTTTAAAAAAATTTCAAATGGCATGTCAACATACAATCAAAGCATAAAACACCGTTTGAGTTCGCAAGTTGGCTCCGATAACACTGTTGGGAAACCCCGGGGATTTTAAAATTTTAGAAACAAGCACAATGGAAGCAATCCTCGAAACAGGCTAGTCCCAAAAACCTAGAAGATCGAGTCATGCGAAGGAATCGACACGGTGAGTAGGAGATGATACCTTATTGTGAAGAAAAGGATGCGATGCAGGTGCCCAAATATTCGCCCTCTACAGTCTCGCACACAGCTCACACTCGAGTTCTCTTCTTCCACGGCCGGTGCTAGCCTCGGGAAGAAGATCCATGCCTTTGGGAGTCTTCCTCAAGAACTTGCGCCACTCACAAGTAGAATGCGCCAAGGAGAGGGATGATGGAAACTCGCCAAGGTCCAACCTTGCAAACACTAAGAGGAGAGGGAAGAGGAGAGAAGGTGCCTAGGAGAATTTCTTCCAAAAAAACCAGTGGGCGCCAACTCCTCTCTCCCCTTCTTTTATAAAAACCATGCTGACCCTTGGTATTCTATAATAAATTCATAATTAATCTCTAAATTAATTCGTCATTAATTATAGAATTAAATTCAGAATTAATTATAGAATTAAAGTCTCATAATGACCCATTAAAATCATGAATTAAAGTTTCATAATGGCCATTAATAGCATGACTCTTCAAATTCAGAATTAAATTCATAATTAAATCCATAATTAAATTCATCATTAAACTCGGAATTAATTACAGAATTTAATTCCCAGAATTAAATAATGATTTAATTCACCATGATGTCTATTGGGCCCAGGCAACTTATTGTCATGGCCCATTAGGCCTGACGACCCATTAGGCTTCATGCGAGGCCCATTGGTCCATGCTCCAAGCTTAGACTTCATTTGGCCCAATTGGCCAATTGGGCCTATTTGGCACATTTGGCCCATTTGACTTATTGGGCCCATTTGGCCTAAAAATGAAGTTAGCTCCAATAAGTCTCTTCCATCTCATCAGGAACAATGGCGCTGATGAATTCTCCCGATCAATATGAGAACCCGAGTTTCAAGTTGTGCAGCCCTGTAGGTTCCTCTAACGTTGGTAGGAATGAAGTCAGGTAATCACAAGCAGTGCATCGCTGCTACCTAAGTCTTCGGAATGGATATCAACATCGACATCCCAATCATCGCAACAAGATACCGATGCATTACAGTATCTTTGCCAGACTGATATCCGATTGGACAAAGTGTGTCACCACTTTGTTTTCATTCGATCACAAGGCCTTGACTACATCAGGCTTTCACCTGGGTATGGCCATACACTTTTAGTCATGCAACCATAGGGGGGGCCGTGGATATCAAGCTTCCCGCAGGAAAGGGAAAATCCTATGTCTGTCCATTGATCTTCTCATATGGGTTGTGTCATACCCAATGATAACTGTTATGACCTCCCTGCTACGGCGAGGTGTTAGGTTGTATCAAAACATGTCCCAAACCATATAGAAGAGTCAATGACCTCAAGTCAAGGGATTAATGCATCCCTTGTTACTTGTGAACTTAACTCATGACACCAAGTTAGAGCCTCACAGCGGGTCGGTCCAGTATATCCACCACTGATATACTCATATGTCTGCGTGAGCACCGTGCCTAACCAGCTCATATACCAGTCTCACATGTACCAGAGCTGTCTCTTATCTACTCAGGTACTTGACTGGGGACACACCGTTTGAGCATAGATCCAATCTGTCTATAGGGACATTATTATCTATGTACATAATCGCAGATGTAAACACAACATAATAATGACAATGCTAGAATGATATATCAAGTAGTACCTGATGGACCAACAACGGGTACAAGGGCCTAATATTGGTCCATTATTGTACTACTTAACATTAATATTTATATATCATTCTGGCATTGTCATTATCATCATTTGTTTACATCTACGAATGTGTACTTATGTGATAATGTCCCTGGAGACAGATTGGATCTGTGCTCAAACTTTTTGTCCCCAATCAAGTACCTTAGTAGATATGGGATAGCTATGGTACATGAGAGACTGGTATATGGGCTGGTTAGGTACGAAACGCTAACGCAGACATATGAGTATATCAGTGGTAGATATACTGGATCGACCCACTGTGAGGCAATGACTTGGTGTCATGAGTTATCCTCACAAGTGACAGGAGATGTGTTGATCCCTAGACTTGAGGTCATTGACTCTTCTATATGGTTAGGGACATGCTTTGATACAACCTAACATCTCGCCATAGTTGGGAGGTCATAACGGTTGTCATTGAGTATGTCACGACTCATATGAGAAGATCAATTGACAGATAGAGGATTTGCCTCTTCCTGAGGGAAGCTTGATATCCACGGGGCCTCTTATGGTTCTATGACTGAAAGTGTATGGCCATACCCAAGTGAGAACCTGATTTAGTCATAACCAAGTGATTGGGTTAAAACAAGTGGTAACACACTTGTCCAATCGGGTATCAGTTTGGCAAAAGGACTATAATACAACAGTGCCTAGTTGCGATGATGGGGATGTCGATGTCAATATCCATTCCGATGACTTGGGTAGCAGCGATGCACTGCTAGGTGCCACTCACTGCTTGTGGTGACCTTAGGTTAGCACTACCAACGTCAAAGGAACCTACAGGGTCGCACACCTTGATGCTCGAGTTTTCGTATTGATCAGATAGCCTATGGATCGAGTTATTGGCTAATTCAGATCTATTTAGGAGATTCATCAGCGCCAATGGGCCTAATGAGATGAAGAAACTTATTAAGGCCAACTTTCATATTTGGCATATTGACCAAATTAACCATGGTTAAATTGGATTGGATCCAATGGGTTGATTAACATGCATAATGGACCTTGGGCTAGGCCCATTATATAGTTGGGCTTACTGATAAATTAATTGGGCTTAAGGAGAAGAAAAGGTAAGCGCATATTTAACCCTAATTAGATTAGGGTTAGCGTCTATGCCTTAATTAATATCATGTGATTAATTAAAGTTGATTTTGAATTAATCATTTGAGATAAAATAGGGGCTAATTAATTAATTAATTAGAGTCCTATTTTTGTGGAGATTTAATAGGGCTGATTTTATTTAAATTAATTAGAGTCCTAATTGGATTAGGATTTAATTAATTAATTCCTAAAATCATGCTCTCTTAATTCTTCTCCAAGCCACACATGATCTCTATAAAAGAGACCCTAGCCCGCCCCTCTCATGGCACTAATTCCTCTTGTAGGCGTGGAGACAAGTGGAGGGGCGAAAGCATGGGGTTCTTAGAGATTTTCTCCTCTTCTTCCATCAAGACTAAAGAGATCTTCTTCCTCTTCTTCCCTTGGCGCTTCCCCACCTTAGTGATTGGCGCAAGTGTTCAAGAGGAACTCCTTTGGTGTGGATCTTCTTCCCGAGGCTAACACCAGGCGTGGAAGAAGAAGACTCGAAGCATCCGTGTGTGTGAGACTGCAAAGGCGCACACTTGGGCGCCTACATCGACATCGTCTCAAATTACTTCAAGGAACCTTCTCATCTCATCGTGTTGACTCCCTCGCATGACGATCTTCACTGGGTTCTTGGGACTGGCCTATTTCGGGGTTATTCTTCCGTTGTGCTTTCTATGAAAATTTTTTAAAATATCCCCGGGGTTTCCCAACAGTGGTATCAGAGGGACTTGCTAGCCTCGAACGATGTTTTTCATGCTTTTCTATGCTCACATGCTATATCTAATTTTCACAAATTGCATATGTCATGCTCATGATTTTTCTAAGTAGGAAAAATTGTAGGTCTTTGCTTCCAATCCTCTATTCAATTTCTTTTTGATTATTGGATGATTATTTTTCTGATTGATTTAAGATCAAAGGTGCACGCAATTTTGTCAAGTAGGACGGACATTGTGTCTTCGGACTGGCCGGGTCTCTTGATCTGACAAAATTGCCAACTGAAAGGATCTATAAAATCATGATGAAACATAATCTCAGATAATCAAAAGATCTGTGATAAGAAGAAGAGAAAGAAAGACATGTTTTATAAGAAACTAAAATTCCAGATTTTAAGTTTTTCATGAGCATATAGAATTGCATGAGTAAGTACCTTGTTTGTGCATGATGTTGTGATCACTAGTCAAGCCCCAATTGCATGCCTGCGATGTATTCTTGTGAGGCCTGCGTGCCGCCATTCGTTTTTCTTTTATTTTGTAAAATTCAAGATGAAGATTAAGGGGGCGCATCCTACATAATTGATGGTGCAACAAGCATCAACAAAGGTGGTGCACCTTCCTTGGAGGAGGACCCATGGCATTGGCCGAGCCATGGGGTGTGCTTCTAGGGTTTCCCTAGAACTACCTCTAGGGTTTGAGAGCTAAACCATGGTGTGGTGGACCTTGGAGCTAACCTTGAAGATCAAGCTAGAGGTCAGCTAGGCTAGGTCTAGTTTTTAAGGGCTTGAGTCATAGGTCAAGAATTAAATCCCTTTTGGCATGGGCTTGTTCAATGTCTTGAATGGGTCATGATCACATCATCCTTTTACTGCTTTCCTTATCTGCTAAAGCATATCTGCAATGTTTTATCTTTATGTTCTCACTGTAGGATTGCATGCCTATAATGTTAGACATAAGATAAAATTAAGAGGATGAGACCTCAAAAACTCTCAATCAAATATATCAAGTCTAGTAGCCTTCTAACGCGTAGCCTTCATCAAGCTATTGATCAGCGGTGTTGTGCACTGTTTCCCACCCTCGTGGGACACACCCACTTATCTTTAGAAGGTGTGTGGTGACAATGGTTTCCCTAGTTCAGTTTTACCCTGGGCATGCCTTTGCAAGGAAACTCGTTGGCCCTGGGCATAATAGTTAGGAATGGACTTGACTAGATTTTCACATGTGCTGGGCACATAATGGAACTCTAGAGGCATCGTTGAGAGGTTAGGGTTTCATGCTGTATCCAGCCTTCGCTGGACATAAAATGCCTAGACTATCTCAATAAGGGGAATTGCCAAGTGTAATCGGCCGGCGTGCCCACATTAAGAAGCATGGGTCATTTTGTGCATCTCATCCCACCCTCGTGGGACGCAAAGCTGTTAGTGTTATGCTCTGAGACCTATCTTTTGGTCTAGACATATGTACTACATACATTAATATTTATAGATATCCTGGCATTATCGTTGTCATGGTTTATTATACATCTGTGCATATGTATGTTTACATGATGATGTCCCTCGAGATATTACCATCTCAGTTTGCTTATGTCCCGAGTCAAGTACCATAGTGGATAGGGGACAGCTATGGTGCGGGTGAGACTCGTTTATATGCTGGATAGCACGGGTTGCTCAACGCAGGCATAAGGGTGTATCAAGGGAGATATGCTGGACCGACCCGCCGGGAGAGTTCTTCTTGGTGTCTCAAGAAGAATCTCACAGTGATAGAGTTGTATCTGTCCTTTGACTTGAGGAAGATTGTATCTTTGTATTGTATATGATGTACTTTGATACAACCTAACACCTCGCCGTAACAGGGAGGTTATAACGGTTGTCATTGGCTATATCTTAAGCAATACGAGAGGTTCATCTTGTTGATAGAGGATTTGCCCCTTCCCTACGGGGAAGCTTGATGTCCATAGGCCCCTATATGGTGCATGACTGAAAGCGTGTGGCCACACCCAGGTTTAGCCTGATTTAGTCATGACCATCGTTGTTGGAATATACAAGTGTGACACGCTTGTCCAACTTGGACGATCAGCTTGGCAAAGGGACATAGATACTCTTATTCCTTATCACAGTCTGAGGTTGTCGATGGCGACATTTATTTCGATGACTTGGGTAGCGGCGATGTACTGCTAGGTGCCTGTTGTATCCCAACAAGTAGGTTCTCGACATTATCGGCTTCAATGCTGGGTTCGATAATGCTAGAATATATTTCTCATGGCCTAGGGACAGCGTAGTCCCTAAGTAGTCTCTGTCCTGCCATTGAATTTAAATTTCCTGTATTATCTAACACAAATAGATTAAGTAACTCAAGTAAATAGAGAAGAACAGATAGATAAAACATGAATTAATCCTAGTCTAGCAATAACCTCAATATCTTGAATATTGACAAAATAAGGTCCCCGGCAACAGCGCCAAAAACTTGTTGTATCCCAACAAGTAGGTAAATTAGACTTATTTCTAAAGTCGCAGCCAACGCCTAAGTGATGGCGCACAGGGACTTGTCACCCCTGATATGGCTCTAAAAACTTGTTCAATTACCATACTTGTTGTCTCCGCAAGTGCACGGATACTCGAAGTAATAAAAGATATCGAACCCACAGAGACCTATGTTGTTAAATACTGATCAATTGATTTTTCACTATCTAGGTAATCGAATGAAAGTCAGGTAAATATCGCAAACACACGGAAAGATACTATCAGAGAGAGAAAACTGGGACTAGGGTTTCATTCACTTAGATTTTCATGACTAGATGTACAAAGATATTCATCAATCAAATTCTATTTTGATAAAGACATAATTTACCTAAAAAGGGATTATCTCACTCTCGTGCAGATAACCATGCAAGAATAAATCTTCGCTTTCGCCCAAGATTCATCCCAAGCTAATGATAGGTAAATCATCAATCGAAGAACTCGAGGATCACTTTCGTGCATCCGAATTCTAAGTTGATCGTCTCAAGCGGAAACTCAATGATCACCGTCGTGCATCTGAGTCTCAACACAAGTTTTGCCTATGGTTCTCTAACGTTCCGATCCTCACTTTCGTGCAAGATCTCCATGTTTGACACAATAACTCAATCCTAAGTTCGTAATTGTTATCATGGCAATACAAATCACTAAAATTAAATAATAAGAACAATCCTACGAAAATTCCTATCATATAGTTCTAGGGTTCCAAGTTCTCTAGGAAGTCACCTTTCGGTCCTTATTGCGAGAACTCTAAATCATGATGATGAAAATAAACTAAAGAGAATCTTAGAGCAATAATCACATAGACAAAATTATCAAAGTAGAACAATCATGATGAAAGTAAAAATAATCTAGTCATTAAGAAAATCAAAAGGAATTACTCCCCCATGTCCCAAAAGTAGTTTATGCTAGCATCGTGAAGGAATTACAATAAGTCATGGTTTCAGAAGATCAAAAATCAAGGAAAAAGAAGAGTTTAAGAAAATACAGCACGGGTGTGAAATAAAACACAGCCGTAATTTGCAATTTGAGGCGATGAACAGTATCGGCGCCTCTTCTTTCTTCGATTCCTCTTCCAATTGATCTCTTTTCGATCTGAAACTTCTGGCGTGTCCTCTCCTCCTTCAGACGAAGCTTCAATATGAAAATCACGGCCGGAGGTGGTCTAGATTGATCACGGCGGCGGAACCCTAGGCAGCGGCATGTTCCGCCGCCGTGAATCCTGATTTCTCTCTCGACAGTCGATAAAAATTGGGGCTTTCGGTGTGTGTGTAATCCTCCCGTGAAAGGCTCCCTGATTGCTTCTTACGGCTTCGAGTATAAAGCTCTGGTTCGTTCGCAATCGTCTCCGCAAGAATCAGACTTCAGAATTGACCAGGAAATCGCGTTTAACAAAAGAAATATGGTAGTGTAATAGTTTACGGCACTGCCGTAAAATCAGTCGAGTTTTCGGTTCTGATGTCGTCTGGGAAATACGGCACCGTAATCTGGTTTATGGTACTGCCGTAATATTGGCTGAACTCTCTGTTCGAAAGTGACTGAAAAATACGGCCCTTGTAATCCTTTACGGTGGTGCCGTAAAATCAAGCAAAGTTTCTGTTCTGAATCGCTCTGAAATACGGTACCATAATCTGGTTTACGGTACTGCCGTAAAATCCGAAAAACCTTCTGTTCGGAAACTCCTCAAAATACGACAGTGGCTCGGATTTTACGGTAGCGTATGAAAATACGGTACCTTAACATAGGTTACGGTACTGTCGTAATTTGCTGACTTGCTCCGTTTTCCGTGAAATTTCTTGGGTGATTTCCTCTTGATGATGGTAACTCTTCTATGTGTTTCATTTTGCTTGAAAACTCCTTGAAATAATGTCTTTTTACCTAAAAATCATGAAAAACCAAAATAGAAGTAGACTTTGCAATATTCGATGAATTTAGCATGAAAACAAGTAAAGGATCCTCAATTTAGCATGAAAAGATATCCAAAATGATACAAAATATACTATATATTTTGGTGTCATTAGTGTCACTCACCACTTGTGATGAATGGGTCATCACTACCAACGTCAGAGGGACCTACAGGGTCGCACACCTAGACGCTAGAGACTCCGTATTTATCGGTTAACCTTTGATCGAATCGTTGTATGATTCGGATCATTTTGGGAAGCTGATGCTATGGTTTTTCTTATGAGGAGATGAGACTTTATTTTGTTTTTGTTTGACCACTAGTTGACTCTAGTGGACCACGTTTGACCTCTGTTGACCTGAGGTATCAAGATGTGTCGAACAAGGTTGTTAGTGCAATGTTGGGCTTTGCACTTTAGTCACATGAATAAAATAAAACTATTAATTGACAAGAGAATTCTTCTCTTGGCTAATTAATAAGCTTGAACGCAATTTATAATTAATTGCGTATGCGGGGATTCGAACCCATGACGCTTAATTGTGAGTAGGCGCCTATGCTTGGGCGCAATTTACAATTAATTGCGTATGCAGGGATTCGAACCCATAATGCTTAATTGTGAGAAGGCGCCTATGTACATAGTCCTGCATGGGAAAAATCTGCAAAGAGGAGCTGACACTTCTATTATAAATAGAGAGGCTCTCTTGGGAGATTTTGCACCAGTCTCTTTTCTCCTCTCTTGTTGTCGCCTCCCCTCTGCTCCTGGCGTGAGGGTCTTGGAGGTGATGACAAAAAGAAAATTTTTGCAGCAAGGTTGGGACAAGTTGTAGTGCTGCCCACTCCTTGTTGCCAACGGTTCCTCTTCTTCTTGGTGTGTGGTCTTCGTGATTGGCGCAAGTAGAGAATAAGCTAGAGGTGTGGATCTCTTTTCCCGAAGCTAGCACGTGCGCGGAGCAGAGGAGTCTCGAGGCAGTCCGTGTGTGCTGGATTGTAGAGGACGGGCCTTTGCGCGTCTCAGCCATCGTTAGCATCAAACTGCTAAGTGAAGTATACCCCTATCACATCCTTTGTATTCTTCGTAAGACGGTCCTTATTGTTGAATTAGGAATCTCGTTTCGGGCTCACTTCCGCTGTTTTCGATTTTAAATAGCCCGGGGATTCCCAACAGTGGTATCAGAGCCAACTTACGAGATACATCGCTGTATGGATTTTTCTAGCATGCGCATGTCATAGAAAATTTTTTCGAAAATCTTTATATCATGTTTTATGTGTAGAAAAATAGTAGGTTTGTTATTTCTCGCTCTTATGATATTCATGATTTTCAGTTTCTACACATGGGGATAGACCCTATGTGTGAGAATTTATTTCTCGTCATATTCAGCGGATAGACCCATGGTGAGAGTCTTGTATCCATATTTCGGGGCATGGACTGGGTGATTACCCTAATCTGTACAAGTTAGGGATTGCAAGTGGCATCGATAATCGGGGTATATATGGTCACTTGTAGACTCCTGACAAAAAACGAAATATCTGAATTTTCGATAAGATTGCGGAGATTTAACGAATAAGTTTTCTAATGAAAAACTAAAATCTGGTTTTGTAGTTTTTCATTGCATATTGAAGAGCATGTCTTAGGTGTTTTTCTTTATGCACTTGATATGGTTATAGACAAGCCCTAATGCATGCCTGGGATGTATTATTGTGAGGCCTGCGTGCCGCCCATTTTCTTTATTTGTGTTGTAAAATCAAGTTGAAGATTAGGGAAGACAATGGCGCATCAAACCTTCTCTCTTGCGCACCTAACCAAGATAGGTACCTACTTTGTTAGCCGACTCCTTAGTGGCTTCTAGGGTTCCTCCTAGTGGTGCATCTTAAGGAATAGGGGCTGATGAAGAGGGTTTGCGCGCACTTCTTAATTGGCCGAGACTTTGATGGCTTTTAGGGTATCCTAGAGGCGCATCGAATAAGTTTCATGGGCTGATCTAGAAGTGGTGCAACACAGCCCCCTATGTGGTCATGGTGGCGCCCCATGTTGGCCGAACCTTAGCAGGAGCCTAGGGTTTACGAGCTGACAAGGGTAGAGGAGAGTGTTGGCCGAAACCTAGGAGGAGCCTAGGGTTTGCGCGCTAACACAGGTGGAGCATGAAACCTTGGAGACGCACCTGGGGTTGAAGCAGGACCCTAAAGCACTCAGAGCTAGGAGCCAACGGTTTGGAGCATGGGCTGAACGCTTAGAGCTTTTGGTAGTGCTAGGTGTACTGTCTAGCTCTAGGGACTTGTTTCCATTGTCTGAGCTATAACCATATCATGTTTTACTGCTTTTATTGTCATGCTCTGATTGTTTTATTTTATGTTATCACTATAGGGTGCATGCCAGTAATGGTAGACATAAGATAAAATGAATGTGGTATGACACTACCCAAACCCTCTCAAAATTATATCAAGTCTCGTTCCTGCTTTTTGACGCGTAGCTCTCGTCAAACAATCGATCGATGGTGCTGTGCACTGTTTCCCACCCTCGTGGGACACACCCATCTATCTTTAGGAGGCGTGTGGTGACAATAATTTCCCCAGTCCGGTTAAAACTCTGGACGCGCCTTTCGCAAGGAAATTGTTGGCCCTGGGCATAACGATCAGGTCGGACATGACTAGAACTTCCATATGTGGTTTGTCGACATGATGAAAGTTTATAGAAGCAGCCTCAAGAAGTTAGGACTTCGTGCTGTATCTAGCCCTCATTGGACACGAAGTGCTTGAACTGTCTTGAGAAGGAGAATTGTCTAGTTGCAATTGGCCGGCATGCCTACCTTGAGATACATGTGTCACCTCATGCAGTACATCCGGCCCTCGCGGGACGCGGGGCCGTGTGAGGAACAAGGATCTCATCTCACTTTGAAAATTTTGTGGTTTCCCGGATTGACATAACAGGGTTGTCAATCTGATAAAATAGTAAGAAACAATAATTTATTTAAAGTCCAGATTAAATGATTGAAAATGTAGTACTAATCTGCATGTCTTTGTTGTAGATCATGTCTACGAACAATAGCGGATTAAAACTGCGATCCGTCCTTTGGGAGGACAAGATGGACTAATGTCGAAACTTGAGGGGTGACCCCAAGCTCGAGCGCTATAAAAGGCAACACCAGAAAGAGGTGAAGAGAAGGGTGATTCCTTCGTCTTCAGACTCATGTATTTACGTGGTTGAAGTCAACATGTCTACTTCGAACACATGGGTACTTGATACCGCATGTGGAGTGCATATTTGTACAAGTATGCAAGGGCTCAAACGAAGTAGGATAGTTCGACCAGGAGAGATTGACCTTCGGGTCGGTAACGGCGCACAGGTTGCGGTTGTGACCGTGGGAAACCTCACTCTCTCACTACTGTCAGGGCTTCCACTAGAACTCGATCGTTGTTACTATGTACCATCGATTACCAAGAACATCATATCCATTCCTGCCTTAGCGATGAAAGGATTTAGTTTTGCAATCAAAGAGAACACCTGTTCTTTTTCATTGGCAGACATGTTCTATGGTTCTGGTACTTTATGCAATGGCTTGTATGTCTTGCACATGCAGAGTTCTATGTGCAATGTAAATACTAAAAGGATCAAGCTAAGTGGTTTCAACAACACTTATCTTTGGCACTATCCTCTGGCACACATCAACAAGAATCGCATCCAACAACTCCATGCAAATGGATTCTTGGATTCAGATTCTTTTGAGGAATTTGATGTTTTGCGAGCCTTGTTTGTTGGGCAAGATGACAAAGGCACCATTCGCCAAGAAAGGTGAAAGGGCCACCGGTTTATTGGATCTCATACACAGCGATGTGTGTGGGCCATTCAACAAACAAGCCAGAGGTGGGTTTGTATACTTCATCACATTTACTAACGATTTCAGTAGATATGGATATGTCTATCTGATAAGAAATAAGTCAGAATCCTTGGAGAAATTCAAGGAGTACATGACTGAAGTAGAGAACCAGCTTGGACGATCCATAAAGGCTCTTCAATCTGATGGAGGCGGAGAGTACTTGAGTCATGAGTTTGTTGACTATCTGAAAGAGTGTGGGATTCTCTCACAGCTCACCCCTCCCGGGACACCCCAATGGAATGGTGTGTCTGAGAGGCGGAATCGAACCCTACTAGACATGGTTCGGTGCATAATGAGTCAAGCAACTCTACCTCCGTATTTTTGGGGATGTGCCTTAGAGGCAGCTGCTTTAAAACTGAATAACATTCCATCTAAGTGTGTTCCCGTATCTCCACATGAGTTGTGGACTGGGAGACGACCTAACCTCACATTTATGAGGATCTGGGGATGCGAAGCTTTTGTTAAGCGTCAAAATTCTAGTAAGCTAGAGCCCAGGTCAGATAAATGTGTGTTTGTGGGGTATCCTAAAGAAACAAGAGGATACAACATCTATAATCCCACTGAGGACAAAGTTTTTGTCGCCCATGGCGCTGACTTTCTTGAGAAAGAATTCATCTTGAAAGAAGCTAGTGGGAGAAGTTTTGATTTGATTTGGACGAGGTCTAAGATCATCCACAAGACACAGAGGTTGATATGGAATCTGAGCCACCAGTACAGGTTGTAGCCCAACCTGAGGCTCAGGCATAGGCTCCACGTAGGTCTGAGAGGGTACGTCGTGCACCTGATAGGTATGGGTCGCTGCCGACTCAACACGATGACATTCTCATTATTGAGGATGAACCTAAGACTTATGAGGAAGTAGTCGCTGGACCAGACTTCGAGAGATGGCTGGAGGCCATGAGGTCCAAGATGGATTCTATGTCTGCTAACCATGTTTGGGACTTGGTTGAGCCGCCTAATGGGGCAAAGCCCATAGGGTGTAAATGGGTCTTCAAAAAGAAGACAGACATGGTTGACAACGTGGTTACCTACAAAGGTAGACTAGTGGCCAAAGGTTTCAGGCAGGTTCACGGGGTGGACTATGACGAAACTTTTTCGCCAGTAGCCATGTTTAAATCCATTCGGATCATGCTTGCTTTAGCTGCCTACTACGACTATGAGATATGGCAAATGGACGTGAAGACAGCTTTCCTTAATGGAAACCTATTAGAGAATGTGTTTATGACACAGCCTGAAGGGTTCGTTCACCCAACCAATGCTCATAAAGTATGCAAGTTGAAAAGATCCATCTATGGATTAAAGCAAGCCTCTCGAAGTTGGAATATTCGTTTTGACGAAGCAGTGAGAGATTATGGCTTCCTCAAGAACGAAGACGACGCTTGTGTGTATAAGAAAATCAGTAGGAGCTTGGTCACATTTCTAGTCTTGTATGTCGATGACATACTGCTCATCGGAAACGATGTCCCTACCTTTCACGCTGTGAAGACATGGTTGGGGAAGTGTTTTGAGATGAAAGACTTAGGAGAGGCCGCCTACATTTTAGGCGTGAGGATTTACCGAGATAGATCCAAGAAACTCCTTGCCCTGAGTCAGAGCACGTACATAAACAAAGTGCTGGAAAGGTTTCGCTTGGAGCAGTCCAAGAAGGGATACCTTCCCATGAGGCACGGCATTACTCTTTCCAAGGGATACCTTCTTCTTCTAGTTTCGCCACCACTCGCCTCCAAGGTTCTAGACCTTTGATGGTGGAGTTTTGCATGCACATCTCACTCCAAAACTTCTCCCTTCCATGAAGGGCTTCTCCTATTACTAGCAGCTTTGCCCTCTTCTCTATGTCTTTGGAGCCTACTCAATTGAAAATAGGTAGCGCCTCCCTTCCTCCTACCATATATGTCAACTCTAGTCACAATGCCCCTTGTTTCTGCTTTATTGCTAACAAAAGCCACCTCTGTCATAGAGGATCATCGTTTGCATCGTTGATGTGTTCTTCCCTTCTTTGAAAATAATTTAGTGACTAAATCCCTCAACATGCCTTGTCCGCTGACTATAGTGCTTCGTCGAAGCTAGAAACCTCATAGTGCTTCCCCAATCCACTAACAATAGTACTTTGTTGACCAATCTAATCGTTATGCCTGCTTGTTGATCGAATCGCTTGTCACGCATTTCCATTGACCAAAACTTCATCAGGCCTTCTAGTTGATCAGCTACCCTAATATACACTCACTTATCCCCTCCACTTCAAACCAATCCAATTGGCGCAAACCATCCCTCCAAAAGTGGAGGATGGGCTGAAGCAGATAGAAACAAGAATATTGTCACTATTCCTTTGCAATATCAAAGTGAATTAGATATCAAACTGTTCTAGACGACCATTTAGCAATGAAAAATATTTAAGTTCAGAAGCCATCAAAATAAGAAGGAAAAGCATTATGGGTAGCCCCAAAGAAGTATAAAATAAATCCCATGATAATGAACGAGCATATATTCCTGTAAATGAAAACAAAGCAGCTGAATAAATGAATAAAATGGCTCGATGTAATTGAATAAATAAAATAACATGCAACACAAAATCTTCTCAAGACAAGGTAGAACTCTCCATTTGTTACCAATACAACCCTGAATAAATAAATAAATCTCATAGTATTTCTTATAATCTAAGGATCGATAGGGAACGACGATAGACGAATTTTTTAAAATTTCTAGGAAGACTATCTTTGTATTGTAATCAGCACAACTACAACAAAAACAAGTTTTGAGCTCCGTTACAAGATTAAGTAGGTCATGCATGCATAAGAAAGAACAATAACTCACATCATGGAATTTTATCCTGTTACACATGATAATCAAATGTAAGAAATGACATGCCGCCAAATCTTAATTTACTCCTATAATTTTGCTTCTTACCTCACCTCGGAACCTCAGGTTCTTGGTGCTGATTGGGGCTTGCTACCGCGAGATCTCCTTGCGTTTCTCCAAGGGCAGTTCTGAGCGGCCATCAGACCCAAAACAATCACAGCGTTGCTAGGAGCACCGCCGTGCGTTTTCTTCTTCATGTTGTTTATACCCTGCTCAGGATCATAACTCCCCGACTCCTCCCTTTCCTTGTCATCAATTGGCTCAGATCCATCAAACATTACATTAGGGCTTTCTCTCCGGTCGAGGTGAGGAGATTTTGACCGGCTATCACCGATCTCAGAAGAGGCGTCAGCCTCTCTAGCGTTGAAGCTGGAATTGGAGGGCTTGGAAGGATCTCCAACGGGTGGGATGTATCCGGCCGGGAAGCTTTGGAGAGAGACGCCCTTCCGCCGGCGCCGGTTGGGACCTTCGCAGGTGCGCTTGGTTCCCATGCCGATGGCAAAGAAAAATAGAAAACCCTAGGGCTGGTCAGAGGCTGCGTGGGAAGGAAATTGAATAATATACAATAGATAACATTAAACATGTACCAGGTACGACGAATATAAGATATAATGTCGTACTTTTACATAAATTGTTATATTATTATAAATTAAAATTAAAAACTTTATTGGAGGTTCACCTTAATTAGACATCTTAGCAGACTACAGAACTTGTCCATTCTATGAAAGAACAATGTGGATTTTGTGGATACGTCATTAACGAAAGTGCAAGAGCCCAAACCACTTGCTTCTTCTGTCTCTTCAGATTCTAGCACCATAGTCGATTGCCTCTCTCAAAATTGCTAAGCCCATCATAAAAAGCTTAGTTTTCATGTCTCTGTGTTAGGCCCAGCCTTAAAATAAGGCCCAGCCCATTTGGCTCGGTCAATTGGGCTGTTGACCATGGTCAAAATTGACCCAAGCCCAATTGATTGAAAGAAATCGAAATTGGGCATGATTTGGGGAGGAAATCGGGCGGCGGCTTCGCTCGACCCTGATTCCGAATGGCGTCGAGGACGTCCGCCGGTGGCCGGAGGCTCTGGTCGACCCAACGAGAAAGGTCGCCGGACGGAATCGCACTGTTGGGAAGCAATCTTCCGGCCGGCAAGGCAACGGTGACACGCTCAGTCGACGAGGCGGACGGGACCGAGTAAGGGAAGAACAGACGACGCGACTGGATGGGGATGACGCGCAGAAGGAGATGTCTCGTCTGGTGTCGCCTAAGTCTCCTCCGTCTAGTCCCATCGCCAGCAGCGTCACCAGTGTGGATCACCGCATGATGCAAACGCGAGCTCCGCACACAAAGTCAAGGGAAGGCGGGGGAACATTATTTGACCCAGCAGGTTGAAGGGACGACGATGCTTGATCTGCCGGACCGGAGACGAAACCAAGCAACTAGTGACGAAGCGGTATGGTGGCGAGGAGATGAACTCGTCCGACGCAGCATCGGTGTTCGTCCAGAACAGCCCCAAAAGTTGCCAGCCGTCGGGTCGACGTCACGTGGAGACGACGCCCGTGTACAGCTGGTCGAAACAGAGGAGAACTTTATTGCCTATAAAAGGGGTGGCCGGCAAGCTCGAAAGAAGGAGACGGCTGTGAGAGGTAATCTACCCTTAGTGAGGAACTTAGCTGAGGGACCGCAAACGGTTGAGGGATCGGGACGAATAGTAAGATTTGGCGGCCGGCGAGGTTGAGAACGAACCTCGTCTGGCCCTTCGTCCCCGACCCTCCTTTCGACGGCGACTCGACAAAACCGGTGAAGGCAGGCGGTGGCCCTCGCCCAGGTGCTCCAGTGGTGAGGGTGGGCAGTTCGGAGTATCCTCGACGTCGACGTCTTTCTGCGCTTCTTCCTGTTCTCCGGTGCCTCCTTCGGCCTCATCTCCTTCTCGCTCAAACCCTGCGAGCTCGAGACAGCAGCGGCATCAGGTGGGCCAACGAACGCCCGCTAGACGGACAAGAACACCGTCGTCGGGCCCGTTGGAAGGACGTGACCCCCTCTCCCTTCCATCATCTTCTCCGACGAACGTGAGCCCGCGTTCGAACGTTGTGTCGGCGTTCATCTGCAGACGCGAACAACGAATGGGAACGCTGACGTGGATGAGTCGTTGACTTGTTGACTAGTTCGCCTTGAGGATTTGAGCGGGGGCTCGAATTCAGACGCGGCACGTGAATTCGGACGCGCCTGGGGCCGGGTACGAATTCGAGCGAGAATTCGAAGAACCTACAAGGTATAAAACTCCCCTTTGTTTTATTTCTTTTTGGCTGACATGGATTTTCTTCTTTTGGCCCTGCCGGTCACGCTGAACCTGGACCCAAATAGCTAAAATAGTCCCTTGCATGGGATTTTAATTGATTTGGCCCTGCGTGGCATTTAAAATAAATTGTAATAATAATGAATTAGCTGATTTTGAATACTTGTATAATACAGGGCGTGATAGATTGGTATCAGAGCCAGTCTAGAACACAAAAAGAGAGAGAATGGTGCTGTCCAACACAAACTGAATCTCCCAGCTTGAGGAAGCTGTGGGAGATTTATCTGCTCTCCCCAAGGAGACCCTTGTGAAAATGATGAAGAGCCTGCTGGCCTCCACCACTAAATTGAAGACTCAGGTGGAGAATGTCCTAGGGGACATGGAGGTCTGTAAGACCGAACTGGCCGAGCTGAAGCAGGAGGAGGAATCAGCGAAATAGCGGTGACAGCGCTGTTCATCGAAGCAAATTACGGCTATAAAGGATTTTACAGCCGTGTTGTAACATTGTTTCTCCTTTCTTTTTGTTTTCTGATCACTCTAAGACTATGATTTATTGTATCTCCTCCTTCATGCAAGCTTAATACTGTTTTGGGACATGGGGTGTAATCCCCTTAATTCTTAATGATTAGATAACTCTTCTATTTTCGTCATGATAATTTTTACTATGATAATTTTACTTTTGTGATGGATTGTTCTTAGACTCTCTATAGATCTATGTTATTAATCATGTTTTTAGAGTTTTCGCTATTGACTGAAAGGTAATTGCTTGAGAACTTGGAACCATAGAATTGCATGTTAGGATCCCTTCCTTAGGTTAGATCTAATTTGATCTATTCTAGTAGATTAATTGCCATGATAGTAATATGAATCTATGGATCAAGTCTATTTATCAAACGTGGAGATCTTGCATGAAAGTAAGGATCGGAACGTTGGAGATCCATGAGTAAAACTAGTGTTGAGGCTCGGATGCACGAAAGTGATCCTTGAGATTCCACTAGAGATTATCAACTTAGAATTCGGATGCACGAAAGTGATCTTGAGTTCTTTGATTGATGATTTACTTATCTTTAGCATTGGGACAGATCTTGCGCGAAAGCGAGGATTGGTCCCTACATGATTATTTACACGAAAGTGAGATAATCCCTTTATGAAGTAAATTAGGTGTTTATCGTAGCAAGATTTGATTGACGAACCTTTATTTATATCTTATCATTGAAATTAAGGTGGATGAAACCCTAGTCCCATGTTTATCTCTCTGATTATCTCCTTAGAATATTCTCTGCATAGTTTACTTTCATCATATTTGGCTTGCTTAGCTAGTGAGAAAACATCTTTTTGGTACTTAACAATAAGGTCTATGTGGTTCGATATTTTATTACTTCGATAATTCTGTGCACTTGCGGAATCCTAACAAGTTTTTGGCACCGTTGCCGGGGATCTTAGTTTTTTTAATATCAAAATAGTTGTTAGTATTGCTAGACTAAGTTTTATTTGTTTTAGATTTAACTTTGTTTTTTCTTTTTCCAGGTTTTGGATTTTCAGAAGTTGTGACATAACTGAGAATTTCTGAAATTTGTGAATTTACTTGTGTTTTAGATTTTCCATTTTTTTTACTTTTCTAAAAAAAAAAATTTGATTGGTGTTGGATCATCTTTCTGTTCTTGATAGACTTGAAAATATGTCTTTTTATCACAGTTCATGGGCTTCTGAAAGAGGTCAGGTATACATGCAACAAGGTGAGCATAAAGATTATTCATAGATGTCTATTGCAGAATTAGCTTAATTACACTCTTATTCTGTTACATGTAATATTTGTAAGTCTTCTGATCATTATGCTTATATGAATGTCAATTTAGATATCATGCAAATTCTAATTCACCGTGCTATCAAGATGATCATTATGATTCTAGTTGGGAAAATCAATCTTCTTTTTATGATGATTACTCTGATCATGTTTCTATGCCATGCTTTGAGGATACTAGAAAATCTAGGTTAGAATCCATGTTTGAAAAAATCATATCAGATCAAGAAAAATTTTTTGCTAAACAAAATCAATTTTTAGACCAAATGCTGGCAAATCAAAGTAAGCATCTTGATGATCTTAAGGGTTATGTTAATCAAATTTCTTATCAAGAAGAATCTTTGACTGCTAATACTGAATTGCTAGAAACCCAGATTGCACAACAAGCATGGTTATTTGAGTTTGATACTGAAAAACTTGATTTAGAAAATTTCCCCTGTGATCATGATTGTTTTGAGATTGAGCCTTATGTGAATATTCATGAATCTCACTCTGATTTTGATTCTTTTGATAATTTAATTGTGGAAAAGATTGGGGAAATTGAAATTGAAAAAAACCCTCTTTTGATGAAATTGATTCTTTTGATGTTGTATCATTTATGGTTGAATCTGATGAGTTTGATAAAGGGTTGAAAATTACAGACATTGATCAGCCCCACTTTGATTTTAGTGATATTTTGGAAATTAATCATAAATCTCTTGTGGTTAAATCTGATTCTATTAATCCTCTTTCATATGATTCCGATTTTGACTCTTCTGATGATGAATTATTTGTGGGCAAGCATGAGGAAATTGATTTTGAAGAGTCTCATCTTGATTTTGATAATAATGTAGATATTGATAAACTATTTGATTGTGAGCATGAGGAACCTGAAGATGATTTGAAAATTACAAATACTGATGAATCCCATGTTGATATGTTGCCCATGGCTATTGTTGAAAATTTTGATCTATTTGAAAATTTGTGCTTTATTGAGGAATCTAATGAAAGACATAGACATTATTTTGATGATCCAATACTTGAATCTTTTGAACTAGGTCCTAATCTTATTGCAATTGAAAATATTAATTTGAAGAAAGGATTGATGATTTTGCTTTTTGACAAACACAGGAAGATAATAAAGATTTCTTTGAGTGAATTTGAGAATTTTGATTTTGATTTCTGCATACTTGAGAAAGCCACATTGATCATGATTTATATGAATTTTTGGATATTTGAATTAGTCGCTAGAATTTTTGGAATTACATGCTATATATTTTGGTACTGATTCACCTGCTTCACCATGACTTTTAGTTTTGGTCAAGCTATGGACCTAAAATTAGCGCTTCTTGGGAGGCAACCCAAGCACTTTTACCTTAGTTTAGTTTCTTTTATTTTAGTTTATTTTTAGAATTAATTTTTCTGTTCGTTTTGCAGGTGAAAAGCAATTTTTGCACAAAATACGGCACTGTCGTAATCCATATTACGGTACCGTATTTTCGGTCCGTTTTCGATAGAAAGTTTTGTGATTTTTACGGAAGAGCCGTAACGTCTTTCATGTGCCGTAATTTTGAGTGATTTCTTTCCCGAGAGTTCTTTGAAAAATACGGCACTGCCGTAAAGCATTTTACGGTACCGTATTTTAAAGCTGCTTTCTGCTTATTGAGTAGGTGTTTTCTAGTTGCGATTTTAAGAAACTAGGTTGAGAAAAATTTTTATCTTTGCCACAGCTTTGAACTACTTATCTTTTTCTATCAACTAGATATTTTTTCTGAATTTTATAGTCCATGGATCATTCTAAAACACCTAGCAACTTTTCGATTATGATTAATTTCTGCAGCAGTTTTTTTTTTACTAATCTGATTAGCACTTTTGTAGCAAGTTTTTAAGTTGCTTAAATAACTTGAAACCCGGATTTTTCACTTGGAATTTGAAGTTCGTGTGTCATTCTATCTTGTGGATAAATTATTTTCACGAAAATATTTTCTAATCATTCTAGGACACATAACAACTTTTTGAATTTTATTAACTTTTGTGCAGTTTGTGCAGTTTTTAATCCGAGTAGCCTTCTTTCTGCTGATGCCCTAAATTTCTGATAGATTTTGATCCTTTGATTTTCATACATCTGAAAAGAACATATCTCATTCTATTACCTGGTTCTATCCATTTTCTATTTGGATCATTAAATTTTATTCTAGGGTATGACTACTTTTCATAAAAAATTCAAAAACTGCACAGCTTGCTCTTTGCCAGTTATTGCTTATTTTGCATCCAGATTTAGAAATCTTCAAGAGCAACTATCTTCCACCTCTAGCCACCACTACATCTGCCTCTGACATCACTGTATCCAGCCGTCGACACTGGATTATACCATCTGCAGATTCTTACTTCTTTTACTGCCTCTTATTCCATTTATTTTATTTATGTAGTAGAATATTTATTAGTGACTGATTTTTTATTTTTGCAGAGCTATCTCTCACACCCACCGGCCGACGATCTCACCTCTAGGACTGTGATCTCTAGCAGGCTTCTAGAGATTACTCACTCTACTGTTGGCATCATCATCATTGACAGCAGCTTTTTAGCTAGCCTCTGTTCACCCTCTGCTTCTTGCCTGCTCGACTCTTTCCACCGGCATCCTCTTTAGACCTCCGGAGACATCTCTGACTCTTCCTTGAGAAATTTATTTTTATCATTATTATTTTAAGACTGTTTTTGATCTGAGCCTTATGTGAGCCTTATGTACCTTAAAATTTTGTAGAAAATTTTCAAAAGGCATATCTTTGGACCCAGCTGCATTGGCCTAACAATGATTGAGCATGATCTATATAGTTTTGTGAGTATCACTTGCACTCTCTTATTAATGACTATTTCTTATAATGCATCTTTGACTTTATCATATTTATACTACTTATTGGTTTTCTCTTGAAAAATGATTTGATGGATATATGGAACTCATTGTTTTGATGATGATATTATTCAAATGTGTTGTTAAAATTGATGAAAGCATATGATCCACTTTCTACTATATGATGACATGATTTATTGATAAAATGTCTTCTTTGATGATGTGAGTATTTATAATTGTGATTAGAGAAAACCCCTATCATGTTATATTTATTTCTTCAATGCATATCTATTTTTGAAATTTGACATTGGTTGATGCATGAAATTTTGGGTAGATGTGTTATTTGATGAATAAGATCTAAAAGTGAAACTATTCTTTTGAATAAAATGAGTATATGAGTATAATTTGTGAATTGAGATCAATTGATCAACATAGTAGATGTTTAGTCTATTTTTGCTTTTTGTTGGGAAATAAGAATCCAAGATCCATAAAAATAGTGAGAGACTCCCCTACTTGGCACTATGTAAAATTGATAGTGGTACTAAAGACATGGGTTGAAGTCTATGCATGAAAAATAATGAGAGTGAAAAAATAATAAGACTCCACTACTTGGCACTATGTAAAATTGATAGTGGTACCGAAGATAAGAGTTGAAGTCAAAAATAAAAAGTGTGTATCTAAGTGGGTACATGTCATCTTCACAAAATTAAACAAAATACATAAAAAAAGGGAAAAAAAAATCATGTGTGAAAAAAGATCTTGGAAACCTAATTCCTGTAAACAAAAGCATGATAGATTTGAACTGAAAACTAGGTGAAATCATGAGATTTAAAATTTTATTTGAGGACAAACAAAGTTTGAGCCTTATGTATTTTGATGACACCAAAATATATAGTATATTTTGTATCATTTTATGTATCTTTTCATGCTAAATTGAGGATCTTTTTGCTTATTTTTATGCTAAATTCACCGAATATTGCAAAGTCTACTTCTATTTTGGTTTTTCATGATTTTTAGGTAAAAAGACACTATTTCAAGGCATTTTCAAGCAAAATCAAATACATAGAAGGATTCCCAACGTCAAGAATAGGTCACACAAGAAATTTCACGTAAAACAGAGCAAATCAGCCAAAATACGGCAGTACCGTAACCTATTTTACGGTACCGTATTTTCATACGCTACCGTAAAATCTGAGCCCTGCCGTAATTTGGGGAGTTTTCCAAACAGAGAGTTTTCACGATTTTATGGCACCGCCGTAAGAAATTACACGACCGTAATTTTGAGACGTTTCCGACCAGAGACTTTTGCTGATTGTACAGCACTGCCGTAAGCCATTTTACGGTGCCATATTTTCCAAGCGATTCAGACCAGAGAACTCAGCCAATTTTATGGCACGGCCATAAACTATTTTAGGGTACCGTATTTTGAGCAATTTTTTATCAGAAACTTGTGGAGAAATTACGGCACTACCGTAATTTATTTTCCGGTACCGTAATTGCAGTCAAAAACGCGATTTTTTCGCTCCGAAACTTGCGAAGGCCATAACTTTGGATCCAGAACTCCAAATCAAGGTCCGAAAGATGTTCTGGACTCGTATTTAGGAGGAGAACAAGCACGAAGTAAAAGCCCTAATGTTTATCCAGATTTGAGGAAGCAATCAACAGAGAGGCGGTTAGGGATTGTTCTTGCGCCGAGAGGTGTAGAGGGCACCTCAGGTCGTGATTTTCATGAAGAAGCTTCGCCTGGAGGAGTGGAAGACACCACAGAAGTTTCAAAGCGTTTGGAGTCCGATCGGAGGAGGAATCAATGAAACAGCGGTGACAGCACTGTTCATCGAAGCAAATTACGGCTATAAAGGATTTTACAGCCGTGTTATAACGTTGTTTCTCCTTTCTTTTTATTTTCTGATCACTCTAAGACTATGATTTATTGTATCTCTTCCTTCATGCAAGCTTAATACTGTTTTGGGACATGAGGTGTAATCCCCTTGATTCTTAATGATTAGATAACTCTTCTATTTTCATCATGATAATTTTTCTTATGATAATTTTACTTTTATGATGGATTGTTCTTAGACTCTCTATAGATCTATGTTATTAATCATGTTTTTAGAGTTTTCGCTATTGACTAAAAGGTAATTGCTTGAGAACTGGGAACCCTAGAATTGCATGTTAGGATCTCTTCCTTAGGTTAGATCTAATTTGATCTGTTCTAGTAGATTAATTGCCATGATAGTAATATGAATCTATGGATCGAGTCTATTTATCAAACATGGGGATCTTGCACGAAAGTGAGGATCATAACGTTGGAGATCCATGAGTAAAACTAGTGTTGAGGCTCGGATGCACGAATGTGATCCTTGAGATTCCACTAGAGATAATCAACCTAGAATTCGGATGCACGAAAGTGATCCTGAGTTCTTTGATTGATGATTTACTTATCTTTAGCATTGGGACAAATCTTGCGCGAAAGCGAGGATTGGTCCCTGCATGATTATTTACACGAAAGTGAGATAATCCCTTTATGAAGTAAATTAGGTCTTTATCGTAGCAAGATTTGATTGACGAACCTTTATTTATATCTTATCATTGAAATTAAGGTGGATGAAACCCTAGTCCCATGTTTATCTCTCTGATTATCTCCTTAGCATATTCTCTGAATAGTTTACTTTCATCATATTTGGCTTGCTTAGCTAGTGAGAAAACATCTATTTGGTACTTAACAATAAGGTCTCTATGGTTCGATATTTTTATTACTTCGATAATTTCGTGCACTTGCGAAATCCTAACAAACGTCGTTTGACCCAGCAGGTTGAAGGGACGACAATGCTTGATCCACCGGACCGGAGAGGAAACTAAGCAATTGGTGACGAAGCGGTATGGTGGCGAGGAGATGAACTCGTCCGACGCAGCATGGGCGTTCATCCGGAACATCCCCAAAAGTCACCAGCCGTCGGGTCGACGTCGCCTGGAGACGACGCCCGTGTACAGCTGGTCAAAACAGACGAGAACTTTGTCACCTATGAAAGGGGCGGCCGGCAAGCTTGAAAGGAGGAGACGGCTGTGAGAGGTAATCTACCGTTGGTGAGGAACTTAGCTGAGGGACGGCGAACGGCTGAGGGATCGGGATGAATAGTAAGATTTGGCTGCCAGCGAGGTTAAGAACGAACCTCGTTCGGCCCTTCGTCCCCGACCCTCCTTTCGACGGCAACTTGACGAAATCAGCGAAGGCAGGCAGTGGCCCTCGCCCATGTGCTCCGGTGGTGAGGGTGGGCGGTTCGGAGTACCCTCGACGTCGACGTCTTCTGCTCTTCTTCCTATTCTCTGGTGCCTCCTTCGGCCTCATCTCCTTCTTGCTCGAACCCGGCGAGCTCGAGATAGCAGCGGCATCAGGTGGGCCGACGAAAGCCTGCTCGACGGAAAAGAATACTGTCGTCGGGCCCGTCGGAAGGACGTGAGCCCCTCTCCCTTCCATTATCTTCTCCGACGAACGTGAGCCTGCGTTCGAACACTGCGTCGGTGTTCGTCTGCAGATGTGAACAGCAAATGGGAACACTGACGTGGATGAATCATTGACTTGTTGACCAGTTCGCCTCGGGGATTTGAGCGAGTGCTCGAATTCGAACGTGGCATGCGAATTCGGATGCGCCTGGGGCCGGGTATGAATTCCGGCGATAATCCGAAGAACCTACAAGGTATAAAACTCCCTTTTGTTTTATTTCTTTTTGGCTGACATGGATTTTCTTCTTTTCTCTCTCTTCTTGGGTTGGATAAGGCTGAGGGATGCGCCTGCGGATGCGTCCCTGTCGGTCACGCTGAACCTGGACCCAAATAGCTAAAATAGTCCCCTGCGTGGGATTTTAATTGATTTGGCCCTGCGTGGCATTTAAAATAAATTGTAATAATAATGAATTAGCTGATTTTGTATACTTGTATAATACAAGGCGTGACACTCAACATCATCTCCTCACTATTAGGTATATATGTTTTTTACCGAGTAGATCTACCAAAAGAATATTTTACTAATTATCAAATTACACCTGAACTTTATTATATAAAAGTTGTTATGGTTGAGCATTCGGTAAAAACTGATTTACTAATTATCAAATTTATAGAATTTTTTTTCTTTTACAGTTACCATTACCGATTGTGAAATTATCGATCAGTAAATTACCGATTTTTACTTGTTTTCTTTTGTCCTCTATGTGATATGCCGCCAGGTGCCAATTGAAAAACAATTCCTAATATTTATTTATTTTCTACTTTAGAAATAAATACTTATATTGTATATGTGAGGAAATCGATGGTCAAATTAAATTTGGTAATCGTAAGTTGGTAAAATTAAAAAATCTATAAGTTTACCGAACTGATTACCGATTACCGAATATCATAAATTTTCTGCTGTACTGATTACTGATTACTGTTATACAGAACCAATCTTACCTTTACCTTCAGTAAAATCAGTAAAATTTGATAATCACCGATTAATGCTCAGCCTTAAAAGTTGCATCGAATCTTGATATTCTTGTTAGGGAAAATTGTGGGCAAAAATAAATTTTCATAAAAATATGACATAATGAAAAAAATGCTCATAATCAATTTTCTCTTCTTAGAGGATACATGCAAGACAAAGACACAAATGACATGTTACGAAAGTTTATTCAATTGAAAGCATGCTCTGAGATCCCATCCAACATGAAAGCATACTTCAAGATGTTGTCCAACGTCGATGATGTAGACTTACAAATGTTTGCCCTTTACTGATATCCACAAATTAACATGTTATTCCCTATAGGTATATTATAATTGTGCTAAGGTTTGATGTGTTGCATTTACATCACGTTTTTGCCTGTGTTTTATATGATATTTTGGCTTAACATCTTACTTGTATACCAATTTTTAGTATTTTTTACTTCACTTGGTATGGAATCTTCACTTTTCATGGTTTTATTAAAAATGAAGGTAAAATGGTATAAAATTAATGGATTTCATGAGTTTTGAAGCCATAGCACGATTCCCAAGGAAATAACGAGGTTGCACATCAAATTTGGGGCCAAAACAGTGACAGATGCGACTTTCACTATCGCAGCCGTGAGTTTTTCGGCCGGCCATGAGTTTTGTGTTCGTAGGGTAAAGACGCGGCTAAGTAAAAAAGTTCACATAAACTTTTACGGGTAAGGCCGTGAATCTTTCTGTGTACATAGGACTTTTTTTCACAAAAAACATTTACGACCATAGTCGTAAACTATTTACGGGACGTGAGTTTTTTCGCCCTTTCGAGTTTTTCACTCGATTCGACTCCAAATCAAACCAAACTCTCTAGAATTCTTCCTTGATGGGTTCTTGACAGATTAAACTATAAAGGGAGGGATTTTTGGAGGGCAAGAGGGACTTTTTTGGATGAACACAATCAGAGGCAGCAGCTAGGGAAAAAACTTGGTTCCATGGTAAAATTTCGGCGAGAATTCATGCAAAAGAGAGAATTGATCACTTTATCTTCAACTCCAGATCGAGGGGAAGCTTTTCCATTTACTTTCTTAGTGAATTCATGTCTTTTTGATAGGATTCAATGGAAGTTTTATTCATACACACGCTGTTAACGTTTATCACGAGCGAGTAAAACTTTATTTCAGGATTTGGGATGTTGCCCACTGACATTTATGGATTAAAACCTGTAATTTCATTCTTTGTTAAGATATTTTATCACATTGATTTGATTAAAAGTGATTTATTTACGTGATTTACTCTAGCCGAGTATAGTTGTGTCTTAGACATTGCGAGAAGGACCGGAAGACAAATCACAACATTGAAAACATTCTATTCAAACCTACAAATCCAATCATGGGAGTTGTTTGGATTCATTTGAAGGATTTCAAGATTTTTCATAAAACTTAATGGGCCTAATTATGTTAACTATCATGAGAGTAGGGAGTTAGCATAGTTAGATACCAGATTATGCCTCGGGAGGAGGTAATCTGTACTTTAGAAAAAACTCCTTTCAATACTATAATTTTCCGTTTAAAGAATTATCTTTATTGAGTTCATAATTGTCAATGTGGTGAAAACCTAAGTTCCAACCTTCTAAAACCTAATTTTTCCTAGAACGTCACCTCTGTTCCTTTCGTACTTAGGAGTTCACACAAAAATCATAATTTGATTAGCCTAAATTTAAACAAGTCGTATAATCGGTACTTGACCGCCAGATCTTCTTTGGGAACGATCTTTATTTTATTACTTCGATAAATCCATGCACTTACGGACGCATCAAGTTTTTGGCGTCGTTGCTAGGGATCAGGCCAGCCAATATCGTTTTGATTGATAAGTTTAGAGACTTGTCATTTTTCTTTTGTTTTAGCATTTACTTTGTTTTTTTTATATAGTTATCTTTTATTATCTTAACCCTATTTCACCATATTTACACGTTGTATGCCTAGAGTTTTAAATACAAGTACTCTATTTCCTGAAGATCTAGAGATTGAATGCACCTTCCGCCTTCGAAGAAGACTACAGTTTCATACAAGAAAGACTTTAGAAGAAGGCGTGATGGCGAACAATCAATCGTTAAGGGATTTTGCAGTGCCTAACATACAGGCCTTTAATTCAAGCATTGTTCGACCTAATGTGGAAGCGAACAACTTCGAGCTTAAACCAGCACTGATGACTATGGTTCAGTAGAACTAGTTTGGGGGTTCCCCAAACCAGGATCCTAATCTTCATCTTACTGTATTTTTAGAATATTGTGACACCGTTAAGATAAACGGTGTATCTATTGATGCGATTAGACTAATACTATTTCCATTTTCTCTCAGGGATCGCGCACAAGCTTGGTTATACTCTCTTCCTACTGGATCAATTACTACATGGGACGTGCTCTCACGTGCTTTTCTAACTAAATATTTTTCACCAGCAAGATAGTTCAACTGAGGAATATGATAACATGCTTTGGACAAAAGAGAAGGAGAGTCGCTCTATGATGTTTGGGATCGCTTCAAGGAGCTCCAGCACATGTGTCCTCATCATGGGCTTGAGAAGTGGGTCTTAATTCATATCTTCTACAATGGATTGGACTACAATACAAAGCTCATGGTGGATGCTGCTGCTGTGGGAGCTATCATGAGTAAAAATGTTGAGGATGCGATGACTTTGCATGAGGACATGTCATGAATCATAACCATTGGTCCAATGAGCGAGGTACCATGTCCACAGGTATTGGTAAGTATAGCAGTGACTCCTTGACATCTTTAGTTACAAAGGTTAACTCTCTAGCACAAAAATTAGATTCTTTTACTTTTCTCTCAGTTGTAGTTAATTTTATTTCTTGTGAAGTTTGTGGTGTTTCAGGTCATATCTCTACTGATTGTCAGCCCTTAGCTTCGCCACAAGATGATTCACTTCAGGAGCAGGTCAATGCTTTAGGCAATTATAATTAAAGACAAGTGAATGACCCTTATTCTGGTACATATAATCCAAGCTGGAGGAATCACCCTAACCTGTCATACAATATAATCAGCAGAATAATAGGCCGCCACCAGGTTTTTAGTCTAGGCAGTTCAATCAGCCTCAGAACTTCAACTTGGAGTCTCTTTTGGAAGGATTTGTTGTTGCTCAGAAAAAGCACAATGAGGATATCTCTGATGCTATTAAGCATCTAACATGTCGAGTGGATGCCTTGACAACCCACAACGAGATCCTAGAAAGCCAAATAGCTCAGCAGGCAAACATTTTTGAGGGACCTATAAGTAAACTTCCAAGCTAACCAGAGATGAATTCTAGGGAGCATTGTAGTGCAATAACCACAAAGGGTGGTAAGCAATTGGATGAAGCCTAGATGCCTAACGAATAAGCCAAATTTATTAAACAAGAAAATTATTATTTTTACTATGATTATTATTATTACTATGATTATATTAAACAAATTGTACTCAAATTTATTTAATTTGATTTGTATATCATAGGAAATTACATTATATTAAACAAGAAAATTATGATTATTATTACTATGATGATTCCTAAGGGCATGACATTATTGATAGGGTGATATACAAAAATCTAAAGTTGACACATAAAACAATGAAGCCTTTAGCATAGCAGAAGCTTGAAAGTCATACTAGAGATATTGGACTAAAATATATCAGTGGCCATTGGTCTTAGTGCAAGTAGGACTTTATTAGTGTGTATACCCTGAAGACCAATCTATGTATCTTGTTCATTTATTCTAATGAATAATAAAAGGCATTATCATTATCATATTGATTGTTATACTTGTGATGATGTATAGGATAATATAATAATATCCATAGAGATTGATTTTACTCGATTTGATAACGTTGTTCCAAGTTAAAGTGCCATAGCAAATAAGGGACAACAATGGTGTATTTGAGACTAGCATGTGGGTTAATTAAGTGCTAAGCATCAATACAAACACACAGTACATCAAGTAGTAAATGTACTAAACCAATGTGCCATTAAGCTATGACTTGGTGTCACAAGTCAAGTTCACAAGTAATAGAAAGTACATTAGTACTTAGATTTAAGGTCATTAGCACTTACTTGTGATGAGTGATATACTTTAATGTAGCTTACCACTTTTACATAAATAGTAAGTCATAACAACTATGATTAGATATGTCATAAGTCATATGTGAAATATTAGTGATCAATAGAGGATTTGCCCCTTCTTTCTAAGGAAAACTTGATAATCATAGGGCCTTTCCCATAGAGTATGACAAAGCATGTATGGCTAGACCCAAGAGATTGTGTTCTCCTACTTGAGTCATTTTCACATGATCAGAATAGCAAGTGTGACACATTTGTGTAGTTTGGGTTATCAGTAGGTAAAGGGATTATGTTACATATGTGTAAACCTTGTTACTAGCAAGGAGTTATCGACCGATAACATTTTCCTGTGGCTTGAATAGTAGTGATGTATTACTAGATTTCTCTTACTACTTGTGATGATTTGTCTAATTCATTATTTCCAACATCATATAGGACTTATAGGTTTGCATACATAGGCACTTGAGGATCATATTTTAATTAGGTAGCCTTGAATCAAACTATACATTTATTCGGTCCATTTGGGACATTTGAGATAGATACTAGATCAAGGTAGGATCATAATTGATTGAATGGATGGCTCATATCAATTGATCTACCACAAAATGGTGCTAAGTGTACATTCAAATTTATTTGGATAAGCTAATTGCGTTTTAGGCCCAGCAAGGAGCAAGTAATGGCACTAGGGCACTAGGCGCCAAGTTTACAGCACCAAATCTGCCTAATTGAGCCACTATAGCATGGAGAAGGCATTACATCACCTCATTGAGCCATAGGCACAATTAACCTACAAGAAGCACTATAGGCACCTAGCCATGCAAGGCATTAGGACAAATGGGGCTTGCCTTGGGTGGCTATGGTACATGGCACATATGCATGTGTTGAGCTTAGCAAGATGTGCATGATCCAATTAGCAACAAAGGGCAGGGAGACTATTAGAGTCACCCACAATGAAATCCCTAGTTACCCTTATTATTTGCGCAAACTCAAATGCAAATCAATTATGAGGGACAATCCAATACCAAAGAATGAGAGGTGCCAATACTTGTATAAATAAGTAGTCCCTCTACTTCTACATGCACTTCCCTCTCTCTTCCACTTAGCTCTCTCCTTGCTACCACCTTGTCTCCCTGTCCTCTTGCGACCATATTGACGGAGTCAAGGAAGCATATGGGTGTGACCCAACACCCCTAGAAGACACCTGAGAAGCCTCTACAGAGCCTGAGGAAGGCATCCAAAAAATTTCAGCCCAAACAGAAGCTTCTTCCGATTTTTCGGCCAAAATTACGGCCCGTGGAAATTTCCACACCCCTGCCGTAAAACCTTTTGCCAGTTTTCTAGCCAAAATTACGGTAGTGGAAAATTCCACACCCCTGCCGTAGAATTGCCCAGAAACTGCTACACAGGTTCCGGCCAAAATTACAGCCTGTGGAAAATTCCACACCCCTGCTGTAGAATTGCCCAGAAACTGCTACACAGGTTCCGACCAAAATTATGGCTCGTGGAAATTTTCACACCCCTGCTGTAAAAGCTTTTGCTAGTTTTGAACCCAAAATTATGGTAGTGGAAAATTCCACACCCCTGCCGTGGAAATACCCAAAAGTGTAGAAAAGCTCCGTGCAACCCACCGTTTGACGTTCACAGCGTTCCCTCACATCCTCCGGACTGATATATTGGGATTCTCAGCCCATCCACTGCCTCTACAGAATCCATCCACCCCATCCCCATGGCGAATCTTCCCTGAGGACCGCCGCAAGAGCCCACAACCGACCGCTAGCACAACCGAGTCCTTAACTCAGCCCACGAGACGGTCAACAACGTCCAGAACCAACCCACAATTAGCAAGTTTTGCCGCTTTGTGGTGGCCTACTCGAAGATGGTCTAGCCTATCACTCGGCCCGGACAAACGACCCAGGAAGCTTGGCCCATACGCCAACTAGCTACCCTGTGCACACCAAACTTGCAGCTTCCCTGCTTGCAGTAGTTGGTAGTTGTTACTTTAGTTTGTTAAGAGGCATCTTGACCCGCTTTTAGTTTGTTAGGGGCTGTTGGTTTATCCAACAACCCTAGGTGTTTTGCATGTGTTCCCCTTCCCTCTTGAACTATAAAAGAGGGCTAAGGGCTAGTCTTTTCCTTTAGCTTTCTGGTAGTAGACAACTTCCCCCACACGAAGGTCTAGGTCTAGCAAACTCTGGGAGACTCGCCTGTGAGTCCTCCCATTTAGTCTCTTCCTGTACTGCAATTTTCATTTAATGAAAAGGGACAGAGCGACACCGAATTGCTTCGGGCACCTCTTCTTTTAATTGTTGCTTCACTAAGTGCACCGACCACTCCCCAGCTCCTGCGACCCACCTAGAGCACCCAGCCTTGAACGCCGATCAGCTTCGTCTAGGGTGCGCGAGCACCCTCCTCTTCACAGTATTGTGAGGAAGTATGACTGCACGTGCATGCATGCTCGAAATTGGCTCTACAAGCTAGGTTAGTAATTTCTGTTTAGTTCATGCCTTGGTTTTCTCGGCTCACCGGTATTACTCAAGTCGTATCTCAGTGGCACGGTTTTCATTGGTTTTCCCTGGTTTCCCTCCGATGCGATTTTCTTTCCCTCGTCTCCAGACCCTCTAACGGTTTTCTGTATCATCGTCTCCACTCCTTATAGTACTGAGCTAAGGATAACCCCTGCTAAACATCTGCTGCGTCAAATTTAGTATCAGAGCGAGGTTGAAGATAACTCTTGTCTAGCTTCGCCGGTCTCTCACTGCATCTCATATCAGACTTACTCAGTTTTGCTTTCAGCATACATACTACATTTTGCATCATAACCACTAGATCAGGAGCCCCATACCAGCAGAACCCCCCTACCCAGGTGCCCGTAGTCAGTGAAGAGAGTGCTCCGCCTAGGGTAGAGTCAGTCGAGTCGTTGTCCATATGCTTTGAAGCTATGGAAGTGGTGCTTCAGCACCTTATGACCTCGGTCCAGGACCTCACAGACTGCGTTGTGGAACTCCGGTCTAAGCCCACAGAGGGCCGACCCACGTTGGCCCTCGCCGACCTACCCGGGATGCGTCCCGTGAGGCACCCCAGCCTCGCTTAACTTGGGATGAGAAGGGCAGGACCCCTTTCACAGCCATCCCACCTGGCCCATCTCGACACTACAACCAAACCGGCCACTTCAATCGGGATTGCCCACGTCGCTCCCTGCACATTGTGCTCGAGCATCACAACCCTCTGCCCCCTGCACCTCTCGGTCCGCCTATGGCCCAAGAGGTTGGCCCACAGTGTTACTCGAATGATGAGCTGAGTCCCTGGCCTACCATGGCGGTGGTGCATTGCACCCTCGTCCACACCCCTCCTCCGTCCGAGGACTGGAAACGCACGAGCATCTTTTACACTTACAACAAGTGTAATGGTCACTCGTGCAAGATTGTGATCGACAACGGCAGTAGCCTCAATGTTGTGTCGCGGTCTGCGGTCACCCACTTCGGTCTCACCATGGAACCGCACCCCAAGCCCTACTCGATTACTTAGGTCAATACCTCCAGCCTTCCCATCACCCACCGCTACCAAGTCCCCATCTACTTCGGGGATTACATCGACAAGGTGTGGTGCGATGTCACCTCCATGGATGTCACCCACGTCCTCCTTGGCCGGCCTTGGCTCTACAACCAGGATATCATCCACTACGGCCATTCCAATACTTACGTCTTCCAGCACGGAGGGCGTAAGATTTGCTTGACCCCGGTTCCGCCCAACGAGTTGCAAGCCTCCACCTCCAAGGACATCATCACGCCCACTCAACCGGCTCAACCTGCACCCACACTGGTTGCCCTTGTGCGACCTGGCTCACTTGTCTACGAGGCCCATGAGACTAAGGTGGTTTATGCCCTCACAGTGCGCAAGATTTCCTGCGACCCCCGAGGAGGTCGCAGCCCTCATAACTGAGTTCTCAGACATTTCCCCCGTCGACCTTCCAACCGGCCTCCCACTGGATCGTGACATTTAGCACGTCATTGATCTGGTCCCTAGGGCATCTTTGCCCAACTTGCCTCACCACCATTTTAACCCCACTGAGCACACGGAGCTGAAGAGGCAAGTTGATGACCTCCTTGCCAAAGGCTTCATTCGTGAAAGCCTTAGCCTATGCACTGTTCTGGCCCTTCTTACACCTAAGAAGGATGGCTCTTGGCAGATGTGTATTGATTGCCAGGCAATCAATGGCATCACCATCAAATATAGGTTTCCCATCCAGTGACTCGACGACATGCTCGATCTTGTATCTGGGTCATGTTGGTTTAGTAAGCTTGACCTTCGGAGCGGCTACCACTAAGTTCGCATCCGCAAAGGGGATGAGTGGAAGACGACCTTCAAGTCAAAGGACAGCCTCTATGAGTGGCTTGTGATTCCTTTTGGCCTCATCAATGCCCCCTCCACCTTCATACGTCTCATGAGTCAGGTCCTCAAACCGTACATGGGGAAATTTCTAATTGTCTACTTTGACGACATCCTCATCTATAGCAACACATGCGCTGATCACCTCGAGAACCTATGCTTGACCTTCAACATCTTGCGTAAGGAACAATTGCTCCTTAATGCCCAGAAGTGTACTTTTTTGGACACTCAGGTTCAGTTTCTAGGTTTCATCAGGTCCGACCTGTTAGGGAATACCGGGTGTAATTTAAAATTTTTTTGCAGTCCTAGGATGCAGCGGAAGCATTACACCCGAAACATATTCCTTTTGCCGAAGTATCCATGCGAGGGAGAACACAAGGATGTGACAAGGATAATACCTCTATTGCTTGCTCGGTTCTTGAAGCCATGTTCGAAGACGATCAAGTGCTCGCCCTCTACAAGTATCCACGCGTCGACTCCTTGATCGTTGCTACCTTCCATGCTTGGTGCTAGCCTCGGGAAGAGAATCAAGTCTTAGGGTTCTTTCACTTCTCTTGCGCCACCTCCAAGATGAAAGTGCCAAGAAGAGATGAGGAGGAAGATGATGCGCCAAGTGCTTCCTTCTTCTTCTTTGTATGCGCCACCTTCAAGCAAGGTGCGCCTATGGCCAAGGAACGGAGAGAGCTTGTGGCAAGGAGATGCCACCAAACACTAAGAGTCCTTGCGCCAAGAAGAGAGGGAGAAGAAGAAGAACTTGTGGCTATGGAAGAAGATTGCGCTCCTTGATGAAGAAGGAGAGCTCCAAGCTCTCAAGTTGTCGCCACCTTAAGCCTCCACGCCTCCTTGTGTATGAGACCTCACGTCTTCAAGGGAGGGAACCCAAGAAGGGGCGACAAGGGGTCCTATAAATAGGACTAGAGGCGGTTTGGGCAAGGGCTAGGATCATGCCAAGTGTATGGCTAGGATAAGGTGTCTTGAGGCAAGGAAAGTCTCCAAGACTTTACCATAAACCTCATTCAACCTATCCATAAATGTCCAAGCACTATATCAGCCCAAGACATGCCTCAAATGCATTCTTACCATCAAAGGAGAAGTGGCTAGGCGCAACATGCAAGAGGAATTCGGCTAGGGTGGTGTCTTGGGAGAAACTAGGGTTTGAGGTAAGGTAAGTCTCCAAGACATTACCATATACCTCTTCCCTATATCCATATGCGCCTAGGAACTTCCCATAAAAGTTCTTAAGCCATATCAGCCCCAAGACTTGCCTTAGAGCCAAGTATTCCATCCAAGGAAGAGGGGCTAGGCGCCCTTTACTTCCATAATGAAGCAAAGGCGCCTCCCTCACCCCATTATGCCCCTAGGCGCCAATGGGGTGAGATTTCTCCCCATTATACCCTTTTAAGCCAATTCCCTCTTCATGACAACTAATTATTGGGCCTCATTGGATAATGAGCTAGCCCAAACTTCATGGCATGGGTTGATTAAGCCATTGGATCTAATCCAATGCAACTCTAATCCAAATGTGACCAATTAAGGTCAATTTCGGGTCAACCTGCCAAAAATGAAGTTTGGCTCCAATAACTTTCTTCCAACTCATCAGGCTCATTAGCGCTGATGAAATCTTCCAAATTGATCCAAGTTATCCAATAACTTGATCATAAGGCTTCTGATTAAAGCAACGTCAAGAGTCTATTGCGTGTGACCCCGTAGGATCCATATGACGATAGCAATGATGTAAACATCATAAGTAGTAAGGGGTATCTAGCAACACATCACTACTACCCATGTCATAGGACTTAAGTCATTATGGCAACAACTCCTAACAAGCAACCAGGATTCCCACTGCATTATAGATCCCTTTGCCTAAACTGATATCCTACTATTGGATTAGTCTCAAGTTTATCAATCCAATGCATTGGTCATGACTCAACAAGTGTGGCCACACATTCCTGTCATGCACCAATAAGGTGGGGCGCCCCCGAGTGGATATCATGCTTCCAATAAGGAAGGGGCAAATCCTACTATTAGTCATCCATGTCTCTACATGACTTATGACATGCCCAATGTCAGTCGTTTTGGTCTCCCAATTACGGAGAGACGTAAGACTGTATCAAAGCATACCCATCATCAAATCTAGACATGAATACCTCAAGTCTAAGGATCAATGCAAACCTCTTGCATGTGAGATTGACTTGTTGACTAGACAAGTCAATCCTCACGGTGGATCACTCCAGTGCATCCAATGCACCTATATGCCTGCGTTACTGTACCCCGCACTTAACCAACCCATACACCAGTCTCACATGTACCAAAGCTGTCCCTTATCTGCTAAGGTACCTTGACTAGGGATAGCTTATGAGAATGGATCCAATCCAAACTCCTGGGACATTATTTATGCAACTCAATACATCAACGCAGGTAGAGAAGTCTGCATAATAACGACCATGCCTTTATAGAGAATAATAATTATATCAAAGTACATTTAAACAATGCATGACCATGTCCAAACATTGGTCTGCAGGGCATAAACACCAACACGACCAAGGCCTTATGGTCGACCCTGCCAAGATTGAGGCCTTCCGGCAATGGCCTGAACCCGAGTCCATCACCGAGGTCCACAATTTCCTCGGCCTCGCTGCCTTCTATCGCCGCTTCACTAAGGGGTTTAGCACCGTCGCTTCCCCTATGACGGCCTGCACGAAACATGAGGAGTTCTTTGTTGTAGTCCGCAAGTGCATGGATACTTCGAAGTAATAATTAAGATATCAAACCACAGAGATCTACGTGTTAAGTACCAAATAGTTGTTTTCTCACAAGCTAAGCAAATCGAATATGATGAAAGTAACAATCAAAAAGCGTATGAAATATCATAGAGAGAAATTGGGACTAGGGTTTTATCCACCTTAATTTCCATGACTAAATATAAATATGTGTTTGTCAGTCTAATCTTATTATGATAAAGATACAATTTACTTTATAAAGAAATTATCTCGCTTTCGCGCAGACAATTTACAAAGAACTAATCCTCACTCTCATCCAGGATTTATTCAATGTTAGATCTAAGTAAATCATTGACAAAGAACTCAAGGATCACTCTCGTGCATCCGAATGCTAAGTCAATCATCTCAAGTGGAAACTCGAGGATCACTTTCGTGCATCCGAATCTCAACACAGGTTCTACTTATGGTTCTCCAACAATCCGATACTTGATCTCTCACAGTATCATCATTTTTATCACATTAACTCGATCCTAAATTCAGATTATTAACATGGCATTGTACTTTTAAAATTGAGAAATAAGAACAAACCTAATTTCTTACGATGAGTTCCTAATATTCAATTTTAGGGTTCCAAGTTCTCAAGCAAATCACCTTTCGGTCCATATCGCGAAAACTCTAAAACATGCTAACAATATGAATCTTCGGAGAATTAAAGGCGTTCATCACATAAGTAAAATTATCATAGAAAAATTATCATGACGAAATAAAAATTATCTAGTCATATAAAATCAAGGGGATTACACCCCATGTCCCAAAAGATGTCTAAGCTAGCATAGATGGAGAATTACAATAATCCTTAGTAACAAAGGATCAGAAATTGAAGAGAGGAGGAAAATCTACTAACAACACGGCTGTAATGAAAATCGTAATTTGCCTCCAAAACTCGTTGTGAACAGTGCAGGCTCCCGCAATTTCTTTGATTTCTCCTTCGATCGACCTCATTTCACTCTAAAACTTCTGGGATATCGTCTCCTCCCCCAGGCGAAGCTTCCTTGTGAGAATCGTAGCTTGAGGTGGCCTCTACGCCTCTCAGTGCAAGGACAAACCCTAGGGATGCCTGCCTTGATTTCTCTCTAGACAGTGGATAAAAATTAGGGCTTTTGGTTCCTTCTCTTTTCCTTGTTGAGACGAGTTTATGCCTTCTTTCGGATCTCAATTTGGTGCCCTAAATCTCAAGAAATCATCTTTTTAAGTTTCCAGCGGAAGAATCAGGAAACTAGGCCCAAAATTATGGTACCGTGAAATATATTACCGCAGTGCCGTAATTTCTTTTGTATATTTCTGGGAGGAAATTATAGTAGTGTAATATTTATTACGGCACTGCCGTAATTTTGCTTCTGTGCTTTCTGGGACAGAAATTACAGTACCATAATATTAATTACACCCGGGGGTGTAATTGTTCAAACTAGCTCCGATTTGCATGAAAATTGACAGGCAGCTTCATCTCGACATCTGGAATCCATTGGTGTGTTCAAATCTTTCAAAAATCTATCAAAATATGGTACTTTTTACCTAAATATCATCAAAAATAAGAAATGGTGTAGATTCCGTAATATTTGACAAATAGGGCTTAAAAACAAGCAAGAGAGCATAAATATGACACAAAAGACCAATGAAATGACACAAAATATAATATGAATTTTTGTATCATCATTCTCCTGGACTCCCACGGCTAGACGTGCATTCCTAGCCTTGAAGGACATCATGACCTTTGCCCCTGTCCTTCGCCTCCTTGACTTTATCAAGGTCTTCGAGGTCGCCTACCATGCCTTCGGCACTGGCATCGGTAGCACCTTGAGTCAAGAGGGTCACCCCGTTGCCTTCTTCAGTGAGAAGTTGAACGAGTTGCGCCAGCATTACTCTACTGATGACAAGGAGTTCTATGCGATTATCTAGTCCCTTTGACAATGGCGTCACTACCTCCTCCATACCGAGTTTATCCTTTATAGTGATCACTAGGTCCTGTCATTCCTCAATGCCCAGAAGAAGCTCGCCCCTCGCCATGCAAAGTGGGTTGAGTTCCTTCAACAATATACCTTTGTGATCAACCACAAGGCCAGTAAGGATAACGTCGCCGCCGATGCCCTTAGTCGCGTCTGCTCGCTCCTATGCATCTTCTCTGCGTCCGTTCCCACTTTAGACCACATTCGTGACGAGTATGTAGACTACACCGACTTCGGCCCTGTTCTTGCTAGGCTTCTTGCCTCTAACCTGCCGGACTTACCCTACCGTCTTCATAATGGTTACCTTGTCTACAGTAACTGTCTATGTGTCCTTCTCTCCTCCCTGCGGGAGCACCTTCTGCTCGAGCTCCACGCCGGTGGAGCTACTGGGCACCTGATGCCTTGCATTTTAGTTTTATTTTTTCTTTGTATTTCATGATAAATCTAGGCTTATTTTGATGGTTTTATGCTCTTTATAGACTTATTTACATAAAAGCTTCGGAATCTTCACTTTTTAATGCTTTTGTGGAATTTTTGGTAAAATCACCCATTTTTGACATCTTTTGAAGATTCTAAGGCCATGGGGTGATTTCTCATATGAAGACGAAGCTACACATCAAATTTGGGCCCAATCGGAGTTAGCCTAAAAAATACAGGCAGGTGAACCCCACAGCGTTCACCAGCTTTTTCACCAGCCAGCATATTTCTTCACAGAGAGCTTCACAGGCAGGTGAACCCGGCGGGGTTCACCCGTGCTTCTCTCTGTTGCACAGCACTCAGACCTAGTCAGAATACATCACGGCCTGGTGAACCCGGCGGGGTTCACTTGTGCTTCCTTCAGCCGAATCTGTCCAGAGCAAATCACGGCTTGGTGAACCCGGCGGGGTTCACCCGTGATTCCAACCCAGGCGACGCGAGTTCGACCCTCTCTCGGATTTTCAGTCATTTCCAACCCGTTTGGCATCCAAATTTGTCAAGTAAGGACTCTATGGAAAGTTGATTCGAAGGAGAACACATAGAATATAAAAGCCCCAATTTTCGTGACCTAAATATCGAGGAATCATGCAATGAAGCGGTGGAGGGCAGAAGAACACGGTGACGAGGCGATTTTTGGGGATTTTTGGAGATTGAGATGTCAGATCATCACGATTTCTTCTGGATACTTTCGGTTTATCGTCTCCTTCCTCTTAGAATTGCTTCCTTGTACTTTTCTTTCCAATAAAAAAGAGATTTTGAGCGTTTCAATGACGATTGTAGCGTAAACCCTATTTCGGGGCTCGGTTGAAGCCCGTTGACGATTTTGATTACAAACTATTTTAATTATATTATTTGGATTGTATTGTGAGCATATTTTACTTTGATGCGCATATATCATGATTTTACCTTGGCCGAGTATTTTCATGTTTAAGCCATTACGATTCATACTGTGAGGAGGATCGTAAGGGTGGAATCTCTTAGTAAAACTTGCGAGACCACGACACGAGAGTGCTTGGTCTTCTCTCGAGGGTTTCATAATCTGCCATAGAACTCATTGGGTTCGTCTAAAACGATCCACCGCGAGAGTAGAAGATCGTCTTAGCTGAACACCGGGGTGTACACTCGAGAGATGGCACCTTATACCCTAGGGATAGATTCCTTGTGCAAAATCAATAATTCGGATGACTGATAATTTTAAGTGCAATTAAGATCATCATCGTGGTGGAAACTATAGCCATGATATCTCTCTCATATTTACTCTCTACCGTCGTAGCTTTGATCTTCTTATTTTCGATTATTTAAGTTTTCAAAACCACGTTTCGATTCGCCTAGCTATTAAAACTTGGACTTTCTGGTACTCAGCCTTGTTCCCTGTGGCATTCGACATCTTTTATATTACTTCGACATAACCGTTGATGACACCGAAATATGTAGTATATTTTGCATAATTTTAGATACCTTTTCATGCTAAATCGAAGATCTTTCTACTTGTTTTTATGCTAAATCCATCAAATATTGCAAAGTCTACTTATATTTTGGTTTTTCATGTTTTTCAGGCAAAAAGGCACTATTTTAGGCATTTTCAAGTAAAATCAAATACATGGAAGAGTTCTCATCATCAAGATGAGATCACCCAAGAAATTTCACACAAATCGGAGCAAGCCAGCAAATTACGGTAGTGTCATAATCTATTTTACGGTACTGTAATCCCAAATGGTACCGTAAAATCCGAACACTGCCGTAATTTGTGAAGATTTCTGAACAGAAAGATTTCTCGATTTTACGGTACCGGACGTAAGCAATATTACGGTACCGTATTTTGGATTGCGTTAGAATAGAAACCTTAGCCGATTTTACGGCACTGCCGTAAACTAGTTTACGGGTCGTATTTTCCGAGACGACATCGGCACAGAAGACTCAAGAGATTTTACGGCACCAACCGTAAACAATTATACAGCCGTAAAATCGATTTTGAACGCGACGCCCAGGTCAATGTCCACGCCCGATCCTTGCGGAGATGATTGCGGACGATCCAGAAGTTTATATTCGATGCCGTAAGAAGCAAAAGGAGAGCTTGGAATGAGAGGATTATGAAGAGACCAAAGGCCCCAATTTTGATCGACCTTCGAGGGAGAAATCGTGATCCACGCCACCACCGAGGGTTTCACCGCCGCGCTCGATCTAGATGACCTCCGGCCGCGATTTTTCTACCGAAGCATTGCCTAGTGAAGGAGACAACGTGCTGAAAGTTTTAGATTGAAAAGAGACAAATTGGAGGAGAAATGAAGGGAAGAAGGATCGCCACCACTGTTCACGCCTTTTTTTGTAAAATACGGCTATGAAATACTTCACAGTCGTGCCGTATTTTCTAAAAACTCTTCCTTTTATTGATTTTTGATTTTCTGAAATTATGGAATATTGTATTTCCTTCGCCATGCTAGCTTAAACAACTCTTGGGACATGGGGGAGTAGTTAACTTGACTTTTAATTATTAGATAACTTCTTTTTCAATATTTCGTTGAGTTTGATTTTAGCATGATGATTTTGCTCATGTGATAATTGTGCTTAGACTCTCTTTAAGTTCATATTATTAATTATGTTCTTAGAATTTTCGTTTGAGACTGAAAGGTAATTGCTTGAGAATTTGGAACCCTAGAATTGCATGTTAGGATCCCTTCCTTAGGTTAGATCCATCTTGATCTTTTCTAGTAAAATAATTGCCATGATTATAACATGAATCTATAGATCGAGTCTATTTGTCAAACGTGGAAATCTTGTGCGAAAGCAAAGATCGGAACGTTGGAGGTCCTTGAGCAAAACTAGTTGCGAGACTCGGATGCACGAAAGTGATCCTTGAGATTCCACTAGAGATTCTAGAGCTCGGATGCACGAAAGTGATCCTTGAGTTCATCCTTTGATAATATCTTCTTCATGATGAAATTGAATCAACGAAATCCTTATTCATATCAAGTCATAACAGTTTAAGTGAACGAAACCCTAGTCCTAGCTTTTCTCTCTAATAATCCCGCTTTTAGTTACCGATTGCTATTCTCACGATCTCGACTTGCCTAGATAGTAAGAAATCAACTATTTAGTATTCGACAACGTAGGTCCCTGTGGATTCGATACTTTTTTATTACTTCGTATACCCATGCACTTGCGGTTTAACAACAAGTTTTTGGTGCCGTTACCAAGGATTAGTCCAACGTACACGCGTGCTAGATTTGTTGTGTTCCCTTTCGGGCTATCAAGTTTTTGGCGCCGTTGCCGGGGACCTTAGTTTTGTCGATATTAAAGACGTTGAGATTATTGCTAGATTAGATTTTTATTTACTATTTTTTTATTTACTGCTAATTTTCTATTTCTTGAAATCACTTGATCTATCTACTTTGCTTGCACCGGAGCCTTAGGTCAGGACCACTTGTACCATTGGATCCTGAAATCAATAAGACATTAAGAGCGCATAGAAAGTTGAGGTTAGAAGAATCATCACAAGAAGAACTGCAAGAACAATCCCAACCAGAGATACAAGAAGAAATATTCGAGATGGGAGACAATCAGAACCATCAGAGAACACTTAGGGTCTATGCAGCCCCTAATCATCATGAAATTCGTTCTAGTATTGCTAGGCCAGCAATTGAGGCCAACAATTTTGAGATTAAGCCTGGACTCATTGTAATGTTTCAACAAGAGCAATTTGGAGGTGTTAGGGAATACCGGGTGTAATTTAAAATTTTGCAGTCCCAGGATGCAGCGGAAGAATCATTACACCCGAAATATATTCCGGTCCCAAGGATCCATGCGAGAGAGAAGACACAAGGATGTGTTAGAGATGTACCTCTTTTGCTTGTCTAGATGCCGAAGCCATGTTGAAGGCGCCCAAGTGTTCGTCCTCCACAAGTATCCACGCGTCGACTCCTTGATCGTTGCTCCCTTCCACGCTTGGTGCTAGCCTCGGGAAGAGAATCAAGCCTTAGGGTTACTTCACTTCTCTTGCGCCACCTCCAAGGATCATGCGCCAAGTGCAAGGAAGATGCCGCCAACTCCTTATCCTCTTCACTCCAAGAGAAGAGGGAGAAGAAGAGTTTCGGCCCTTAGGAAGAGTAAGAGGAAGTGGCGCCACCAAGTCCTTCTCCAAGTCATGCCAAGAGGAGAGGAAGGAGAAGACTTGCGGCCACTAGTAGGAAGAAAGGTTGCGCCACCTTGATGTTGTCGCCCTTTGCCCTTGTTCTTGCCCCTCTATGTATGTTCACGTCTCCAAGCATTCGAACCATTGAGAGGGGGCAGCTAGGGTACCTTTTATAAGCCAAGAGGCGGTTTAGGGAGGGCCAAGATCATGCCAAGTGGGCGGCTAGGATGAGAGGGGTTTGTGGTAAGGAAAGTTTCCAAGACTTTGCCATAAACCTCATTCAACCTATCCTTATTTGTCTAATAGCCATATCAGCCCAAGACATTCCTTAAAGGCATTCTTTCCATCCAAGGAGAAGGGCTAGGCGCAACAAGCAAGAGGAATTCGGCTAGTGTGGTGTCTTGGGAGAAATTAGGGTTTGAGGTAAGGTAAGTCTCCAAGACTTTACCATATACCTCTTCCCAACATCCATATGCGCCTAGGAACTTCCCATAAAAGTTCTCAAGCCATATTAGCCCCAAGACTTGCCTTAGAGGCAAGGTTTCCATCAAGGGAGAAAGGGCAAGGCGCCTTTTACTTCCTTAATGAAGCAAAACTGCCCACTTCACCCCATTATGCCCCTAGGCGCTAATGGGTGAAGACTTCTCCCCATTATACCCTTTTTAGCCAATTCTCTCTTCATGACAACTAATTATTGGGCCTCATTGGATAATGAGCTAGCCCAAAATTCATGGCATGGATTGATTAAGCCATTGGATCCAACCCAATGCAACCCTAATCCAAAAGTGACCAATCTAGGTCAATTTCGGGTCAACTTGCCAAAAATGAAGTTTGGCTCCAATAACCTTCTTCCAACTCATCAGGCCCATTGGCACTGATGAAATCTTCCAAATGGATCCATGTTATCCAATAACTTGATCCTAAGGCTTCTGATTAAAGCAACGTCAAGAGTCTATTGCGTGTGACCCCGTAGGATCCATATGACGATGGCAATGATGTAAACATCATAAGTAGTGAGGGGTATCTAGCAACACATCACTACTACCCATGTCATAGGACTTAAGTCATTATGGCAACAACTCGTAACAAGCAACGAGGATTCCCATGCATTATAGATCCCTTTGCCTAAATTGATATCCTGCCATTGGATTAGTCTCAAGTTTATCAATCCAATGCATTGGTCATGACTTAACAAGTGTGGCCACACATTCCTGTCATGCACCAATAAGGTGGGGCGCCCCAAAGTGGATATCATGCTTCCTCTGAAGGAAGGGGCAAATCCTACTATTGGTCATCCATATCTCTACGTGACTTATGACATGCCCAATGACAGTCGTTTTGGACTCCCAATTACGGAGAGACATAAGACTGTATCAAAGCATACCCATCATCAAATCTAGACATGAATACCTCAAGTCTAAGGATCAATGCAAACCTCCTGCATGTGAGATTGACTTGTTGACTAGACAAGTCAATCCTCATGGTGGATCACTCTAGTGCATCCAATGCACCGGTATGTCTGCGTTACTGTGCCCCGCACCTAACCAGTCCATACACCAGTCTCACATGTACCAAAGCTGTCTCATATCTGCTAAGGTACCTTATCTGGGGATAGCTTATGAGAATGGATCCAATCCAAACTCCTGGGACATTATTTATGCAACTTAATACATCAACGCAGGTAGAGAAGTCTGCATAATAACGACTATGCATATGTAAAGAGTAATAATTCTATCAAAGTACATTCAAACAATGCCTGACCATGTCCATACATTGGTCTTCAGGGCATATACACCAACAATCTCCCACATGCACTAAGACCTAGGACAACTGGTGTTTAGTCAGTTCCAATGTCTCTAGTATGACCCATTTAGTTTTCGCTGCGCCAGAGGCTAGGTCAGTGGGTTTTTCCAGATTGCTATCTGTGTTTATTTTTTCAAATTTGATCATCATCCTTATCCATGATCTCTAAGATCAGATGATATGCTGTAGTACATACTTGAGCACTAAGTTCCTTCACTTATGCTATGGCCCCAGTAAGAACTATATTGGACCATCAAGCATCATGAACTAAATCAAGTTCAAATGAATGAAGCTGCTTCCTTGGCTGCCACAAGAAGCTGCAATGTACTCAGCCTTATTTGTAGAATCTTGCCACTTTGGTTTGCATAATGCTCTTTCAGCACACAACAACACCACAACAAGGCAAAGCGCAAATCCTGGCTGTGATCATTTGTCACTAGAGTGGAACGAAGTGTCAGTGTACCCCTGTACACAAAATTCTTTCCTGTCTATCATAGACTAGACTTCAATCCTTTATACTTCCCAAGTATATATATAAGGATTGCTTTCACAGCTATCTAGTGTTAAATACTAAGATCTAATTGAAACTTGCTGGCTATGCTCCAAGCATTTGCCACAAATGGTCTTGTGTATATTATTCAAAACATGATCCATCCTATACACCATGTATCAGGATTTTAGACCCATGTTATTACTCTCCAGCTGTGTCACAGGACACAACATCCTTGAGAGAGTTAGACCATATCTTCCTGGAAGGTATCAATATTTGGAATCATCCAATATAAACCTCTCCAGAAACTCTTGGATGAACATAGATTGACTAAAGGGCAATGACTTTCTTAGATCTCTATCTATAGATCCTCATGCCTAGGATGTAGGTATCATTCCTCAGATTATTCTTCTCGAAATACATCTCAAACCTTTTCTTCACCATGTGAAGAGCTGAGATGTCATTCCATGTGAGGAGAATATCATCAATCATCTAGAACAAGAAATACTATTAAGGTGCTCCCACTGATCTTCTTGTAAACACAGGCTCTTTCAAACATGCTTGCATAACACCATGCATATTTTTATGGCCTTGATATGAAAACCTTATGGCTATTTCCTTATAGATATCTTTTCAGACGTCCAAGCAAGAAAGGTAGTTTTCATAACAACACCCCATAACCGATCATGCAATTATAATAAGCAGATTCCTAATGGACTTAAAACTCAACTATTGGTGAAAATTTTCATCATTGTCCACCCAGTGGATTTGCCTGAAATTTCTGTTCACTAGCTTGCCTTTCAAGGTAACCATGTTACCTTCCATGTCTATCTTCCTAGAAGATTTATTTATACCCTGTGGGAATTACCCCTTTGGCAGCTCATCCAAGTCCCAGACTTGATTTGCAGACATGGAGTCCATTATGGTTCCCATGGCCCTTAGTCATTTCTTGGAATCTGGTCCACTGACCTCTTCCATTTCCTCATAAGTCTTAGGTTCATCCTTGATGAAAAATTCGTCATGCCCAGCATATCGAATCGATCCAGACTTATGTGGTTCCTGTGTTACTTGAACCTCAGGTTGACTTTCAACCTGTATGTGAGATTTTACTCTCCATTTGTGTCTAATTGTATTGTGGTTAATTCTGGACCTTATCCAAATCAAATCTACTCCCACTAGCTTCTTTCAAAAGAAATACTTTCTCAAGAGAGACAGCAGTTTGAGCAACAAATATTTTGTTCTCTTTGGGATAGAATTAGCACTCTACAGTGCACCACAAACACATACTTTTGAATCACTGCACATTACATTCCCAATTCCATTGAAGAAATGGGATATTTGCAGTTCGCAACTCAAAAGCTAACTTAGACATTTTCTTATGGAGTGGCAGTACATCTGTTTGCATGGCATCACAGTAGTATATTTGCATAACTATTCAAAGATGGAACCACATCCAATGTGTTCCTTTTTCTTTCTTTGAAATTCACCACACAGTGGTGTACTAAGTAAGCTGTGAGATAACTCCACACTTCTTAGGACAGTCATCAAATTCTCCACTAATCACCTTGATCTAATCAAAGTGCTTTAATAGATCCTTCAATTTGACTCAATACTTCATTTGTGAACTTCTTGGATTTTTCCAAAGTTCTTAGGTTGGATAAGGCATACCCACACCTGATGAAGCACGTAACACCTCTTAGTGCTTGTTTATATGGGTCCACATACATTGTTATGTAATAGATCCAACAAGCCAATAGTCCTTCCACCCTTTATGGTGAAGGCAGCATCTGTCATATTCTTCCTTTGAACTAGGCTCACATGTATCATAATCCTGAAAGGACAATGATCCCAATAGTCCATGGACCTTTGGATGTGACCATTGTTCTATGGTTCAAGAGACAATGCTATAAGAGGATGTTTATTGAATCATTAGATATGATCTTGTGTTACATATAGAACCACAAACTATTATCAATTGTATCACTTCAATAGAACATCTCAGATTAAAGAAAAATATTATTTATTATTTCAAACTGAAGTCCTTTCCAAAAGGAATGATGTTCTAATACATAAGCTGATACATAATAGCAAAGTTCTAGATGAAGTTTTCAAGGTAGTGAGATGATATCAACAGTAGCATCCAATGCTCCGTCCTTGACCCGAGAGTCGATCCCATCAAGCCTCATCGTCCTACTTCTTTTGAGCTCCTGCACATGTAAAACATATGTGAGCCTCACATACGGTACCCAGTACCCATGAATAAGAAGTAGACATAAAGACCTTGGTCACACAATACCTGAAGCGGATGGATTACATCCCTTCTTCTTTGCCATGCACTTCTTGGCCATTAATCCTCTTCGAAATACCCATGCATTCCCAGTCTTCCGAAGTATTAGCTTCGAAGATACAGAACCATGGTCATTCTCAGATTCAGGCATACACTCTGAAGATCCAACAGAACTCTCCTGATCATTGTCTACAGAGCATGGTGTGAAGAGACCTTTGAGATGTATGATAAGATCACAAATCCCCATCTCATCACACTCAACCTTGACCTCTGGGGTCATGCATTCTAGGACAAGAGCAGTGTACTATTCGTTATCTTCACAATGTTTAAGATAGATATTCCACTCCCACTCATTAGTGAAATACACACTGGGCTAGGATGGAGGTCTTTCAAGAAGATGCACCTTATTCTCTTGTTCCAGTATCTTGGACAAAATTTTGAACCAATTTGTCTAATTTGTCCCATCCAATTTATTTTTATAAAGTTTCAATCTTAGATCAGGAGATGCCATCTACAATAAGCAAATAAGTAAAATAAGTACAATGATAAAGCATTTAACAAGGACTTTAAATTAAATGCTATGCTCCCACTACTTCCAAAAGCAGTTGAGAACTCTCAAACTCAACATGGAAATAAGTGAGTAGGATCCTAATTTCACATAAGGTCTCCGCGACTCACGAGGGTGAGTTGGGATGCACAGAGAGTCTCATGCTTCCTTAGGTAGGCATACCAGCCAATTGTGCCATGCACAATTCCGCTTAGTTAAGACAGACTAGGCGCCCTGTGTCCAGCGAGGGCTGGATACAACACAGAACCCTATCCTCTCAACAGCTGCCTCTAGTGATTCATCATATGAAAAACTAGTCAAGTATGGTCCTAACCGTTATGCCTAGGGTCAATGAATTTCCTTGCGAAGGCACGCCCGATTAAAACGGACTGGGGAAACCATTGGCACCACACCTCCTAAAGATAAGAGGGTGTGTCCTACGAGGGTGGGAAACAGTTCACAACACCACCGATCGATAGTTTAATGAGGGCTACACGTTAGAAGGCTATTGACTTGATATTTCAATGAGAGTTTTGCATGTTTATTTTATTCTTTTCTAGCATGCAGTTTTCCTATGGTTATGGCAGCAAAGGAAAAAATATCACAGGCATGCTATGGACAAAATAATAAACCATCACAGGCATGCAATTTTTGGTCGATATGGTCATAGCCCTTTTCATACACATAACTTGTCACGAGCCATGTGACATGTTATCGTGCATCCAAGGGTTGCGAGTCCCTAAAGCAGATCAGCCTATGCCAGAGGCCGAAAGCATGTGTCCTTTCTTCAGGCGCAAGTCCATCACCACGCTTCCAAAGCTGGCGCCACTTCTGACTCCGATTGAAGAAGACACCTTGCTTTCTTTGATGAACCTTAACCTATCTTATGTAAACAATTCTACATCTATTCTAAGGAAAGATAAAAATTTTACATCAAGAAGGGGGAGAACCACACGCAGGTGGTAGAAAGATTTTACAAGCATTCATCACAGGTGGAAACATGCTTCCACATCACGACACAGGAGGGCACTCGCTATGACCATATCAACCCAATCAAGTGGCGCATGTAAAATTTGAAAATCCGAAAAAATCAAATTTTAACATCTTATGCGCCAACATCATCCAAAGCATTCTCTTAACTATATTTATGCCAAAATTTAGATCAAGTTTCATGATGATTTCATAGACCCTATCGGCTGGCAGTTTTGTTAGATCAAGAGACCCGGCTAGTCCGAAGACACAATGCCCGTCCTACTTGACTAAACCACGTGCGCCTTTGGTCTTAAATCAATCATAAACAAAATCCAAGTTTCGGCCACAAAGATGAGAAGAGAGGTCTGAATGAAAACGCTTTCTACGTGAAACGCGCATGGATAGAAGAAAAATTTTCCAAAAATTTTTCACACAAGCAAACATACACCTTGTGTTTCTCGCAAGTAGCTCTGATACCACTATTAGGGAATACCGGGTGTAATTTAAAATTTTGCAGTCCCAGGACGCAGCGGAAGAATCATTACACCCGAAACATATTCCGGTCCCAAGGATCCATGCGAGAGAGAAGACACAAGGATGTGCTAGAGATGTACCTCTTTTGCTTGTCTAGATGTCGAAGCCATGTTGAAGGCACCCAAGTGTTCGCCCTCCACAAGTATCCACGCGTCGACTCCTTGATCGTTGCTCCCTTCCACGCTTGGTGCTAGCCTCGGGAAGAGAATCAAGCCTTAGGGTTCCTTCACTTCTCTTGCGCCACCTCCAAGGATCATGCATCAAGTGCAAGGAAGATGCCGCCAACTCCTTATCCTCTTCACTCCAAGAGAAGAGGGAGAAGAAGAGTTTCGGCCCTTAGGAAGAGTAAGAGGAAGTGGGACCACCAAGTCCTTCTCCAAGTCACACCAAGAGGAGAGGAAGGAGAAGACTTGCGGCCACTAGTAGGAAGAAAGGTTGCGCCACCTTGATGTTGTCGCCCTTTGCCCTTGTTCTCGCCCCTCTATGTATGTTCACGTCTCCAAGCATTCGAACCATTGAGAGGGGGCAGCTAGGGTCCCTTTTATAAGCCAAGAGGCAGTTTAGGGAGGACCAAGATCATGCCAAGTGGGCGGCTAGGATGAGAGGGGTTTGTGGTAAGGAAAGTTTCCAAGACTTTGCCATAAACCTCATTCAACCTATCCTTATTTGTCTAATAGCCATATCAGCCCAAGACATTCCTTAAAGGCATTCTTTCCATCCAAGGAGAAGGGCTAGGCGCAACAAGCAAGAGGAATTCGGCTAGTGTGGTGTCTTGGGAGAAATTAGGGTTTGAGGTAAGGTAAGTCTCCAAGACTTTACCATATACCTCTTCCCAACATCCATATGCGCCTAGGAACTTCCCATAAAAGTTCTCAAGCCATATTAGCCCCAAGACTTGCCTTAGAGGCAAGGTTTCCATCAAGGGAGAAAGGGCAAGGCGCCTTTTACTTCCTTAATGAAGCAAAACCGCCCACTTCATCCCATTATGCCCCTAGGCGCTAATGGGTGAAGACTTCTCCCCATTATACCCTTTTTAGCCAATTCTCTCTTCATGACAACTAATTATTGGGCCTCATTGGATAATGAGCTAGCCCAAAATTCATGGCATGGATTGATTAAGCCATTGGATCCAACCCAATGCAACCCTAATCCAAAAGTGACCAATCTAGGTCAATTTCGGGTCAACCTGGCAAAAATGAAGTTTGGCTCCAATAATGTCACATCCCGTTATCTTAACCCCAAACAAGCAACACAAGTCATGAAAGATACAGGATGTTATCATACAAGATCGACGCACATGCTAGGTAAAACCAAGTTCAGGAAATCACGATCTGAAAATTTCCAAAATTCATACATACAATCTCCAAGAAACACAAATTTCATAAATGTACTTGCCACCACGCAATCCTTGCACTAGACATATGCAAGGCAACAGTTATATCAAATCCGATGGCATAAATACAATTCGATTCGAAATTCAAAGCAACGCCACAAAACCGATTTTATAAACCCATACCAAACACCGAAACCAGGCCAAAGCCCGCGGTGACACAAAAATCAAACTCTTAAAACTGCCACAACCGGCAACATAATATCACATAGTTTAGCCACACTGGCAACACAAGTTCTCATAATTCACATAGTTCACATAGTTCATATAGTTCATATAATTCGTATGGTTCGGCCACAACCGGCCCCAGATAATTAAGCACAAAAATTCTTAAACGGCAGACTAGCATAATATCCACGCCAATGCTAACTCAAGAATTACGCCCCTGCTCTATGCCTGTAAATAGTGAGGGGTGAGCTACACAGCCCAGTGAGTGGATAGTCTAAATCGACCATCCATAACATACACTCAAAAATATATGCAGATTATTTTAAAAACATATAACTTTAAAAAACATATAACAGAATATCGTGTCAACATATAACAATAATTAAAGCACAGAACTCAACAAAGTTAAAGAACAGACCTCATATAAAACAGTCAGGTGTACACTGCTAAGACATCATTGTCACCATAGGGTAACCAGGGTTCTAGAGCTATACTCTAAACCAACTAAACATACCAATCACTTAATTAACCTAGTTGTCCAGCATATTCAGTAGTGACCATTATGGTCTAACCCGGCTTTGGCCTAAGCACTGGGAGACTGCAAATCACATGCAACATATAGATGGACGGTGTGTAGATTCAAGAGGTGGCCCCCGCCAGGTCACGACGTGGCACTTTGCTCTACGATCACCCCATAACACAAAAATCTAAGCGTCTAAGAGTGATGACATCAAGAGGTGGCCCCTGTCTGACCAAGACATGGCACTTTGCGTCTTATATCACCCGTTCTCCCAAAGGGTTCCTATTGGACAACACAGACACATCTTATATCTTATTTCACAACAGTGGACTCCTAAGTGTCAACTAGACTCTAGGATAGTCATCACAATAATCACAACAGGCAGGCTGAACAACAACCCCCTCACATATCACAATACAGGGCTGAAATTCAAACCCTTAACATATCACATATAGACTATCCTCTTGAGTTTAAGGTAACACTTAGCCTTAGTCCTAACTATTCCATGACCACAACACATAACATTCGGGAATCACATAATCACATAATAAAAATCATATAATCACATCACATAATAAAAATCACATAATCACATCACATAATAATAATTACATAATCACATCACATAATAAAAATCACATAATCACATAGTAGTGTAGTCCTTAGATTTCATGCTGATTAGTTCAGTCTAACTTTGCTATGTTATCACCCAAATTTCTCCAATAAAAATACATGACCATAAATTATTAGCATTACTGGCAATTATCAGGGCATTCAAACATTTAACCTAAGATTAAAATTCAACAGATATATATATAGCCCACGGTTTCAAACATAATATCTACTTAAAATATTAACCTTAGTTAACAAGATTTTCATGCTACCAAAAATCAAGGATTTAATGTTACCAAATTTCCCTATAAAATACCTAGTTAACAGGAATTTCATACTCAAAAATCAATGATTTAATGCTACCAAAATTCCCTATAAAATACCTTAAATTTCATGCTACAAGTTTCGGTTTTCATGAGATATACACCTATACAAAATTTCGGTTTTCATGATATATTCACCTTTACAAAATTCGGTTTTCAACATGGTATATTCACCTTTGCAAAATTCGGTTTTCAACATGGTAAGGTTTTCAAACAATTACATGTCAAACAATTACATGTATTATCTAACACAACCAAATAAATAGAATCGAATAGACACTCCACTCACCTCTTAACCGTGAACACCAAGGTGAAAATCCTCTACAAAGAAATCGTCTAAAGCCTTTAAACCGCCCAAAGAGTCTCCAAGAACTCGCCAAGGAAGTTTCTTCACCTCAAGGAAAATTCGCCAAGGGAAGAAGATGGAGAAAATCGCCTCAAGAACTCTTCAAGAATCGCCACTTCTTCTCAAGCCGTCGCCCAAAATTTCTCCCAAGCCAAAAACACCAATTTCCTACCCTAACCGAGATTACCCATCTAAAATTTCGGTTTATCCAATTTTAAACCCGTTAATCATAATTCAAATAGGGTTTAACCCATTTAACTAACTAATTCGAATTTTAAATCTAATATCCATCTAATTTAAGTGTAACCCAATAACCCATAGTTTAAGTGAAAATCCAATAAGGGTTAAACTAACATCCAATAAGCTAGTTAACTAATTAAATTTAACATCCATTAAGCTAATTAACGTCCAACAAAATTAACAACCAATAATCTCTAATCTAATTAACTATAAATTAACAACCAAAAATCTCTAGTTATTTAACTATAAATTAACAACCAATACATAGAAAAATATCACAGTCAATAATTTTATTTAAATCATGAACAAAATATCACAGCCAACGAGTTTATTTAAATCAAAATAATGCTTACCAGGACTTAAGATCCTTGGATCTTACATCCCTCCCTCCTTATAAAGCTTTAGTCCTCTAAAGCTCAATTCATATCATCAAAGAGATAAGCATAAAACTTTCTCATATCAGCTTCAGTCTCCCAAGTCGTCTCCTCAACCGACTGATTTCCCCAGATAACCTTTACCAAAGGTATAGACTTGTTCCTCAGAACTTTATCCTTTCTATCAACAATCCGGAGAGGTCTTTCCTCAAAGGTCAAATCACTCTGAATCTGAAGAGGTTCCAACTCCAACACATGAGATGGATCAGGATGATATTTCCTCAACGCAGAAACATGGAACACATTATATGTACATGATCCATAGCAGGAGGTAAAGCTAACCGGTAAGCCATTGGACCAACTCTCTCAATAATGTCAAAAGGGCCTACAAACCTAGGGCTCAACTTGCCCTTTTTGCCAAACCTCATAACACCCTTAGTAGGTGACACCTTTAAGAAAACATGATCCCCTACCATAAACTCCAAGGGACGACGACGGTCATCAGCATAACTCTTCTGTCTGTCCCGAGAAATCTTCAGTTTATTCTGTATCTCTCTGACCTTATCAGTAGTCTCCTGAACTGCATCAGATCTCAAAATCATTCTGTCACCAGTTTCCTCTCAACACAAGGGAGTCCTACACCTTCTCCCATACAAAGCCTCATAAGGAGCCATCTGAATACTGGAGTGGAAACTATTATTATAAGTAAACTCTATCAAAGATAGATCCCGGTTCCACTCAGAACTCCAATCAACCACATAAGCCCTCAACAGGTCTTCTAGAGTCTGTATAGTACGCTCCGTCTGGCCATCAGACTGAGGATGGTATGCTGTACTAAAACTCAACTTAGTACCCAAACCTTCCTGTAAGCTCTTCCAAAATCTGGACAAAAACCGAGAGTCCCTATCAGACACAATATCAACAGGCACTCCATGCAGTCTGACTATCTCATCAATGTACAATCTAGCCAGTCTCTCTAGAGGATAAGTCATTTTGATCGGAAGAAAATGGGCTGATTTAGTGAGTCTATCAACAATCACCCAAATAGCATCATGACCCAATCTGGTTCTGGGCAAACCACACACAAAATCCATACTGATGCATTCCCACTTCCACTCAGGAATAGGAAGGGGCTGCAACAAACCACCAGGCTTCTGGTGTTCAACCTTTACCGTCTGACAGGTTAAACACCTAGAGACAAAATCAAATACTTCTTTCTTCATACCCGGCCACCAAAAGCTCTTCTTGAGGTCCTGATACATCTTAGTTACACCAGGATGTAGAGAATACTTGGAGTTATGGCTGTCCTCCAATATTTCTTTCCTCAAGCTCGGTTCCTCAGGGACACACACCCTTCCACGAAACCGAAGAACACCATCATCAGACAAGCTAAAATCCTAAACTGTACCCGCAACCAAACTATCCCTGATCTGAACTAATTTCGGATCCACTGACTGCTGATCTCTGATCTTCTGCAACAAAGCAGACTGTACTCTGAGGAAAGCCACATAACCCGACTGAACTTTAGGAGAAACACTGATCCTGAGATCTCTGAACTCCTGCAGTAACTGCCACTCACTGACCCGTAAAGCAGCTACTGAAGTAACTGGATGTCTGCTCAGTGCATCCGCCACTACATTGGCCTTTCCAGCCTGATACTGAATAGAGAAGTCATAGTCTTTGATCAACTCCATCCATCTTCTTTGTCTCATGTTCAACTCCTTCTGAGTGAAGATGTACTTGAGACTCTGGTGATCAGTGAACAGATCAAACTCCTGACCCAACAAATAGTGACGCCATATCTTCAGGGCAAAGACTACGGCCGCCAACTCTAAGTCATGAGTAGGGTAGTTCAACTCATACTCCTTCAGTTGTCTCGAAGCATAGGCTACCACAGAACCCTTCTGCATCAAGACACAGCCCAACCCTTTGCCTGAAGCATCCGTATAAACAGTAAACCTTTCCCCATCACTAGGAATAATGAGGATCGGTGTACTAGTCAACCTTCTCTTCAGCTCTTGAAAGCTCTCTTCACACTTGTCATCCCAAATAAACTTGGCCTCCTTTCTGGTCAATTTAGTTAAAGGACCCGCCAGCTTGGAGAATCCCTCAACAAACCTTCGGTAGTAACCTGCTAGACCCAGAAAACTTCTGATCTCAGTAGCACTAGTCGGTCTTCCCCAATCAAGGATGGCTTGCACTTTAACTGGATCCACAGACACCCCCTGACCAGAAATCACATGCCCAAGGAAACTGATCTTTTCTAGCCAGAACTCACACTTACTAGCCTTGGCATATAATCGATTTTTCCTCAGGATCTCCAGCACTCTGCGCAAGTCACTAACATGATCCGAAGTAGTCCGAGAGTACACCAAGATATCATCTATGAAAACTACCACACAAGAATCAAGCAACTCATGAAATACCCTGTTCATCAAATCCATGAAGACAGCAGGTGCATTCGTCAGTCCAAAAGGCATAACTAGAAATTCAAAATGCCCATACCTGGTCCTGAAAGCAGTCTTAAATATATCCTCATCCTTGACCCTAAGCTGGTAATACCCTGATCTCAGGTCAATCTTAGAGAACACTGTCGCTCCCTGTAATTGATCAAATAGATCATCAATTCTGGGAAGAGGATACTTATTCTTGATAGTCACTTGGTTCAGTTGCCTGTAGTCTATACACATCCTCAGGGTTCCATCTTTCTTCTTTACGAACAGCACTGGCGCTCCCCAGGGAGAAGCACTAGGCCGGATATACCCTTTCTCTAGCAATTCCTCCAGTTGTTTCTTAAGCTCGGCCAACTCTGAAGTAGCCATACGGTAAGGAGCTCTGGAGATAGGTGCCGTACCTGGCGCCAACTCAATGCCAAACTCTACTTCTCTAATTGGTGGCAAGCCTGAAAATTCCTCAGAGAACACATCAGGAAACTCTTTCACCACCGCCATCTGAGTCAAATCAGAAGTAGAATCATCCTGCACCTTAACATGTGCAAGATAACCCTTGCACCCACTAGCAAGCAACTTCCTGGCCTGTAGGAAAGATATCACATGTGGTCCTTGGTCTGACACTAGACCTCTCACAAAAATCCGATTTCCATCAAGTAAATTCAGGGTGATTACTTTCTCAAAGCAATCCACAGTGGCATGATGTGAGGATAACCAATCCATACCTAGGATGACATCATAATCTTGCATGTCTAAAAGGATTAGATCCACAAGAAACTCATAACACTCTACATGCACTACACAATTAGCACAAACAGTGTCTGTAGATAATGATTTTCCTAAGGGAGTACTTACAGACACAACATAATTCAGCACCTTAGGCAACACAGGTAAACATGCAGCAAATTTAACAGATACAAAAGATACGTTTGCACCAGGGTCAAATAAGATGCGAGCTAACTGATCAAATACAAATAAGGTACCTTCCACGACGGATCGGGAAGCTCGTGTATCCTTCTCAGCCACAGCATAAACTCGAGTCTGGACTGTAGGCTTATCTGCGCCTCTCTGCTGCATCTCTGGTTCTTTGCAGTCCTTGACCATGTGCCCAGGTTTCTTACACCTGAAGCATACACCATTCTTCTTATAACAGTCCTTCATTAGATGTCCCTTGATCCCACAATAATTGCAAGTTCGGTCCTCTGTGTTACTGTTCCTTACATCCCTTGCATCCCTGGACTGCTGTGGTACATTGTAAGAGTAAGGCTTATACCTGCTCTTCTTGTAGTCCTTATGCTTAGGGTACTTCTTACCCTTGCCGCCATTACCATATTGAGGAACTGTCGCCTCAATTGCAGGAATCACAGTCGCGGCAGCATTAGAACTCCTCTCAGATATGTATCTCTCTATGGTGCGTGCTCGCCCAACAGTCTCAACGTAAGTCTCCAAGTGTTGAGCACCAACCTGCTCCCTAATGTCCCATCTGAGACCTCTGAGAAACTTAGTAGCCCTCCTCTTTTCAGTGTTTATCAGGTGAGGGGCATACTTTCCCAACTTAGTGAACCGCAACTCATACTGGTCCACAGTCATATCACCCTGCTCCAGGTGAATAAATTCCACCTCTCAGTCCTCCACCAAGCTATCAGGGAAGTACTTCTCGTTAAATCGAGACAAGAAGTAGGGCCAATCCACTGTTTCATGTTTTTCTTCAGCTAGCCTCACAACGCCCTTCCACCACTCATCTGCGTCACCACGCATCATATAGGTGGCCAGACACAGCTTGTTCTCATCCGAGCAACGCATAACTTGGAAAATCTTTTCCAAGACCAACTGCCAGTTCTCTGCAGTACTTGATTCTGAGCCCCCATAAAAAGAACTAGGACCCAGTTTCTGGAATTCACTCACAAGTGAGGCATAGCGCCTGTGAGTGTCCTCCTGAGAGTCAGTCCCCACTCCTCGAGTAGTAGTCTGGGATCTCTCCTGAGTCAACTGCTGCAAGAGCTGTTGTTGCGCTTCTTGATGCTGAGTCTGTTGCTGCTGCAGCATCTGAGCTTGCCTCTCAATCATGGCACCCTGTTGCTGTACCATGCCTGTCAGAGCCTCAATAGCCCTTGAGAAATTCGGGGTCTGCTCATCCTCGCCGCTAGCATTTCCTCTAGTTCGCACCATCTTAAGTTCCTACACACACATACCACAGTAAGGAAAACAAACATAAACCTATCAGGTGTCTAGCAATACACAAACATGTTTTCCCCCGAACTAAGTTTTAGCTAGTCAACTGCTCTGATACCATTCTGTCACATCCCGTTATCTTAACCCCAAACAAGCAACACAAGTCATGAAAGATACAGGATGTTATCATACAAGATCGACGCACATGCTAGGTAAAACCAAGTTCAGGAAATCACGATCTGAAAATTTCCAAAATTCATACATACAATCTCCAAGAAACACAAATTTCATAAATGTACTTGCCACCACGCAATCCTTGCACTAGACATATGCAAGGCAACAGTTATATCAAATCCGATGGCATAAATACAATTCGATTCGAAATTCAAAGCAACGCCACAAAACCGATTTTATAAACCCATACCAAACACCGAAACCAGGCCAAAGCCCGCGGTGACACAAAAATCAAACTCTTAAAACTGCCACAACCGGCAACATAATATCACATAGTTTAGCCACACTGGCAACACAAGTTCTCATAATTCACATAGTTCACATAGTTCATATAGTTCATATAATTCGTATGGTTCGGCCACAACCGGCCCCAGATAATTAAGCACAAAAATTCTTAAACGGCAGACTAGCATAATATCCACGCCAATGCTAACTCAAGAATTACGCCCCTGCTCTATGCCTGTAAATAGTGAGGGGTGAGCTACACAGCCCAGTGAGTGGATAGTCTAAATCGACCATCCATAACATACACTCAAAAATATATGCAGATTATTTTAAAAACATATAACTTTAAAAAACATATAACAGAATATCGTGTCAACATATAACAATAATTAAAGCACAGAACTCAACAAAGTTAAAGAACAGACCTCATATAAAACAGTCAGGTGTACACTGCTAAGACATCATTGTCACCATAGGGTAACCAGGGTTCTAGAGCTATACTCTAAACCAACTAAACATACCAATCACTTAATTAACCTAGTTGTCCAGCATATTCAGTAGTGACCATTATGGTCTAACCCGGCTTTGGCCTAAGCACTGGGAGACTGCAAATCACATGCAACATATAGATGGACGGTGTGTAGATTCAAGAGGTGGCCCCCGCCAGGTCACGACGTGGCACTTTGCTCTACGATCACCCCATAACACAAAAATCTAAGCGTCTAAGAGTGATGACATCAAGAGGTGGCCCCTGTCTGACCAAGACATGGCACTTTGCGTCTTATATCACCCGTTCTCCCAAAGGGTTCCTATTGGACAACACAGACACATCTTATATCTTATTTCACAACAGTGGACTCCTAAGTGTCAACTAGACTCTAGGATAGTCATCACAATAATCACAACAGGCAGGCTGAACAACAACCCCCTCACATATCACAATACAGGGCTGAAATTCAAACCCTTAACATATCACATATAGACTATCCTCTTGAGTTTAAGGTAACACTTAGCCTTAGTCCTAACTATTCCATGACCACAACACATAACATTCGGGAATCACATAATCACATAATAAAAATCATATAATCACATCACATAATAAAAATCACATAATCACATCACATAATAATAATTACATAATCACATCACATAATAAAAATCACATAATCACATAGTAGTGTAGTCCTTAGATTTCATGCTGATTAGTTCAGTCTAACTTTGCTATGTTATCACCCAAATTTCTCCAATAAAAATACATGACCATAAATTATTAGCATTACTGGCAATTATCAGGGCATTCAAACATTTAACCTAAGATTAAAATTCAACAGATATATATATAGCCCACGGTTTCAAACATAATATCTACTTAAAATATTAACCTTAGTTAACAAGATTTTCATGCTACCAAAAATCAAGGATTTAATGTTACCAAATTTCCCTATAAAATACCTAGTTAACAGGAATTTCATACTCAAAAATCAATGATTTAATGCTACCAAAATTCCCTATAAAATACCTTAAATTTCATGCAACAAGTTTCGGTTTTCATGAGATATACACCTATACAAAATTTCGGTTTTCATGATATATTCACCTTTACAAAATTCGGTTTTCAACATGGTATATTCACCTTTGCAAAATTCGGTTTTCAACATGGTAAGGTTTTCAAACAATTACATGTCAAACAATTACATGTATTATCTAACACAACCAAATAAATAGAATCGAATAGACACTCCACTCACCTCTTAACCGTGAACACCAAGGTGAAAATCCTCTACAAAGAAATCGTCTAAAGCCTTTAAACCGCCCAAAGAGTCTCCAAGAACTCGCCAAGGAAGTTTCTTCACCTCAAGGAAAATTCGCCAAGGGAAGAAGATGGAGAAAATCGCCTCAAGAACTCTTCAAGAATCGCCACTTCTTCTCAAGCCGTCGCCCAAAATTTCTCCCAAGCCAAAAACACCAATTTCCTACCCTAACCGAGATTACCCATCTAAAATTTCAGTTTATCCAATTTTAAACCCGTTAATCATAATTCAAATAGGGTTTAACCCATTTAACTAACTAATTCGAATTTTAAATCTAATATCCATCTAATTTAAGTGTAACCCAATAACCCATAGTTTAAGTGAAAATCCAATAAGGGTTAAACTAACATCCAATAAGCTAGTTAACTAATTAAATTTAACATCCATTAAGCTAATTAACGTCCAACAAAATTAACAACCCATAATCTCTAATCTAATTAACTATAAATTAACAACCAAAAATCTCTAGTTATTTAACTATAAATTAACAACCAATACATAGAAAAATATCACAGTCAATAATTTTATTTAAATCATGAACAAAATATCACAGCCAACGAGTTTATTTAAATCAAAATAATGCTTACCAGGACTTAAGATCCTTGGATCTTACAAATAACCTTCTTCCAACTCATCAGGCCCATTGGCGCTGATGAAATCTTCCAAATGGATCCATGTTATCCAATAACTTGATCCTAAGGCTTCTGATTAAAGCAACGTCAAGAGTCTATTGCGTGTGACCCCGTAGGATCCATATGATGATGGCAATGATGTAAACATCATAAGTAGTGAGGGGTATCTAGCAACACATCACTACTACCCATGTCATAGGACTTAAGTCATTATGGCAACAACTCGTAACAAGTAACGAGGATTCCCATGCATTATAGATCCCTTTGCCTAAATTGATATCCTGCCATTGGATTAGTCTCAAGTTTATCAATCCAATGCATTGGTCATGACTTAACAAGTGTGGCCACACATTCCTGTCATGCACCAATAAGGTGGGGCGCCCCAAAGTGGATATCATGCTTCCTCTGAAGAAGGGGCAAATCCTACTATTGGTCATCCATATCTCTACGTGACTTATGACATGCCCAATGACAGTCGTTTTGGTCTCCCAATTACGGAGCGACGTAAGACTGTATCAAAGCATACCCATCATCAAATCTAGACATGAATACCTCAAGTCTAAGGATCAATGCAAACCTCCTGCATGTGAGATTGACTTGTTGACTAGACAAGTCAATCCTCACGGTGGATCACTCCAGTGCATCCAATGCACCTGTATGTCTGCGTTACTGTGCCCCATACCTAACCAGTCCATACACCAGTCTCACATGTACCAAAGCTGTCCCATATCTGCTAAGGGGAATCTTCTTCACATAAGAAACCCCAAACTTGTTCATCACCTCAAAAGGGTGATGAACCAAAAGGGGAGGAATCATGTGAGAAAGACAATCCTAACCTTAATTTGCCTTCTCCTTACCAAACACCTATACCTTTTCCTCAAAGGTTAGTTCAACATAAACTAGACAAAAAGTTTGGGAAATTTCTTGAAATCCTGAAAAAGCTTTATGTTAACATTCCTTTTACTGAAGCTATTACTGAGATGCCATCTTATGCCAAATTTTTAAAAGAGATTTTGTCTAGTAAAAGAAAATTGGATGATTATGGCACATGCACTGTTACTTTAACTGAAGATTGTAGTGCAATCATACAGAACAAACTGCCACCTAAACTGAAAGATCTAGGTAGTTTTTCTATACCTTGTTCGATTGGCACCCTATCTTTTGACCGAGCCTTATGTGACCTCGGTGCAAGTGTGAGTCTAATGCCTCTTTCTACTTACAGGAAACTAAATCTTGGAGAGCTTAAAGCATACATCCATATCCTTACAGCTCGCGGACTCATCGGTGAAGTATCCTATAGGTATATTAGAAAATGTTCCTGTGCAGATAGGTAAGTTCTTCATATCTGCAGATTTTGTAGTGTTAGACATGGAGGTAAATTCTAGAAATCCTATCATTCTTGGAAGACCACTTTTGGCCACAGCTAAGGCTAACATTGATGTAAACCAAGGAAAGATTACTTTTGACATATGTGATAACAAGATTGAATTTAGTCTTAATGATTCAACAAACAAACTTTCATACTCAGGATCTTGTTGTAGTGTTGAAATATTTAATGATGAAATTTATGATGTTTCAAGTTTGTTTGATGAAACCCCAAATAATGAATCTAACAATCTCTTTGAGAGTATTGATGAGAAATTGCAGAAGAAGAAAAAGCCAAAGAGGAAGAGAAGAAGAGAAGACTCTAGGATGATTGAGAAATTAGAAAGAATTCTGAGCAGATTTGGATACTGTTTCAAGATCGAGCCTTATGTTGTAAGATCAGAGTTGAGATCCAGAAATTCACGATCAAACCCGAGTGTTAAAGGTCAAGCTAATGACCTTTAAATTAGCGCTTCTTGGGAGGCAACCCAAGCTTTCTAACCCTTATTTTTGTTTTCTTTAACTCAATTTTTGCTTAGGACTAATTTTTATTTTTGTAGGTTTTTCGTGATTTGGAGCAAAATACGGCAGTACCGTAAAGCATTTTACGATACCGTATTTCAGTCTGCTTACGAATAGAAAGCTGCGACAAAATTACGGTACGGCCGTAAAGGATTTCACGGTACCATTTTTCTGATCCAAAATCAACCCGAGAGTTCTTTCGTTTTTTACGGCACTACCGTAAGGTAGTTTACGTGCCGTATTTTTTTTTTTCAAATTTTAGCTTTTCTTTTTCAACAACAAAAAAAAAATCTTTACTGTTTGAATATTACGGCGGTACCGTAAAGCATTTTACGGTACCGTATTTTTGATGTCATTCCGAACAGAATGTTGCCGAGATTTTAGGGTGGTACCGTAAACTTCTTTACGGTACCGTAATTCCGCGTCGTTTTTGAACAGAAGGTTTTCAATATATTACGGCACCCACCATAAACAATTTTACGGTGCCATAATCCAGAATCTATTTCGAACAGAGAGCTTTGTCGATTTCACGGTACCTGCCGTAAAGTATCACACTGCCGTAAACGCTTTCTGACACGCGAGTCTGTACCGTATTTAGGGTTTCGACTGGACCGTTTTTAGGGTTTTTACCCTCGATCTCCCTCATTTCCGAGCCGTTCTTCGATTTCCGATCATCTCCGACATCCTCAAGACACCAACGACCACTTCTGTTCAACTTTCACCGTTGATTAGGTACTCGATTCTCCGATTTTTATGCTTTGATGAATTTTCATAAATTTTCGCCCCTTTCTCTCATTCTCGCTCGATTCTTAACCGTTTCGAATGATTTTTATTTATATACACTCATTAGAGGATAGGCTTTCAATTTCTTGCTATTAGAAAAGAATTTGGATAGATTTCGTGACCGATCGGAGCTGAAACACGATAAATGTGAAGTTACTGTTCACTCATACTTCGGTTGATTTCTGGAGTTTGAGCTGAGTTTTGAGTTGATTTTCACCTTCTACTTGCTTAATTAGTGATGAAGAACCTATGATTCATACATGCCATATCGGAATGAAGTTTAGATTGCACGCCTTGTTTTTATGTCTTAGAACTCATGGATAGGTTGCGATTGAACTGCATTATTGTTTGCTGCCATTAAAATGCGAGTTTGCAGCTTGATTGCCAACATGCCAAGAACAAAGTCCATTTGCCAAAGAAAACCAGAGAAAAGAAAAGAATAGGGGAAAGCCCCTAGTAGATCATCTCAATCCCAAAATCCATATGGGATCACATTTAGGAATGAGATGCAAGAAGCAAGATATAACAAACTGCTGGAAAGGAGAATTGTAAACACAAAATATGCTAATCAAAGAACTCTTGAAGCCTTAGGGCTTTATGAGGATGTTCTTTGGATGTTTGAGAGGATTGAAGCCAAGCAATTTTTCCAAATACATCCACCAACATTCTTGCCACTTGTTTTAGAGTTTTTGAGCAGTCTGATTGTGGAATTAAAGGAACACTCCCATGGCCCAGCTGATGGAAAGATAACTTTCAGATTGGCAAATGAAGAGAGAGAGCTTACACTACAGGAAGTAAGAGACATATTTGGGTTGAGCATAGGAGGATATACTGAAATACCCTTAGGATTTATGGAGAACATCTTCTGGAACCAGATTACAAATGAAAATCATTTTTATGCTATGTCTGCCAGAGCCTCGAAGATCATGAACCCCTACGTCAAATATGCTCATCGGGTTCTAGCACACACGGTATTTGGGAGAGGAGACAGTGACGGCATGGTCCGTCAGCATGAGCTGTATTTTCTATAGGGAATGCTCAATGGATTTGCTGTGGATGTCGCTTACTTCATGGTTAAGCATATGGATAAGGTTGCTAGGGAAACTAGAGGATCAGTGGTAATAGGAGGCTTAGTTACTCCTATAGCCATGCATCTTGGGATTGAGCCCTTTGACACAGAAATGGCACGAGGGAAACCAAGACTTGACATGGAGTCTTGCATCGCGATAAAGATGATTGTCAGGGAAGGAGATAGATTTTGTTTGGTCCTTGGACCGAATATCCACCCTCTACCTTTACCACATGTTCAGAAGACCACAGTTAGAGATAGAGCTAATTGGAAGTTGTCACCCAGCGCAGCAGCAGCAGCTTTTTCCCCGCCACTTGATTCAGCACCACAACCACCCACCTGGGGTGAACGGGGTTATCCATTTGGGATGGAATCACCACCTCGTGATTCTACACAGGCTGTAGGCACTTCATCACAGAGACCAACGGGTGGCTTTGCTAGCCACCATGATCCTGGTTTTCAGGCGTTGACAGCACAAATGTATAACCAAGAGCGCCGCCAGGAGAGGATGGAGGAGACCTTAGGATACATCCACAGAGATATGGAGAGGCTATGCAACCATATGGAAGACATGGGTAACTTCCTCTATGACCGTTTTGGTTATGCTGATCACAGGGACTATGGCTATCATGGTGATCAGGGAGGAACATCATATTATGATCCCATGGAGGCTGCTGTGAGAGATTCAGAGGCTACGCGATCTGATGATGATGAGTAAAGGCTTTCTGAGTATTATCTGAAAGGGGGGCGAAACCCTAATTCAGGCGCATATAAAAATTTTTCATGGGCGAAAACAAGGGTTTCATGAAGATCGCATGGCATGAACATATGATCAACTATTAGTTCTTGCAATGAGAAGATAGGATGTTACCATGGCCATTATTTGGATGGCGACTTGGAAGAATATAGAGGGCGAGCGGCTCTCCTCCAAAGCAGTCGCACACAGGTGACGATGGCTACTCCCTTTTCTTCTTTGTGCTAGCAAAGTTCCAAGGTGTCCTTCAACGTGTAGGAGAAGATGAGATGTTCTTCTTCTTGGCTAAGCGAAAACTCTCTACCTCTTCTCTTTCGTGGAGCCTCGACACACACACGAGAGGAGAAGCGTTCATTCGACAGAGAGGGAGGCGTTGAGGCGTTATCCAACATGGGAACGCTTATGGCTTCCAAAAATAGAAAGTCATCAAGCCATGCGCCCATGTTTTCGAACCAACCAAAATGTCTTCTCACTTTGAACCATGCGTTCACTTATGTGAACCGGTTCTATTGCATTTGGTTCAAAGACCAAATCAAACCAAGCCATGGTCTAGATCTCATATGAACCAGATGGCTCAAGATCTAACCACACATCTCTTGATGCTCTTGATCTCATCGATCAAGCATCAATTCTCCCGATCGAAGCTTACCGATCTCAAGCCCTAATCAATCAAACATGATCAGACCATATCTCACTTCCAATCAGAGTTTAAACTCCTTTAAACTGAACCAAAACCATTCAGTCCACACGATCTGACATAAGTAAGCCATATCATCAAATTGTGCGACCCTAAGGGTTTCCTTCAATGTCGGTAACGATAACTTACGTTATCACGATCAGAGAGGGGTATCTAGCAACACATCACTGTCTCCCGATATGAAGGAAAGAGTCTTCCAAGACTACACCCAAACCATAGCACAAGTGTGAATCCAATTCACTTGACATACATGTTTCCTTTGCCACTGGATGTTCTCATTGGACAAGCGTGTAAGCCTGTAATTCCAATATGATGAAAATGATTAGATCAGATGAACATAGTCATCTGGGTATGGCCATACACTTTCTCAATCATCTCATCCAGGGGGCCCCTTTAGAACATCACACTCCAGCAAGGAGAGGCAATCCTATATCTATCACTAGTGTCCTAACATGACTCATGCTCATTATCCAAGATAATCTATAACCATTATATTTCAAATGATATTGAATTACCTCAAGACAATGCCAATCATCATTTAGAAACACAAGCGATCTCAAGTCAGAGGAAATATGCCACTTGCTTGCATATAAAGATTATTCACATTGTGACAAACAATTGAATATCCTAAGTAGGGTCTGTCCAGTACATCCAATGCACCTATGTGTCTACATCTTATTCCATGCTCGAAGCACCCTATAAGATTGGAACACATATTAGTCTCAATCATATCAAGGCTGTCTCATGTTCACCAAGATATCTCGACTAAGGACAATGATAATGTCAGCCAAGCTGAACACCATTGAGACATTATTCATAAGTATACATAACAGCAGCAGATAATGTAACAACCTGAATAACTGTTGGTGTATGCCCTTAAGGCTAATGTTTGAGGCCTTGGGATTGTATCAGTATCATGTATAAACTCTTAAGTTTATAAAGGCAATGGTTGTTATTCAGTTTGTTACATCATCTACTGCAATATGTATACTTCTGAATAATGTCTCAATGCTGTTCAGCTAGGCTGACATGCTATATGTCCTTAGTCGAGATATCTTGGTGAACATGAGACAGCCTTGATATGATTGAGACTAATATGTTTTCTAATCTTATAGGATGCTTCGAGCATGGAATAAGATGTAGACTCATGGGTACATTGGTTGTACTGGACAGACCCTACTAGGATATTCAATTGCTTGTCACAATGTGAATAATCCTTGTATGCAACAAGTGGCACATTTCCTCTGACTTGAGATCACTTGTGTTTCTAAATGATGGTTGTCATTGTTTTGAGGTAGTTCAATATCATTTGAAACATAATGGTTATAGACTATCTTGGATAATGATCATGAGTCAGGTTAGGGCACTAGTGATAGATATAGGATTGCCGTCTCCTTGATTGGAGTGTGATGTGTTGGGGTATGCCCTTAAGGCTAATGTTTGAGGCCTTGGGATTGTATAAGTGTCATGTAATAAACTCTTAAGTTTATAAAGGCATGGTTATTATTCAGGTTGCTACCTTGTCTGCTGTAATAAGTGTACTTCTGAATAATGTCTCAAAACTGTTCAGCTAGGCTGACAGGCTATATGTCCTTAGTCGAGATATCTTGGTGAACATGAGACAACCTTGATATGATTGAGACTAATATGTGTTCTAATCTTATAGGATGCTTCGAGCATGGAATAAGATGTAGACTCATAGGTACATTGGATGTACTGGACAGACCCTACTAGGATATTCAATTGCTTGTCACAATGTGAATGATCCTTGTATGCACTGAGTGGCACATGTCCTTTGACTTGAGATCACTTGTGTTTCTAAATGATGATTGTCATTGTTTTGGGGTAGTTCAATATCATTTGAAACATAATGATCATAGACTATCTTGGATAATGATCATGAGTCAGGTTAGGGCACTAGTAATAGATAAAGGATTGCCGTCTCCTTGTTCAAGGAGTGTGATGTTCTAAAGGGCCCCCTGTATGAGATGATTGAGATAGTGTATGGCCATACCCAGATGACTATGTTCATCTGATCTAATCATGCTCATCATATTGGAGTTACAAGCTTGACAGGCTTGTCCAATAAGAACATCCAGTGGCAAAGGACACATGCATGCCTTGTGAAGTTGCATTCACACTTGTGCTAAGGTTTGGGAGTAGTCTTGGAAGACTCTTTCCTTTATATCGGGAGACAGTGATGTGTTGCTAGATACCCCTCACTGATCGTGATAACGTTAGTTATCGTTACCGACATTTAGAGGAAACCCTCAGGGTCGCACAATTTGATGATATGGCTTACTTGAGTCAGATCGTGTGGACTGGATTCTTTGAGTTCAGATTAAAGGGGATTTAATCTCTGATTGTAAGTGAGATCTGGTCTGATCATGTTTGATTGATTAGGGCTTGAGATCGGTAAGCTTCGATCGAGAGAGATGATGCTAGATCGGAGAGATCAAGGGCATCAGGAGATGAGTGGTTAGATCGTGAGCCTTAGGGTTCAATTTGGTCTAGACCAAGTGGCTTGAGCTATTTCGGTTTGGTTTGATGAACCAAATTCGATTGGACGTTTTGGCTTGAACCGGTTCACAAAGGTGAACGCATGGTTCAATGCCAATATGCGTTTTTTGGGTTGGCTTGAGCGCATGGCTTGATTGTCTTCCATTTATGGAAAGTCATCAAAGCCGGTTTTGCTAAAACGCCAAAACGCTTAAGCGTTGGTCTCTTGACGACAACGCCTTGATCCTTTTCGTTTGGTGGTTGACGAAAGAGGAAGACAAGGAAAAGGAGCTCTCGGCCATAGGGATTCATCTAATCACCCCCTTTCCATTCGACAAGATAGCTTGGGTGCCTTGCTAGCACAAGGGACGTCAAGGAAGTGAGCATCTTCATCTTGTGTGTGGACTTGTGGAGGAGACCTAACTTGTTCTCTTCTTCCAAGCCGAATTCCAAGCCTATGGCGTTGGTATGAATCTCCCCTTGTTCTTGTCAATCTATGATAGTTGAACATATGGCATGCAAAAGATCTTGAAACCCTTGCTTCCGCTTGCATAAATTTCATTTGCGCCATGATTAGGGTTTTTGCCCCCCTCTCGAAAGGGGTTCCTGCAATTGGTATCAGAGCGTGGCTCCTTGCATGCTATTATGTTTGCTGATGTGATCCATGTTTACACTTATGCTTAGATCTATGGTTGGTTACATGCGCAAGTTCATAAAAATTTTTATGATGCGAAATACAACATGCATAATGTTTATTGCTCTTAGCCGCATGCTTTAGTGCTTGTTGTTGTTTTGTCTATGTTGCGCTCCCCCTTGAAGGGGACTCTACAAATGTTATAGATGGCGCATGGTTGATTGGTGCATCTTACATGTTGTTTTTGACAAAACAAAACATCTTGCGCGCCTCATCTAGATCTAAGGCCCTACTTTAAACCCTTAGATGGGTTGATGGGGTTGAAAGCATCTTCTAGGTTAGATCCAACTAGTCTGATCAGACCATCTGACAGCCTAGATGGGTTGACCAGATAGCACCTGTGCGCAAGCACATGGTGGCTATAGGTTAACTGCATCAAAGGTGTGTAGCGAGGTCTGGTTGAGACAACCAGTGAACACTCTTGAGTTAGGCCCGGGGTCACACCCGCTTGCCAGAACTCTTGAAGGTTGTTCAGCCCTGGCGCATGCATGGTTGACCATTAGGTCAACTCAAGTCAGTTAGGACTCGGTGCATGCAAGGGCAGAGGATCTGACTAGATGGATGAGTGGATCCCCATCAATGGACCATTGTAAGGTTGTAGGACACCTAAGGAAATTAAAATTGATGCCATGGGTTTTCAAAAATTTAATTTCATGTATGGATCACATGTTGATTTGAAGCCATATGCTTGTTTATTTAATCTTATGTGGGTTGCCCTAATGTGTGCTGTGCTGGGGCCTGCGTGCCTGGATTTAAAATTGTAAATTAATTTGTGATCTGCGTATCACATCGTATTTAATTTATAATATGTGTTTGACCTGCGAGTCAAAGCTTGTCTAGATAGATCAAAATGTATTTTGACTAGACAAGAACATAAAGGCACACATCCAAGAGGAGCATTCACCTGGTGGCGCACCTGAGGTGCTCTTGGCGCTAGGGCCCTGGGTTGGACCAGATGAGATGCAAAAGGAGCTCAAGTGAAGACTTAAGTAAAATTAAGGTCTTACTTAGGGTTCATGGGCTTTTACCACATAAGATCATGCTTTCTATTTATTGCTTATATAATTAGAATTGCATGTGTTTATCTTCTGCTATCACCATAGGAATTGCATGATAGTGAAGAAGATAAAAGACCGTTAAAATCCAACGCTAACATATCAAGCTCGTAAGCCTTCTGACGCGAAACCTCACCGTTCTGACTATCGTTGGAGCCGTGTTGTACCCACTCAGTGGGCACGTCCATCTATCTTCAGACGGTGCAGGATTACACCTGCGTGTTACAGAGCAGGGATTTATCCCTTCTCGTTGCTCAGCATAGCACGTGGTGGTCCAGGGAGTAGGTCAGGTCAGCTTGACCATGTAGGCTACATATGTGGCGCATATGGTAGCACATGGAGGCAGCCATCTGAGGGATCAGAGACTGTGTTGTACCAACTCAGTTGGCACAGTCTGCTGGATTGCCCAGATGAAGGGGAATCGCACGGGTTGGCGATTGGCTGAGTTAGCCTACCAGAAATTAGTGCTTGTACTCTCTGTGCATCTTATCTCGCCTGAGCGGGACGCGGAGACCAAGTATGAAATCTGGATCCCATCTCACTAAAAGAGTGCTACTCTTTCGGACTGTTTACTGGATTTTTCAGTCAGACAAAATAGTGAGAAAAGAATCTTTCTTAAGTCCTGGATTGATTCTATACATTGATACTGACCTTGCTGTTCTTGCATTGTTGTAGATACCTGCAGCAACGAACACCATGAGCTTCAATGTGCGATCCCTACTGGAAAGGGAGAAGTTTGCTGGGCCGAACTTCTCTGACTGGTTTGGACACCTTAAGATCGTTCTTAAGGCAGAGAGGAAACTGTATGTCCTTGAGACGGCGATACCGCCGCAGCCCGCTCCGAACGCCGCAAGGGCGGTTCGGGATACCTATGAAAAGCACGTCAATGATAGCATTGATGTCGCTTGCCTGATGCTAGCGTCTATGACGCCACCGCTGCAGCGTCAGCATGAGGATATGTCGGCTATAGAGATTATAGCGAACCTCAAGATGCTGTATGCTGCACAGGCGAGGACAGAACGCTATAATCTGACGAAGCTCTTCTTTCAGAGCAAACTGGCTGAGGGGAGCCCAGTGGGAGCTCACGTGCTCAAGATGATTGGGCACAAGGAGGCTCTGGAGAAACTGGGGCATACCATCAACCAGGAGCTTGCTGTAGATATTATTCTGCAGTCTCTTCCGCCTTCTTTCGATGCGTTCATCATTAACTTTAATATGAACAAAATCGATTGTACGCCGGCAGAGCTGCTGAATATGCTCTTGACTACTGAGGAAACTCTGAAGGGCAAGCCTTCAACCTCTGTCTTGATGGTTCCTTCTAGGAACAAGAAGAAGGGGAAGAAGGGCAAGGCCCCTGTCAAGAACTACAGCAAGGCTCTGAAACAGAAGGTGAAGCGGTCGAAGGACAACAGGTGTTTCCACTGTGGCCAGCTAGGTCACTGGAAAAAGGACTGTAAAGCGCTCCAAGGAGATAAGAGGGGAAGCATCGCTTCTGGCTCAGGTATATATGTGACTGAGGTCATGTTATCTTCTTCTATTTCATGGGTGTTGGACACTGCATGTGGAGTTCACATTTGTTCAAATGTACAGGAACTCAGGAGAAGAAGGCAGGTGGGACAGCATGAGGTAGACCTACGCGTTGGAAACGGGGCACGGGTTGCTGCTGTTGCTGTAGGAGACTATTTCATTTCTTTACCATCTGGCATTGTATTAGAATTAAACAATTGTTATTTTGTACCCAGTATTACCAAGAATATTATCTCTATTCCTGCTCTTGTCAGGAGAGGATTTGCCTTTGAATGCAAGATTTCAAAGTGTGTTTTATCTTATGATAATATTGTGTATGCAACTGGTTCAATTAACAATGGGTTATTCATGTTGGACATGGAAAATTCTATACAAAACATTGATACTAAGAAAGCCAAGTATGCTGATGACAGCACCTTGCTATGGCATAGTCGTTTAGGCCATATAAACGAGATGCGCATTAAGCGGTTGCATGATCATGGACTGCTGGGATCATTCTCCTATGAGGAGATTGATACATGCAAAGCTTGTTTGATGGGTAAAATGACGAAGTCACCTTTTCCTCACAAAGGTCAAAGGGCTTCGGGTTTACTTGACCTTATACACAGTGATGTGTGTGGGCCATTTAGTAAACATGCCAGAGGTGGCTATCAGTACTTCATTACCTTTACTGATGATTTCAGTAGGTATGGTTATGTCTATCTAATGAGACATAAAAGTGAATCTTTTGACAAGTTCAAAGAGTTCAAAAATGAAGTACAAAATCAGTTAGGCCGAAATATCAAGGCACTTCGCTCTGATCGAGGTGGTGAATACCTAAGTCATGCGTTTACTGACTATCTGAAGGAGTGTGGGATTATCTCACAGCTCACTCCGCCAGGAACACCGCAATGGAATGGTGTGTCCGAAAGGAGAAATAGAACGTTACTTGATATGGTTCGTTCTATGATGAGTCAGGCCACTCTTCCATACTCCTTTTGGGGTCTTGCACTGGAAACAGCTGCAAAGGTACTAAACCGAGTGCCATCCAAGGCAGTTTCAAAGACGCCATATGAGTTATGGTATGGGAAACAGCCGAGCTTGACATTTATCAGGATCTGGGGTTGCGAGGCTTATGTCAAAAAGCTCGCCTCTGGAAAACTGGAGAGCAGATCTGACAAATGTATCTTTGTCGGTTACCCTAAGGAAACTAAGGGTTATTATTTCTACGATCCCAAAGAGAACAAGGTATTTGTTGCTCGGACGGCCATATTTCTTGAGAAGGAGTTTCTTCTGCAAGAGGCCAGTGGGAGAGAAATAAAGCTGGATGAGAATCCAGAGGAAGGACAAAGTAGTCAAGTGCAGTTGGATGAGCCTGAGCTGGTAGAACAGGTTACTGAACAACCTGGGGCTCAGATATCACGGGAACCGCGAAGATCGGGTAGGATCCGTCGACAGCCTGAGCGCTATGACAGAGTCTACATCGTTGATAATGATGAACCCCTCACTTATGCGGATGCGGTCAGTGGACCGGAGTCAGCTAGATGGCTTGATGCTATGCGAGCCGAAATGGACTCCATGTCAGATAACCAAGTCTGGGATTTGGTTGATCCGCCTCCGGGAGTAATCCCTATAGGCTGTAAATGGATCTTCAAGAAGAAGATTGACATGGATGGTAACGTGGTTACCTATAAAGGCAGGCTAGTTGCGAAAGGTTTCAAACAAATCTACGGGTTAGATTATGATGAAACTTTCTCACCTGTAGCTATGTTTAAGTCTATTCGGATTCTTTTCGTGATAGCAGCATATTATGATTATGAGATCTGGCAGATGGATGTGAAAACAGCTTTCCTTAATGGAAATCTGGATGAGGATGTGTATATGACACAACCTGAAGGTTTCACTAATCCAGCAGATCGTCATAAAATATGCAAGTTAAAGAAGTCCATTTATGGACTGAAACAATCATCAAGAAGCTGGAATATTCGTTTTGATGAATCAATCTCTGAGTTTGGTTTCATCAAGAACGAGGACGACCCGTGTGTATATAAAAGGTTTAGTGGGAGCGTGATTACATTCCTAATCCTCTACGTCGATGATATCTTAATCATTGGAAATGATATTCCTGAACTGCATGCTGTTAAAGCATGGTTAGGACAATGTTTCCAGATGAAAGATCTAGGAGAAGCAGCCTATGTATTAGGTGTAAAGATCTACAGGGATAGATCTAAGAGGCTTCTCGGGCTGTGCCAGAGTACTTACATCGATAAAGTCCTAGAGAGATTCCATTTAGAGAATTCTAAACGAGGATATCTTCCAGTCAGACATGGTCTGAATCTTTCGAAGAGTCAGTGTCCACAAACACAGACTGAGAAAGATGAAATGGACAATACGCCTTATGCTTCGGCTATTGGGTCCATTATGTATGCGATGTTGTGTACTCGCCCAGACGTCGCTTACGGGTTAAGCGTGACCAGTCGATTCCAAAGTAATCCAGGTATGGCGCACTGGATTGCAGTCAAGAACATCTTAAAATATCTGCGGAGGACCAAAGATATGTTCTTGATATATGGTGGTCAGGAAGAACTCAGTATAGAGGGATATACTGACGCTTCGTTCCAGTCAGACCAGGATGATTTCCGATCGCAATCAGGCTATGTTTTTAGCTTGAATGGTGGAGCAGTGGTGTGGAAAAGTTTCAAACAGTCAACTGTTGCTGATTCCACAACAGAAGCCGAGTATGTTGCAGCCTCGGAAGCATCCAAGGAGGCAGTGTGGATTCGTAAGTTCGTGAGAGAACTTGGTGTAGTTCTTTCGAGTGCAGATCCTTTGGTTATCTTCTGTGATAACACTGGTGCAATTGCACAAGCAAAGGAACCACGGTCGCACCAGAAGTCCAAGCACATACAGAGACGGTTTCACTTGATCCGGGAGATCATTGATCGTGGCGAGATCAAAATTTGCAAGGTTCATACAGATGACAATCTGGCAGACCCGCTTACCAAGCCTCTGGCGCAGCAGAAGCATGAGAAGCACTGTAATAATATGGGTTTGAGATTTCTCAACCATTAGATTAAGTGCAAGTGGGAGATTGTTGGGGTATGCCCTTAAGGCTAATGTTTGAGGCCTTGGGATTGTATAAGTGTCATGTAATAAACTCTTAAGTTTATAAAGGCATGGTTATTATTCAGGTTGCTACCTTGTCTGCTGTAATAAGTGTACTTCTGAATAATGTCTCAAAACTGTTCAGCTAGGCTGACAGGCTATATGTCCTTAGTCGAGATATCTTGGTGAACATGAGACAACCTTGATATGATTGAGACTAATATGTGTTCTAATCTTATAGGATGCTTCGAGCATGGAATAAGATGTAGACTCATGGGTACATTGGATGTACTGGACAGACCCTACTAGGATATTCAATTGCTTGTCACAATGTGAATGATCCTTGTATGCACTGAGTGGCACATGTCCTTTGACTTGAGATCACTTGTGTTTCTAAATGATGATTGTCATTGTTTTGGGGTAGTTCAATATCATTTGAAACATAATGATCATAGACTATCTTGGATAATGATCATGAGTCAGGTTAGGGCACTAGTAATAGATAAAGGATTGCCGTCTCCTTGTTCAAGGAGTGTGATATTCTAAAGGGCCCCCTGTATGAGATGATTGAGATAGTGTATGGCCATACCCAGATGACTATGTTCATCTGATCTAATCATGCTCATCATATTGGAGTTACAAGCTTGACAGGCTTGTCCAATAAGAACATCCAGTGGCAAAGGACACATGCATGCCTTGTGAAGTTGCATTCACACTTGTGCTAAGGTTTGGGAGTAGTCTTGGAAGACTCTTTCCTTTATATCGGGAGACAGTGATGTGTTGCTAGATACCCCTCACTGATCGTGATAACATTAGTTATCGTTACCGACATTTAGAGGAAACCCTCAGGGTCGCACAATTTGATGATATGGCTTACTTGAGTCAGATCGTGTGGACTGGATTCTTTGAGTTCAGATTAAAGGGGATTTAATCTCTGATTGTAAGTGAGATCTGGTCTGATCATGTTTGATTGATTAGGGCTTGAGATCGGTAAGCTTCGATCGAGAGAGATGATGCTAGATCGGAGAGATCAAGGGCATCAGGAGATGAGTGGTTAGATCGTGAGCCTTAGGGTTCAATTTGGTCTAGACCAAGTGGCTTGAGCTATTTCGGTTTGGTTTGATGAACCAAATTCGATTGGACGTTTTGGCTTGAACCGGTTCACAAAGGTGAACGCATGGTTCAATGCCAATATGCGTTTTTGGGTTGGCTTGAGCGCATGGCTTGATTGTCTTCCATTTATGGAAAGTCATCAAAGCCGGTTTTGCTAAAACGCCAAAACGCTTAAGCGTTGGTCTCTTGATGACAACGCCTTGATCCTTTTCGTTTGGTGGTTGACGAAAGAGGAAGACAAGGAAAAGGAGCTCTCGGCCATAGGGATTCATCTAATCACCCCCTTTCCATTCGACAAGATAGCTTGGGTGCCTTGCTAGCACAAGGGACGTCAAGGAAGTGAGCATCTTCATCTTGTGTGTGGACTTGTGGAGGAGACCTAACTTGTTCTCTTCTTCCAAGCCGAATTCCAAGCCTATGGCGTTGGTATGAATCTCCCCTTGTTCTTGTCAATCTATGATAGTTGAACATATGGCATGCAAAAGATCTTGAAACCCTTGCTTCCGCTTGCATAAATTTCATTTGCGCCATGATTAGGGTTTTTGCCCCCCTCTCGAAAGGGGTTCCTGCATGATGTTCTAAAGGGGCCCCCCTGGATGAGATGATTGAGAAAGTGTATGGCCATACCCAGATGACTGTGATCATCTGATCTAATCATGTTCATCATATTGGAGTTACAGGCTTGACTAGCTTGTCCAATAAGAACATCCAGTGGCAAAGGAAACTTGTATGCCTTGTGAGTAGATTCACACTTGTGCTGTGGTTTGGGTGTAGTCTTGGAAGACTCTTTCCTTTATATCGGGAGACAGTGATGTGTGGCTAGATACCCCTCACTGATCATGATAACGTAAGTTATCGTTACCGACATTTAAAGGAAACCCTCAGGGTCGCACAATTTGATGATATGGCTTACTTAAGTCAGATCGTGTGGACTGAATTGTTTAGGTTCAGTTTAAAAGGGATTTAATCTCTGATTGTAAGTGAGATCTGGTCTGATCATGTTTGATTGATTAGGGCTTGAGATCGGTAAGCTTTGATCGAGAGAATGGATGTTAGATCGGTGAGATCAGCAGCATCAGAGATGAGCGGTTAGATCTGGAACCATTGGGTCCAATTAGATCTAGACCATGACTTGGGCTATTTTGGTTTGGTCTTTGAACCAACCTTATTAGAACCGGTTCACTTAGGTGAACGCTTGGTTCAAAGAGAGTGGCGTATGCGATCGGTTCACTTGATGTAAACGCTTGATCGCATGAGAGTTGAAGGCGAGTTTATGGCTTGCTATTTTTAGAAACCACACCCCACGTTCAATATGAACGTTACTCTCGTCGCTCCTCTTTGCTCTTGTTCTCGTGTGGCTTGTGTCAACGAGAGATAGAGAAGCATTCGGCCAAGGAGAATTCACCAAGCAACTCATCTCATCTTCCCTCACGGATCGAGACCTCTTGGAGCCTTGCTAGCACAAGGAGTACCAAGGGAGTAGGCGACTTCTTCATCTAGTGTGCACATCCTTTGGAGGAGATCCTTTCGCTCTCTCTTCTTCCAAATCGCCATCCAAGCGAAATGGCTATGGTATGAATCCAATCTTTATGAAGTTGATCATGTGTTCTTGCTAATGATCTTATGAAACCCTTGATTCCGCATGAAATTTTATTTGCGCCACTTATTGGGTTTCGCCCCCCCCCCCCCTCTAGAAAGGGGTCTTACAATAACAACCATTGCCTTTATAAACTTATACATAGTTTATACATGATACTGAAATCATCCCAAAGGCCTCAAACATTAGCCTTAAGGGCATACCCCAACAATCTCCCACTTGCACTTAATCTAATGGTTGAGAAATCTCAAACCCATATTATTACAGTGCTTCTCAAGCTTCTGCTGTGCCAGAGGCTTAGTAAGCGGGTCAGCTAGATTGTCATCTGTATGAACCTTGCAGATCTTGATCTCTCCACGATCTATGATCTCACGGATCAAATGAAACCTTCTCTGTATGTGCTTGGACTTCTGGTGTGACCGTGGTTCCTTTGCTTGTGCTATTGCTCCAGTGTTATCACAGAAGATAACCAATGGATCAGCACTCGAAGGAACAACACCAAGTTCCTGAACGAACTTACGAATCCACACTGCCTCCTTGGATGCTTCCGAGGCTGCAACATACTCGGCTTCTGTTGTGGAATCAGCAACAATTGATTATTTGAAACTCTTCCACACCACTGCTCCTCCATTCAAGCTAAAAACATAGCCTGATTGCGATCGGAAATCATCTTGGTCAGATTGGAATGAAGCGTCAGTATATCCTTCAATACTGAGTTCTTCCTGACCTCCATAAATCAAGAACATATCTTTGGTCCTCCGAAGATATTTCAAAATGTTCTTGACTGCAATCCAGTGTGCCTTCCCTGGATTACTTTGGAATCGACTGGTAACGCTTAACCCGTAAGCGACGTCTGGGTGAGTACACAACATCGCATACATAATGGATCCAATAGCCGAAGCATAAGGCGTATTGTCCATTTCATCTTTCTCAGACTGTGTTTGAGGACACTGGCTCTTAGAAAGATTCAGACCATGTCTGACTGGAAGATATCCTCTTTTAGAATTTTCTAAATGGAATCTCTCCAGGACTTTATCGATGTAAGTACTCTGGCACAGCCCAAGAAGCCTATTAGATCTATCTCTATAGATCTGCACACCTAATACATAGGCTGCTTCTCCTAAATCTTTCATCTGGAAATATTTTCTTAACCATGCTTTGACCGCATGCAGTTCAGGAATATCGTTTCCAATGATCAAGATATCATCGACGTAGAGGACTAGGAAAGTAATCACGCTCCCACTAAACCTCTTATATACACACGGTCATCTTCATTTTTGATGAAACCAAATTCACAAACTGATTCATCAAAACGAATATTCCAGCTTCTTGATGCTTGTTTTAGTCCATAAATAGACTTCTTTAATTTGCATATTTTATGACGATCTGATGGATTGATGAAACCTTCAGGTTGTGCCATATACACATCCTCTTCCAGTTTTCCATTAAGGAAAGCGGTCTTCACATCCATTTGCCAGATCTCATAATCATAATATGCAGCTATCGCGAGAATAATCCGAATGGACTTAAACATGGCTACAGGAGAGAATGTTTCATCATAATCTATCTCGTAGATTTGTTTGAAACCTTTCGCAACTAGCCTGCCCTTATAGGTAACTACGTTACCATCCATATCAATCTTCTTCTTGAAGATCCATTTACAGCCTATAGGGATTACTCCCGAAGGCGGATCAACCAAATCCCAGACTTGGTTATCTGACATGGAGTCCATCTCGGCTCGCATAGCTTCAAGCCATCTTGCTGATTCCGGTCCACTGACCGCATCTGCATAGGTGAGGGGTTCATCATTAATGATGTAGACTCCGTCATAGCGCCCAGGCTGTCGACGAATCCTTCCCGATCTACGCGGTTCCCGTGATATCTGAGCCTCAGGTTGAACATCAACCTGTTCTATTTGCTCAGGCTCATCCAACTGAGCTTGACTACTTTGTCCCTCTTCTGGACTTTCATCCAGTTTTATTTCTCTCCCACTGGCTTCTTGCAGAAGAAATTCCTTCTGAAGAAAAATAGCCGTTCGAGCAACAAATATTTTGTTCTCTTTGGGATCGTAGAAATAATAACCCTTAGTTTCTTTAGGGTAATCGACAAAGATACATTTATAAGATCTGCTCTCTAGTTTCCCAGAGGCGAGCTTTTTGACATAAGCCTCGCAACCCCAGATTTTGATAAATGTCAAGCTTGGCTGTTTCCCATACCATAACTCATATGGAGTCTTTGAAACGGCTTTGGATGGCACTTGGTTTAGTACCTTTGCAGCTGTTTCCAGTGCAAATCCCCAAAAGGAGTAAGGTAGAGTAGCCTGACTCATCATCGAACGAACCATATCCAATAAGGTTCTATTTCTCCTCTCGGACACACCATTCCATTGCGGTGTTCCTGGCGGAGTGAGCTGTGAGATAATCCCACACTCCTTCAGATAGTCAGTAAACTCTCGACTCAAGTATTCTCCACCTCGATCGGATCGAAGTGCCTTGATATTCCGGCCTAGCTGATTCTGTACTTCATTTTTGAACTCTTTGAACTTGTCAAAATATTCACTCTTATGTCTCATTAGATAGACATAACCATATCTACTGAAATCATCAGTAAAAGTAATGAAGTATGAATAGCCACCTCTGGCATGTTTACTAAATGGCCCACACACATCACTGTGAATAAGGTCAAGTAAACCTGAAGCCCTTTGACCTTTATTAGAAAAAGGAGTCTTCGTCATTTTGCCCATTAAACAAGCTTTGCATGTATCAAGCTCCTCATAGGAGAATGATCCCAGTAGTCCATAGTCATGCAACCGCTTAATGCGCTTCTTGTTAATATGGCCTAAACGACTATGTCATAGCAAGGTGCTGTCATCAGCATACTTGGCTTTCTTATTATCAATTTGTTGTACAGAACATTCCATGTCCAACATGTATAACCCATTGTTAATTGAGCCAGTAGCATAAACAATATTATCAAATGAAATACAACACTTTAAAGTTTTGCATTCAAAAGAAAATCCTTTCCTGACAAGAGCAGGAATAGAGATAATATTCTTAGTTATGCTCGGTACAAAATAACAATTGTCAATTTCTAATACAAAACCAGATGGTAAAGAGATGTTATATTGTCCTATAGCAACAGCAGCAACCCGTGCCTCGTTTCCAACTCGTAGGTCCACCTCATGCTGTCCCACCTGTCTTCTTCTCTTGAGTTCCTGTACATTTGAACAAATGTGAACTCCACATGCAGTGTCCAACACCCTTGAAATAGAAGAAGCTACCATGACTTCAGTCACGTAAATACCTGAGCCAGAAGTGAAAGGCTTGCTTCCCTTCTTCTCTCCTTGGAGCGCTTTACAGTCCTTCTTCCAGTGACCGAGCTGGCCACAATGGAAACATCTGTTGTCCTTTGACCGCTTTATCTTTTGTTTCAGAGCCTTGTTGTAGCTCTTGATAGGGGCTTTGCCCTTCTTCCCCTTCTTCTTGTTCCTTGAAGGAACCAGCAAGACAGAGGAGGAAGGCTTTCCCTTCTCAAGAGTCTGCTCTGTGGTACAGAGCATGTTCAGTAACTCTGCCGGAGTACAATCGATCTTGTTCATATTAAAATTAATAATGAACGGATCAAAAGAGGCCGGGAGAGACTGCAGGATAATGTCTACAACAAGTTCCTGATTGATGGTGTGTCCCAGTTTCTCTAGAGCCTCCTTGTACCCAATCATCTTGAGTACGTGAGCTCCCACTGGACTCCCTTCAGTCAGTTTGCTCTGAAAGAAAAGTTTCGTCAAGTTATAGCGTTCAGTCCTTGCCTGTGCAGCATACAGCATCTTGAGATTTGCTATAATATCAATAGCAGATAAATCCTCATGCTGACACTGGAGCTCTGGCGTCATTGACGCAAGCATAAGGCAAGCGACATCAGTACTATCACTAACGTGCTTCTCATAAGCATCCCGAACCGCCCTTGCGGCGTTCGCTGCGGGTTGAGCCGGTATTGCCATCTCAAGGACATACAGTTTCCTCTCAGCCTTAAGAACAATCTTAAGCTGTCTGTACCAGTCTGAGAAGTTTGGCCCAGCAAACTTCTCCTTTTCCAGTATGGATCGCAGATTGAGCCCTGTGGTGTTCGTTGCTGCAGGAATCTACAACATTTCAAGAACAACAAGGTCAGTATCCATGTTAGAATCAATCCAGGACTTAAGAATGATTCTTTTCTCACTATTTTATCTGACTGAAAAATCCAATAAAACAGTCCGAAAGAGTAAAACTCTTTTTAGTGAGATGGGATCCAGATTTCATACTTGGTCTCCGCATCCCGCTCAGGCGAGATAAGATGCACAGAGAGTTCAAGCACTAATCACTGGTAGGCTATCCATGCCAATCGCCAACCCGTGCGATTCCCCTTCATCTGGGCAATCCAGCAGACTCTGCCAACTGAGTTGGTACAACACAGTCTCTGATTCCACAGATGGCTGCCTCCATATAGCTAACATATGCTCAATATGTAGCCTACATGGTCAAGCTGACCTGACCTACTCCCTGGACCACCACGTGCTATGCTGAGCAACGAGAAGCGATAAATCCCTTCTCTGTAACACGCAGGTGTAATCACACACCATCTGAAGATAGATGGGCGTGCCCACTGAGTGGGTACAACACGGCCCCAACGATAGTCAGAATAGTGAGGTTTCGCGTCAGAAGGCTTTCGTGCTTGATATTTGACGTTGGATTTTAACGGTCCATTTTATCTTCTTACTATCATGCAATATCTATGGTGATAGCAAAAGAATAAATCAAGCATGTGCTAATATTTATTAAACAGTAAATAGAAAGCACAATGATCTTATGTGGTAAATGCCCATAAAAGCCTAAGTGAAAACCCTAGTTTTACACATGTCTTCACTTGAGCTCTTTATGGGTCTCTTGCACTTTATCTGGCCCAGCCCGAGCCCAAGTGCCCTCTCTGCAGCTCAAATGCGCCCATCAGGTAGCATGCGCCTGTGCTAGAGTCGAACTCTAGACCTCCCACCTGGTGAAGCCACTGACTGCAAGCGCTTCTGTCATGTGTGCTCTGTGCTCATGTCTAATCAAATTACATTTTAATCTATCTAGACATGAATTGACACGCAGGTCAATTGTACATTATTATAAATTAAAGTGTGATACACAGATCACAATAAAAATTTACAATTAATTCCAGGCACGCAGGCCCCAGCACAGCACACAAATTAGGGCAGCCCACATAAGATTAAATAGACACCCAATCAGGTTAAATAAGCATACATGTGATCCAATCAGAAAATAAAATTTTTGAAAAACCCCATGGCATCAATTTTATTTCCTTGTGTGCCCTACTACCTTACAACGGTCCATTAATAGGGATCCACTCATCAGACCAAGTCAGACCCACTGCCCTTGCATGCACCCAGTCATAACTGACTTGTGTTGACCTAGTGGTCAACTATGCATGCCTTAAGGGCTGAACGTCCCACATGATTTCTGGCAGGCGGGTGTGACCCCGGGCCTTAATCATGATCGTTCACTAGGCGCCTCAATCAGACATCGCTACACGCCCTTCTGCAGTCGGCCTATAGCCACCTGTATGCGTGCGCATAGGTGCTATCTGGCCGACCCATCTAGGCTGTCAGATGGTCTGATCAGGCTGTTGGGTCCAGACTAGACTGACGACTTCAACCCTAGTAACCCGTCTAAGTATATCAAGTAGGCGCTTTAGAGATCTAGGTGAGGGGCGCGCAAGATCATAAGTGTTTGATAAAAACTCTTCAACATGCGCAAAACAAATATCATGCGCAACTTAAGTAAAAACCAAAACACATCTAATGTCTAGCATGTATGTTGGCATGATGATTTATAACATGCGCAAGTCATGTATAGATCTACTTTTAAACCGCATGGATCACAAAATAAGCAATCATATGGATCAAGCCAAAACACTACCTCTGATACCAATTGAAAGGGGGGCGAAACCCTAATTCAGGCGCATATAAAAATTTTTCATGGGCGAAAACAAGGGTTTCATGAAGATCGCATGGCATGAACATATGATCAACTATTAGTTCTTGCAATGAGAAGATAGGATGTTACCATGGCCATTATTTGGATGGCGACTTGGAAGAATATAGAGGGCGAGCGGCTCTCCTCCAAAGCAGTCGCACACAAGGTGACGATGGCTACTCCCTTTTCTTCTTTGTGCTAGCAAAGTTCCAAGGTGTCCTTCAATGTGTAGGAGAAGATGAGATGTTCTTCTTCTTGGCTAAGCGAAAACTCTCTACCTCTTCTCTTTCGTGGAGCCTCGACACACACACGAGAGGAGAAGCGTTCATTCGACAGAGAGGGAGGCGTTGAGGCGTTATCCAACGTGGGAACGCTTATGGCTTCCAAAAATAGAAAGTCATCAAGCCATGCGCCCATGTTTTCGAACCAACCAAAACGTCTTCTCACTTTGAACCATGCGTTCACTTATGTGAACCGGTTCTATTGCATTTGGTTCAAAGACCAAATCAAACCAAGCCATGGTCTAGATCTCATATGAACCAGATGGCTCAAGATCTAACCACACATCTCTTGATGCTCTTGATCTCATCGATCAAGCATCAATTCTCCCGATCGAAGCTTACCGATCTCAAGCCCTAATCAATCAAACATGATCAGACCAGATCTCACTTCCAATCAGAGTTTAAACTCCTTTAAACTGAACCAAAACCATTCAGTCCACACGATCTGACATAAGTAAGCCATATCATCAAATTGTGCGACCCTAAGGGTTTCCTTCAATGTCGGTAACGATAACTTACGTTATCACGATCAGAGAGGGGTATCTAGCAACACATCACTGTCTCCCGATATGAAGGAAAGACTCTTCCAAGACTACACCCAAACCATAGCACAAGTGTGAATCCAATTCACTTGACATACATGTTTCCTTTGCCACTGGATGTTCTCATTGGACAAGCGTGTCAAGCCCGTAATTCCAATATGATGAAAATGATTAGATCAGATGAACATAGTCATCTGGGTATGGCCATACACTTTCTCAATCATCTCATCCAGGGGGCCCCTTTAGAACATCACACTCCAACAAGGAGAGGCAATCCTATATCTATCACTAGTGTCCTAACATGACTCATGCTCATTATCCAAGATAATCTATAACCATTATATTTCAAATGATATTGAATTACCTCAAGACAATGCCAATCATCATTTAGAAACACAAGCGATCTCAAGTCAGAGGAAATATGCCACTTGCTTGCATATAAGGATTATTCACATTGTGACAAACAATTGAATATCCTAAGTAGGGTCTGTACAGTACATCCAATGCACCTATGTGTCTACATCTTATTCCATGCTCGAAGCACCCTATAAGATTGGAACACATATTAGTCTCAATCATATCAAGGCTGTCTCATGTTCACCAAGATATCTCGACTAAGGACAATGCTAATGTCAGCCAAGCTGAACACCATTGAGACATTATTCAGAAGTATACATAACAGCAGCAGATAATGTAACAACCTGAATAACAACCATTGCCTTTATAAACTTATACATAGTTTATACATGATACTGAAATCATCCCAAAGGCCTCAAACATTAGCCTTAAGGGCATACCCCAACATTATCTTCCCTTACCTTTTTGCTGCACTATGATTTTCTTTATCTCACTGTTGTTTCATATGATGAAGGGAAGGATGATGCTTCCATGACTGCCACCACTGCATATTTGTGTTAGGGAATACCGGGAGTTATTTAAAATTTTGCAGTCCCAGGACGCAGCGGAAGGATCATTACACCCGAAACATATTCCGGTCCCAAGGATCCATGCGAGAGAGAAGACACAAGGATGTGTTAGAGATGTACCTCTTTTGCTTGTCTAGTTGCCGAAGCCATGTTGAAGACGATCAAGTGCTCGCCCTCTACAAGTATCCACGCATCGACTCCTTGATCGTTGCTCCCTTCCATGCTTGGTGCTAGCCTCGGGAAGAGAATCAAGCCTTCACCTCACTTGCACCACCTTCAAGAGAATTTGCGCCAAGGAGGGGATAGGGAAGATGCCGCCAAGGACTTCCCTCTTCTTCTTTGCTTTCGCCACCTCCAAGGTGCGCCTATGACCAAGGAACGATGAGGGCTTGTGGCAAGAAGACGCCACCAAGCACAAAGAATCCTTGCACCAAAGAAGAGAGGAAGAGGAAGAACTTTCGGATCCAAGGAAGAAGGAGATTGCGCTCCTTGATGAAGAAGGAGAGCTCCAAGCTCTCAAGTTGTCGCCACCCTAAGCTTCCAATTCTCTCCAAGAGATGTCGCCACCAAGCCCTTCTCCAAGTTATGTCAAGAGATGAAGAAGGAGAAGAAGGCTTGCGGCTTCAAGGAGGAAGAAGGGTTGCGCCACCTTTAAGTTGTCACCCTTTGCCCTTGCTCACGTTTCTCTTTGTGTCTTCACGCCTCCAAGGAGTTAACCTTTTTAGAGGGGGCGACTAGGGTCTTATTTATAAGGGCAAGAGGCGGTTTAGGGAGGGCCAAGATCATGCCAAGTGGGTGGCTAGGATGAAGGGGGTTTGTGTCAAGGAAAGTCTCCAAGACTTTTCCATAAACCTCATTCAACCTATCCTTATTTTCCCTATAGCCATATCAGCCCAAGAGATGCCTTAAAAGCATGCATTCCCTCCTAGGAAGAAGGGCTAGGCGCCCTTTACTTCCATAATGAAGCAAAGGCGCCTCCCTTACCCCATTATGCCCTTAGGCGCCAATGGTGTGAGATTTCTCCCCATTATGCCCTTTTAGCCTTTAATCTCTTCATGACAACTTATTATTGGGTCTCATTGGATAATGAGCTAGCCCAAACTTCATGGTATGGGTTGATTAAGCCATTGGATCCAATCCAATGCAACCCTAATCCAAATGTGACCAATCTAGGTCAATTTCGGGTCAATCTGCCAAAAAATGAAGTTTGGCTCCAATAATTTTCTTCCAACTCATCAGGCCCATTGGCGCTGATGAAATCTGTTGGGGTATGCCCTTAAGGCTAATGTTTGAGGCCTTGGGATTGTATCAGTATCATGTAATAAACTCTTATGTTTATAAAGGCAATGGTTATTATTCAGGTTGTTACATTGTCTGCTGCAATAAGTGTACTTCTGAATAATGTCTCACAGCTGTTCAGCTAGGCTGACATGCAGTTAAGTCCTTAGTCGAGATATCTTGGTGAACATGAGACAGCCTTGATATGGTTAAGACTAATATGTGTTCTAATCTTATAGGATGCTTCGAGCATGGAATAAGATGTAGACTCAAGGGTACATTGGATGTACTGGACAGACCCTACTAGGATATTCAATTGCTTGTCACAATGTGAATAATCCTTGATTGCAACAAGTGGCACATGTCCTCTGACTTGAGATCACTTGTGTTTCTAAATGATGATTGTCATTGTTTTGAGGTAGTTCAATATCATTTGAAACATAATGATTATAGACTATCTTGGATGGTGAGCTTGAGTCAGGTTAGGGCACTAGTGATAGACAAAGGATTGCCGTCTCCTTGTTTAAGGAGTGTGATGTTCTAAAGGGGCCCCCTGGATGAGATGATTGAGAAAAGTGTATGGCCATACCCAGGTGACTATGTTCATCTGATCTAATCATGCTCATCATATTGGAGCTACAAGCTTGACACGCTTGTCCAATAAGAACGTCCAGTGGCAAAGGATATTTGCATGCCTGGTGAAGTGGATTCACACTTGTGCTGTGGTTTGGGTGTAGTCTTGGAAGACTCTTTCCTTTATATCGGGAGACAGTGATGTGTTGCTAGATACCCCTCACTGATCGTGATAACGTAAGTTATCGTTACCGACATTTAAAGGAAACCCTCAGGGTCGCACAATTTGATGATATGGCTTACTTAAGTCAGATCGTGTGGACTGAATTATTTGGGTTCAGTTTAAAGGGATTTAATCTCTGATTGTAAGTGAGATCTGGTCTGATCATGTTTGATTGATTAGGGCTTGAGATCGGTAAGCTTCGATCGAGAGAATGGATGCTAGATCGGTGAGATCAGAAGCATCAAGAGATCAACGGTTAGATCTGGAGCTTTAGGGTTTAATCATGATCTAGACTGGATCGCTTGGCTTGATTGGTTCTTGAACCGAACCGAATTGAACCAGCTCATTAAGTGAGCGGATGGTTCATGAGATAAGAGGTTTGCGATTGGGGTAAACCCATGATCGCATATTGAGAAGTGGCATGCTATTTTTAGATAGCACTTCTCTAAACGTGACCACGCCTCACGTTTCTCCTCTTCACGCCTCTTCTCGCCTCACCTCTCCACGAGTCGAAACAAGTTCTCTCTCGTGTGGTGAAGAAGGTGAACGAAAAGAAGAAGGAAGAAATCGCCAAGAAGATCTCATCCCTTTCATTCGATCAGGATACTTGGACGATCCTTGCTAGCACAAGGGGCGACAAGGAGGAGCCAAGACTCATCTTGTGTGTGTCACCTCTGGAGGAAAGCCACATCGCTTTCTGCTTCCAAGTCGCCATCTAGAAATGGCATCGGTATGAATCTCATTCTTTCTATAGAATGTTTTTATGTTGATCATATAGCATGCAATAGATCTAGAAACCCTCTCCGCTGCTTCAAATCCTCCAAAATGCGCCTATTAGGGTTTCGCCCCCCTTTGTTGTAGGGGTTCCTTCAAAATCTTCCAAATGGATCCAAGTTATCCAATAACTTGATCCTAAGGCTTCTGATTAAAGCAATGTCAAGAGTCTATTGCGTGTGACCCCGCAGGATCCATATGACAATGGCAATGATGTAAACATCATAAGTAGTGAGGGGTATCTAGCAAAACATCACTACTACCCATGTCATAGGACTTAAGTCATTATGGCAACAACTCCTAACAAGCAACGAGGATTCCCATTGCATTATAGATCCCTTTGCCTAAACTGATATCCTGCCATTGGATTAGTCTCAAGTTTATCAATCCAATGCTTTGGTCATGACTCAACAAGTGTGGCCACACATTCCTGTCATGCACCAATAAGGTGGTGTAAGTCCCCTAAAGGGGGGGGGGGGCGAAAACCCTAAAACTTGCGCATATAAACTTTTCTAGGGTTTTAACAAGATCGCTTGCATGAATATATATGATCAACTTTGATTATGATGCAAAGATCAAGTTAAGATCTTTTACCGTAGCCATGATGAAGGAGGCGACTTGGAAGCAAGAGGGCGAATTGGCTCTCCTCCTAAGAAGACGCACACTAGATGAGAGATGGCTACCTCTTTGGACGTTCCTTGTGCTAGCAAGGATCTCCAAATTTCCTTGTCGTGTGAAGAAGATGAGATGAATCCTCTTGATGGCCTATCCTCTTTTGCTTTCGTCAAGGAAGAAGACACATCGATGATAGCTTCACCACTCGAGAAGGGGGCGAACACATTACAACATGGATACGTTTTTCCTTTTTTGAAAACCGAACTCCAAAAATAGCAAGTCTTCAAAGCTTCATGCGTTCACCTCAAGTGAACCATCGAAACTCCCCTCCTCATTGAACCATACGTTCACATAGGTGAATGGGTTCAATTGCAATCGGTTCAAAAGGATTTGGTACAAAGACCAAATCAAACCAAGCCAAGCCATGGTCTAAATCTATATGAACCATGAAGGTTCAAGATTTAACCGTTCATCTCTAGATGCACTTGATCTCACCGATCTAGCATCACTACTCTCGATCGAAGCTTACCGATCTCAAGCCCTAATCAATCAAACATGATCAGACCAGATCTCACTTACAATCAGAGTTTAAACTCCTTTAAACTGAACCAATACAATTCAGTCCACACGATCTGACTTAAGTAAGCCATATCATCAAATTGTGCGACCCTGAGGGTTTCCCTTAAATGTCGGTAACGATAACTTACGTTATCACGATCAGTGAGGGGTATCTAGCAACACATCACTGTCTCCCGATATAAAGGAAAGAGTCTTCCAAGACTACACCCAAACCATAGCACAAGTGTGAATCCACTTCACTAGACATACATGTTTCCTTTGCCACTGGATGTTCTTATTGGACAAGCGTGTCAAGCTTGTAACTCCAATATGATGAGCATGATTAGATCAGATGAACATAGTCATCTGGGTATGGCCATACACTTTCTCAATCATCTCATCCAGGGGGCCCCTTTGGAACATCACTCTCCTAAACAAGGAGACGGCAATCCTTTATCTATCACTAGTGTCCTAACCTGACTCATGATCATTATCCAAGATAGTCTATAACCATTATGTTTCAAATGATATTGAACTACCTCAAAACAATGACAATCATCATTTAGAAACACAAGTGATCTCAAGTCAGAGGAAGTATGCCACTTGTTCACATACAAGGATTATTCACATTGTGACAAGCAATTGAACATCCTAGTAGGGTCTGTCCAGTACATGCAATGTACCTATGAGTCTACATCTTATTCCATGCTCGAAGCATCCTATAAGATTAGAACACATATTAGTCTCAATCATATCAAGGCTGTCTCATGTTCACCAAGATATCTCGACTAAGGACAATACTGCATGTCAGCCAAGCTGAACAGCATTGAGACATTATTCAGAAGTGTACGTATTGCAGCAGATGATGTAACAAACTGAATAACAACCATTGCCTTTATAAACATAAGAGTTTATACATGATACTGAAAGAATCCCTAGGCCTCAAACATTAGCCTTAAGGGCATACCCCAACAATCTCCCACTTGCACTTAATCTAATGGTTGAGAAATCTCAAACCCATATTATTACAGTGCTTCTCATGCTTCTACTGCGCCAGAGGCTTTGTAAGCGGGTCAGCCAGATTGTCATCTGTATGAACCTTGCAGACCTTGATCTCTCCTCGATCAATGATCTCCCGGATCAAGTGAAACCGTCTCTGTATGTGCTTGGACTTCTGGTGCGACCGTGGTTCCTTTGCTTGTGCTATTGCTCCAGTGTTATCACAAAAGATAACCAAAGGATCTGCACTCGAAGGAACAACACCAAGTTCCTGAATGAACTTACGAATCCACACTGCCTCCTTAGATGCTTCTGAGGCTGCAACATACTTGGCTTCTGTTGTAGAATCAGCAACAATAGATTGTTTGAAACTTTTCCACACCACCACACCTCCATTCAAGCTAAAAACATAGCCTGATTGCGATCGGAAATCATCCTGGTCAGATTGGAACGAAGCGTCAGTATATCCTTCAATACTGAGTTCTTCCTGACCACCATACACCAAGAATATATCTTTGGTCCTCCGCAGATATTTTAAAATGTTCTTGACTGCAATCCAGTGTGCCTGACCTGGATTACTTTGGAATCGACTGGTCACGCTTAACCCGTAAGCGACGTCTGGGCGAGTACACAACATCGCATACATAATGGACCCAATAACCGAAGCATAAGGCGTTTTGTCCATTTCATCTTTCTCAGTCTGTGTTTGCGGACACTGACTCTTTGAAAGATTCAGACCAAGTCTGACTGGAAGATATCCTCTTTTAGAATTCTCTAAATGAAATCTCTCCAGGACATTATCGATGTAAGTACTCTGGCACAGCCCGAGAAGCCTCTTAGATCTATCTCTGTAGATCTTCACACCTAATACATAGGCTGCTTCTCCTAAATCTTTCATCTGGAAACATTTCCTTAACCATGCTTTAACGGCATGTAGTTCAGGAATATCGTTTCCAATGATCAAGATATCATCGACATAGAGGACTAGGTAAGTAATCACGCTCCCACTAAACCTCTTATACACACACGGGTCATCTTCATTCTTGATGAAACCAAATTCACAGATTGATTCATCAAAACGAATATTCCAGCTTCTAGATGCTTGCTTAAGTCCATAAATGGACTTCTTTAACTTGCATATTTTATGACGATCTGATGGATTAGTGAAACCTTCTGGTTGTGTCATATACATATCCTCATCCAGATTTCCATTAAGGAAAGCGGTCTTCAAATCCATCTGCCAGATCTCATAATCGTAATATGCTGCTATCGCAAGAATAATCCGAATAGACTTGAACATGGCTATAGGAGAGAAAGTTTCATCATAATCTATCCCGTAGATTTGTTTGAAACCTTTCGCAACTAGCCTGCCTTTATAGGTAACCACGTTACCATCCATGTCAATCTTCTTCTTGAAGATCCATTTACACCCTATAGGGATTACTCCCGAAGGCGGATCAACCAAATCCCAGACTTGGTTATCTGACATGGAGTCCATCTCGGCGCGCATAGCTTCAAGCCATCTCGCTGATTCCGGTCCACTGATCGCATCCGCATAAGTGAGGGGTTCATCATGATCAATGATGTAGACTCCGTCATAGCGCTCAGGCTGTCGACGGATCCTTCCCGATCTTCGCGGTTCCCGTGATATCTGAGCCTCAGGTTGTTCGATAACCTGTTCTACTGGCTCATGCTCATCCAACTGTGCTTGACTACTTTGTCCTTCCTCTGGATTCTCATCCAGCTTTATTTCTCTCCCATTGGCCTCTTGCAGAAGAAATTCCTTCTCAAGAAAAATGGCCGTCCAAGCAACAAATACCTTGTTCTCTTTGGGATCGTAGAAATAATAACCCTTAGTTTCCTTAGGGTAACCGACAAAGATACATTTCTCAGATCTGCTCTCTAGTTTCCCAGAGGCAAGCTTTTTGACATAAGCCTCGCAACCCCAGATCTTAATAAATGTCAAGCTCGGCTGTTTCCCATACCATAACTCATATGGAGTCTTTGAAACTGCCTTGGATGGCACTCGGTTTAGTACCTTTGCAGCTGTTTCCAGTGCAAATCCCCAAAAGGAGTAAGGTAGAGTAGCCTGACTCATCATTGAACGAACCATATCCAATAAGGTTCTGTTTCTCCTCTCGGACACACCATTCCATTGTGGTGTTCCTGGCGGAGTGAGCTGTGAGATAATCCCACACTCCTTCAGATAGTCAGTAAACTCTCGACTTAGGTATTCTCCACCTCGATCTGAGCGAAGTGCCTTGATATTTCGGCCTAGCTGATTCTGTACTTCATTTTTGAATTCTTTGAACTTGTCAAAAGATTCACTTTTATGTCTCATTAGATAGACATATCCATACCTACTGAAATCATCAGTAAAGGTAATGAAGTATGAATAGCCACCTCTGGCATGTTTACTAAATGGCCCACACACATCACTGTGTATAAGGTCAAGTAAACCTGAAGCCCTTTGACCTTTGTTAGGAAAAGGAGCCTTCGTCATTTTACCCATTAAACAAGCTTTGCATGTATCAATCTCCTCATAGGAGAATGATCCCAGCAGTCCATGGTCATGCAACCGCTTAATGCGTTTCTTGTTAATATGGCCTAAACGACTATGCCATAGCAAGGTGCTATTATCAGCATACTTGGCTTTCTTATTATCAATATTTTGTATAGAACATTCCATGTCCAACATGAATAATCCATTGTTAATTGATCCAGTAGCATAAACAATATTATCTAAAGAAATAACACACTTTGAAATATTGCATTCAAAGGAAAACCCTTTCCTGACAAGAGCAGGAATAGAGATAATATTTTTCGTTATGCTAGGTACAAAGTAACAATTGTTCAGTTCTAATACAAGTCCAGATGGTAATGAGATGTGATATTCTCCTACAGCAACAGCAGCAACCCGTGCCCCGTTTCCAACTCGTAGGTCCACCTCATGCTGTCCCACCTGCCTTCTTCTCTTGAGTTCCTGTACATTTGAACAAATGTGAACTCCACATGCAGTGTCCAACACCCATGAAATAGAAGAAGAAAACATGACCTCAGTCACAAAAATACCTGAGCCAGAAGCGATGCTTCCCTTCTTGTCTCCTTGGAGCGTTTTACAGTCCTTTTTCCAGTGACCCAGCTGGCCACAATGGAAACATCTGTATTCCTTCGACCGCTTAACCTTTTGTTTCAGAGCCTTGTTGTAGCTCTTGACAGGGGCTTTGCCCTTCTTCCCCTTCTTCTTGTTCCTGGAAGGAACCATCAAGACAGAGGTTGAAGGCTTTCCCTTTAGAGTCAACTCTGTAGTCAAGAGCATGTTCAGTAACTCTGCCGGGGTACAGTCGATCTTGTTCATATTGAAATTAATAATGAACGGATCGAAAGAGGCCGGGAGAGACTGAAGAATGATGTCTACAGCAAGCTCCTGATTGACGGTGTGTCCCAGTTTCTCTAGAGCCTCCTTGTACCCAATCATCTTGAGTACGTGAGCTCCCACTGGACTCCCTTCAGTCAGTTTGCTCTGAAAGAAAAGCTTAGTCAAATTGTAGCGTTCAGTCCTAGCCTGTGCAGCATACAGCAACTTGAGGTTTGCTATAATTTCTATAGCAGATAGATCCTCATGTTGACGTTGCAGCTCTGGCGTCATAGACGCAAGCATCAGGCAAGCGACATCAATGCTATCATTGACATGCTTTTCATAGGCTTCCCGAACCGCCCTTGCGGCGTTCGGAGCGGGTTGAGGCGGTATAGCTGTCTCGAGGACATATAGTTTCCTCTCTGCCTTAAGAACAATCTTAAGGTGTCCGTACCAGTCTGAGAAGTTTGGCCCAGCAAACTTCTCCCTTTCCAGTAGGGATCGCACATTGAAATTCGTGGTGTTCGTTGCTGTAGTAATCTACAACAATGCAAGAACAGCAAGGTCAGTATCAATGTTTAGAATCAATCCAGGACTTAAGAAAGATTCTTTTCTCACTATTTTATCGGGCTGAAAAATCCAGCAAAACAGCCCGAAAGAGTAAAACTCTTTTAGTGAGATGGGATCCAGATTTCATACTTGGTCTCCGCGTCCCGCTCAGGCGAGATAAGATGCACAGAGAGTACAAGCACTAATTTCTGGTAGGCAGTCCCTGCCAATCGCCAACCCGTGCGATTCCCCTTCATCTGGGCAATCCAGCAGACTGTGCCAACTGAGTTGGTACAACACAAGTCTTCACTTGAGCTCTTCTTGGGTTTTTGGCCCAGCCCAGGGCCCTAGCGCCCCACTGCAGCTCAGGTGCGCTCACCAGGTAAATGCACCTGTCCTAGGGTCGAACCCTAGACCTCCCACCTAGTCAAGCCACTACTGCATGCGCCTCTGCCATGTGTGCTCTGTGCTCTTGTCTGATTAAAATTACAATTTAATCTATCTAGACAAGATTGACACGCAGGTCAATAACACAATTAATTAAAATGTGATGCGCAGATCACAATAATAATAATTTATAATTAAATCCAGGCTCGCAGGCCCCAGCACAGCACACATTAAAAGGGCAACCCACATAAGATGAAATAGACACTCATCATGGTATTCAACCAACATGTGATCCAATAACAAAATAAAATTTTTGAAAATCCCATTGGAATCAATTTTATTTTTCTTATGTGCCCTACTACCTTACAACGGTCCATTAATAGGGATCCACTCATCATGTCTAGTCAGATCCACTGCCCTTGCATGCACCAAGTCCTAACTGACTTGAGTTGACCCAATGGTCAACGATGCATGCCTTGGGCTGAACGACCCTCATGAGTTCTGGCAAGCGGGTGTGACCCCGGGCCTAACTCATGCGCGTTCACTGGTTGTCTCAACCAGACATCGCTACACGCCTGTCTGTAGTCGACCTATAGCCACCTCGTGCTTTCGCACAGGTGCCATCTGGTCGACCCATCTAGGCTGTCAGATGGTCTGATCAGACTATTTGGATCTTAACTAGACTATGACTTCAACCCTAATAACCCGTTTAAGGGTTTACAGCAGGCGCATATGTAGATCTAGGTGATAGGCGCGCAAGATGTAATGAGTTTTGATAAATACATTCAACAAGCGCCAACATGAAACAATCATACATGCGCAAACAACTAAATCATGTAGTTTCGCATGTTAACATTAGATCTATGCATTAGCGCAAACAAGTTATATCAAACATGCGCCAACATCTAATGACTAGCATGTTCTCATGGTGACGATAGATCTACATTATGGCACAAACAAACATCACTCAAAGCAATCATATGATTCATACATCAACCATGCTCTGATACCAATTGTAAGTCCCCTAAAGGGGGGGGGGGGGCGAAAACCCTAAAACTTGCGCATATAAACTTTTCTAGGGTTTTAACAAGATCGCTTGCATGAATATATATGATCAACTTTGATTATGATGCAAAGATCAAGTTAAGATCTTTTACCGTAGCCATGATGAAGGAGGCGACTTGGAAGCAAGAGGGCGAATTGGCTCTCCTCCTAAGAAGACGCACACTAGATGAGAGATGGCTACCTCTTTGGACGTTCCTTGTGCTAGCAAGGATCTCCAAATTTCCTTGTCGTGTGAAGAAGATGAGATGAATCCTCTTGATGGCCTATCCTCTTTTCCTTTCATCAAGGAAGAAGACACACCGATGATAGCTTCACCACTCGAGAAGGGGGCGAACACGTTACAACATGGATACGTTTTTCCTTTTTTGAAAACCGAACTCCAAAAATAGCAAGTCTTCAAAGCTTCATGCGTTCACCTCAAGTGAACCATCGAAACTCCCCTCCTCATTGAACCATACGTTCACATAGGTGAATGGGTTCAATTGCAATCGGTTCAAAAGGATTTGGTACAAAGACCAAATCAAACCAAGCCAAGCCATGGTCTAAATCTATATGAACCATGAAGGTTCAAGATTTAACCGTTCATCTCTAGATGCACTTGATCTCACCGATCTAGCATCACTACTCTCGATCGAAGCTTACCGATCTCAAGCCCTAATCAATCAAACATGATCAGACCAGATCTCACTTACAATCAGAGTTTAAACTCCTTTAAACTGAACCAATACAATTCAGTCCACACGATCTGACTTAAGTAAGCCATATCATCAAATTGTGCGACCCTGAGGGTTTCCCTTAAATGTCGGTAACGATAACTTACGTTATCACGATCAGTGAGGGGTATCTAGCAACACATCACTGTCTCCCGATATAAAGGAAAGAGTCTTCCAAGACTACACCCAAACCATAGCACAAGTGTGAATCCACTTCACTAGACATACATGTTTCCTTTGCCACTGGATGTTCTTATTGGACAAGCGTGTCAAGCTTGTAACTCCAATATGATGAGCATGATTAGATCAGATGAACATAGTCATCTGGGTATGGCCATACACTTTCTCAATCATCTCATCCAGGGGGCCCCTTTAGAACATCACTCTCCTAAACAAGGAGACGGCAATCCTTTATCTATCACTAGTGTCCTAACCTGACTCATGATCATTATCCAAGATAGTCTATAACCATTATGTTTCAAATGATATTGAACTACCTCAAAACAATGACAATCATCATTTAGAAACACAAGTGATCTCAAGTCAGAGGAAGTATGCCACTTGTTCACATACAAGGATTATTCACATTGTGACAAGCAATTGAACATCCTAGTAGCGTCTGTCCAGTACATGCAATGTACCTATGAGTCTACATCTTATTCCATGCTCGAAGCATCCTATAAGATTAGAACACATATTAGTCTCAATCATATCAAGGCTGTCTCATGTTCACCAAGATATCTCGACTAAGGACAATACTGCATGTCAGCCAAGCTGAACAGCATTGAGACATTATTCAGAAGTGTACATATTGCAGCAGATGATGTAACAAACTGAATAACAACCATTGCCTTTATAAACATAAGAGTTTATACATGATACTGAAAGAATCCCTAGGCCTCAAACATTAGCCTTAAGGGCATACCCCAACAGGTGGGGCGCCCCGAGTGGATATCATTCTTCCAATAAGGAAGGGGCAAATCCTACTATTGGTCATCCATGTCTCTACGTGACTTATGACATGCCCAATGACAGTCGTTTTGGTCCCCCAATTACGGAGAGATGTAAGACTGTATCAAAGCATACCCATCATCAAATCTAGACATGAATACCTCAAGTCTAAGGATCAATGCAAACCTCTTGCATGTGAGATTGACTTGTTGACTAGACAAGTCAATCCTCACGGTGGATCACTCCAATGCATCCAATGCACCTGTATGTCTGCGTTACTGTGCCCCGCACTTAACCAGCCCATACACCAGTCTCACATGTACTAAAGCTGTCCCATATCTGCTAAGGTACCTTGTCTGGGGATTTCTTATGAGAATGGATCCAATCCAAACTCCTGGGACATTATACATGCAACTCAATACATCAACGCAGGTAGAGAAGTCTGCATAATAACGACCATGCCTATATAAAGAGTAATAGATCTATCAAAGTACATTCAAACAATGTCTGTCCATGTCCATACATTGGTCTTCAGGGCATATACACCAACAATTTGTTGGTGTATATGCCCTGCAGACCAATGTAAGGACATGGTCAGGCATTGTTTGAATGTACTTTGATAGAATTATTATTCTTTATAGAGGCATGGTCGTTATTATGCAGACTTCTCTACCTCCGTTGTGTTGGGAAACCCCGGGGACATTTTACAATTTTTAGAGTCATAGACATACATACATACATTGCATAGCGGAAGAATGTCCCCGAAATAGGCCGGTCCCAAAAACCCAGTGAAGATCACAAGCAAGAGAGTCGACACGATGAGTTAGGAAATACCTTAAGAGCGATTTGGAGTGATGCCGATGCAGGCGCCCAAGTGTGCGCCCTCTGCAGTCTCACACACACAGATCTCTTGAGTCCTCTTCTTCCACACCCGGTGCTAGCCTCGGGAAGAAGATCCAAGCCTTAGGGAGATGCTCCACTTCACTTGCGCCACCATGAGGAAAGGATGCGCCAAGAGAAGATGGAAACAAGTCAAGACGCCAAGCATCAAAGCTCCTTGCGCCAAGAGGAAAGGAGGGAGAAGCTTGCGGCTATGGAAGAAGGAAGAGGAAATTGCGCCCTTGCTCCTAGCTCTCACCCCTCTTCTTGTGTTCACGCCTCCAAGAATCAATCATCATAAGAGGAGGCGAGAGGGTCACATATATAGGGCAAGAGGTGGTTAAGGGAAGGGCCAAGATCATGACAAGTGTAGGGCTAGGATGAGGAGGTTTGAGACAAGGAAAGTCTCCAAGACTTTACCATAAACTCCATTCAACCTATCCATAATTGCTCAAGTACCATATCAGCCCAAGACATGCCTTAGAGGCATTCATACTATCAAGGGAGAAAGACTAGGCGCTAATTGCTTCCTTAATGAAGCAATTTTGCCACCCAAACCCCATTATACCCCTTAGGCGCCAATGAGGTTGCGCTTCTCCCCATTATACCCTTTTAGCCTCTTATCTCTTCATGAGAACTTGTTATTGGGCCTCATTGGATAATGAGCTAGCCCAAACTCCATTACATGGGTTGATTAAGCACTTGGATCCAATCCAATGCAACCCTAATCCAAATGTGACCAACCATGGTCAAATACAGGTCAACCTGCCAAAAATGAAGTTTGGCTCCAGTAACATTCTTCCATCTCATTAGGCCCATTGGCGCTGATGAAATCTCCCAATTAGATCCGAGTTATCCAATAACTCGATCATAAGGCTTCCCGATCAATATGAGAACTCAAGTATCAAGTTGTGCGACCCTGTAGGTTCCTCTGACGCTGGCAGTACTGACCAAAGGTCATCACAAGCAGTGAGTGGCACCTAGCAGTGCATCGCTGCTACACAGGTCATTGGAATGGATATCGACATCGACATCACCATCATCGCAACTAGGTACAGATGCATTACAGTCTCTTTGCCGAACTGATATCCAATTGGACAAGTGTATCACCACTTGTTTTCACCCAATCACATGGCTATGACTAAAATAGGTTATCACCTGGGTATGGCCATACACTCTCAGTCATAGAACTATAGATGAGCTCCATGGATATCATACTTCCCTAAGGAAGGGGCAAATCCTTTGTCTGTCCATTGACCTTTTCATATGGGTCGTGACATGCTCAATGACAACCATTATGACCTCCCAACTACGGCGAGGTGTTAGGTTGTATCAAAGCAAGTCCCTAACCATATAGAATGATCAATGACCTCAAGTCAAGGGATCAATGCATCTCCTGTCACTTGTGAGGATAACTCATGACACCAAGTCATAGCCTCACAGCGGGTCTATCCAGTATATCCTCCAATGATATACCCATGTGTCTGCGTCCTAACCAGCCCACATACCAGTCTCACAAGTACCATAGCTGTCCCATATCCACTAATGTACATCGACTGGGGACTATAGTTCGAGCACAGATCCAATCTGCCTCCAGGGACATTATCATGTTAGTACATATGCGCAGATGTAAACAAACATAGATAACGACAATGCCATAATGATATATAAATATCAAAGTCAAGTAGTACATAAGTGGACCAAAACTAGGTCCTAGGGCATATACACCAACAATCTCCCACTTGCACTAAGACCTAGAAGTTGAGGAATCTCAACCCCATATCTCTAGCGTGACCATCATGCTTCTGCTGCGCCAAAGCCTTGGTCAATGGGTCTGCCAGATTGTTCTCTGTGTCAACTCTGCTAATCTTGACATCACCTCTGTCAATGATCTCTCTGATCAGGTGAAATCTTCTGAGTATGTGTTTGGATCTTTGATGAGACCATGGTTCCTTTGCTTGTGTAATTGCTCCATTGTTGTCACAGTAGAGTTCAATGGGATCCATTGCACTAGGGACCACCTGAAGATCACATAAGAACTTCCTTATCCAAATGGCTTCCTTGGCTGCCTCAGAAGCGGCCACATACTCAGCCTCGGTTGTAGAATCTGCTATGGTGGATTGCTTGAAGCTCTTCCTGCATACAGCGCCTCCATTTATCTTGAACACATAGCCGGCCTGCGATCTAAAGTTGTCAGGGTCAGACTGGAATGATGCATCAGTATAGCCCTGCATACTGAGCTCTTCCTGTCCCCCATAGACCAAGAACAAATCCTTAGTTCTTCTCAGATACTTTAGGATATTCTTTACAGCCACCCAGTGCTGCAGACCTAGATTGGATTGGTATCGGCTGGTTATGCTTACAGCATATGCCACATCTGGTCTAGTACACAACATTGCATACATGATCGATCCTACTACCGAAGCATAAGGAATTCGACTCATGTCATCCCTCTCAGCCTGTGTTGTAGGACACTGGCTCTTTGAGAGAGTAAGGCCATGTCTTACTGGAAGGTATCCTTTCTTGGATTGCTCCATGTAGAACCTCTCCAGTACCTTATCAATGTAAGTACTCTGACTAAGGGCCAGAAGCCTCTTGGATCTATCCCGGTAGATCCTCACGCCTAGAATGTAGACGGCCTCCCCTAAGTCTTTCATCTCGAAACACTTTCCCAACCATGTCTTCACAGCTTGAAGACTAGGGATGTCATTTCCGATGAGCAGTATGTCATCAACATACAAGACCAGAAAAATCACCAAGCTCCCACTGAATTTTCTGTATACACAGGCGTCATCTTCGCTTTTGATAAAGCCATTATCTCTCACGGCCTCATCAAATCGAAGATTCCAACTTCGAGATGCTTGTTTTAATCCATAAATGGATCTCTTCAGCCTGCAGACCTTATTAGCCTCTGCAGGATGGATGAAGCCATCAGGTTGTGTCATATACACATCCTCAGTTAGCTTCCCGTTAAGGAACACTGTCTTCACATCCATCTGCCATATCTCGTAGTCATGATATGCAGCTATAGCAAGCAGAATCCGAATGGATTTAATCATGGCAACGGGCGAGAAGGTTTCATCATAGTCCACCCCGTGGACTTGTTTAAATCCTTTAGCCACTAGTCTACCCTTATAGGTAACTATTTTGCCATCCATGTCTGTCTTTCTTTTGAAGACCCATTTACACCCTATGGGTTTTACCCCATCAGGCAGCTCAACCAAATCCCAGACTTGGTTAGCCGACATGGAATCCATCTCGAATCGCATGGCGTCAAGCCATTTCTCGGAGTCCGGTCCACTGACCGCCTCATCATAGGTTCTGGTTTCATCCTCAATGATGAAGATCCCATCGTGTTGGGTCGGTAGCGACCCATACCTTTCAGGTGCACGACGAATTCTCCCAGACCTACGCGGGACCTGTGTCTGAGCCTCAAGTTGCCTAGCAACCGGTGCAGGTGGCTCAGATTCCATCTCTTTGTCTTGTGCTTGCACTTGGACCTCATCCAAGCCAAACTTCCTCCCACTAACTTCTTTCATGAGAAATTCTTTCTCTAGAAAGACAGCACCCCAAGCAACAAAAACTTTGTTCTCGGTTGGGACATAGAAGTAGTATCCTTTAGTTTCCTTAGGATACCCCCACAAACACACATTTATCAGATCTAGGTTCTAGCTTGCTAGAATCCTGACGTTTGATATAAGCCTCACATCCCCAGATCTTGATAAAAGTGAGATTAGGACGTCTCCCACTCCACATCTCGTATGGTATTTTGGAGACACTCTTAGATGGAACATTGTTCAGTATTAGAGAAGCTGTCTCTAGTGCATGCCCCCAGAATGATGGAGGTAGAGTTGCATGACTCATCATGGATCGAACCATATCCAATAAAGTTTGATTTCTCCTTTCAGACACTCCAATCCATTGAGGTGTTCCAGGAGGAGTGAGTTGGGATATGATCCCACACTCTCTCAGATAGTCAAAGAACTCACCGCTCAGGTACTCTCCACCTCGATCTGATCAAAGAGCTTTAATGGATCTTCCAAGCTGGTTCTCTACTTCATTCTTGAACTCCTTGAATTTCTCAAAGGAATCAGATTTATGTCTCATTAAGTAGACATAGCCATACCTACTGAAGTCATCAGCGAAGGTAATGAAGTAGTTGTACCCTCCTCTGGCTTGTTTATTGATTGTTGGTGTATATGCCCTAGGACCTAGTTTTGGTCAACTTATGTACTACTTGACATTGATATTTATATATCATTCTGGCATTGTCGTTATCATTGTTTGTCTACACCTGCGATTGTGTACTTACATGATAATGTCCCTAGAGACAGATTGGATCTGTGCTCAAATAATTGTCCCCAGTCGATGTACCTGAGTGGATATGGGACAGCTCTGGTACTTGAGAGACTGGTATGTGGGCTGGTTAGGCATGTGGTGCTAACGCAGACACATGGGTATATCATTGGAGGATATACTGGATAGACCCGCTATGAGGCTATGACTTGGTGTCATGAGTTATCCTCATAAGTGACAGGAGATGCATTGATCCCTTGACTTGAGGTCATTGATCATTCTATATGGTTAGGGACTTGCTTTGATACAACCTAACACCTTGCCGTAGCTGGGAGGTCATAACGGTTGTTATTGAGCATGTCACGACCCATATGAGAAGATCAATGGACAGACATAGGATTTGCCCCTTCCCTAGGGAAGTATGATATCCATGGAGCTCCTTTAAGGTTCTATGACTAAGAGTGTATGGCCATACCCAGGTGAGAACCTGTTTTAGTCATAGCCATGTGATTGGATGAAAACAAGTGGTGACACACTTGTCCAATCGGATATCAGTTCGGCAAAGAGACTGTAATGCATCTGTACCTAGTTGCGATGATGGGGATGTCGATGTCGATATCCATTCCAATGACCTGGGTAGCAGCGATGCACTGCTAGGTGCCACTCACTACTTGTGATGACCTCTGGTCAGCACTACTAGCGTCAAAGGAACCTACAGGGTCGCACACCTTAATACTTGAGTTCTCGTATTGATCGGGAAGCCTTATGATCGAGTTATTGGATAACTCGGATCTAATTGGGAGATTTCATCAGCGCCAATGGGCCTGATGAGATGGAAGAATATTAATGGAGCCAAACTTCATTTTTGGCAGGTTGACCCGTATTTGACCATGGTTGGTCACATTTGGATTAGGGTTGCATTGGATTGGATCCAAGTGCTTAATCAACCCATGTAATGAAGTTTGGGCTAGCTCATTATCCAATGAGGCCCAATAACAAGTTCTCATGAAGAGATGAGAGGCTAAAAGGGTATAATGGGGAGAAACATGAACCATTAAGCGCCTAGGGGCATAATGGGGTCATGTTGGCGCCTTTGCTTCATTATGGAAGTAAAGGTCGCCTCCCCTCTCTTCCTTGGATGGAATGCATGCCTCTATGGCATTGCTTGGGGTGCAAGGCAAGGCCTTGGCGCACAAGGAAAGGCGTGGGGCACAAAAGGAATGGTTGAATGAGAATTATGGAAATGTCTTGGAGACTTTCCTTGTCTCAAACCTCCTCATCCTAGCCCTACACTTGTCATGATCCTAGCCCTTACCCTAACCGCCTCTTGCCCTATAAATGTGACCCTAGTCGCCCCCTCTTGAGGATGATCAATCCTTGAAGGCGTGAACACATCAAGAGGGCGAGAATAAGGGGCGTTGGCGCAACCATTTTCTTCCATCAAACCCTAGCCGCAAGCTTCTTCCCTTCTTCCTCCTTTGGCGTAAGAGAAGTAAAGGCTTGGCGGCATTCTCCCTTCTCCTCTCTTCTTCATCAATTGGCGCTTCTACCTTGGAGGTGGCACAAGCATTCAAGAAGAGAACTAAGGCTTGGATCTTCTTCCCGAGGCTAGCACCGGGCGTGGAAGAAGAGAACTCAAGAGATCCGTGTGTGTGAGACTGCAGAGGGCGCACACTTGGGCGCCTGCATCGGCATCGCTCTACATTGCTCTTAAGATATTTCCTAACTCATCGTGTCGACTCCCTTGCTTGCGATCTTCACTGGGTTTTTGGGACCGGCCTGTTTCAGGGACATTCTTCCGCTGCGAAAAATGTATGTCTATAACTCTGAAAATTGTAAAATGTCCCCGGGGTTTCCCAACAGTGGTATCAGAGGGACTTGCAAGACTCGAACGATGTTTTATGCTTTTCTTTCATGCTCACATGCCATATCTCTATTTTCGTAAATAGCATGATGCATGGCAAACAATTTTCTAAGTAGGAAAAATTGAGGTTTCTTGTTTCTATCATCCTCTCAATCTCTTTTGGAATTTTCGGACTATTTTTCTTGTTTGATTTAAAGATCAAAGGCGCACGTAATTTTGTCAAGTAGGACGAGCATTGTGTCTTCGGACTGGCCAAGTCTCTTGATCTGACAAAATTGCCAGCCGAAAGGATCTCTGAAATCATCATGAAAAATAAATCGCAATAAACCAAAAGATTTGTGAGAAGAAGATGAGAAAAAGAGACTAGTTTTATGAAAAAGTAAAATTTCAGATTTTATGTTTTTCATGAGCATGTAGAATTGCATGAGTAAATACCTTGATTGTGCATGATGTTGTGATCATTAGTCAAGCCCCCCTTTGCATGCCTGCGATGTATCCTCGTGAGGCCTGCGTGCCGCTTTTCTTTTTGCTTTTGACTAAGAAGAAGATTAGGGTGGCGCATGTACTTGGAGCTTAGCGCATGCATACCTTGGATGGTGGTGCAACAAGCAAGAGGCGCAAGCCTGCTTAGTGGCGCAAGACCATGGCATTGGCCGAACCTATGGGAACTTTGAAAGTATTCCTCTACGGTTTGAGAGCTAAGCCATGAGAGAAGGACCTTGGAGCCAACCTTGAAGTTCAAGCTAGAGGTCGGCTAGGCTAGGTCTAGTTTTTGGGGCTTGAGTTCTAGGACAAGAGTTGAACCTATTTCATGGCATGGATTGGTTCAATGTCTTGTATAGGATATGATCACATCATTCTTTACTGCTTTTATTATTATCTGCAGAAGCATGCCTGAAATGTTTTACCGTTATGTTATCACCATAGGATTGTATGCCTGTAATGATAGACATAAGATAAAACTGAGATGATGAGACCTTAAACAAAAACCCTCAATTAAAATATCAAGTCTGGTGGCCTTCTAACGCGTAGCCCTCACTAAGATATCGATCAGTGGAGTTGTGAATTGTTTCCCACCCTCGTGGGACACACCCACTTATCTTTAGAAAGTGCGTGGTGGCAATGGTTTCCCCAGTCCAGTTTTAACCTGGGCGTGCCTTCGCAAGGAAACTCGTTGGCCCCGGGCATAACGGTTAGGAATGGACTTGACTAGAAGTTCACATGTGTTGGGCACATGGTGAAAGTCTAGAGGCATCGTTGAGAGGTAAAGGTTTCATGTTGTATCCAGCCCTCGCTGGACATGAAATGCCCAGACTGTCTCAACAAGGGGAGTTGCTTGGAGCAACCGGCCGGCGCGCCCATCTTAGGAAGCATGGGTTACTTTGTGCATCTCATCCCACCCTCGTGGGACGCGAAGCCTCATGTGAAATAAGGATCCCATCTCACTAGGAAGTTTTAAACTTCCCGATTGACTTTGTGGGTTGTCAATTCGAATTTAAAATAGTGAGAGCAGTAATCATTTAAAACAAAGTCCAGTTTAAATGATTCGAGGTAGTACTAATCTGCTGTTTCTTGGTTGTTGTAGAACAATGGCTGTGAACAATGGCAGATGGTCACTGCGATCTACCCTGGAAAGGGATAAGTTGGTTGGATCCAACTTAAAGGATTGGTATATGAACTTGAGAATTGTGCTCAAGCTCGAGAGGAAGCTATATGTCCTTGAGAAGCCAATTCCTGAGCCACTTCCATGCTTGGCCTCAGCGGCTGAGAAGGATGCTTATGATAAGCATCAAGCTGATACTTTGGAGATTGCACAATTGATGCTAACCAACATGTCGCCCGAGCTAAGAGGGCAATATGAATCTAAGAGTGCCTCTGAAATTATTTCTAATCTAAGGCAGCTCTTTGATGCATTGGTTGAGCTCAACCCTCCTAAAGTAGACATTCAGTGTGTTAAGCCCAAAGGCTTAACTAATACATTGAAAACAAAGATGGAAAGAGTCAGGAATAATAAGTGCTACTCATGTGGAGGACCACCTCACATGATAAAGGACATAGTACGACTTCAGAATGAGAAGAAGAGAGGCAAGGCTTCGTCTTCTAGCTCAGGTATCTATGTTACAGAAGTCAATCTTTCTACTTCTATGTCATGGGTATTGGATACCGCATGTGGAGCTCATATTTGTACAAATATGCAGGGGCTCAAGAAAAGTAGATCGGTGCGGCTTGGAGAGATTGACCTGCGCGTCTGAAACGGGGCACAGGTTGCTGCTGTTGCTGTAGGCGTTTTGACTCTCTCCTTGCCTTCTGGACTTCAATTAGAACTAGATAATTGCTTTTGTGTACCTTCACTTACAAAGAACATTGTATCCATTCCTTGCTTAGCAAGGAAAGGATTTAAATTTGAAATAAATAAGAACTCCTGTTCTTTTCATTTGCAAATATGTTCTATGGGAATGGTACTTTGTGCAATGGTCTATATATCTTGGATATGGAAAGTTCTATTTGTAACATAAGCAATAAAAGGACCAAACTGAATGGTTCAGTTGGTGCTTTCCTATGGCACTGTCGATTAGCCCATATAAACAAGAATCGCATCCAACAACTCCATGCAAATGGATTGTTAGATTCAAGTTCCTTGGAGGAATTTGATACTTGTGAACCTTGTTTATTAGGGAAAATGACAAAGGCGCCCTTCACCAAGATTGGTGAGAGGGCAGAAGGTTTATTAAATCTCATACATACTGATGTGTGTGGGCCCTTCAATAAACAAGCCAGAGGAGGGTACAACTACTTCATTACCTTCACTGATGACTTCAGTAGGTATGGCTATGTCTACTTAATGAGACATAAATCTGAATCCTTTGAGAAATTCAAGGAGTTCAAGAATGAAGTAGAGAACCAGCTTGGAAGATCCATTAAAGCTCTTTGATCAGATCGAGGTGGAGAATACCTGAGCGGTGAGTTCTTCGACCATCTGAGAGAGTGTGGGATCATATCCCAACTCACTCCTCCTGGAACACCTCAATGGAATGGTGTGTCTGAAAGGAGAAATCGAACTCTATTGGATATGGTTCGATCTATGATGAGTCATGCAACTCTACCTTCATCATTCTGGGGGCATGCATTAGAAACAGCTTCTCTGATACTGAATAATGTTCCATCTAAGAGTGTCTCCAAAATACCATATGAGATGTGGAGTGGGAGACGCCCTAATCTCGCATTTATCAGGATCTGGGGATGTGAGGCTTATGTCAAACGTCAGGATTCTAGCAAGCTAGAACCTAGATCTGATAAGTGTGTGTTTGTGGGGTATCCTAAGGAAACTAAAGGATACTACTTCTATGTCCCAACCGAGAACAAAGTTTTTGTTGCTCGGGGTGCTGTCTTTCTAGAGAAAGAATTTCTTATGAAAGAAGTTAGTGGGAGGAAGTTTGACTTGGATGAGATCCAAGTGCAAGCACAAGACAAAGAGATGGAATCTGAGCCACCTGCACCGGTTGCTAGGCAACCTGAGGCTCAGACACAGGTCCCGCGTAGGTCTGGGAGAATTCGTCGTGCACCTGAAAGGTATGGGTCGCTACCGACCCAACACGATGGGATCTTCATCATTGAGGATGAACCCAGAACCTATGATGAGGTGGTCAGTGGACCGGACTCCGAGAAATGGCTTGACACCATGTGATCCGAGATGGATTCCATGTCGGCTAACCAAGTCTGGGATTTGGTTGAGCTGCCTGATGGGGTAAAACCCATAGGGTGTAAATGGGTCTTCAAGAGGAAGACAGACATGGATGGCAAAATAGTTACCTATAAGGGTAGACTAGTGGCTAAAGGATTTAAACAAGTCCATGAGGTGGACTATGATGAAACCTTCTCGCCCGTTGCCATGATTAAATCCATTCGGATTCTGCTTGCTATAGCTGCATATCATGACTACGAGATATGGCAGATGGATGTGAAGACAGTGTTCCTTAACGGGAAGCTAACTGAGGATGTGTATATGACACAACCTGATGGCTTCATCCATCCTGCAGAGGCTAATAAGGTCTGCAGGCTGAAGAGATCCATTTATGGATTAAAACAAGCATCTCGAAGTTGGAATCTTCGATTTGATGAGGCCGTGAGAGATAATGGCTTTATCAAAAGCGAAGATGACGCCTGTGTATACAGAAAATTCAGTGGGAGCTTGGTGATTTTTCTGGTCTTGTATGTTGATGACATACTGCTCATCGGAAATGACATCCCTAGTCTTCAAGCTGTGAAGACATGGTTGGGAAAGTGTTTCGAGATGAAAGACTTAGGGGAGGCCGTCTACATTCTAGGCGTGAGGATCTACCGGGATAGATCCAAGAGGCTTCTGGCCCTTAGTCAGAGTACTTACATTGATAAGGTACTGGAGAGGTTCTACATGGAGCAATCCAAGAAAGGATACCTTCCAGTAAGACATGGCCTTACTCTCTCAAAGAGCCAGTGTCCTACAACGCAGGCTGAGAGGGATGACATGAGTCGAATTCCTTATGCTTCGGCAGTCGGATCGATCATGTATGCAATGTTGTGTACTAGACCAGATGTGGCATATGCTGTGAGCATAACCAGCCGATACCAATCCAATCCAGGTCTGCAGCACTGGGTGGCTGTGAAGAACATCCTAAAGTATCTGAGAAGAACTAAGGATCTGTTCTTGGTCTATGGGGGACTGGAAGAGCTCAGTATGTAGGGCTATACTGACGCATCGTTCCAGTCTGACCCTGACGACTTTAGATCGCAGGCCGGCTATGTGTTCAAGATAAATGGAGGCGCTGTATGTTGGAAGAGCTTCAAGCAATCCACCATAGCAAATTCTACAACCGAAGCTGAGTATGTGGCTGCTTCTGAGGCAGCCAAGGAAGCTGTTTGGATAAGGAAGTTCTTATGAGATCTTCAAGTGGTACCTAGTGCAATGGATCCCATTGAACTCTACTGTGACAACAATGGAGCAATTGCACAAGCCAAAGAACCACGGTCTCATCAAAGATCCAAACACATACTCAGAAGATTTCACCTGATCAGAGACATCATTGACAGAGGTGATGTCAAGATTAGCAGAGTAGACACAGAGAACAATCTGGCAGACCCGTTGACCAAGGCTTTGGCGCAGCAGAAGCATGATGGCGATGCTAGAGATATGGGGTTGAGATTCCTCAACTTCTAGGTCTTAGTGCAAGTGGGAGATTGTTGGTGTATATGCCCTAGGACCTAGTTTTGGTCAACTTATGTACTACTTGACATTGATATTTATATATCATTCTGACATTATCGTTATCATTATTTGTCTACACCTGCGATTGTGTACTTACATGATAATGTCCCTAGAGACAGATTGGATCTGTGCTCAAATAATTATCCCCAGTCGATGTACCTGAGTGGATATGGGACAGCTCTGGTACTTGAGAGACTGGTATGTGGGCTGGTTAGGCACGTGGTGCTAACGCAGACACATGGGTATATCATTGAAGGATATACTGGATAGACCCGCTATGAGGCTATGACTTGGTGTCATGAGTTATCCTCATAAGTGACAGGAGATGCATTGATCCCTTGACTTGAGGTCATTGATCATTCTATATGGTTAGGGACTTGCTTTGATACAACCTAACACCTTGCCGTAGCTGGGAGGTCATAACGGTTGTTATTGAGCATGTCACAACCCATATGAGAAGATCAATGGACAGACATAGGATTTGCCCCTTCCCTAGGGAAGTATGATATCCATGGAGCTCCTTTATGGTTCTATGACTGAGAGTGTATGGCCATACCCAGGTGAGAACCTGTTTTAGTCATAGCCATGTGATTGGATGAAAACAAGTGGTGACACACTTGTCCAATCGGATATCAGTTCGGCAAAGAGACTGTAATGCATCTGTACCTAGTTGCGATGATGGGGATGTCGATGTCGATATCCATTCCAATGACCTGGGTAGCAGCGATACACTGCTAGGTGCCACTCACTGCTTGTCATGACCTCTGGTCAGCACTGCCAGCGTCAGAGGAACCTACAGGGTCGCACACCTTGATACTTGAGTTCTCGTATTGATCGGTAAGCCTTATGATCGAGTTATTGGATAACTCGGATCTAATTGGGAGATTTCATCAGCGCCAATGGGCCTGATGAGATGGAAGAATATTATTGGAGCCAAACTTCATTTTTGGCAGGTTGACCCGTATTTGACCATGGTTGGTCACATTTGGATTAGGGTTGCATTGGATTGGATCCAAGTGCTTAATCAACCCATGTAATGAAGTTTGGGCTAGCTCATTATCCAATGAGGCCCAATAACAAGTTCACATGGAGAGATGAGAGGATAAAAGGGTATAATGGGGAGAAACATGAACCATTAAGCGCCTAGGGGCATAATGGGGTCATGTTGACGCCTTTGCTTCATTATGGAAGTAAAGGCCGCCTCCCCTCTCTTCCTTGGATGGAATGCATGCCTCTATGGCATTGCTTGGGGCGCAAGGCAAGGCCTTGGCGCACAAGGAAAGGCGTGGGACACAAAAGGAATGGTTGAATGAGAATTATGGAAATGTCTTGGAGACTTTCCTTGTCTCAAACCTCCTCATCCTAGCCATACACTTGTCATGATCCTAGCCCTTACCCTAACCGCCTCTTGCCCTATAAATGTGACCCTAGTCGCCCCCTCTTGAGGATGATCAATCCTTGAAGGCGTGAACACATCAAGAGGGCGAGAATAAGGGGCATTGGCGCAACCATTTTCTTCCATCAAACCCTAGCCGCAAGCTTCTTCCCTTCTTCCTCCTTTGGCGCAAGAGAAGTAAAGGCTTGGCGGCATTCTCCCTTCTCCTCTCTTCTTCATCAATTGGCGCTTCTACCTTGGAGGTGGCGCAAGCATTCAAGAAGAGAACTAAGGCTTGGATCTTCTTCCCGAGGCTAGTACCGGGCGTGGAAGAAGAGAACTCAAGAGATCCGTGTGTGTGAGACTGCAGAGGGCGCACACTTGGGCGCCTGCATCGGCATCGCTCTACATTGCTTTTAAGGTATTTCCTAACTCATCGTGTCGACTCCCTTGCTTGCAATCTTCACTGGGTTTTTGGGACCGGCCTGTTTCGGGGACATTCTTCCGCTGCGAAAAATGTATGTCTATAACTCTGAAAATTGTAAAATGTCCCCGGGGTTTCCCAACAAGGCCCACACACATCAGTATGTATGAGATCTAATAAACCTTCTGCCCTCTCACCAATCTTGGTGAAGGGCGCCTTTGTCATTTTCCCTAATAAACAAGGTTCACAAGTATCAAATTCCTCCAAGGAACTTGAATCTAACAATCCATTTGCATGGAGTTGTTGGATGCGATTCTTGTTTATATGGGCTAATCGACAGTGCCATAGGAAAGCACCAACTAAACCACTCAGTTTGGTCCTTTTATTACTTATGTGACAAATAGAGCTTTCCATATCCAAGATATATAGACCATTGCACAAAGTACCCTTCCCATAGAACATATTTGCAAATGAAAAAGAACAAGAGTTCTTATTTATTTCAAACTTAAATCTTTTCTTTGCCAAGCAAGGAATGGATACAATGTTCTTAGTAAGTGAAGGTACACAAAAGCAATTATTTAGTTCTAATTGAAGTCCAGAAGGCAAGGAGAGAGTCAAAACGCCTACAGCAACAGCAGCAACCTGTGCCCAGTTTCCAACGCGTAGGTCAATCTCTCCAGGCCGCACCGATCTACTTTTCTTGAGCCCCTGCATATTTGTACAAATATGAGTTCCACATGCGGTATCCAATACCCATGACATAGAAGTAGAAAGATTGACTTCTGTAACATAGATACCTGAGCTAGAAGTTAAGGCCAAGCCTTTCTTCTCCTCATTCTGAAGCTGCTTGCAGTCCCTTCTCCAGTGACCCTGCTCGCCACAGTGAAAACACCTCTGGTCCTTTGACTTCTTCGCCTTTTTCTTCAGTGCTTTGGTAGGACCTCTGGCACTGCTCTTAGCACGTGCCTTACCCTTCTTCTTTATCTTCTTGGTCGCAGGGACCAAAAGAACAGAAATAGGTTTGGTCTTACCCATCTCTCGCTCGGCTGTTTGGAGCATATTCATCAATTCCTCCCGTGTGCACTCAATCCGGTTCATGTTGAAATTAATAATAAACGGACTGAAGCTAGGGGGCAGGGAATGCAGAATAAGTTCCACAACCAGCTCGTTGTCTATGGCATGTCCCAGTCTCCTGAGATGATCCACATTCCCAATGAGTTTGAGAACATGGGGTCTTACTGGTGCACCCTCAGACAACTTACACCGAAAGACTGCTTTGGCGGTGTCAAATCTCTCAGTTCTAGCCTGAGCCTCGAACATCTGTTTCAGATGAGTGATCATCTGAAAAGCGTTCTGCTCCTCATATTGCACCTGCAGTTCAGGTGCTATGCTGGCTAGCATAAGACATGCAACCTCCAAAGAGTCATCCTGATGCTTTCTATAAGCATCGCTGTTTGCCGTTCGGGCATTAGGCGGAGGAGCCGCAGGAAGAGCCTGTTCAAGGACATACAGCTTCTTCTCGAGCTTGAGGACTATCCTCAAGTTCCGATGCCAGTCCATAAAGTTAGTTCCAACTAACTTATCCTTATCAAGGAGTGATCGCAGTGATAATCCGCCAGTGTTCGTAGCCATTGTTCTACAACACCCAAGAAGAACAGATTAGTACTACTTCGAATCATTTAAACTAGACTTGTTTTAAATGATTACTGCTCCCACTATTTTAATTTCGAATTGACAACCCACAAAGTCAATCGGAAAGTTTAAGACTTCCTAGTGAGATGGGATCCTTATTTCACATGAGGCTTCGCGTCCCACGAGGGTGGGATGAGATGCACAAAGTAACCCATGTTTCCTAAGGTGGGCGCGCCGGCCGGTTGCTCCAAGCAACTCCCCTTGTTGAGACAATCTGGGCATTTCATGTCCAGCGAGGGCTAGATACAACATGAAACCCTTACCTCTCAACGATGCCTCTAGACTTTCACCATGTGCCCAGCACATGTGAACTTCTAGTCAAGGCCATTCCTAACCGTTATGCCCAGGGCCAACGAGTTTCCTTGCGAAGGCACGCCCAGGTTAAAACTGGACTGGGGAAACCATTGTCACCACACACTTCCTAAAGATAAGTGGGTGTGTCCCACGAGGGTGGGAACCAGTTCACAACTCCACTGATCGATAGCTTAGTGAGGGCTACGCGTTAGAAGGCTACTAGACTTGATATTTTATTATGAGGGTTTTTAAGGTCTCATCAGTTTTATCTTATGTCTAACAATACAGGCATGCAATCCTATAGTGATAACATAATGATAAAATATTACATGCATGCTTTTAGCAGATAAGGAAAGCAGTAAAAGACGATGTGATCAAAGCCCTTTCAAGACATTGAACCAACCCATGCCAAAAGGAGGTTCAACTCTTGTCATAGGACTCAAGCCCCTAAGATAGACCTATCCTAGCCGCCCTCTATCTTGGTCTTCAAGGTTGGCTCCAAGGTCCTTCTCACATGGTTTAGCTCTCAAACCTTAAGGGTGGACCCCAAGGGTTCGGCCAATGCCATGGTCTTCCTCCAATGAGGATGCGCCATAATGCAAGAAGCCAAGTTAGCTAGCTCTCAAACCCAAGGGTTCGGCCATGCCTAACTTTCGCCACTAAGAAGGTTTGCGCCTCTTTCTTTGATGCTTGTTGCGCCACCATCCAAGGTATGCATGCGCCAAGTTCCAAGTACATGCGCCACCCTAATCTTCTTCTTAGTTAAAAGCAAAAAGAAAAGCGGCACGCAGGCCTCACGAGGATACATCACAGGCACGCAAAGGGGGGCTTGACTAATGATCACAACATCATGCACAATCAAGGTATTTACTCATGCAATTCTACATGCTCATGAAAAACATAAAATCTAAAATTTTACTTTTTCATAAAACTAGTCTCTTTTTCTCATCTTCTTCTCACAAATCTTTTGGTTAATTGCGATTTATTTTTCATGATGATTTCAGAGATCCTTTCGGCAGGCAATTTTGTCAGATCAAGAGACTTGGCTAGTCCGAAGACACAATGCCCGTCCTACTTGACAAAATTACGTGCGCCTTTAATCTTTAAATCAGACAAGAAAAATAGTCCAAAAATCCAAAAGAGATTGAAAGGATGATAGAAACAAGAAACCCTAATTTTTTCTACTTAGAAAAAATCGTTTGCCATGCATCATGCTATTTACGAAAATAGAGATATGGCATGTGAGCATGAAAGAAAAGCATAAAACATCGTTTGAGTCTTGCAAGTTGCTTTGATACCACTATTGGGAAACCCCGAGGACATTTTACAATTTTTAGAGTCATAGACATACATACATACATTGCACAGCGGAAGAATGTCCCCGAAACAGGCCGGTCCCAAAAACCCAGTGAAGATCGCAAGCAAGAGAGTCGACACGATGAGTTAGGAAATACCTTAAGAGCGATTTGGAGTGATGCCGATGCAGGTGCCCAAGTGTGCGCCCTCTGTAGTCTCACACACACGGATCTCTTGAGTCCTCTTCTTCCACGCCCGGTGCTAGCCTCAGGAAGAAGATCCAAGCCTTAGGGAGATGCTCCAATTCACTTGCGCCACCATGAGGAAAGGATGCGCCAAGAGAAGAAGGAAACAAGTCAAGACGCCAAGCACCAAAGCTCCTTGCGCCATGAGGAAAGGAGGGAGAAGCTTGCGGCTATGGAAGAAGGAAGAGGAAATTGCGCCCTTGCTCCTAGCTCTCGCCCCTCTTCTTGTGTTCACGCCTCCAAGAATCAATCATCATAAGAGGAGGCGAGAGGGTCACATATATAGGGCAAGAGGCGGTTAAGGGAAGGGCCAAGATCATGACAAGTGTAGGGCTAGGATGAGGAGGTTTGAGACAAGGAAAGTCTCCAAGACTTTACCATAAACTCCATTCAACCTATCCATAATTTCCCAAGTACCATATCAGCCCAAGACATGCCTTAGAGGCATTCATACCATCAAGGGAGAAAGGCTAGGCGCTAATTGCTTCCTTAATGAAGCAATTTTGCCACCCAAACCCCATTATACCCCTTAGGCGCCAATGAGGTTGGGCTTCTCCCCATTATACCCTTTTAGCCTCTTATCTCTTCATGAGAACTTGTCATTGGGCCTCATTGGATAATGAACTAGCCCAAACTTCATTACATGGGTTGATTAAGCACTTGGATCCAATCCAATGCAACCCTAATCCAAATGTGACCAACTATGGTCAAATACGGGTCAACCTGCCAAAAATGAAGTTTGGCTCCAATAACATTCTTCCATCTCATCAGGCCCATTGGCGCTGATGAAATCTCCCAATTAGATCCAAGTTATCCAATAACTCGATCATAAGGCTTCCCGATCAATACGATAACTCAAGTATCAAGGTGTGCGACCCTGTAGGTTCCTCTGACGTTGGCAGTGCTAACCAAAGGTCATCACAAGCAGTGAGTGACACCTAGTAGTGCATCGCTGCTACCCAGGTCATTGGAATGGATATCGACATCGACATCCCCATCATCGCAACTAGGTACAGATGCATTACAGTCTCTTTGCCGAACTGATATCCGATTGGACAAGTGTGTCACCACTTGTTTTCACCCAATCACATGGCTATGACTAAAACAGGTTATCACCTGGGTATGGCCATACACTCTCAGTCATAGAACCATAGAGGAGCTCCATGGATATCATACTTCCCTAAGGAAGGGGCAAATCCTTTGTCTGTCCATTGACCTTCTCATATGGGTGGTGACATGCTCAATGACAACCGTTATGACCTCCCAACTACGGCGAGGTGTTAGGTTGTATCAAAGCAAGTCCCTAACCATATAGAATGATCAATGACCTCAAGTCAAGGGATCAATGCATCTCCTGTCACTTGTGAGGATAACTAATGACACCAAGTCATAGCCTCACAGCGGGTCTATCCAGTATATCCTCCAATGATATACCCATGTGTCTGCGTCCTAACCAGCCCACATACCAGTCTCACAAGTACCATAGCTGTCCCATATCCACTAATGTACATCGACTGGGGACTATAGTTCGAGCACAGATCCAATCTGCCTCCAGGGACATTATCATGTTAGTACATATGCGCAGATGTAAACAAACATAGATAACGACAATGCTAGAATGATATATAAATATCAAAGTCAAGTAGTACATAAGTGGACCAAAACTAGGTCCTAGGGCATATACACCAACACGTTGATGTATTGAGTTGCATATATATAATGTCCCAGGAGTTTGGATTGGATCCATTCTCATAAGCTATCCCCAGACAAGGTACCATAGCAGATATGGGACAGCTTTGGTACATGTGAGACTGGTGTATGGGCTGGTTAGGTGCGGGGCACAGTAACGCAGACATACAGGTGCATTGGATGCACTGGAGTGATCCACCGTGAGGATTGACTTGTCTAGTCAACAAGTCAATCTCACATGCAAGAGGTTTGCATTGATCCTTAGACTTGAGGTATTCATGTCTAGATTTGATGATGGATATGCTTTGATACAGTCTTACGTCTCTCCGTAATTGGGAGACCAAAACGACTGTCATTGGGCATGTCATAAGTCACGTAGAGACATGGATGACCAACAGTAGGATTTGCCCCTTCTTTATTGGAAGCATGATATCCACTCGGGGGCGCCCCACCTTATTGGTGCATGACAGGAATGTGTGGCCACACTTGTTGAGTCATGACCAATGCATTGGATTGATAAACTTGAGACTAATCCAATGGCAGGATATCAGTTTAGGCAAAGAGATCTATAATGCAATGGAAATCCTCGTTGCTTGTTAGGAGTTGTTGCCATATGACTTAAGTCCTATGACATGGGTAGTAGTGATGTCTTGCTAGATACCTCTCACTACTTATGATGTTTACATCATTGCCATCGTCATAAGGATCCTACGGGGTCACACGCAATAGACTCTTGACGTTGCTTTAATCAGAAGCCTTATGATCAAGTTATTGGATAACTTGGATCAATTTGGAAGATTTCATCAGCGCCAATGGGCCTGATGAGTTGGAAGAAAGTTATTGGAGCCAAACTTCATTTTTGGCAGGTTGACCCGAAATTGACCTAGATAGGTCACATTTGGATTAGGGTTGCATTGGATTGGATCCAATGGCTTAATCAACCCATACCATGAATTTTGGGCTAGCTCATTAATCCAATGAGGCCCAATAACTAGTTGTCAAGAAGAGGTATAAGCAAATAAGGGTATAATGGGGAAGAGTTTCACCCCATTGGCACCAAGGGCATAATGGGGTGAAGTGGGCGCATGTTGCTTCACAAGGAAGCATTAGGCGCCTCCCCCTTTGTTCCTTGGATGGATAGAATGCCTCTAAGGCATGTCTTGGGCTGATATGGCTATTGGGCAAATAAGGATAGGTTGAATGAGGTTTATGGCAAAGTCTTGGAGACTTTCCTTACCACAAACCCCTCTCATCCTAGCCGCCCACTTGGCATGATCTGGGCCCTCCCTAAACCGCCTCTTGGCTTATAAAAGGGACCCTAGCTGCCCCCTCTCAATGGCTCGATTCCTTGGAGGCGTGAACATACACAGAGAGGCGTGAGCAAGGGTAAAGGGTGACAACATCAAGGTGGCGCAACCCTTCTTCCTAGTAGTGGCCGCAAGTCTTCTCCTTCATCTCCTCTTGGCGTGACTTGGAGAAGGACTTGGTGGTGCCACTTCCTCTTACTCTTCCTAAGGGCCGAAACTCTTCTTCTCCCTCTTCTCTTGGAGTGAAGAGGATAAGGAGTTGGCAGCTACTTCCTTGCACTTGGCGCAACTTCCATGAAGGTGACGCAAGAGAAGTGAAGGAACCCTAAGGCTTGATTCTCTTCCCGAGGCTAGCACCAAGCGTGGAAGGGAGCAATGATCAAGGAGTCGACGCATGGATACTTGTAGAGGGCGAGCACTTGATCGTCTTCAACATGGCTTCGGCAACTAGACAAACAAAAGAGGTACATCTCTAACACATCCTTGTGTCTTCTCTCTCGCATGGATCCTTGGGACCGGAATATGTTTCGGGTGTAATGATTCTTCCGCTGCGTCCTGGGACTGCAAAAATTTTATATTACACCCGGTATTCCCTAACAATATTGTTATTCTCATTCGATATGGTTGTATGATGATATTTTGATGATTGATATTCGATATGGTTGTATTATGATGATGATATTTATTTTTACTGTTTCGATGGGATTGTATGATGATTTGATATTCTGATATTTGATATGATATATATGATGATATATTTTGATGATTTGATATTGTAATAATGATGATGAGTTCACTCTTGATTCATACTGTTGATAACTTGAATGATTAATGATCTCAAATTCATGATTAAAGATATAGCCCTATCATGTCAAATTTATTTCTTCAATACATATTTGTCTATCGAGATATGACATTGATTGATGCATAAAATTTTGGGGAGATATATTATTTGAAGAATGAAATTTAAAAGTGAAACTTCCCTTTTGAATAAAATGAGTATATTAGTATGATTTGTGAATTTAGATCAATTGATCAACCTAGTTGAGGTTTAGTCTATTTTTGCTATTTGTTGGGAAATAAGAATCCAAGATCCATAAAAAAAAATAGTGAGAGACTCCCCTGCTTGGCACTATGTAAAATTGATAGAGGTACCTAAGACATGGGTTGAAGTCTATGCATGAAAAATAATGAGTGGTGAAAAGAATAAGACTCCTCTACTTGGCATTGTAAAATTGACAGTGGTACCGAAGAAAGAGTTGAAGTCAAAAATAAAAAGTATGTGTCTATGTGGATACATGCCGTCTATGCAAAGACAATGAAAATGCATGAAAAAGAAAAAGAAAAAAAAATTATGTGTGGAAAAAGATCTTGGAGACCTAATTCCTATAAACAAAATCATGATAGATTTAAATTGATACTGGGTGAAATCATGAGATTGAAAATTCTATCTATTATACAAGTTGCAAAGTTTTATTTGATTGAGTTGTGAATCTAGAAAATTGAGTTTTGAGGATGATATGTTTACTTGAAATTTTGAAAATCAATTAATAGAATTTTTCATTAACAAGTTGTATTTTAGAAATTTATTGAGCATGAGAAGGTTATTCTTTCAATCAAATTTTGATTTCAAATTTTGATTTTTGCTTGAGGACAAGCAAGGTTTGAGCCTTATGTGTTTGATGACACCGAAATATGTAGTATATTTTGCATCATTTTAGATACCTTTTCAGGCTAAATCGAGGATCTTTCTACTTGTTTTTATTCTAAATCCATCAAATATTGCAAAGTCTACTTCTATTTTAGTTTTTCATATTTTTCAGACAAAAAGGCACTATTTTAGGCATTTTCAAGTAAAATCAAATATATGGAAGAGTTCTCATCATCAAGAGGAGATCACCCAAGAAATTTCACGCAAATCGGAGCAAGCCAGCAAATTACGGTAGTGCCGTAATCTATTTTACGGTACCGTAATCCCAAATGGTACCGTAAAATCCGAACACTGCCGTAATTTGTGAAGATTTCCGAACAAAAAGATTTCTCGATTTTACGGTACCGGACGTAAGCAATATTACGGTACCGTATTTCGTATAGCGTCAGAACAGAAACCTTAGCCGATTTTATAGCACTGCCATAAACTAGTTTACGGGCCGTATTTTCCGAGACGACATTAGCACAGAAGACTCAAGAGATTTTACGGCACCAGCCGTAAACAATTACACGGCCGTAAAATCGGTTTTGAACGCGACGCCCAGGTCAATGTCCACGCCCGATCCTTGCGGAGATGATTGCGAACGATCCAGAAGTTTATATTCGATGCCGTAAGAAGCAAAAGGGGAGCTTGGAATGAGAGGATTACGGAGAGACCAAAGGCCCAAATTTTGATCGACCTTCGAGGGAGAAATCGCGATCCACGCCGCCGCCGAGGGTTTCGCCGCCGCGCTCGATCCAGACGACCTCCAGCCGCGATTTTTCTATCGAAGCATCGCCTGGTGAAGGAGACAACGTGCCGGAAGTTTCAGATCGAAAAGAGACAAATTGGAGAAGAAATCAAGGGAAGAAGGATCGCCACCACTATTCACGCCTTCTTTTGTAAAATACGGCTGTGAAATACTTCACAGCGTGCCGTATTTTCTAAAAACTCTTCCTTTTGTTGATTTTTGATTTTCTGAAATTATGGAATATTGTATTTCCTTCGCCATGCTAGCTTAAACTACTCTTGGGACATGGGGGAGTAGTTCACTTGACTTTTAATGATTAGATAACTTCTTTTTCAATATTTCATTGAGTTTGATTTTAGCATGATGATTTTGCTCATGTGATAATTGTGCTTAGACTCTCTTTAAGTTCATATTATTAATTATGTTCTTAGAATTTTCGCTTGAGACTGAAAGGTAATTGCTTGAGAATTTGGAACCCTAGAATTGCATGTTAGGACCCCTTCCTTAGGTTAAATCTATCTTGATATTTTCTAGTAAAATAATTGCCATGATTATAACATGAATCTATAGATCGAGTCTATTTGTCAAACGTGGAAATCTTGTGTGAAAGCAAAGATCGGAACGTTGGAGGTCCTTGAGCAAAACTAGTTGCGAGACTCGGATGCATGAAAGTGATCCTTGAGACTCCACTAGAGATTCTAGAGCTCGGATGCACGAAAGTGATCCTTGAGTTCATCCTTTGATAATATCTTCTTCATGATGAAATTGAATCAACGAAATCCTTATTCATGTCTAGTCATAAAAGTTTAAGTGAACGAAACCCTAGTCCCATCTTTTCTCTCTGACAATCCCGCGTTTAGTTACCGATTGCTATTCTCACGATCTCGACTTGCCTAGATAGTAAGAAATCAACTATTTAGTATTCGACAACGTAGGTCCCTGTGGATTCGATACTTTTTTATTACTTCGTACACCCGTGCACTTGCGGTTTAACAACAAGTTTTTGGTGCCGTTACCAAGGATTAGTCCAAGGTACACGCGTGCCAGATTTGTTGTGTTCCCTTTTGGGCTATCAACCGTACAATTGTGGGACGTGTCAGCAACATGGCCGTGATACGACCTTCGACTTAGCCAAAGACCATTTCTTCTGGCCCACTCTTCGTAAGGATGTTGATAGGGTCGTTCGCCACTGTGGCACATGTCAACGTGCCAAACCCTGGCCTCCTAACATCTGCCAGGGTTTGTCTTGAGGACCCCAACATGCACCTCTCTATTTTTCTGGATTATTGTGATATACTGAAAATTAACGGTGTGTCTTTTGATGCTATCAGGTTGCGATTATTTCCCTCCTCTTTAAGGGACAGAGCAAGAGCTTGGCTGCACACGCTACCTTCTGCTTCGATAAAAACATGGGCAGAGCTTTCTCATGCCTTTCTCTCCAAGTACTTCCCTCCATCCAAAATAATTCAGTTGCGGAATCAGATAACGAGTTTCATGCAGAGGGATGGAGAATCCTTATACGAGGCTTGGGAGAGATTTAAATAGCTCCAAAGAATGTGTCCATATCATGGAATCGAGACTTGGGTCTTAATCCAGACGTTCTACAGCGGGTTGGATTACAACACAAGACTTACAGTGGACGCAACAGCAGGTGATGCTTTAATGAATAGAAGAGTGGAAGATGGAATGAACCTCCTCGAGGACATGGCAATCAACCATCACCAATGGACATCTGAGAGAGGTAAATCTACCAAGAAGTCAGGTAATTATGACCTTGACTCTCTGACTGCTCTTACAGCAAAGATGGACAATTTGACTAGAAAGATTGATTCTTGGCCTGTTAATTCAATGAATGTTAACGCTATTTCTTGTGAGGTCTGTGGAGTTGCAGGTCATGCAGGGGTAGATTGTCAGGTAGAAGATGGACAGATGGCTACGAACCACTCTGAGCAATTGAATGCTGTTGGAAATTTCAACCCTAACAACAATCCATATTTCAGCACATACAATTCAGGATGGCGCAACCACCCGAACTTCTCATACCGAACAACTCAGCAGATGCAACCTGGACAAGTACCCTCACAACAAGCCCAGCCCCCACGAGGAAATTTTAGGTAGCCCCAACAAAATAATTTCAGACCACCGGGATTTCAGGCTAGAAACTACAATGCGCCACCACCAGAGCCAAGTCCAAATAATGATTCACAGTTGAGCAAGCAGCTTGAAGGACTGACATACATGATGAAGCTTATGATGACAAGAATAGACTCCCTGGAGACACACAACAAGATGCTGGAGAGTCAGCTAGCCTAGCAAGCTAGCTCATCTTCCAGAGTACCAGGCAAGCTTCCATCCCAACCAGAGGTAAACCCGAGGGAGCATTGCAATGTAATCTCTACTCGGAGCGGCAAACAACTGGAGGATCCAAAGATGCCGACCGATGACAGGATAGATGAGTTGACTACCGAGCCTGTGGGACCGCATTCAGATGCAACACCGGTGGCACTTGAACCAGCCGAAGAAGAGCGGCCCTATGTGGGACCGCCTGCATATAAGCCACCGATTCCTTTTTCACAGAGGCTTGTCAAGGCTAAATTGGACAAACAGTTCAGTAAGTTTTTAGAAGTATTGAAGAAACTTTATATTAATATCCCTTTCGTTGATGCTCTTTCGCAGATGCCGACTTATGCAAAATTCCTGAAAGACATCTTATCTAATAAGAGGAAGCTGGAAGATCAAGGGACCGTTGCACTTACTGAGGAGTGCTGCGCTATCATTCAGAATAAGCTCCCTCAGAAGCTTAAAGACCCAGGCAGTTTCTTCATACCCTGCCAGATTGGGGAGATGTCTTTTCAGAGAGCTCTGTGCGATCTAGGAGCAAGCGTCAGCCTCATGCCATTGTCACTTTGTAAAAGGCTAGACTTAGGGGATTTGCAATCGGCTAATATTTCTATACAGCTTGTAGATAGATCAGTGCGTCAACCAGTTGGTATTTTATAGGACGTACCGTTTAAAGTAGGAGATTACTTTATTCTTGTTGATTTTATTGTTTTGGAGATTGATGAGGATGACAGGCTCCCTATCATTCTGGGGAGACTTTTTCTTATTACTGCTGGCACTTTCATGGATGTAAAGAATGAGAAATTGTCCTTGAACATCTATAGCAATATTATTCAATTCGATCTAGTTGACACCTTGAAAAAACCTTCTTTTGTAGGTACATGCTGCAGCATGGACATTGTGGAAAAAACCAAGCAGGATGTTGAATCTCTCAGAAAAAAAGTGGACTCATTGGAATTTACCCTAACAAACCCCACCGAAGACACCAATAAAAGGAGTAAGCCGCAACCCAACGAAAACGCCAAGAGCTACAAAGCACGCACCAAGTTTTGACACGACAAGCGAATAGCAAAGAAAGAATTTCGTGAAGGGGATAAAGTACTTCTGTTTAATTCAAGACTTTGGCTATTTCCAGCAAAGCTCCGCACGAGATGGTCCGGTCCTTTTACAGTTCAGAAAGTTCAACTATACGGTGCCATCATAATTTGGACAGAACGAACTGGGAGTTTCACAGTTAACGAGCACCGTCTCAAGTACTATTTTGAAGATGAACGGGTCGAAAAAAAGGAAGTTCTTGCTCTTTCAGACCCCACAAATTTGACACCCTGACACCTGTTGAACTAGTTATTTGCCACCCAACTTCAATGAGTAAAGCCTTTAAAAAAAAAATAAAAATATATTTGATTCTTTTTGGCAATTCATTTAGTTTGTTGTTACGACAGGAATGTGCAATTTCTGGTCTTAATCTCGTGTCGGATACAAGAAGAAGTCATGTTACAATAAAGAATCACTCGAAAAGAGAGAAATCGGACAATCCATTGAGATGAACAAAATTATTTCAAATTAGGTACAGAGATAAGGTCCTCGAATAACAAAACATATCAAGCATTTGACCTCCAGAAATAAAGTTTTAAAACCTAGAGAAACTCACGGCTAATTATGAACTCTGCTTGAGGGGACTATTTAATCATTTATTTGGTTCCATGCCAAGGGTTTAAATTCATATTTCATCTAACGTTGAAGAGGCTTTAAACTACAGGTTTCATGTATGTGGAGATGTTGGACAATTCTACCTGATTGTCACATCATCCCTGCGGAAAGTTTTTTTATCTAAGTGCAACAAGTGTGAATTAAACCATGAATAATATATGCATAGTCAAAATTCCAGCTTATCATGAAGTGGATAGCTTGCTCATTATGACCGCTCATTGCAGTAAATTCCAGCCACAAAGCAATTTTTGTACCCAGATAGCTATGTTACATTAAAAAAAATTTTAATCAAGTGGCGTATGGTACATGAATACAAGCTGTGACATCAAAAATTGCATGATAACGAACTACTCTAATGATATGAGGACACATGTTTTCCAGAATCAAAAGACATAAATCAACCCTTTAGAAGTCTTGAAAAGTTCCTACAATGACAAAATCAGGAGATACTTTTCAGTGGAGTAGTTCACTTTATTATCCAAGTTTCATTTTTTACATCCTTCCCCATCATATCTTCGGCAAATATTTTTCTAAGCATATAAGACAGAAATTTTAGCCAAAGAAGGCTTCGCTACTATCTAGTAATCTGTTTTTCAATCAAAAAAGAAAGAAAGAAAATTTGCATGAAGTAAAAGTGTGAAGGGTTACTAGCTGGCGTTGGCATGGGTCTTGCTAGCTTACGAGTTTCATTAATCAGCTGCTGACTTAAATAGTTGATATTACCAAGAGAATAAAAATATGGATGAAGCTAGAGTCAAACCTGTATTGAGTCAAATTCTGGAAATTCTGGATTGCTACGTATAAGAATCACAATTGAATAGAGCTGGAAAATTAAAGGAAAAATTGGCACCGGCTAGTAATTACGTGCAAAGAATAATTATACAAGGAGGACAAACCATAAGTGACGAACCATGCGGATGTTCTGACCCACATGTCAAAATTGGACAGACGGTCAAAATTAATTTTGACCAAAAATAATGCAGGTTAATGTACACCAATAGAAGGTAGCAAATTCGGCATACCCAGAAATCCGGAAGTAATTTCCAATACGAGTAGCTACAGCTAAAAAGGAAAGAAGGGAAAATAACTGTGGTTGTGTGGCTGCGCGCAATATAAAGAAGGAGAAAATCAAAATCAAAGTGACAAAATTCTGCCGTTTAAGCACAATATGGCGGGAGGCAAAAAAGGAAAATAAATCAGCTGTAAAAAAGGAACAAGATAAAGAAATCGATTACGGATAAGGAAAAAAAAAAAAAAAAGAAAGAAAGAAGAAGAAAGTCTGACGCACAAAGAAAGCAGGAATATAGATGGCAGCAAGTAAGTAAAATCGGAATTGATAGAGAAGAGCGGTGATTCGGCAATAATAAAGGAAAATTATCAGAAATAAAAGTAATCAAATTAAATTAAAAAAAAGAAAAAATTTCAGCCAACCCTTATAAAAGAAGGGCAGAGGCGCATCAAAAAAAACATGCAAGACACGCATCACTCGGAAGGCTGACGGCTCAGACGACTCTCGTGCTCACGGCAGAACTCTCGGCTTGGAAGGGGAGACCAGCGATCCTCAACAAGGGTAAATCTTTAAGTGACAGAATCTGTTCCTTTCATAGATGTAGAAACAGAAATTGTAGTAGAAAGAAGCAGTAGCGAAGAGGAAGAAGTAGTTGTAAAGGAGAAGAGGTTGTAGTAAAAGAAAGGGAGCGGTAGCAAAGAAAAGAAGTGCTGTAGCCGTAGAAGAGAAGTAGTTGTAGTAAAAAGAAGTTGTTGTGAAGAGAAGAAGCTGCAGCGTGAAGAGAAGTAGTTGTAGTAAAAAGAAGTTGTAGTGAAGAGAAGTAGTTGTAGTAAAAAGTAGTTGTAGTAAAAAGAAGTTGTAGTGAAGAGAAGAAGCTGTAGCGTGAAGAGAAGTAGTTGTAGTAAAAAGAAGTTGTAGCGAAGAGAAGTATTAGTAGAAGAGAAGACGCTGTAGCGTGAAGAGAAGTAGTTGTAGTAAAAGAAGTTGTAGCGAAGAGGAGTATTGTAGCAGAAGAGAAAAAGAGAAGAAGCTGTAGCGTGAAGAGAAGTAGTTGTAATGAAGGGGAATATTGTAGCAGAAGAGAAGTAATAATAGAAGGAAAAAAGTTGTAGCGTAAAGAGAAGTAGTTGTAGTAAAAAGAAGTTGTAGAGAAGAGAAGCGCTGTAGCAGAAGAGAAGTGGTGGTAAGAAGTGCTGTAGCAGAAGAGAAGTAATAGCAAAAGAGAAATGGTAAGGGAAGAAGAGAAGCGTTGTAACAGAAAAGAAGTGGTAGTAAGAAGTAATAGCAGAAGAGAAGTAGTAATAGAAGAGAAGTAATAAAAAAAAAGAAGAGAAACGACAGTGAAGAAGTGCTGTAGCAGAAGGGAAGAAAAGAAAAGAAGTAGAGTGCTGTGGCAGAAGAGAAGTTGTAGAAAAGAAGAGGAAGAGTGCTGTAGCAAGAGAGAAGTAGTGGTAGAAGAGAAAGAAGTGCTAGCAAAGAAAAAGTAGTGGCAGAGGAGGATTTCCGCCGAAAAGGAGAATTACCGTCAAGGAGAAGAAATAGAAAAATATCAGTGTCAAGAATTTTTTTTTTAATCGTTATCTACGTGATAACAGAGAAGAAATAGTGGAGAGAAGCGGCGGTAAACGAACACGTTAACAAAAAAATATTCTACGTCTTAAATCCATATTTAAAGATCTTATTTCAAGGATTTCACGCATCCTTTATACACACGATTTTCTTTATGAAAGTCCAAGATTAAGGCCATGGGATTTTTCAAAATCAAATATCCAATAAGTCGCAAGATCGGATATTTTTCAAAATCAAATATCCAATAAGTCGTTAAAATCGGATATTTCTCAAAACAAATTATCCAATAAGTCGTAAGATCGGATAATTTTCTAATATCCAATAAGCCGTCAAGGCCGAATATTTCTCAAATCAAAATATCCAACAAATCATTGAGACCGGATATTTTCTCGAACCAAATTATCCAATAAGTTGCAAGACCAGATAATTTTCTCAAATATCCAATAAGCCGCCAAGGCCGGATATTTTCTAAATTTAAATATCCAACAAGTCGCTAAGACCGGATATTTTTTTAAATACCCAACATGCCATTGAGGCTGGGTAACTCCAAAAATAATATTCATTAAGCCGTTGAGGCCGGATATTTTTCCGAGTTTGAATATCCAATAAGCCGTTAAGGCCGGGTATTTCACAAATTTAAATATCCATTAAGCCGTCCAGGTCGGATATTTCTAAAGTAAATTAGCTGTCGCAAAACTCGATATTTGACTTATATAAGTCATTCAAACGGGCGGAGTTATTTCTTTCGTCATTTTTTTATTGTATCAAATCATGTACTTTTCATAATGTTTATGAATAATATTCTCAGTCTTTCTGTTATTTCATTGCGTAATATAGATCACTTAATCAAAGGTTCCCTAATTTTAGGGGTAATTAACAATGAGCACTTGCGCTTATTGCAAGCCAGAACCCATTAAACAAAAAAACTTATTAATTTAAGGTGAATTTAATAAGGTCATATTACATTTTAACATGTGACACTTTTTGACCCCACAAATTCTAGCACGCCCGGTGGGACCTGGCTTCTCCTTTCATCTTTGAGATCTATGTTATGTAACAACATCTCTTTTCATACATATGCTTATGTCCCTCTCGTCCCATGCAGGGTAATGGTGAAAAACATGAACATCTTTGTTGATGATGCATCAATCATCCTACACGGCGTGCAATTCGGCTCCATCTCGGAGAAGGACGTGGAATTCATCTACCTGCCATTCACAGACTTAGAGAATGTCAAAGGAAGGTCAATCTTTGCAGCTGAAACTAAGACATTACCGAAGAAGAAGACCCCTGCAACACTGGAACCCTCATTCGTCATTAATGAGGGCACATCTAATTTCCCTGCTTTTCTGAGCCCTGAGAAAATGAAAAAGCAAGAATGACAAAGGATCAGGGAGCAAAGGGCTAGACTTCTAAAACAAGGTCATGTGACACATCCGAAGAAAGTTTCACCAGTTCGTAAAGCCAAGACATTGCCAACCAACAAATTTGCGCCACTTTTATCCATTGAAAGAAATTCTAATATGATAAAAGGGGTACAGTTACAAAAGGTTATACAAGAAAAGACATACATAAAGCCAAGGTTTATCAATACACATCAAAAATCGTTATCCCAGAAAATTTATGATGTCTATAAAAAGGCTCAAACTGCTTTGAGGATAAGGGAGCAGCAATCTAAAGTAAAGAAGACGAGAAGAATGAAGAAAGTGAAAAAGCATGAAGTGCACATGGTGCATATGGTGGAGCATGCGAGAGAGGCAAACTCTGATTCTGAAAATGAAACACTCCAAAATATAACAAGGAAGGTCAGGGGTAAGAAGTTGGCTTCTATATTCGTTCAAGAACCTATTGGGTGATTTGAGGCAGGAGCTCCTTCAAAACAAGAAATCAGAAGAAGAAGAAGAAGAAGAAGAAGAGCCGTTCATGATCACCTCACCTAGAGATGAGGTTATTTTCGACCTGAAAAAATAGTTGAAGAAAAGGGACAAAGACATTAATGTCCTCATGGCTAAATTTGAAGAGATGACAAGTATCCTCGCAAGGACACAAGAAATGCTCTTGAAGCAAGAGAAGCAGCCACAACAACAAGTTAGCATCCCAACAACATCCTCTCTACCAATTCAACCAGACGACGACACTATCACATTGAGAAGGAAAGAAGTACAAGAATTGGTGATTGATCAACTTAAACATCTAGAAATTAACAAAGGTGCTCCAAGGTGAAGATGAGGAAGGTTCTATCCCTCAGAATATGATGCTATACCTTACCCTAAAGGGTACATAGTCCCGAATTTCAAAATATTCAATGGGACTAGGAATCCTGATCAACATTTGGCCTATTTCATTGCTACTTGTTGGAACACAGGAAGTAATGACGCTCTACTGCTACGACAATTCCCACAGAGTCTTTCAGGCGTCGCTTTCGAATGGTACTATTCCATAGATAATGGGGTCATAAATACTTAGGCTGATATGGAAGAGACTTTCCGTATGAAATTTGCTTCGGTCAGCGATAAAGTCACAATTGCCGACTTGGTGGTAGCAAAGAGGAAGAAAGATGAAACAATTCTAAATTATATTACAAGATGGAGAAACTTGAGCATTAAGTGTGAAAAACCCCTAGATCAAGTTCAAGCTGTGGATCTGTTGGTGACCAATATAGATAACTGGATGGCTCCATTCCTTTGCGGAAATAATATTTCCACCTTCCAAGAGTTAATCACTCAAGTAGCCAAACTAGAGCGGACACCCCAAGCCATCTCGAACATGGAAAATTCAAGATTCAAAAGGGAAGAGCCAAGAAGAAATGATCAAAAAGTTGCATACACCACTGTTGCTAGCAAAGGCAAGAAGGCAGAAGTTCACAATGCTAACACTCCCCAGAGAAATAGAATACCAACTTTTGGTGAAGACAGTCGAGGCAGGCAAGTAAACCTTGAAGACCGAATAAATAAGGTGTACTCTTTCAAAAGGGATAAAATTATGAAGATTTTTAAAGATGCTTTGAAGAACGGCTTACAACTACCTGAGCCCAAGCGCCCTGAAGAAGTTGACAAGACTAAGGATCCCTATTATTGTCCTTATCATCGTGTATTAGGGCATACGATAGAAGATTGTTATGTGTTTAAGGACTGGGTTAAAAGACAATACAAGACAGGGAGGTTAACATTATCCAAACAAGTACTTAATGATACCCCAACTGAACAAGCCAACATCATTGAAACAGGAGAGACAGGCTCAGCACCAACAGAAGAAGGGAAATGGGACACCGTGGTGTCCAAAAAGACAAGGCAGCTCTTGCAAAAGTTAAGACAGATGCCCGACATCATATGGAAAGACCCCTTGACACCACAATGCACATTGCCAAGCCCACACCCACTTGGGAATAAAAAGCAGCAGAAGAAGAAGAATAAGAAGAAGAAAAGCTCATCTTCAAAGAAGAAAAATAAAGAAGAAATCGCTCCACGAGCTGAGGCGAAAGGGAAAACTGACCTCCAGAAATACATTGATTCATTGGAAGACTATGAACAAGACATGCCTGAGCTCATAAAGCTTCAGCATTTTATCACTGAGGAAGTATGGAAAGAACTCTTGAAAGAGGAAGACGATGGAGAGGACTATGACGATGAAGAAAACTATTATGGAGTAGAATCTTGTAGAATGATGTCCGCCATTCCAGAATCTTCAAGGAAAGCTGAAGTTGAGAACCCACAACTATTGCAAGAGAAACTTGAAGAATTAATAAAATCAAAGCTAAGTCTCTTGGAAACATCGTTTTATCTACGACAAGATAGAGATGACTTCTTATAGCAATGGGCTAATCGATGTCGTCAATTAAGGAAGACGAAGAAAGAAATAGCTATCATAGACGCCGAGGCGCTTGCAATACAAGAGGCTCTCCACCCAAGCCAAAATGGGGGCATCATTACATTTGGCATAAATGACAAAACTTTCCGCATGAAAGTCATCAATGAAGAAGAAGATCTGCCAAATCCCTTTCCTCTCGACAAAGAAGAGCTGGAGATCCTCCTCCAATATGCAATAAAGTTTGGCTTGGAATTACCCTCTCCAATAACCCAAAGGGAGGCAGAATGCGTAGGCCATTGCATCTATTGTCCTTATCACAGAAGGATCTGGCATAAACTCGACGAGTGTAATGAGTTTAAATGTTGGGTAATGAGACAAGTAAAGATGGGTCGTCTAATCATAACTGAAAACCCTGAAGCTTTAGCTTCCATGAAAGTAGGCTTTTGCAATACAGTCAACCTGGGGAGCGACTCTGAAGAAGAATATTTGCCTACTTATTTATACAAAGAGGCGCCCACCACCCAAACCAATGAGCAAACGATTGAGTCTTGTCAAATGAATCTCAGGGGCGGTAAAGTTATAGCAAGACGTTTGACAGATAAAGAAAGAGAAAAGCTCAAAGGCAAACAGATTGAAACACAAGAAGCAGATGAGGACACACCACCTCCAGCAACAAAATCATCCCCTTCTGAATATAATATCATATCTCATTTGAGGAAGGTCCCTGCTCTCCTTAGCATTTATGAAGCTTTAATGATGTCCCAGGAATTAAGAGACGTCCTCAAACATGCCTTGCAGAATCCTCAAAAATTTCAAGCTTTATTCACGGATGTTGATATCAAAGAAGCATTGCAAGCCTATATAACATCATCTATCAGCTTCAATGATGACGACATGCTCTTAGGAACCTCGCAACATAACCGGCTGCTCTATGTGACTGGAAGCATCGATGAGACAAAGATCAATAGGATCTTGATTGACCCTGGGTCCTCCATTAATCTCTTGACTCTGCGAACCCTAAAAAGTCTCTATTTAGACGTTTTCAACCTGTCAACAGAAAAAGTTGTTATTCAGGGATTCAACAAGAATAGCCAAAAGGCCCTTGGCTCCATAGATCTTCCATTGCAGCTTGATGACCTGAAGACCGAAGTAAAATTCTATGTCATAGATACTGACACATAATATAAAGCATTATTGGGAAGGCCTTGGCTACACGACAACCATGTGGTCCCATCCACCCTACATCAATGCCTGAAATACTTAAAAGAAGGCCATGAGGAGCACATTGATGGAGACATTCAACCCTTTGCAGTTCACGAAGTCAAATATGAGGATGCGTGACATTTTATCGAATCAAGCAAGCGACCTTCGAAATCAGCGCCACAAAGCTCTCTAATCCCCAAATTGAAGAAAATGGCTTTGTCCACATGCCCTCATTTCGGCAGTGATTCTGAAGAGGAGTCAAGTGATGATTCAGCCCGTTTTTGTGATGTAATCGAGACTTGCGAAAGAACTGGCGCGACACAAAGTTTCACGTGTTGGGGAATGCCGGGTGTAATTTAAAATTTTGCAGTCCCAGGACGCAGCGGAAGAAGCATTACACCCGAAACAAATTCCTTTCCCAAGGATCGATGCGAGAGAGAAGACACAAGGATGTGTTAGAGATGTACCTCTTTTGCTTGTTTAGATATCGAAGCCATGTTGAAGGCGCCCAAGTGTTCACCCTCTACAAGTATCCACGCGTCGACTCCTTGATCGTTGCTCCCTTCCACGCTTGGTGCTAGCCTCGGGAAGAGAATCAAGCCTTATGGTATCTTTACTTCTCTTGCGCCACCTCCAAGATGAAAGCGCCAAGAGGAGATGAGAAGGAAGATGATGCCGCCAAGTTGCTTCCTTTCTTCTTCTTTGCTTGTGCCACCTTCAAGCAAGGTGCGCCTATGGCCAAGGAAGGGAGAGAGCTTGTGGCAAGGAGATGCCACCAAGCACTAAGAGTCCTTGCGCCAAGAAGAGAGGGAGAGAAAGAACTTGCGGCTCCAAGGAAGAAGTTTGCGCCAAGCCTTATTTACTTTCGCCCCTTGCACTCCAAGTCTCTCCAAGAGATATGTCACCCCTCCTTGATATTGTCCACACGAATCAACCACTTAGTGGGGCGACAAGGGTCCTATTAATAGGACAAGGGGCGGTTATTTCAATGGCTAGGATTATGCCAAGTGGGCGGCTAGGATAAATGAGTCTTGAGCTAAGGAAAGTCTCCAAGACTTTACCATAAACCTCATTCAACCTATCCTAATTTGCCCAATGGCCATATCAGCCCAAGACATGCCTCAAATGCATTCTTACCATCAAAGGCTAAGTGGCTAGGCGCAACATGCATGAGGAGTTTCGGCTAGGGTAAGGGTTTTGGGAGAAACTAGGGTTTAAGGTAAGGTAAGTCTCCAAGACATTACCATATACCTCTTCCCTATGTCCATATGCGCCTAGGAACTTCCCATAAAAGTTCTCAAGCCATATCAGCCCCAAGACTTACCTTAGAGGCAAGTATTCCTTCCAAGGAAGAAGGGCTAGGCGCCCTTTACTTCCATAATGAAGCAAAGGCGCCTCCCTCACCCCATTATGCCCCTAGGCGCCAATGGGGTGAGATTTCTCCCCATTATACCCTTTTAAGCCAATTCCTCTTCATGACAACTAATTATTGGGCCTCATTGGATAACGAGCTAGCCCAAACTTCATGGCATGGGTTGATTAAGCCATTGGATCCAATCCAATGCAACCCTAATCCAAATGTGACCAATCTAGGTCAATTTCGGGTCAACCTGCCAAAAATGAAGTTTGGCTCCAATAACTTTCTTCCAACTCATCAGGCCCATTGGCGCTGATGAAATCTTCCAAATGGATCCAAGTTATCCAATAACTTGATCCTAAGGCTTCTGATTAAAGCAACGTCAAGAGTCTATTGCGTGTGACCCCGTAGGATCCATATGACGATGGCAATGATGTAAACATCATAAGTAGTGAGGGGTATCTAGCAACACATCACTACTACCCATGTCATAGGACTTAAGTCATTATGGCAACAACTCCTAACAAGCAACGAGGATTCCCATTGCATTACAGATCCCTTTGCCTAAGCTGATATCCTGCCATTGGATTAGTCTCAAGTTTATTATCCAATGCATTGGTCATGACTCAACAAGTGTGGCCACACTTTCCTGTCATGCACCAATAAGGTGGGGCGCCCCGAGGTGGATATCATGCTTCCTCGGAAGGAAGAGGCAAATCCTACTATTGGTCATCCATGTCTCTACGTGACTTATGACATGCCCAATGACAGTCGTTTTGATCTCCCAATTACGGAGAGACGTAAGACTGTATTAAAGCATACCCTTCATCAAGTCTAGACATGAATACCTCAAGTCTAAGGATCAATGCAAACCTCTTGCATGTGAGATTGACTTGTTGACTAGACAAGTCAATCCTCACGGTGGATCACTCCAGTGCATCCATGCACCTGTATGTCTGCGTTACTATGCCCCGCACATAACCAGCCCATACACCAGTCTCACATGTACCGAAGCTATCCCATATCTGCTAAGGTACCTTGTCTGGGGATGCTTATGAGAATGGATCCAATCCAAACTCCTGGGACATTATTTATGCAACTCAATACATCAACGCAGGTAGAGAAGTCTGCATAATAACGACCATGCCTATATAAAGAGTAATAGTTCTATCAAAGTACATTCAACCAATGCCTGACCATGTCCATACATTGGTCTTTAGGGCATATACACCAACAATCTCCCACTTGCACTAAGACCAAGGACAACTGATGTTTAGTCAGTTCCAATGTCTCTAGTATGACCCATTTAGCTTCCGCTGCGCCAGAGGCTGGATCAGTGGGTTTTTCCAGATTGCTATTTGTGTTTATTTTAACAAATTTGATCATCATCCTTATCCATGATCTCTAAGATCAGATGATATGCTGCAGTACATACTTGAGCATTAAGTTCCTTCTCTCATGCTATGGTCCCAGTAAGAACTATACTGGACCATCAAGCACTATGAACTAGATCAAGTTCAAATGAATGAAGCTGCCTCCTTGGCTGCCACAAGGAGCTGCAATGTACTCAGCCTTATTTGTAGAATTTTTGCCACTTTGGTTTGCATAATGCTCTTTCAGCATACAATCACCATAACAAGGCAAAGCACAAATCCTGGCTGTGATCAATAGTCACTAGACTGGAACGAAGTGTTAGTGTACCCCAGTACACAAAATTCTTTCCTGTCTATCATAGACTAGACTCCAATCCTTTATACTTCCCAAGTATATGTATAAGGATTGCTTTCACAGCTATCTAGTGTCAAACACTAAGATATGATTGAAACTTGCTGGCTATGCTTCAAGCATTTGCCAGAAATGGTCTTCAAAGCATGATCCATCCTACATACAATGTATCAGGACTTTGGACCCATGTTAATACTCTCCAGCTGTGCCATAGGACACAACATCTTTGAGAGACTTAGACCATATCTTCCTGGAAGGTATCAATATTCGGAATCATCCAATATAATCCTCTCCATAAACTCTTGGATGAACATAGATTGACTAAAGGGCAATGACTTTCTTGGATCTCTATAGATCCTCATGCCTAGGATGTAGGCATCATTCCCTAGATCATTCTTCTCGAAATACATATCAAACCTTTTCTTCACCATGTGAAGAGCTGAGATGTTATTCCATGTGAGGAGAATATCATCAATCATCTAGACAAGAAATATTATTAATAAGGTGCTCCCACTGATCTTCTTGTAAACACAGGCTTTTCAACCATGCTTGCATCATGCATATCTATATGGCCTTGATATGAGAACCTTCTGGCTATTTCCCTATAGATATCTTTTTCAGATGTCCATGCAAGAAAAGCAGTTATCATAACAACATGCCATAATTGATCATGCAATTATAACAAGCAGATCCCTAATGGACTTAAAGCTCAGCTATTGGTGAAAATTTCATCATTATCCACCCAGTGGATTTGCCTGAAATTATCGTTCACTAGCTTGCCTTTTAAGGTAACAATGTTACCTTCCATGTCTATCTTCCCAGAAGATTTATTTTATAGCCTGTGGGAGTTACCCCTTTTGGCAGCTCATCCAAGTCCCAAACTTGATTAGCAGACATGGAGTCTATTATGGTTTTCATGGCCCTTAGCCATTTCTTGGAATCTTGTCCACCGACCGCTTCCATTTCCTCATAAGTCTTAGGTTCATGCTTGATGAAAAATTCGTCATGCCCAGCATATCGAATCGATCCAGACTTATGTTATTCCTGTGTTACTTAAACCTCAGGTTGACTTTCAACCTGTATGTGAGATTTTGCTCTCCATCTGTGTCTAATTATATTGTGGTTGATTCTGGACCTTGTCCAAATCAGATCTACTCCCACTGGCTTCTTTCAAGAGAAATACTTTCTCAATAGAGACAGTAGTTTGAGCAACAAATATTTTGTTCTCCTTGGGATAGAATTAGCACTCTATAGTGCACCACAAACACATACTTTTTGAATCACTGCACATTACATTCCCAATTCCATTGAAGAAATGGGATATTTGCAGTTCTTAACTCAAAAGCTAACTTAGACATTTTCTTATGGAGTAGCAGTACTTCTGTTTGCATGGCATCATAGTAGTATATTTGCATGACTACTCAAAGATGGAACCACATCCAATGTGTTCCTTTTCTTTCTTTGAAATTCACCACACAGTGGTGAGCTAAGAAAGCTGTGAGGTTACTCCACACTTCTTAGGACAGTCATCAAATTCTCCACTAATTATCTTGATCCAATCAAGGTGCTTTAATAGATCCTTCAATTTGACTCAATACTTCATTTGTGAACTTCTTGGATTTTTCCAAAGTTCTTGGGTTGCGTAAGGCATACCCACACCTAAATGAAGTATATATAACTCCTCTTAGAGCTTGCTTACATGGGCCTACTTACATTTTGTGTATTAGATCCAACAAGCCAACAGCCCTTCCATGAAGGCAGCATCTGTCATATTGTTCCTTTGAACTAGGCTCACATGTATCATAATCCTGAAAGGATAATGATCCCAATAGTCCATGGACTTTTGGATGTGACCATTGTTCTATGGTTCAAGAGACAATGCTATAAGAGGAATTTTATTGAATCATTAGATCTGATCTTGTGTTACATATAGAACCATAAACTATTGTCAATTGTATCACTTCAATAGAACATCTTAGATTAAAGAAATATTATTTATTATTTCAAACTGAAGTCCTTTCCAAAAGGAATGATGTTCTAATACATAAGCTGATATAATAATAGCAAAGTTCTATATAAAGTCTTCAAGGCAGTGAGATGATATCAACAGCAGCATCCAATGCTCCGTTCCTAACCCGAGAGTCGATCCCATCAAGCCTCCTCGTCCTACTTCTTTTGAGCTCCTGCACATGTAAAACATATGTGAGCCTCACATACGGTACCCAGTACCCATGAATAAGAAGTAGACAAAAGACCTCGGTAACACAATACCTGAAGCAGATGGATTACATCCCTTCCTCTTTGCCATGCTCTTCTTGGCCATCAATCCTCTTCGAAATACCCATGCATTCCCAGTCTTCCGAAGTATTAGCTTCGAAGATATAGAACCATGGTCTTTCTCAGATTCAGGCACACATTCTGAAGATCCAACAGAACTCTCCTGATCATTGTCTATAGAGGATGGTGTGAAGAGACCTTTGAGATGTATGATTAGATCATAGATCCCCATCTCATCACATTCAACCTTGACCTCTGGGGTCATGCACTCTAAGACAAGAGCAGTGTACTGTTCGTTATCTTCACAATGTTCAAGATAGACATTCCACTCCCAATCATTAGTGAAATACACACTGGGCTGGGATGGAGGTCTTTCAAGAAGATGCACCTTATTTTCTTGTTCCAGTATTTTGGACAAAATCTTGAACCATTTTGTCCAATTTGTCCCATCCAGTTTAAGTTTATAAAGTTTCAATCTTAGATCAGGAGATGCCTTCTACAATAAGCAAATAAGTAAAATAAGTACAATGATAAAGCATTTAGTAAGGACTTTAAATTAAATGCTATGCTCCCACTATTTCCAATACAAGTTGAGAACTCTCTAACTCAACATGGAAATAAGTGAGTAGGATCCTAATTTCACATAAGGTCTCCGCGACTCACGAGGGTGAGTTGAGATGCACAGAGAGTCTCATGCTTCCTTAGGTAGGCATGCCAGCCAATTGTGCCATGCACAATTCCTCTTAGTTAAGACAGACTAGGCGCCCTGTGTCCAGCGAGGGCTGGATACAAAACCCTATCCTCTCAACAGCTGCCTCTAGTATTTCATCATGTTAATGACATATGAAAAACCAGTCAAGTCTGGTCCTAACCGTTATGCCCAGGGCCAACAAATTTCCTTGCGAAGGCACGCCCAGGTTAAAACTGGACTGGGGAAATCATTGTCACCATACACCTTCTAAAGATAAGTGGGTGTGTCCCACGAGGGTGGGAAACAGTTCACAACACCACCGATCGATAGTTTGATGAGGGCTACGCGTTAGAAGGTTATCGACTTGATATTGTATTGAGAGTTTTTGCATGTTTTTATTCTTTTCTAGCATGCAGTTTTCCTATAGTTATTGCAGCAAAGGAAAAACATCACAGGCATGCTATGGACAAAATAATAAACCATTACAGGCATGCTATTTTTGGTCGATATGGTCATAGCCCTTTTCATACACATAACTTGTCACGAGCCATGTGACATGTTATTGTGCATCCAAGGGTTGCGAGTCCCTAAAGCAAATCAGCCCATGCCAGAAGCCGAAAGCATGTGTCCTTCCTTCAATCGCAAGTCCATCACCACGCTTCCAAAGCTGGCGCCACTTCTGACTCCAATTGAAGAAGGCTCCTTGTTGTCTTTGATGAACCTTAACCTATCTCATGTAAACAATTCTACATCTATTCTAAGGAAAGATGAAAATTTTACATCAAGAAGGGGGGAGAACCACACGCAGGTGGTAGAAAGATTTTACAAGCATTCATTACAGGTGGAAACATGCTTCCACATCACAACACAGGAGGGCACTCGCTATGACCATATCAACCCAATCAAGTGGCGCATGTAAAATTTGAAAATCCGAAAAAATCAAATTTTAGCACCTTATGCGCCAATATCATCCAAGGCACTCTCTTAACCAATTCCATGCCAAAATTTAGATCAAGTTCCATGATGATTTCATAGACCCTATCGGCTGGCAGTTTTGTCAGATCAAGAGACCCGGCTAGTCCGAAGACACAATGCCGGTCCTACTTGACAAAACTTACGTGCGCCTTTGGTCTTAAATCAAGCATAAACACAATCCAAGTTTCGGCCATAGAGTTGAGAAGAGAAGATTGGATGAAAACGCTTTCTACGTGAAACGCGCATGGATAGAAGAAAAATTTTCAAAAAAATTTTCACACAAGCAAATGTACACCTTGTGTTTCTCGCAAGTAGCTCTGATACCACTGTTGGGGAATGCCGGGTGTAATTTAAACTTTTGCAGTCCCAGGACGCAGCGGAAGAAGCATTACACCCGAAACACATTCCTTTCCCAAGGATCCATGTGAGAGAGAAGACACAAGGATGTGTTAGAGATGTACCTCTTTTGCTTGTTTAGATGTCGAAGCCATGTTGAAGGCGCCCAAGTGTTCGCCCTCTACAAGTATCCACGCGTCGACTCCTTGATCGTTGCTCCCTTCCACGCTTGGTGCTAGCCTCGGGAAGAGAATCAAGCCTTATGGTATCTTTACTTCTCTTGCGCCACCTCCAAGATGAAAGCGCCAAGAGGAGATGAGGAGGAAGATGATGCCGCCAAGTTGCTTCCTTTCTTCTTCTTTGCTTGTGCCACCTTCAAGCAAGGTGCGCCTATGGCCAAGGAAGGGAGAGAGCTTGTGGCAAGGAGATGCTGTTGGGGTATGCCCTTAAGGCTAATGTTTGAGGCCTTGGGATTGTATAAGTGTCATGTAATAAACTCTTTAGTTTATAAAGGCATGGTTATTATTCAGGTTGCTACCTTGTCTGCTGTAATAAGTGTACTTCTGAATAATGTCTCAAAGCTGTTCAGCTAGGCTGACAGGCTATATGTCCTTAGTCGAGATATCTTGGTGAACATGAGACAACCTTGATATGATTGAGACTAATATGTGTTCTAATCTTATAGGATGCTTCGAGCATGGAATAAGATGTAGACTCATGGGTACATTGGATGTACTGGACAGACCCTTCTAGGATATTCAATTGCTTGTCACAATGTGAATATTCCTTGATTGCTACAAGTGACACATGTCCTCTGACTTGAGATCACTTGTGTTTCTAAATGATGACTGTCATTGTTTTGAGGTAGTTCAATATCATTTGAAAGATAATGATCATAGACTATCTTGCATAATGATCATGAGTCAGGTTAGGACACTAGTGATAGACATAGGATTGTCGTCTCCTTGTTTAAGGAGTGTGGTGTTCTAAAGGGCCCCCTTATGAGATGATTGAGATAGTGTATGGCCATACCCAGATGACTATGTGCATCTGATCTAATCATGCTCAACATATTGGAATTACAGGCTTGGCACGCTTGTCCAATAAGAACATCCAGTGGCAAAGGACACATGTATGCCTCGTGAGTTTGATTCACACTTGTGCTATGGTTTGGGAGAAGTCTTGGAAGACTCTTTCCTTTATATCGGGAGACAGTGATGTGTTGCTAGATACCCCTCACTGGTCGTGATAACGTAAGTTATCGTTACCGACATTTAAAGGAAACCCTCAGGGTCGCACAATTTGATGATATGGCTTACTTGAGTCAGATCGTATGGACTGGATTCTTTGAGTTCAGATTAAAGGGGATTTAATCTCTGATTGTAAGTGAGATCTGGTCTGATCATGTTTGATTGATTAGGGCTTGAGATCGGTAAGCTTCGATCGAGAGAAATGATGCTAGATCGGGGAGATCAGGGGCATCAGGAGATGAGTGGTTAGATCGTGAGCCTTAGGGTTCAATTTGGTCTAGACCAAGTGGCTTGAGCTATTTCGGTTTGGTTTGATGAACCAAATTCGATTGGACGATTTGGCTTGAACCGGTTCACAAATGTGAACGATTGGTTCAATGCCAATAGGCGTTTTTGGTTTGTCTTGAGCGCATGGCTTGATTGTCTTCCATTTATGGAAAGTCATCAAAGCCGGTTTTGCTTAAACGCCAAAACGCTTAAGCGTTGGTCTCTTGACGACAACGCCTTGATCCTTTTCGTTTGGTGGTTGACGAAAGAGGAAGACAAGGAAGTGGAGCTCTCGGCCATAGGGATTCATCTAATCACCCCCTTTCCATTCGACAAGATAGCTTGGGTGCCTTGCTAGCACAAGGGACGTCAAGGAAGTGAGCATCTTCATCTTGTGTGTGGACTTGTGGAGGAGACCTAACTTGTTCTCTTCTTCCAAGCCGAATTCCAAACCTATGGCGTTGGTATGAATCTCCCCTTGTTCTTATCAATCTATGATAGTTGAACATATGGCATGCAAAAGATCTTGAAACCCTTGCTTCCGCTTGCATAAATTTCATTGCGCCATGATTAGGGTTTTTGCCCCCCTCTCGAAAGGGGTTCCAACAATTGGTATCAGAGGCGTCTATGCATGCTATTATGTTTGCTAATGTGATCCATGTTTACATTTATGCTTAGATCTATGGTTGGTTACATGCGCAAGCTCATGAAAAATTTATGATGCGAAAACTTCATGCATGATGTTTGTTGTTCTAAGCCGCATGTATAGGTGCTTGTTGTTTGTTGTTGTCAAAGTTGCGCTCCCCCTTGAAGGGGACTCTACAAGTGTTGTTGTTGGCGCATGTTTGATTGGCGCTTCTTACATGTTGTTTTTGACAAAACAAAACATCTTGCGCGCCCATGAATTAGATCTAAGTTGCACCTATTGTAAACCCTTAGATGGGTTGATGGGGTTGAAAGCATCTTCTAGGTTAGATCCAACTAGTCTGATCAGACCATCTGACAGCCTAGATGGGTTGACCAGATAGCACCTGTGCGCAAGCACATGGTGGCTATAGGTTAACTGCATCAAAGGTGTGTAGCGAGGTCTGGTTGAGACAACCAGTGAACACTCTTGAGTTAGGCCCGGGGTCACACCCGCTTGCCAGAACTCTTGAAGGTTGTTCAGCCCTGGCGCATGCATGGTTGACCATTAGGTCAACTTGAGTCAGTTAGGACTCGGTGCATGCAAGGGCAGAGGATCTGACTAGATGGATGAGTGGATCCCCATCAATGGACCATTGTAAGGTTGTAGGACACCTAAGGAAATTAAAATTGATGCCATGGGTTTTCAAAAATTTTAATTTCATGTATGGATCACATGTTGAATTGATGCCTATGCTTGTTTATTTAATCTTATGTGGGTTGCCCTATTGTGTGCTGTGCTGGGGCCTGCGTGCCTGGATTTAAACTTGTAAATTATTTTGTGATCTGCGAATCACATTGTACTTAATTTATAATATGTAATTGACCTGCGAGTCAATCTTGTCTAGATAGATCAAATTGTATTTGATTAGACAGGAGCACAAAGGCACACATCCCAAGGGGCATTCAGCTGGTGGCGCACCTGAGGTCCTCTAGGAGCTAGAGCCCTGGGTTGGACCAGATGAAAGGGCAAAAGACCTATGAAGAGCAAGTGAAGACTTAAGTAAAATTAAGGTCTTACTTAGGGTTCATGGGCTTTTACCACATAAGATCATGTTTTCTATTTATTGCTTATATAATTAGAATTGCATGTGTTTATCTTCTGCTATAGCCATAGGATTTGCCTGATAGTAAGAAGATAAAAGACCGTTAAAATCCAACGCTAATATATCAAGCTCGTAAGCCTTCTGACGCGAAACCTCACTGTTCTGATTATCGTTGGAGCCGTGTTGTACCCACTCAGTGGGCACGTCCATCTATCTTTAGACGGTGCGGGATTACACCTGCGTGTTACAGAGTAGGGATTTATCCCTTCTCGTTGCTCAGCATAGCACGTGGTGGTCCAGGGAGTAGGTCGGGTCAGCTTGACCATGTAGGCTACATATGTGGCGCATATGGTAGCACATGGAGGCAGCCATCTGTGGGATCAGAGACTGTGTTGTACCAACTCAGTTGGCACAGTCTGCTGGATTGCCCAGATGAAGGGGAATCGCACGGGCTGGCGATTGGCAGGGACTGCCTACCAGAAATTAGTGCTTGTCCTCTCTGTGCATCTTATCTCGCCTGAGCGGGACGCGGAGACCAAGTATGAAATTTGGATCCCATCTCACTAAAAGAGTGCTACTCTTTCGGACTGTTTACTGGATTTTTCAGTCAGATAAAATAGTGAGAAAAGAATCTTTCTTAAGTCCTGGATTGATTCTATACATTGATACTGACCTTGCTGTTCTTGCATTGTTGTAGATACCTGCAGCAACGAACACCATGAGCTTCAATGTGCGATCCCTACTGGAAAGGGAGAAGTTTGCTGGGCCGAACTTCTCTGACTGGTTTGGACACCTTAAGATCGTTCTTAAGGCAGAGAGGAAACTGTATGTCCTCGAGACGGCGATACCGCCGCAGCCCGCTCCGAACGCCGCAAGGGCGGTTCGGGATGCCTATGAAAAGCACGTCAATGATAGCATTGATGTCGCTTGCCTGATGCTAGCGTCTATGACGCCACCGCTGCAGCGTCAGCATGAGGATATGTCGGCTATAGAGATTATAGCGAACCTCAAGATGCTGTATGCTGCACAGGCGAGGACAGAACGCTATAATCTGACGAAGCTCTTCTTTCAGAGCAAACTGGCTGAGGGGAGCCCAGTGGGAGCTCACGTGCTCAAGATGATTGGGCACAAGGAGGCTCTGGAGAAACTGGGGCATACCATCAACCAGGAGCTTGCTGTAGATATTATTCTGCAGTCTCTTCCGCCTTCTTTCGATGCGTTCATCATTAACTTTAATATGAACAAAATCGATTGTACGCCGGCAGAGCTGCTGAATATGCTCTTGACTACTGAGGAGACTCTGAAGGGAAAGCCTTCGACCTCTGTCTTGATGGTTCCTTCAAGGAACAAGAAGAAGGGGAAGAAGGGCAAGGCCCCTGTCAAGAGCTACAGCAAGGCTCTGAAACAGAAGGTGAAGCGGTCGAAGGACAACAGGTGTTTCCACTGTGGCCAGCTAGGTCACTGGAAAAAGGACTGTAAAGCGCTCCAAGGAGATAAGAGGGGAAGCATCGCTTCTGGCTCAGGTATATATGTGATTGAGGTCATGTTATCTTCTTCTATTTCATGGGTGTTGGACACTGCATGTGGAGTTCACATTTGTTCAAATGTACAGGAACTCAGGAGAAGAAGGCAGGTGGGACAGCATGAGGTAGACCTACGCGTTGGAAACGGGGCACGGGTTGCTGCTGTTGCTGTAGGAGACTATTTCATTTCTTTACCATCTGGCATTGTATTAGAATTAAACAATTGTTATTTTGTACCCAGTATTACCAAGAATATTATCTCCATTCCTGCTCTTGTCAGGAAGGGATTTTCCTTTGAATGCAAAATTTCAAAGTGTGTTTTATCTCATGATAATATTGTGTATGCCACTGGTTCAATTAACAATGGGTTATTCATGTTGGACATGGAATATTCGATACAAAATATTGATAATAAGAAAGCCAAGTATGCTGATGACAGCACCTTGCTATGGCATAGTCGTTTAGGCCATATAAACGAGAAGCGCATTAAGCGGTTGCATGAACATGGACTGCTGGGATCATTCTCCTATGAGGAGATTGATACATGCAAAGCTTGTTTAATGGGTAAAATGACGAAGTCACCTTTTCTTCAAAAGGGTCAAAGGACTTCAGGTTTACTTGACCTTATACACAGTGATGTGTGTGGGCCTTTCAGTAAACATGCCAGAGGTGGCTATCAGTACTTCATTACCTTTACTGATGATTTCAGTAGGTATGGGTATGTCTATCTGATGAGACATAAAAGTGAATCTTTTGACAAGTTCAAAGAGTTCAAGAATGAAGTACAGAATCAGCTAGGCCGAAATATCAAGGCACTTCGTTCTGATCGAGGTGGTGAATACCTGAGTCATGCATTTACTGACTATCTGAAGGAGTGTGGGATTATCTCACAGCTCACTCCGCCAGGAACACCGCAATGGAATGGTGTGTCCGAGAGGAGAAATAGAACGTTACTTGATATGGTTCGTTCTATGATGAGTCAGGCTACTCTTCCATACTCCTTTTGGGGTTTTGCACTGGAAACAGCTGCAAAGGTACTAAACCGAGTGCCATCCAAGGCAGTTTCTAAGACGCCATATGAGTTATGGTATGGGAAACAGCCTAGCTTGACATTTATCAGGATCTGGGGTTGCGAGGCTTATGTCAAAAAGCTCGCCTCTGGAAAACTGGAGAGCAGATCTGAGAAATGTATCTTTGTTGGTTACCCTAAGGAAACTAAGGGTTATTATTTCTTCGATCCCAAAGAGAACAAGGTTTTTGTTGCTCGGACGGCCATATTTCTTGAGAGGGAATTTCTTCTGCAAGAGGCCAGTGGGAGAGAAATAAAGCTGGATGAGAATCCAGAGGAAGGACAAAGTAGTCAAGCACAGTTGGATGAGCCTGAGCCAGTTGAACAGGTTATTGAACAACCTGAGGCTCAGATAACACGGGAACCGCGAAGATCGGGAAGGATCCGTCGACAGCCTGAGCGCTATGACGGAGTCTACATCATTGATAATGATGAACCCCTCACTTATGCGGATGCGGTCAGTGGACCGGAGTCAGCTAGATGGCTTGATGCTATGCGAGCCGAAATGGACTCCATGTCAGATAACCAAGTCTGGGATTTGGTTGATCCGCCTCCGGGAGTAATCCCTATAGGCTGTAAATGGATCTTCAAGAAGAAGATTGACATGGATGGTAACGTGGTTACCTATAAAGGCAGGCTAGTTGCGAAAGGTTTCAAACAAATCTACGGGATAGATTATGATGAAACTTTCTCACCTGTAGCCATGTTTAAGTCTATTCGGATTCTTTTCGCGATAGTAGCATATTACGATTATGAGATCTGGCAGATGGATGTGAAAACAGCTTTCCTTAATGGAAATCTGGATGAGGATGTGTATATGACACAACCTGAAGGTTTCACTAATCCAGCAGATCGTCATAAAATATGCAAGTTAAAGAAGTCCATTTATGGACTGAAACAAGCATCAAGAAGCTGGAATATTCGTTTTGATGAATCAATCTCTGAGTTTGGTTTCATCAAGAACGAGGACGACCCGTGTGTATATAAGAGGTTTAGTGGGAGCGTGATTACATTCCTAATCCTCTACGTCGATGATATCTTAATCATTGGAAATGATATTCCTGAACTGCATGCTGTTAAAGCATGGTTAGGACAATGTTTCCAGATGAAAGATCTAGGAGAAGCAGCCTATGTATTAGGTGTAAAGATCTACAGGGATAGATCTAAGAGGCTTCTCGGGCTGTGCCAGAGTACTTACATCGATAAGGTCCTGGAGAGATTCCATTTAGAGAATTCTAAACGTGGATATCTTCCAGTCAGACATGGTCTGAATCTTTCGAAGAGTCAGTGTCCACAAACACAGACTGAGAAAGATGAAATGGACAATACGCCTTATGCTTCGGCTATTGGGTCCATTATGTATGCGATGTTGTGTACTCGCCCAGACGTCGCTTACGGGTTAAGCGTGACCAGTCGATTCCAAAGTAATCCAGGTTTGGCGCACTGGATTGCAGTCAAGAACATTTTAAAATATCTGCGGAGGACCAAAGATATGTTCTTGATATATGGTGGTCAGGAAGAACTCAGTATAGAGGGATATACTGACGCTTCGTTCCAGTCAGACCAGGATGATTTCCGATCGCAATCAGGCTATGTTTTTAGCTTGAATGGTGGAGCAGTAGTGTGGAAAAGTTTCAAACAGTCAACTGTTGCTGATTCCACAACAGAAGCCGAGTATGTTGCAGCCTCGGAAGCATCCAAGGAGGCAGTGTGGATTCGTAAGTTCGTGAGAGAACTTGGTGTAGTTCCTTCGAGTGCAGATCCTTTGGTTATCTTCTGTGATAACACTGGAGCAATTGCACAAGCAAAGGAACCACGGTCGCACCAGAAGTCCAAGCACATACAGAGACGGTTTCACTTGATCCGGGAGATCATTGATCGTGGCGAGATCAAAATTTGCAAGGTTCATACAGATGACAATCTGGCAGACCCGCTTACCAAGCCTCTGGCGCAGCAGAAGCATGAGAAGCACTGTAATAATATGGGTTTGAGATTTCTCAACCATTAGATTAAGTGCAAGTGGGAGATTGTTGGGGTATGCCCTTAAGGCTAATGTTTGAGGCCTTGGGATTGTATAAGTGTCATGTAATAAACTCTTTAGTTTATAAAGGCATGGTTATTATTCAGGTTGCTACCTTGTCTGTTGTAATAAGTGTACTTCTGAATAATGTCTCAAAGCTGTTCAGCTAGGCTGACAGGCTATATGTCCTTAGTCGAGATATCTTGGTGAACATGAGACAACCTTGATATGATTGAGACTAATATGTGTTCTAATCTTATAGGATGCTTCGAGCATGGAATAAGATGTAGACTCATGGGTACATTGGATGTACTGGACAGACCCTTCTAGGATATTCAATTGCTTGTCACAATGTGAATATTCCTTGATTGCTACAAGTGGCACATGTCCTCTGACTTGAGATCACTTGTGTTTCTAAATGATGACTGTCATTGTTTTGAGGTAGTTCAATATCATTTGAAAGATAATGATCATAGACTATCTTGGATAATGATCATGAGTCAGGTTAGGACACTAGTGATAGACATAGGATTGTCGTCTCCTTGTTTAAGGAGTGTGGTGTTCTAAAGGGCCCCCTTATGAGATGATTGAGATAGTGTATGGCCATACCCAGATGACTATGTGCATCTGATCTAATCATGCTCAACATATTGGAATTACAGGCTTGGCACGCTTGTCCAATAAGAACATCCAGTGGCAAAGGACACATGTATGCCTCGTGAGTTTGATTCACACTTGTGCTATGGTTTGGGAGAAGTCTTGGAAGACTCTTTCCTTTATATCGAGAGACAGTGATGTGTTGCTAGATACCCCTCACTGGTCGTGATAACGTAAGTTATCGTTACCGACATTTAAAGGAAACCCTCAGGGTCGCACAATTTGATGATATGGCTTACTTGAGTCAGATCGTATGGACTGGATTCTTTGAGTTCAGATTAAAGGGGATTTAATCTCTGATTGTAAGTGAGATCTGGTCTGATCATGTTTGATTGATTAGGGCTTGAGATCGGTAAGCTTCGATCGAGAGAAATGATGCTAGATCGGGGAGATCAGGGGCATCAGGAGATGAGTGGTTAGATCGTGAGCCTTAGGGTTCAATTTGGTCTAGACCAAGTGGCTTGAGCTATTTCGGTTTGGTTTGATGAACCAAATTCGATTGGACGATTTGGCTTGAACCGGTTCACAAATGTGAACGATTGGTTCAATGCCAATAGGCGTTTTTGGTTTGTCTTGAGCGCATGGCTTGATTGTCTTCCATTTATGGAAAGTCATCAAAGCCGGTTTTGCTTAAACGCCAAAACGCTTAAGCGTTGGTCTCTTGACGACAACGCCTTGATCCTTTTCGTTTGGTGGTTGACGAAAGAGGAAGACAAGGAAGAGGAGCTCTCGGCCATAGGGATTCATCTAATCACCCCCTTTCCATTCGACAAGATAGCTTGGGTGCCTTGCTAGCACAAGGGACGTCAAGGAAGTGAGCATCTTCATCTTGTGTGTGGACTTGTGGAGGAGACCTAACTTGTTCTCTTCTTCCAAGCCGAATTCCAAACCTATGGCGTTGGTATGAATCTCCCCTTGTTCTTATCAATCTATGATAGTTGAACATATGGCATGCAAAAGATCTTGAAACCCTTGCTTCCGCTTGCATAAATTTCATTGCGCCATGATTAGGGTTTTTGCCCCCCTCTCGAAAGGGGTTCCAACAGATGCCACCAAGCACTAAGAGTCCTTGCGCCAAGAAGAGAGGGAGAGAAAGAACTTGCGGCTCCAAGGAAGAAGTTTGCGCCAAGCCTTATTTACTTTCGCCCCTTGCACTCCAAGTCTCTCCAAGAGATATGTCACCCCTCCTTGATATTGTCCACACGAATCAACCACTTAGTGGGGCGACAAGGGTCCTATTAATAGGACAAGGGGCGGTTATTTCAATGGCTAGGATTATGCCAAGTGGGCGGCTAGGATAAATGAGTCTTGAGCTAAGGAAAGTCTCCAAGACTTTACCATAAACCTCATTCAACCTATCCTAATTTGCCCAATAGCCATATCAGCCCAAGACATGCCTCAAATGCATTCTTACCATCAAAGGCTAAGTGGCTAGGCGCAACATCCATGAGGAGTTTCGGCTAGGGTAAGGGTTTTGGGAGAAACTAGGGTTTAAGGTAAGGTAAGTCTCCAAGACATTACCATATACCTCTTCCCTATGTCCATATGCGCCTAGGAACTTCCCATAAAAGTTCTCAAGCCATATCAGCCCCAAGACTTACCTTAGAGGCAAGTATTCCTTCCAAGGAAGAAGGGCTAGGCGCCCTTTACTTCCATAATGAAGCAAAGGCGCCTCCCTCACCCCATTATGCCCCTAGGCGCCAATGGGGTGAGATTTCTCCCCATTATACCCTTTTAAGCCAATTCCTCTTCATGACAACTAATTATTGGGCCTCATTGGATAATGAGCTAGCCCAAACTTCATGGCATGGGTTGATTAAGCCATTGGATCCAATCCAATGCAACCCTAATCCAAATGTGACCAATCTAGGTCAATTTCGGGTCAACCTGCCAAAAATGAAGTTTGGCTCCAATAACTTTCTTCCAACTCATCAGGCCCATTGGCGCTGATGAAATCTTCCAAATGGATCCAAGTTATCCAATAACTTGATCCTAAGGCTTCTGATTAAAGCAACGTCAAGAGTCTGTTGCGTGTGACCCCGTAGGATCCATATGACGATGGCAATGATGTAAACATCATAAGTAGTGAGGGGTATCTAGCAACACATCACTACTACCCATGTCATAGGACTTAAGTCATTATGGCAACAACTCCTAACAAGCAACGAGGATTCCCATTGCATTACAGATCCCTTTGCCTAAGCTGATATCCTGCCATTGGATTAGTCTCAAGTTTATTATCCAATGCATTGGTCATGACTCAACAAGTGTGGCCACACTTTCCTGTCATGCACCAATAAGGTGGGGCGCCCCGAGGTGGATATCATGCTTCCTCGGAAGGAAGGGGCAAATCCTACTATTGGTCATCCATGTCTCTACGTGACTTATGACATGCCCAATGACAGTCGTTTTGATCTCCCAATTACGGAGAGACGTAAGACTGTATTAAAGCATACCCTTCATCAAGTCTAGACATGAATACCTCAAGTCTAAGGATCAATGCAAACCTCTTGCATGTGAGATTGACTTGTTGACTAGACAAGTCAATCCTCACGGTGGATCACTCCAGTGCATCCATGCACCTGTATGTCTGCGTTACTGTGCCCCGCACATAACCAGCCCATACACCAGTCTCACATGTACCGAAGCTGTCCCATATCTGCTAAGGTACCTTGTCTGGGGATAGCTTATGAGAATGGATCCAATCCAAACTCCTGGGACATTATTTATGCAACTCAATACATCAACGCAGGTAGAGAAGTCTGCATAATAACGACCATGCCTATATAAAGAGTAATAGTTCTATCAAAGTACATTCAACCAATGCCTGACCATGTCCATACATTGGTCTTTATGGCATATACACCAACATCACGCTGGGCCAAAATACCTCCAAATCTAATTTAGGGGTCCTAAGGGTCCCCTCTGGGTGTTTTAAAAGATTTGTTCCCCTCAGGACGTCTCATGTACATGAAATGAAAATCTTTATTGTCCCCACAAAAAGAGAATATGTGAGGGGAAAACTTACTGTCCATAAAACCATACACTTCTATCAGTCAGAAGAAGTTCACAAGGCTACCAAAAGTCAAGTGGTTGACCCACAATCCACAGAAAAGTTAGAGGTCCTCCCTTTTGCCTACTACCCATCAAAATTGACAAAGCTCATGAAGAAATTTGGATGTCTGAAGCCTTAATCAAAACGACAGCTCTCTCAATTTGAGAAATTATGGAATCCATGCTCAAGGAGAATAACTCTACCAGATGGCAGAATCTCCAATACACGTGGTCTGGGGTACGAAGAGCCAGAGACAGAAGAAGGGACGAGATGCATACATACTTGCAACATGGTTTCGATATATGAGGTGGAAACAAAGACACATGAACAAGACAAAGGAGAACTAAAAAGAGCACCAAAAGAGCTAGAAGATGGAGGACAAACCACTTATGATGAATTGATTGAAGTTAACTTGGGGTCGGCAGAGGATGTCAAGCCAACTTATATAAGCGCTCAACTCTCTGAAGAGGAAAGGGGGCAATTGAAGGAACTCCTCCAAGAATTCAGTTATTGTTTTGCATGGACATACAAAGAAATGCCTGGTCTTGACCCGGAGGTCGCAGTCCATATTCTATCTATCAATCCAGACATTACTCCGGTAAAGCAAGCACCGAGAAGAATGAGAATAGACCTAGAGGAGAAAATTACATCTGAAATTAAAAAGCTTATAGAGGCTAGCTTCATCAGGGAAGAGAAATATGCAGACTGGATAGCAAGCATTGTTCCAGTCAAGAAGAAAAATGGGGAGATTCGAATATGTGTGGATTTTAGGGACTTAAACAATGCTTGTCACAAGGATGACTTTCCACTTCCGGTCACTGAAGTGATGATTGACTCAGTGTCAAATTTTGAAATATTCTCATTCATGGACGGGTCATCTGGATATAATCAAATTAAGATGGCACCTGAAGATGAAAAACATACAGCATTCCGTACACCCATTGGGATAGTCTGCTATACTGTTATGCCCTTTGGATTAAAGAATGCAGGCGCCACTTATCAAAGGGCGATCACTAAAATCTTTGATGACTTAATTCACAAGCTTGTCGAGTGCTATGTCGATAACTTAGTGGTAAAAACATGCTCCAGAACAGAACATTGTCAAGACGTGAGAACAGTGTTTACTCACATTTGCAAGTACAATCTCAAGATGAATCCCCTTAAATGTGCATTTGGTGTTTCATCAGGAAAATTTCTGGGGTTTGTTGTAAAGCATGAGAAAACTGAAATCGACCCTTCGAAGATAAAATCAATCATTGATATGCCACCACCGAGAAATCTTAAAGAGCTCAGGTCATTCCAAGGACGTCTGGCTTATATTAGGAGGTTTATCTCTAACTTGTCTGGACGAATTCACCCCTTTTCAAAGTTGACAAAGAAAGATGCCCCTTTTGATTGGGACAATACATGCCAAAGAGCCTTTGAAGACATCAAAGAATATCTTTTGCACCCTCCAGTTCTGGGGGTACCTGTTGCTGGAAGACCTTTAATCATGTATATCACAGCGTTGGAGACAGGTTTGGGGGCATTATTGGCTCAGAACAATGATGAGGGAAAAGAAGTCGCCCTATATTACCTCAGCCGAATGTTTGTGGGGGCAGAAAATTCATACTCTCCAATTGAGAAGCAATGTTTAGCCTTGATATTTGCTGTTAAAAAGTTGAGGCATTAACTTCTTGATCATAAAGTCCATCTCATATCCAAGGTCGATCCGCTGTGATTCCTAATGACAGGACCAACATTGACAGACCGACTAGCAAAATGGGCACTTCTACTTCAAGAATTTGATATAATGTACATATCATAGAAGGCGATAAAGGGGCAAGCCCTGGCTGATTTTCTAGTAGCCCATCCCATACCAAATAATTCGCCTTTGAAATTCGACCTTCCAGATGAAGAAATATTGAATACCAGCACCGACGAGGGATATTGGGAGCTTTACTTTGATGGGGCTTCCTCAATTCAACCAGTCATTCCTCCAAACATTCCAAAGGTTAAGTCTAGAATTGGCTTGGTATTTGTCACTCCAGAAAAAGTCATACTACATTATTCTCTAGCCCTCACCGACCCTTGCACAAACAATGAAGCTGAGTATGAAGCTTTAATTGCTGGGCTCGAACTTGCAATACAAATGGATGTGAAGAGTCTGCACGTCTACGGGGATTCTCAACTTGTTGTCAAACAAGTGACAGGTGAATACAAGGTCAAGAAGGCTGAATTATCCAAGTATTACACTAAAACCATGGACCTTATAGAGAAGATACCACACTTTGCTATAACTTGTATAACTAGAGCTGCAAATGGAAGGGCAGATGCACTTGCAAAATTCGCTAAGGAGTTAGCGGGTCCAGACATTGATCAAATCAACATCACCATAAAGGATAGAAAGCTAATTGCACCCATCGATGAAAACAACAAAAACAATGATGCCCAAGAAGAAGAAATGTTGAATACCTTGACGGTTGCCATTGAGCATGAACATGATTGGAGGGAACCATTCCTAAATTATTTCAAAAGTGGGTTGTTGCCCGAAGATAAGGCCCAAAGGATACAATTGAAGAAGAGAGCCCTTCGGTATGTGTACGTGAACGACACTCTATACCGACGATCATACGAGCAGCTCTGGCTTAGGTGTATTGCCTTGGGCGAAGTCGCTCACGTGTTGCAAGAAATTCATTCGGGTCTCTGTGGTGCTTACCAATCAGGACCTAAAATGTATCTCAAGATCAAAAGATTAGGGTACTATTGGCCAAGCATGGTTCGAGATTGCATAGATTACGCAAAGGCTTGCCACTTGTGCCAAGTCCATGGAGATTTAATTCATAAGCACCCAAACCCTCTTCATCCAACAATTTCATCATGGCCATTTGAAATATGGGGAACTGACATAGTTGGGCCGATCGAGCCTCCTTCCTCTCTGGGACATCGCTTCGTATTAGCAGCAACGGACTATTTCTCCAAGTGGGCAGAAGCTGTCCCCTTAAGAGAAGTCAAGGCCAGCAACGTCATTAACTTCTTTCGTGAAAATATTTTGAGCCGATTTGGAACACCTAGAAGGATCATATTCGACAATGGGTTGGCTTTCAAGAATTCTTCTATCTACAAATTTGCAAATCATCACAAAATCGATTGGCGATATTCTTCGATATACAATCCAAGAGCAAATGGTCTAGCCTAAGCATTCAATAAGACTCTATTCAAATTACTCAAAAAGAGTGTATCCAAGAACAAAAGAGAATGACATCAGAAATTGGTGGAGGCATTATGGGCCTATCGAACCACATATCGTACACCGACTCAATCAACACCATACTCCCTAGTGTTCGGTGTTGAGGCAGTGCTCCCACTCGAAGTAGAAATCCCTTCATTAAGAATGGTCATACAATGTGACATGACGATCGAAGAAAATACTCAGTTACGGCTGGATGAGCTAGACACTGTAGACGAACAAAGACTAATTGCACAACAGAATCTGGAACTATACCAGACGCGGATGACAAGGGCGTATGACAAATTGACCAGAGAATGCACATTTAAGAAAGAGGATCTCGTCTTGGCAATACGACGACCTATCATCACCAGTAAAATGGCAAAAGGAAAGTTCAACCCCATATGGGAAGGACCTTATGCGGTAGAGAAGGCTTATGAGGGAGGAGCCTACCAATTGATAGATCAAGATGGAGAGCGTCCAATGCCGCCCATTAATGGCCACTTTTTTAAGAAATATCACGCTTAACTCGCAAATCGATCCTAGTCAAACGACAATAGGATCAAGACATCAAGTCCGTTCATAGCTGGCAGTTTGCCAAAAACTGTAAGCTCCTAACACGAGCAAAAATCGATCCTAATCTCCAGTCAAAAAAAAAAGAAGAAGAAAAAAGGAAGTCTACATATTCTCCGCATTACGACGGAATATCGTTTGGGGGATACGTACGTCGATGCTTGTCATCGGGGCGTAGTTCCTCGATATAACGTTGTACTTGCAACATTATGGAAGTCTACATATTCTCCGTATTACGACGGAATACCATTTGGGGGATACGTACATTAATGCTCGTCATCGGGGCGTAGCTCCTAGATATAACGTTGTACTTGCAACATTATGGAAGTCTACATATTCTCCGTATTACGACGGAATACCATTTGGGGGATACGTACGTCGATGCTCGTCATCAGGGCGTAGCTCCTCGATATAACGTTGTACTTGCAACATTCTTCAAAAAAAGGGGGGCCTTTCGAGCCACTTGCAAAGTAAAAAAAAAAAAGCACAGTAACCCCATCTGCAAATTTGATAGCTGATATTAATGCAATAACGAAGTGTATTGTGGTTGGCGGAACAAATCAATGGTGCAGTCTATGAAGATAACAAGTGTAATCGAGATCAACCCGATGGTGACAAAGACAATAGCATTATTGACGTATAAAGGAGTGTGAAATATGTAAATCTAGGCAAGCTCGCCGTATAGATAGGATGCGCTCATATTCTGTAATCTTATGCCGTATTATAATGAAGACGCATTATTTCTATCATTGTCTTCCATAAATCCTGCTCTTATACGTTCAAAGAAGTTGAATCTATGAAAAAAATTTTAATACAAAAAATATGCTGAACCTTTATAGTTTGAAGCCAGCAAATAAGGAAATATTAACACAAAAATCCTGCGGCAAATTTTTCTTCCTGACCGTTGAAATATCCTGCCATACCAAAATCCTGTCACACATAAAAAGAATCCTGCAAAACCAAAATCTGCAGCACCACAAATCAAAAGAAACTTGCTCCATTATATTTAAAACAGAAATCCTGCTGCATTTTGATATCGTATAATCAGCTGGAACAATTCAAAGAATGCCGACCTGCTATGCTACACTATAAAAATTCTGATGCGCAAAAAATTCCTGCTGCATCATATTCAGACAAAATCCTGCAGCATCAAAATAACTGATGCACGTTCAAAATTTTAGCATCATCAAAAAACTGCTGTATATTCAAATTCGAGCAAAAATCCTGCAGCATCAAAAGGGCTGTTGCGCACTCAAAATTGAGTAGGATATGCAGCATCATCAAAAATCTTGCTGCCCATTCAAAACCTGCCGCAAAATCCCACAGCACAAAAAAAACACTGCATCATTCACAAATTTGCCACATCATGTTCAAAAATCTAGCAGCATAAAAAAAAAACTGCATTACTCTACCACACCATGAACCATCTAAAACAAAATCAATCAACATACATTTCCAAAATGCTCAACATACATCGCATGCACAGAAATCCTGTCGCAGCATAAATTTTTGTTTCGATCATTCAACCTGTCTATAAGACATATCAAAAAGAAATCAACGACCGTAGAAATACAATCTGTAAAAAAAAAAACATATGACCAATATTCTCAAAAGGAATGGTACAAATAGTAGTCTCTATAAAGGATAGAGAGGACACAATAAGGGATGAATACAGAAATGCATGAAGTCTCATCTTGCCAAGAAGTCCTCGATCATCTTTTGGATTGTAAGTTTTTGATCTTCCGTATCAGCGATGGCTTTCAAATTTGCTAGGTCTACATTCTCTCGCAACTCCTTCAAGGAAGAAATTTGGATATGAAGCTTTTCAATCAACTTTGAAGCTCCTCTCTCCTTTGTCTCAGCATGTGCGACATTCTCTTCTTTCTCCGGCAAATCAACGGCTATGAGATTTTTCCTGTCTGCAAGTTTCGCCATTTCTTCATCTATCAGTTTCATCTCGTCCATCAGGGACTGACGAGAAGCAAGTACGCATCCTTCTCGTTGATGATTGTATCCTTCACAGAAATCAGACTGCGCAATTCCCTCTCTTTATTATGTATTTGAGAGTCATACTCTGAAATATCTTGCAACGGTCTCTGAACAGATTCCATTTGCTTCAAAACAGATGAAATTTTCTGGCTGAACCCTCGCCAAGTGTCTGACATAACCTTAAGACCAGTTAAGGCGTCTGCAATACTATCCGAAGAATTCATGAACTCCGCCGCTGTCGGGAACGTCTCTTTTGTGCAAAATACCTTTAGGTAATTGGTCATTATAGACCAAGCGGCCCCCTCTAGGGACGAACGGATTATTTCTGGAACCGAAAATGTAGTCACAATATGAGGTGTTATGGGCATAGCATGAGGTGATAAGGGTAATGGTTCCAGCATGGCTGTTCAAAAAAAAGGGGGTAAGCATAAAAAAGAGGAATAATGAATTACACATAAGATAGAAAGAAGGGAAGAAATAGAAGCTTACTTATCGCTCTGACATCTGCAATAAGATCTTGAGTACTGGACACGAACTTTGAACCGCCTGCTGTTTTTGAAAAAAAAAAAAAAATTGAAGCTGTCAACAAAATATGATAAAAGAGGCTATTACCATTGATGACGTTGGATGACGAGCAAGAGAAGATTTACCGTTACATAAAGCCTTCTCATCTTTTGAATTAGTAGTAGCCTCCGATATATTTGGTATAAGACCCGAAGCTGTCAACAAAGCATGACAAAAGGAAGCTGTCACCTTTAATAGTGCTGAAAGATAAGCAACAGGAGAATTACCATCACATAGGGCTTCTTCATCTCTTGAAGGAGTACCGTGAACATTTACTTCTAAACCTGCAATGACCGTACATCACAAATAAAAATGCTGATAAGAAACTCCAATGTAATCAATCTTTCCTTTGTAAGTGTCTCATAAGTAATGTCTTCACAATCAGTCTGCTCATCAAGAAGCTCTTTCTTATTGGGAAAGATAACTCGAAGATGCCCAAAAGCCTCATATTTATGAAAAAGCACACGAGCATCTATGTCTTTAAAATAGATAGGAAAAGCTCCAGCAGTGCATATCAGATACGGTAATTTGGACTTCATGTTCTCAGAAACAACTGTGCTATATAAACCCTGAAACTGCAAACTAAACCATCCAAACAAATAATATGTTGGAATTAAAGGATCTTCTGTACCCGGGAAGTTAGCAATACTTGCTTTCCTTAAAGATCTGAAAAGTTCGATAGAGCTGCAGATGCTAAGGATATTCGAATACCATGCGCTAATTTGTCTGCCCTAACAAAGACCTCGGGCCTTATGCGATTGTGATGTTTATAAGGAATGACGAAATAACATAACCAACACGCAAGGAAAGCTGTAAGAAACATTCTCCGATTCATCTCCCTAGCAGCAATAGAAGGCCTAGTGGGGGGATCAACGTCTTGCACTGAAATGTTTTCAGAACCAACTCCGAAAGGATCGCAGGGTGAAGGAAATCCAGTTTCATAAGATGAACCCAAGTCAACAAAGTGCGATATCCAATTAGAAATTGATACTACTCCAGAATATTGGTTAAATAACCGATAATAATGATCAAAGACCAGCTTAAGTGAAGAAGAAAAACGAAATTTCCCATGGCTACTCTCGCCAAAAAGAGCCTTCTCATCTGGAACGTACTCACCATATGAAACCCCTAATATCGGAAGTCCACAAACATTCTTCATATCCCATAAACTAGGAAAGATTTCTTCATCCGGAAGGTAACAAGTATTAGTAATTGGATTCCAGTGCTCCAGAATACTTTTCAATAAATTAGGGTCATATTCATAATTAAATAGAGACAGCATCACAGCGTTAATGATCTCGGCTTTCCCAAGCATTTCTCTCTCAGTACGGAGGATATATCAAGCCCATTCGGTATACCCTGGGTAATGTTTTATAATACTATGAATATTAAACTGAGAATTCCACTTAGGTACACGCTCAGAGGCCATTTCGAGAGCCAAAAGGGGTGTTGACTCTTGGTTGCGAGCCTTAGTGGTAGGTGCAAGACATAATAATGTATCAGGGCCATGGTCAACAATAAAAGCCTTCTGGTTCCTTGCCCCAATAGCAGTGCGCTCTAACGATGTCCAAAATTTATTCTCAAGAACCAACTCGGGTTTATGTTTCTTAGATGATAGTGGGAGAGGGGGATGACAAGGTATCTTGCCTTGAAACATGTCTCTCCCTTCTAGCATAGTATCACGCCATGCATGCCATATTCTCCGAAAATGGCTAGGAGGATCGAATTTCTTTATGTACTTTGAAATATCATCATCGGAAGGTTGATCCCATGGCATCAAAGGACGACGGGACCATAAAAAAGACATAATCTGAGAAAACAAAAAAAAAACTCGTAAGCCAAAGGAGGGGAGCAACGAGTCTCCAACGGATTTGTATGCGCTCATCACTTATACAAAATCCGTTGTGGGGGGGGGGGGGGGGGGGGCATTTGTTGGACTAGTTATTTGCCACCCAACTTCAATGAGTAAAGCCTTAAAAAAAATGAAAATGTATTTGATTCTTTTTGGCAATTCATTTAGTTTGTTGTTACGACAGGAATGTGCAATTTTTGGTCTTAATTCTTGGCCTCGTGTCGGATACAAGAAGAAGTCATGTTACAGCAAAGAATGACTAGAAAAGAGACAAATCGGACAATCCATTGAGATGAACAAAATTATTTCAAATTAGGTACAGAGATAAGCTCCTCGAATAGCAAAACATATCAAGCATTTGACCTCCAGAAATAAAGTCTTAAAACCTAGAGAAACTCACGTCTAGTTATGAACTCTTCTTGAGGGGACTATTTAATCATTTATTTGGTTCCATGCCAAGGGTTTAAATTCATATTTCATCTAACATTGAAGAGGCTTTAAACTACAGGTTTCATGTATGTGGAGATGTTGGACAATTCTACCTGATTGTCACATCATCCCTGCGGAAAGTTTTTTTATCTAAGTGCAACAAGTGTGAATTAAACCATGAATCATATATGCATAGTCAAAACATATCGATTACGGATAAAGAAAGCAAAAAAAAGAAAGAAAAGAAGAAAAAAGTCTGACGCACAAAGAAAGCAGGAATATAAATGGCAGCAAGTAAGTAAAATCGGAATTGATAGAGAAGAGCGGTGATTCGGCAATAATAAAGGAAAATTATCAGAAATAAAAGTAATCAAATTAAATTAAAAAAAGGAAAAAATTTCTGCCAACCCTTATAAAAGAAGGGCAGAGGCGCATCAAAAAAAAAAATGCAAGACACGCATCACTCGGAAGGCTGACGGCTCAGACGACTCTCGTGCTCACGGCAGAACTCTCGGCTTGGAAGGGGAGACCAGCGATCCTCAACAAGGGTAAATCTTTAAGTGACAGAATCTGTTCCTTTCATAGATGTAGAAACAGAAATTGTAGTAGAAAGAAGCAGTAGCGAAGAGGAAGAAGTAGTTGTAAAGGAGAAGAGGTTGTAGTAAAAGAAAGGGAGCGGTAGCAAAGAAAAGAAGTGTTGTAGCCGTAGAAGAGAAGAAGAGAAGTAGTTGTAGTAAAAAGTAGCTGTAGTAAAAGAAGTTGTAGTGAAAAGAAGAAGCTGCAGCGTGAAGAGAAGTAGTTGTAGTCAAAAGAAGTTGTAGTGAAGAGAAGAAGCTGTAGCGTGAAGAGAAGTAGTTGTAGTAAAAAGTAGTTGTAGTAAAAAGAAGTTGTAGTGAAGAGAAGAAGCTGTAGCGTGAAGAGAAGTAGTTGTAGTAAAAAGAAGTTGTAGCGAAGAGAAGTATTAGTAGAAGAGAAGACGCTATAGCGTGAAGAGAAGTAGTTGTAGTAAAAGAAGTTGTAGCGAAGAGGAGTATAGTAGCAGAGGAGAAGAAGAGAAGAAGCTGTAGCGTGAAGAGAAGTAGTTGTAATGAAGGGGAATATTGTAGTAGAAGAGAAGTAATAATAGAAGGAAAAAAGTTGTAGCGTAAAGAGAAGTAGTTGTAGTAAAAAGAAGTTGTAGTGAAGAGAAGCGCTGTAGCAGAAGAGAAGTGGTGGTAAGAAGTGCTGTAGCAGAAGAGAAGGAATAGCAAAAGAGAAATGGTAAGGGAAGAAGAGAAGCGCTGTAACAGAAAAGAAGTGGTAGTAAGAAGTAATAGCAGAAGAGAAGTAGTAATAGAAGAGAAGTAATAAAAAAAAAAGAAGAGAAACGACAGTGAAGAAGTGCTGTAGCAGAAGGGAAGAAAAGAAAAGAAGTAGAGTGTTGTGGCAAAAGAGAAGTTGTAGAAAAGAAGAGGAAGAGTGTTGTAGCAAGAGAGAAGTAGTGGTAGAAGAGAAAGAAGTGCTAGCAAAGAAAAAGTAGTGGCAGAGGAGCATTTCCGCCGAAAAGGAGAATTACCGTTAAGAAGAAGAAATAGAAAAATATCAGTGTCAAGAATTTTTTTTTAATCGTTATCTACGTGATAACAGAGAAGAAATAGTGGAGAGAAGCGGCGGTAAACGAACACGTTAACAAAAAAACATTCTACGTCTTAAATCCATATTTAAAGATCTTATTTCAAGGATTTCACGCATCCTTTATACACGAGATTTTCTTTATGAAAGTCCAAGATTAAGGCCATGGGATTTTTCAAAATCAAATATCCAATAAGTCGCCAAGATCGGATATTTTCCAAAATCAAATATCCAATAAGTCGTCAAGATCGGATATTTCTCAAAACAAATTATCCAATAAGTCACAAGACCGAATAATTTTCTAATATCCAATAAGCCGTCAAGGCCGAATATTTCTCAAATCAAAATATCCAACAAGTCATTGAGACCGGATATTTTCTCGAACCAAATTATCCAATAAGTTGCAAGACCGGATAATTTTCTAAAATATCCAATAAGTCGCCAAGGCCGGATATTTTCTAAATTTAAATATCCAACAAGTCGCTAAGACCAGATATTTTTTTAAATACCCAACATGCCATTGAGGCTGGGTAACTCCAAAAATACTATCCATTAAGCCGTTGAGGCCGGATATTTTTCCGAGTTTGAATATCCAATAAGCCGTTAAGGCCGGGTATTTCGTAAATTTAAATATCCATTAAGCCGTCCAAGTCGGATATTTCTAAAGTAAATTAGCTGTCGCAAAACTGGATATTTGACTTATATAAGTCATCCAAACGGGCGGAGTTATTTCTTTCGTCATTTCTTTATTGTATCAAATCATGTACTTTTCATAATGTTTATGAATAATATTCTCAGTCTTTCTATTATTTCATTGCGTAATATAGATCTCTTAATCAAAGGTTCCCTAATTTTATGGGTAATTAACAATGAGCGCTTACGCTTATTGGAAACCAGAACCCATTAAACAAAAAGCCTTATTAATTTAAGGTGAATTTAATAAGGTCATATTACATTTTAACATGTGACACGTTTTGACCCCACAACACCTCTTATGGTCGAGCTAACGACCTTAAACTAGCGCTTTTGGGAGGCAACCCAAGTTTTTAATTGTATTTAGTTTTCATGCATTGATTTAGACATTATTTTAGACTGTTAATTTTTTTTTCATTTAGTGCATGTTCGGTAGAGCGAAATCTACCGTGGAAAGAATGGAAAGATCAATGAATCTAGATGGAAAGTAATCTAGATTCATTGATGTTTCCATTCTTTCCACGGTGGATTCCGCTCTACCGAACATACCCTTAATCTTTGGTTTTCTAAAGGGGATTGCTGCTAATTTAATTCTCTTTGTTTTGTAGGATGAAGATGGAGCGCATGGAAATTTTTTCAGCATTTTTTGGGCATATCAGTGCCCATCACGGGCAGGTGAACCCCACGGGGTTCACCCGCAAAGTCCACTGTACAGCGCTTACAGGGTGATGACCAGTAAGCTTCACAGGCAGGTAAACCCCACGTGGTTCATGATGACACCAAAATTCATAGTATATTTTGTGTCATTTCATGTGTCTTTTTGTGTCATATTTATGCTCTTTTGCTTGTTTTTAAGCCTTATTTGTCAACTATTGTAGAATTTACACCATTTCTTGTTTTTGATCATTTTCAAGTGAAAAGTGCCATATTTTGACGGATTTTGGAAGATTTGAGCACACCAATGGATTCCAGACGTCGAGACGAAGCTACATGTCAATTTTCAAGAAATTCGGAGCTAATTTACAAAAATATAGCACTACCGTATTTTTAGGTAAATCTGTCATGGTACTGTATTTTGCATCAGACGACAATCAAAAAATACGGCACTGCCGTATACAATTACACGGTACCGTATTCTCCATAAAAACTCAACTAGAATATTTTTGCAAAATACGGCACTGCCATATGAAATCCCACGGTGCCGTATTTCCAGACAATTTTCTATAGAACCCCAGAGGCAGAAATAAAGCACTACCGTATTTTTGAGTAAAACTTCCACGGTGCCATATTTTTGGAGGATTTTCGTGAGTTTTTCGGGCCTGATTCTTGCGTGGGCCATAACTTTTGATCCAGAGGTCCAAATTAAGATCCGAAAGATGTTGTGGACTCATCTTTAAGAGGAGAAGACACATGAAGTGGACATCTCAGATCGTGAAAGGAAGAATTTTAATCACCAATTGAGAGAGCAATCGTCAGAGAGGCGGTTAGGGTTTGTCCTCATGGCGAGAGGCGTAGAGGACATCTCAGATCGTGATTTTTACACCGAAGCTTTGTATGGAGTAGGAGAGCATGCCCCAGAAGTCTCAGAGCGTTTGGAGTCCGATCAAGGGAGAAATCATCAAAATAGTGGTGACAACACTATTCACAAGCGAAATTACAGGTTGTATTTCAATTACAACCCTGTTTTGTAACTTTTCTTCCCCTTTTTCGCTTTCTAATCCTCTAAAATTATGGTTTGTTGTAATCCCTTCACCATGAAAGCTTAGATCTTCTTTTGGGACATGGGGTGTAATCCCCTTAGTTTGTTAATGACTAGAAAACATTAATTTTTGTCAAGTTTAATTTTAATATAATAATTTTACTTTTGTGATTGATTGTTCTTTAATTCTCTTTAGTTTTATAAATATCAGTATGTTTTAGAGTTTTGCAAAATAGACCGAGAGGTTGAACGTTGATAAGCCCGAAAGGGAACACAACAAATCTGGCACGCGTGTACCTTGGACTAATCCTTGGTAACAGCACCAAAAACTTGTTGTTAAACCGCAAGTGCACGGGTATACGAAGTAATAAAAAAAGTATCGAATCCACAGGGACCTACGTTGTCGAATACTAAATAGTTGATTTCTTACTAACTAGGCAAAACGAGATCGTGAGAATAGCAATCGGTAACTAGAAGCGGGATTATCAGAGAGAAAAGCTGGGACTAGGGTTTCTTCACTTAAACTTTTATGACTAGACATGAATAAGGATTTCGTTGATTCAATTTCATCATGAAGAAGATATTATTAAAGGATGAACTCAAGGATCACTTTCGTGCATCCGAGCTCTAGAATCTCTAGTGGAGTCTCAAGGATCACTTTCGTGCATCCGAGTCTCGCAACTAGTTTTGCTCAAGGACCTCCAACGTTCCGATCTTTGCTTTCGCACAAGATCTCCACGTTTGACAAATAGACTCGATCTATGGATTCATGTTATAATCATGGCAATTATTTTACTAGAAAAGATCAAGATGGATCTAACCTAAGGAAGGGATCCTAACATGCAATTCTAGGGTTCCAAATTCTCAAGAAATTACATTTCAGTCTCAAGCGAAAATTCTAAGAACATAATTAATAATATGAACTTAAAGAGAGTCTAAGCACAATTATCACATGAGCAAAATCATCATGCTAAAATCAAGCTCAACGAAATATTGAAAAAGAAGTTATCTAATCATTAAAAGTTAAGTGAACTACTCCCCCATGTCCCAAGAGTAGTTTAAGCTAGCATGGAGAAGGAAATACAACATTCCATAATTTCAGAAAATCGAAAATCAACAAAAGGAAGAGTTTTTAGAAAATACGGCACGGCTGTGAAGTATTTCACAGCCATATTTTACAAAAGAAGGCGTGAACAGTGGTGGCGATCCTTCTTCCCTTGATTTCTCCCCCAATTTGTCTCTTTTTGATATAAAACTTCCGGTACGTTGTCTCCTTCACCAGGCGATGCTTCGGTAGAAAAATCACGGCCGGAAGTTGTTTGGATCGAGCGCGGCGGTGAAACCCTCGGCGACGGCGTGGATCAAGATTTCTCCCTCGACGGTGTACGAAATTTAGGGCTTTTGGTCTCTCTCTAATCCTCCCGTCCAAAGCTCCCCTTTTGCTTCTTACGGCATCGAATATAAACTTCTGGATCGTCCGCAATCTTCTCCGCAAGAATCGGGTGTGGACATTGACCTGGGCGTCGCGTTCAAAACGGGTTTTACGGTAGTGTAATTGTTTACGGCTGGTGCCGTAAAATCTCTTGAGTCTTCTGTGCCGATGTCGTCTCGGAAAATACGGCCCGTAAAATAGTTTATGGTCAGTGCCGTAAAATCTCTTGAACTCTCTGGTCGGATTCGTCGGGGAAATACGGCTCGTGTAATTCTTTAGTCTTAATGATTCATCAAACAAATTTGAAACATCATAAATTTCTTCATTAAATATTTCAACACTACAACAAGATCCTGAGTATGAAAGTTTGTTTGTTGAATCATTAAGACTAAATTCAATCTTGTTATCACATATATCAAAGGTAATTTTTCCTGATTCCACATCAATTTTTGCTTTAGCTGTGGCCAATAGTGGTCTACCCAGAATGATAGGATTTCTACAATTTTCCTCCATGTCCAATATTACAAAATCTGCAGGTATGAGAAACTCACCTATCTTTACTGGAATATTCTCTAACATACCTACATGATACTTCACTGATGAGTATGCGAGCTGCAAAGATATTGATGTAGGCTTTAGCTCTCCCAAATTCAGTTTCCTGTAAGTAGAAAGAGGCATTAAACTTACACTCGCACCTAAGTCACATAAGGCTCGGTCAAAAGATAGGGTGCCAATTGAATAGGGTACAGAAAAGCTACCTGGATCCTTCAATTTAGGTGGCAATTTATTCTATATGACTGCACTACAATCTTCTGTTAGTGTAACCATGCAAGTACCACAATCATCCAATTTTCTTTAACTAGACAATATCTCTTTTAAAAACTTGACATAACATGGCATTTCAATAATAGCTTCAAGAATTGGAACATTAATATAAAGCTTTTTAAAAACTTCAAGAAACTTGCCAAACTTTTTGTCTAGTTTATGTTGAACTAACCTTTGAGGAAAAGGTATAGGTGTTTGGTAAGGATTAGGTAAATCAGATTTAGGATTATCTTTCTCACATGATTCCTCCCCTTTTGGTTCATCACCCTTTTGAGGTGATAAACAAATTTGGGGTTTCTCATGTGAAGAAGATTCTCCTATCTCCAATTCCCTTTTATTATCATTAAGCTTTTCTTTAGTGTTTTCAAACCTCCCTCTAGGTTCTCCCAGTTGTTTCCCACTTCTAGTCATGATGGCATTACAGTGCTCCCTAAGGTTTATCTCAGGTTTTGCAGGCAATTTCCCAAGGGGTCTGTAAGGAACACTAGCATGCTGTGCAATTTGGTTTTCAAGAATTTTGTTGTGGGCTTCTACTCTATCCAGTCTAGAGTTGATTTGATGAAAATTTTTCTTAAATTCCTCATTTTGCTTGTTTGGATTTGACATGTATTCTTTTATATCAGACATGAACTGATTTTGGTTGGCCAAAAGTTTTTCGAGTATGGATCCCTCATTAGAATTTTGATTTATGTTTTGGTTCAGATTTTGCTTTTGGAATCCTTTGTTTTCATTGTTCCCCCCTACATTGTTATTGTTTTTCCATGAAAGGTTGGGGTGATTTCTCCATCTAGGGTTGTATGTATTAGAATAGGGATCATTAGGTCTACTTTGGTTGTAATTCCCTATGGCGTTCACATGCTCATTACCCTAATCGACAATTCTACAATATTCAGCAGTATGACCATCATTACCACAGTTTTCACAAGTGATAGCAGAAACAGAAGCAGTTTGCATGGAATTTAACTGACTACACAAAAATTTTACCTTCTCTTCTAAGGAGTATATTTCATCACTTCCACTCTTACCTTGAGAAGGCTTGTACAGTACTCCCCTTTTGGTAGTCCATTGATTATGGTTTTCTGCCATCTCCTTTAGCATTTTGAAGGCTTCATCTGGCGTTTTGTGTTGGGAAACCCCGGGGATATTTTACAATTTTTAGAGATAGAGATTACAAAATACATTGCACAGCGGAAACAATATCCCCGAAACAGGCCGGTCCCAAAAACCCAGTGAAGATCGCAAGCAAGAGAGTCGACACGATGAGTTAGGAAATACCTTAGAGCAAGATGAGGTCGATGTCGTGATAGGCGCCCAAGCGTGCGCCCTCTGCAGTCTCACACACACGGATCCCTCGAGTCCTCTTCTTCCACGCCCGGTGCTAGCCTCGGGAAGAAGATCCAAGCCTTTTGCTCCTTCTTCAAAATATGCGCCACCTCCAAGGTAGATGCGCCAAAGATGAAGAAGGATGAGGGAGAGGGAAACCGCCAAGCATCAAGTTCCTTGCGTCAAGAGAGAAGGAAGAGGCTTGCGGCTAGGGTTTGGAAGAAAGAAGAATATGCGCCACTTCTTGGTGTTGTCGCCCTTCAAGCCCTTGCTTTCGCCCCTCCTCTTGTTGTCACGCCTCTAAGGATTGTAACCTCCAAGAGGGGGTGGCTAGGGTCACTTATAAAGAGCTAGAGGCGGTTAGGGCAAGGGTTGAGATCATGACAAGTGTATGGCTTGGATGAGAAGGTTTGAGGTAAGGAAAGTCTCCAAGACTTTACCATAAACCTCATTCAACCTTTCCATAAGCTACCAAGCCTTGCCTTGTCCGCCAAGGCCTAGTCTTGCGCCCCAAGCAATGCCTTAATGCATTCACACTATCAATGGGAGAGGGATAGGCGCATAAAGCTTCCTTAATGAAGCAAATTTGCCATCCAAACCCCATTATGCCCCTTAGGTGCCAATGGGCTTGGCTTCCTCCCCATTATACCCTTTTAGCCTATTGCCTCTTCATGACAACTTATTATTGGGCCTCATTGGATAATGAGCTAGCCCAAACTTCATTACATGGCTTGATTAAGCACTTGGATCCAATCCAATGCAACCCTAATCCAAATGTGGCCAACCTTGGTTAATTTCGGGTCAACCTGCCATAAATGGAGTTTGGCTCCAATAACATCCTTCCATCTCATCAGGCCCATTGGCGCTGATGAAATCTCCCAATTAGATCTGAGTTATCCAATAACTCGATCATAAGGCTTCCCGATCAATACGAGAACTCGAGTATCAAGGTGTGCGACCCTGTAGGTCCCTCTGACGTTGGCAGTGCTGACCAAATGTCACTACAAGCAGCGAGTGGAACCTAGTAGTGCATCGCTGCTACCCAAGTCATCGAAATGGATATCGACATCGACATCCCCATCATTGCAACAATGTACAGATGCATTACAGTCTCTTTGCCGAACTGCTATCCGATTGGACAAGTGTGTCACCACTTGTTTTCATCCAATCACATGGCTATGACTAAAACAGGTTCTCACTTGGGTATGGCCATACACTCTCAGTCATAGAACCATAGAGGAGCTCCATGGATATCATACTTCCCTTAGAAAGGGGCAAATCCTGTGTCTGTCCATTGACCTTCTCATATGGGTCGTGACATGCTCAATGACAACCGTTATTACCTCCCAACTACGGCGAGATGTTAGGTTGTATCAAAGCAAATCCCTAACCATATAGAATGGTCAATGACCTCAAGTCAAGGGATCAATGCATCTCCTGTCACTTGTGAGGATAACTCATGACACCAAGTCATAGCCTCACAGCGGGTCGGTCCAGTATATCCACCACTGATATACCCATATGTCTGCGTTAGCACTTCGTGCCTAACTAGCCCATATACTAGTCTCACAAGTACCATAGCTGTCCCATATCTACTCAGGTACATCGACTGGGGACAATCATTTGAGCACAGATCCATTCTGTCTCCAGGGACATTATCATGTTAGTACATATGCGCAGATGTAGACAAACAATGATAACGACAATGCCAGAAAGATATATATATATGAATATCATAGTCAAGTAGTACAAAGATGGACCAAAACTAGGTCCTAGGGTATATACACCAACAATCTCCCACTTGCACTAAGACCTAGAGGTTGAGCAACCTCAACCCCATATCTCTAGTACGACCATCGTGCTTCTGCTACGCCAAAGCCTTGGTCAGTGGGTCTGCTAGATTGCTCTCTGTGTCAACTCTGCTAATCTTGACATCACCTCGATCAATGATCTCTCTGATCAGGTGAAATCTCCTGAGTATGTGTTTGCACCTTTGATGAGACCGTGGTTCTTTAGCATGTGCAGTTCCCATTGTTGTCATAGTAGAGCTGAATGGGATCCATTACACTTGGAACCACCTGAAGTTCAGAAAAGAACTTCCTGATCCAAACGACTTCATTGGCTGCCTCAGAAGCAACCACATACCCAGCTTCGGTTGTAGAATTAGCTATGGTTGATTGCTTGAAGCTCTTCCAGTATACAGCACCTCCAACCATCTTAAACAAAGAGCCAGTTTGCGATCTGAAGTCGTCAGGATCAGACTGGAACGACTCATCAGTGAAGCCCTGCACACTGAGCTCTTCCTGTACCCCGTAGACCATATAGAATAAATCCTTAGTCCTTTTTAGGATACTCAAGGATATTCTTTACAGCCACCCAGTGCTGCAGACCTGGATTGGATTGGTATCGGCTAGTTATGCTTACAGCATAAGCCACATCTGGTCTAGTACACAGCATTGCATACATGATTGATCCCACTGCCGAAGCATAGGGAATTCGACTCATGTTATCCCTCTCAGCCTGTGTTGTAGGACACTAGCTCTTTGAGAGAGTAAGGCCATGTCTCACTGGAAGGTGTCCTTTCTTGGATTGCTCTAAGTTGAACCTCTCTAGGACCTTATCAATGTGGGTACTCTGACTAAAGGGCGAAGAGCCTCTTGGATCTATCCCGGTAGATCCTTACGCCTAGAATGTAGGCGGCCTCCCCTAAGTCCTTCATCTCGAAACACTTCCCAAACCATGTCTTCACAGCTTAAAGACTAGGGATGTCGTTTCCGATGAGCAGTATGTCATCAACATACAAGACCAGAAAAATCACCAAGCTCCCACTGAATTTTCTGTATACACAGGCGTCATCTTCGCTTTTGATAAAACCATAATCTCTCACAGCTTCATCAAATCGAAGATTCCAACTTTGAGATGCTTGCTTTAATCCATAAATGGATCTTTTTTGCTTGCAAACCTTATTAGCCTCTGCAGGATGGATAAAGCCATCAGGTTGTGACATATACACATCCTCAGTCAGCTTCCCGTTAAGGAACGCTGTCTTCACATCCATCTGCCATATCTCATAGTCATGATATGCAGCTATAGCAAGTAGAATCCGAATGGATTTGATCATGGCAACTGGCGAGAAGGTTTCATCATAGTCCACCCCGTGGACTTGTTTAAATCCTTTAGCCACTAGTCTACCCTTATAGGTAACTATATTGCCATCCATGTCTGTCTTCCTCTTGAAGACCCATTTACACCCTATGGTTTTTACCCCATCAGGCAGCTCAACCAAATCCCAGACTTGGTTAGCCGACATGGAATCCATCTCGGATCGCATGGCGTCAAGCCATCTCTCGGAGTCCGGTCCACTGACCGCCTCATCATAAGTCCTGGGTTCATCCTCAATGATGAAGATCCCGTCGTGTTGGGTCGGCAGCGACCCATACCTCTCAGGTGCACGACGAATCCTCCTAGACCTACATGGGGCCTGTGTCTGAGCCTCAGGTTGCCTAGCAACCGGTGCAGTTGGCATAGATTCCATCTCTTTGTCTTGTGGTTGTACTTGGTCCTCATCCAAGTCAAACTTCCTCCCACTAACTTCTTTCCTGAGAAATTCTTTCTCTAAAAAGACAGCACCCCGAGCAACAAAAACTTTGTTCTCGGTGGGAACATAGAAGTAGTAACCCTTAGTCTCCTTAGGGTACCCCACAAACATACATTTATCAGATCTAGGTTCTAGCCTGCTAGAATCCTGACGTTTGACATAAGCCTTACATCCCCAGATCCTAATAAAAATGAGATTAGGGCGTCTCCCATTCCATACCTCGTATAGAATCTTTGAGACACTCTTAGATGGAACATTATTCAGTATTAGAGAAGCTGTCTCAAGTGCATGTCCCCAGAATGAGGGAGGTAGAGTTGCATGACTCATCATAGATCGAACCATGTCCAACAAAGTTTGATTTTTCCTTTCAGACACACCATTCCATTGAGGTGTTCCAGCAGGAGTGAGTTGGGATATGATCCCACACTCTCTCAGATAGTCAAAGAACTCACTGCTCAGGTACTCTCCACCACGATCTGATCGAAGAGCCTTAATGGATCTACCAAGCTGGTTCTCTACTTCATGTCTAAACTCCTTAAATTTCTCAAAGGATTCAGACTTATGTCTCATCAAATAGACATAACCATATCTACTGAAGTCATCAGTAAACGCGATGAAGTAGTTGTACCCTCCTCTGGCTTGTTTATTGAAAGGCCCACACACGTCAGTATGTATGAGATCTAATAAACCTCCTGCCCTCTCACCAGTTTTGGTGAAGGGCGCCTTTGTCATTTTCCCTAATAAACAAGTCTCACATGTATCAAGTTCCTCTAAGGAACTCGAATCTAACAACCCATTTGCATGGAGTTGTCGAATACGATTCTTGTTTATATGGGCTAATCGACAATGCCGTAGGAAAGCACCAATTGAACCACTCAGTTTGGTCCTTTTATTATTTATGTTACAAATAGAGTTATCCATGTCCAAGACATGCGGACCATTGCACAAAGTACCCTTCCCATAAAACATGTTTGCAAAAGAAAAAGAACATAAGTTCTCTTTTATTTCAAACTTAAATCCTTTCTTTGCCAAGCAAGGAGTGGATACAATGTTTTGGTAAGGGAAGGTACATAATAGCAATTGTCTAGCTTTAACTGAAGTCCAGAAGGCAGGGAGAGAAACTCCTACAGCAACAGCAGCAACTTGTGCCCTGTTACCTATCCGTAGATCAATCTCTCTAGGCCTTACCGATCTACCCTTTCAGAGCCTTCGCATATTTGTACAAATATGAGCTCCACATGCAGTATCCAATACCCATGTCATAGGAGTAGAAAGGTTGACTTCGGTAACATAAATACCTGAGCATGAAGACAAGGCCTTGCCTTTCTTCTCCTCATTCTGAAGTTGCAACATGTCCTTCAACATGTGAGGTGGCCCTCCACATGAATAGCACCTATTATTCTTGATCATATCCATCTTTAATTTCAATTCCTTGGTCAAGCCTTTCAGCTCAACACACTGAATATCAACTTTAGGAGGATTGAGCTCAACCAATTCATCAAAGAGCTGCCTTAGATTAAAATAATCTCAGAGGCACTCTTCGATTCATATCACCCTCTAAATTCAGGTGACATGTTGGTTAGCAACCTCCAAAGTATCAACTTGATGCTTATCATAAGCATCCCTCTCAGCTGCTGAGGCCGAGCATGGAAGTGGCTCAGGAAAAGGACGCTTAAGGACATAAAGCTTCCTTTCGAGCTTGAGCATGATTCTCAAGTTCATATACCAATCCAGTAAGTTGGATCCAACCAACTTATCCCTTTCCAGGGTAGATCGCAGTGACCAACTGCCATTGTTCATAGCCATTGTTCTACAACAACCAAGAAACAACAGATTAGTACTACTTCGAGTCATTTAAACTGGACTTGTTTTAAACGACCATGGCTCCCACTATTTTAATCGAATTGACAACCCACAAAGTCAATCGAGAAATCCAAGATTTCCTAGTGAGATGAGATCCTCATTCCACACAGGGCTTCGCGTCCCACGAGGGTGGGATGAGGTGCACAAAGTGACCCATGTTTCCTAAGGTGGGCGCGCCGGCCGATTGCTCCAAGCAATTCCCCTTATTGAGACAGTCCAGGCATTTCATGTCCAGCGAGGGCTGGATACAGCATGAAACCCTAACCTCTCAACGATGCCTCTAGAGTTTCATCATGTGCCTAGCACACATGAAAATCTAGTCAAGTCCATTCCTAACCGTTATGCCCAGGGCCAACGAGTTTCCTTGCGAAGGCACGCCCAGGTTAAAACTGGACTGGGGAAACCATTGTCACCACGCACTTTCTAAAGATAAGTGGGTGTGTCCCACGAGGGTGGGAAACAATTCATAACTCCACTGATCGATAGCTTAGTGAGGGCTACGCGTTAGAAGGCTACTAGACTTGATATTTTAATTGAGGGTTTTTGTTTAAGGTCTCATCATCTCAGTTTTATCTTATGTCTATCATTATAGGCATGCAATCCTATGGTCATAACATAACGATAAAACATTACAGGCATGCTTCTGCAGATAATAATAAAAGCAATAAAGAATGATGTGATCATATCCTATTCAAGACATTGAACCAATCCATGCCATGAAAGAGGTTCAACTCTTGTCCTAGAACTCAAGCCCCAAAAACTAGACCTAGCCTAGCCGACCTCTAGCTTGAACTTCAAGGTTGGCTCCAAGGTCTTCTCTCATGGTTTAGCTCTCAAAACCTAGAGGTACACTTTAAAAGTTCCTCATAGGTTCGGCTAATGCCATGGTCTTCCTCCAAGGAAGGTGCGCCACCATGCAAGGGGCCAAGATAGCTAGCTCTCAAACCAAAAGAGGTTTGGCCAAGCTTTCTTGCGCCACCAAGCAACCAAGCACCAGCTTGCATGCGCCACCTTGCATGCTTGCGCCATCAAGCAAGATGCGAGCATCAAGGTCCAAGAAGGATGCGCCTAGCCCTTAATCTTCATCTTAATTTTTACAAAAATAATGAAAAAGATGGCACGCAGGCCGCACAAGGATACATCACAGGCATGCAAAAGGGGCTTGACTCATGATCACAACATTATGCACAATCAAGGTATTTACTCATGCAATTCTACATGCTCATGAAAAACGTAAAATCTAAAATTTTACTTTTTCATAAAACTAGTCTCTTTTTCTCATCTTCTTCTCACAAATCTTTTGGTTAATTGCGATTTATTTTTCATGATGATTTCAGAGATCCTTTCGGCTGGCAATTTTGTCAGATCAAGAGACTTGGCCAGTCCGAAGACACAATGCCCGTCCTACTTGACAAAATTATGTGCGCCTTTGATCTTTAAATCAGACAAGAAAAATAGTCCAAAAATCCAAAAGAGATTGAGAGGATGATAGAAACAAGAAACCCTAATTTTTCCTACTTAGAAAAATCGTTTGCCATGCATCATGCTATTGACGAAAATAGAGATATGGCATGTGAGCATGAAAGAAAAGCGTAAAACATCGTTTGAGTCTTGCAAGTCCCTCTGATACCACTGTTGGGAAACCCCGGGGATATTTTATAATTTTCAGAGATAGAGATTACAAAATACATTGCACAGTGGAAACAATATCCTTGAAACAGGCCGGTCCCAAAAACCCAGTGAAGATCGCAAGCAAGAGAGTCGACACGATGAGTTAGGAAATACCTTAGAGCAAGATGAGGTCGATGTCGTGATAGGCGCCCAAGCGTGCGCCCTCTGCAGTCTCACACACACGGATCCCTCGAGTCCTCTTCTTCCACGCCCGGTGCTAGCCTCGGGAAGAAGATCCAAGCCTTTTGCTCCTTCTTCAAAGTATGCGCCACCTCCAAGGTAGATGCGCCAAAGATGAAGAAGGATGAGGGAGAGGGAAACCGCCAAGCATCAAGTTCCTTGCGTCAAGAGAGAAGGAAGAGGCTTGCGGCTAGGGTTTGGAAGAAAGAAGAAGATGCGCCACTTCTTGGTGTTGTCGCCCTTCAAGCCCTTGCTTTCGCCCCTCCTCTTGTTGTCACGCCTCTAAGGATTGTAACCTCCAAGAGGGGGTGGCTAGGGTCACTTATAAAGAGCTAGAGGCGGTTAGGGCAAGGGTTGAGATTATTACAAGTGTATGGCTTGGATGAGAAGGTTTGAGGTAAGGAAAGTCTCCAAGACTTTACCATAAACCTCATTCAACCTTTCCATAAGCTACCAAGCCTTGCCTTGTGCGCTAAGGCCTAGTCTTGCGCCCCAAGCAATGCCTTAATGCATTCATACGATCAATGGGAGAGGGCTAGGCGCATAAAGCTTCCTTAATGAAGCAAATTTGCCATCCAAACCCCATTATGCCCCTTAGGCGCCAATGGGCTTGGCTTCCTCCCCATTATACCCTTTTAGCCTATTGCCTCTTCATGACAACTTATTATTGGGCCTCATTGGATAATGAGCTAGCCCAAACTTCATTACATGGCTTGATTAAGCACTTGAATCCAATCCAATGCAACCCTAATCCAAATGTGGCCAACCATGGTCAATTTCGGGTCAACCTGCCATAAATGGAGTTTGGCTCCAATAACATCCTTCCATCTCATTAGGGCCATTGGCGCTGATGAAATCTCCCAATTAGATCTGAGTTATCCAATAACTCGATCATAAGGCTTCCCGATCAATACGAGAACTCGAGTATCAAGGTGTGCGACCCTGTAGGTCCCTCTGACGTTGGCAGTGCTGACCAAATGTCACCACAAGTAGCGAGTGGCACCTAGCAGTGCATCACTGCTACCCAAGTCATCGGAATGGATATCGACATCGACATCCCCATCATTGCAACAAGGTACAGATGCATTACAGTCTCTTTGCCGAACTGCTATCCGATTGGACAAGTGTGTCACCACATGTTTTCATCCAATCACATGGCTATGATTAAAACAGGTTCTCACCTGGGTATGGCCATACACTCTCAGTCATAGAACCATAGAGGAGCTCCATGGATATCATACTTCCCTTAGAAAGGGGCAAATCCTGTGTCTGTCCATTGACCTTCTCATATGGGTCGTGACATGTTCAATGATAACCGTTATTACCTCCCAACTACGGCGAGGTGTTAGGTTGTATCAAAGCAAGTCCCTAACCATATAGAATGGTTAATGACCTCAAGTCAAGGGATCAATGCATCTCCTGTCACTTGTGAGGATAACTCATGACACCAAGTCATAGCCTCACAGCGGGTCGGTCCAGTATATCCACCACTGATATACCCATATGTCTGCATTAGCACTTCGTGCCTAACCAGCCCATATACTAGTCTCACAAGTACCAGAGCTGTCCCATATCCACTCAGGTACATCGACTGGGGACAATCATTTGAGCACAGATCCAATCTGTCTCCAGGGACATTATCATCTTAGTACATATGCACAGATGTAGACAAACAATGATAACGACAATGCCAGAAAGATATATATATGAATATCAGAGTCAAGTAGTACAAAGATGGACCAAAACTAGGTCCTAGGGCATATACACCAACATTTTGCTCATAAGAGCTCCTCCTGCAGTAGCATCCACAATCATTTTAGTCTGATCAGATAGTGTAATATAGAAAGTTTGCATTAAAGTCTGAAGTTCTATTCCATGGTGAGGATACTTCCGCTGCAGTTCATTGAATCTCTCCCAGGCTTCACTGAGCATCTCCCCAATTTTTTGTTGAAAGTTTGTAATTTGGTTTATCAGCTCTAGTGTCTTCCTTGGTGGAAAGTATTTGTTCAAGAAGGAATTTGACAGTTGATTCCAAGTGGTGAAGGTACTTGCTGGGTGTGAATTAAGCCATGTCTTTGCCCGATCCCTAAGAGAAAAAGGAAAAAGTCTTAGTCTAAATGCATCGTTAGAAACACCATTCATCTTAATAGTATCGCATAAGTCAAGAAATAAGGCCAAGTGTTGGTTGGGATCCTCGAGTGGAGATCCTCCAAACTGATCTTGTTGAAACATTGCAAAGAGTTGAGGTTTAATCTCGAAATTGTTGGCCTCAATTGCTAGCCTAGCAATACTAGAATGAATTTCATGATGATTAGGGGCTGCATAGTCCCTAAGTGTTCTCTGATGGTTCTGATTGTCTCCCATCTCTAAAATCTATTCTTGTAACTCTGGTTGGGATTGTTCTTGCAGTTCTTCTTGTGATGATTCTTCTAACCTCAACTTTCTGTGCGCTCTTAATGTCTTATTGATTTCAGGATCCAATGGTACAAGTGGTCCTGACCTAAGGCTCCTGCGCATGCAAAGTAAACAGATCAAGTGATTTCAAGAAATAGAAAATAAGCAGTAAATAATAATAATAAAAAATAGTAAATAAAAACCTAATATAGCAATAATCTCAACGTCTCTAATATCGACAAAACTAAGGTCCCCGGCAATGGCGTCAAAAACTTGATAAGCCCGAAAGGGAACACAACAAATCTGGCACGCGTGTAACTTGGACTAATCCTTGGTAACGGCACCAAAAATTTGTTGTTAAACCGCAAGTGCACGGGTATACAAAGTAATAAAAAAAGTATCGAATCCATAGGGACCTACGTTGTCGAATACTAAATAGTTGATTTCTTACTAACTAGGCAAAACGAGATCGTGAGAATAGCAATCGGTAACTAGAAGCGGGATTATCAGAGAGAAAAGCTGGGACTAGGGTTTCGTTCACTTAAACTTTTATGACTAGACATGAATAAGGATTTCGTTGATTCAATTTCATCATGAAGAAGATATTATCAAAGGATGAACTCAAGGATCACTTTCGTGCATCCGAGCTCTAGAATCTCTAGTGGAGTCTCAAGGATCACTTTCGTGCATCCGAGTCTCGCAACTAGTTTTGCTCAAGGACCTCCAACGTTCCGATCTTTGCTTTTGCACAAGATCTCCACGTTTGACACATAGACTCGATCTATGGATTCATGTTATAATCATGGCAATTATTTTACTAGAAAAGATCAAGATGGATCTAACCTAAGGAAGGGATCCTAACATGCAATTCTAGGGTTCCAAATTCTCAAGCAATTACATTTTAGTCTCAACCAAAAATTCTAAGAACATAATTAATAATATGAACTTAAAGAGAGTCTAAGCACAATTATCACATGCGCAAAATCATCATGCTAAAATCAAGCTCAACGAAATATTGAAAAAGAAGTTATCTAATCATTAAAAGTCAAGTGAACTACTCCCCCATGTCCCAAGAGTAGTTTAAGCTAGCATGACGAAGGATATACAATATTCCATAATTTCAGAAAATCGAAAATCAACAAAAGGAAGAGTTTTTAGAAAATACGACACGGCTGTGAAGTATTTCACAGCCGTATTTTACAAAAGAAGGCGTGAACAGTGGTGGCGATCCTTCTTCCCTTGATTTCTCCTCCAATTTGTCTCTTTTCGATCTGAAACTTCCGGTACGTTGTCTCCTTCACCAGGCGATGCTTCAATAGAAAAATCACGGCCGGAGATTGTCTGGATCGAACGCGGCGGCGAAACCCTGGGCGACGGCGTGGATCAAGATTTCTCCCTCGACGGTGTACGAAATTTAGGGCTTTTGGTCTCTCTCTAATCCTCCCGTCTAAAGCTCCCCTTTTTCTTCTTACGGCATCGAATATAAACTTCTGGATCATCCGCAATCATCTCCGCAAGAATCGGGTGTGGACATTAACCTAGGCGTCGCGTTCAAAACGGGTTTTACGGCAGTGTAATTGTTTACAGCTGGTGCCGTAAAATCTCTTGAGTCTTCTGTGCCGATGTCGTCTCGGAAAATACGGCCCGTAAAATAGTTTACGGCCAGTGCCGTAAAATCTCTTGAACTCTCTGGTCGGATTTGTCGGGGAAATACGGCTCGTGTAATTCTTTACGGCAGGTGCCGTAATTTCAGATGAAGTTTCTGTTCTAGCGCAATCCGAAATACGGTACCGTAATATTGCTTACGGCTGGTACTGTAAAATCGGGAAATCTTTCTGTTCGAAAATCTTCACAAATTATGGCAGTGTTCGGATTTTACGGTACCATTTGGAATTACGATACCGTAAAATAGATTACGGCACTACCGTAATTTGCTGGCTTGCTCCGATTTGCGTGAAATTTCTTGGGTGATCTCCTCTTGAGGATGAGAACTCTTCCATGTATTTGATTTTGCTTGAAAATGCATAAAATAATGCCTTTTTGCCTGAAAAACAAGAAAAACCAAAATAGAAGTAGACTTTGCAATATTTGATGGATTTAGCATAAAAACAAGTAGAAAGATCCTCGATTTAGCATGAAAAGGTATCTAAAATGATGCAAAATATACTACATATTTCGGTGTCATCAATCGTTTGAAATTCGAAACCCTAGGAATCGTTGAGTTTGGAACTATCGTAAGAGATTAGGTAGTTCTTCGAATTCTGATTTTTAGTGATTTTATTGCCATGTTGAATTTCTAATACTTTGGATTGAGTTAATGTGTAGGCTTGATTTGATCTTGCACGAGAGTGAGAATCGAGTCGTCGGAAAACCATAAGTAAAATATGTGTTGAGTTTTAGGATGCACGAGAGTGATCCTTGAGATTCCACTTGAGATGATTGACTTAGAATTCGGATGCACAAGAGTGATCCTTGAGTTCTTTGTTCAATGATTCACTTATCTTTAACATTGAGAATAGATCTTGCACGAGAGTGAGGATCGGTTATCTGCATGACTGTCTGCACGAGAGTGAGACAATACCTTTATGAAGTGAATTAGGTCTTTATCATAATAGAATTAAACTGACAACCTTTATTTCCTTCTAGTCATTAGAAATAAGGTGGATGAAACCCTAGTCCTAGTTTCTCTCTGATTATCTTTTTCGTGTGTTCTCCATCATTGCTTTTTATCATATTCGGTTTGCTTAGCTAGTGAGAAAACATCCATTTGGTACTTAACATGTAGGTCTCTGTGGTTCGATATTTTTATTACTTCGAAGTATCCATGCACTTGCGGACTACAACAAGTTTTTGGCGCCGTTGCCGGGGACCTTACTTTTGTTAATATCAAAATAGTTGTTAGTATTGCTAGACTAAGTTTTATTTATTTTAGATTTAACTTTGTTTTTTATTTTTGCAGGTTTTGGATTTCACTAGTTGTGACAGGACTGTGATTTCTGAAATTTTTGAATTTGCTTGTGTTTACTATTTTCTATTTTTTATATATTCTGAAAAAAAAAGAAAATAAAAAAAATAGTTCTTATTGATTGGTGTTGGATTATCTCTCTGTTTTTGATAAATTTGAAAATATGTCTTTTTATCACAACTCCTGGGCAACTAAAATCACAACTCCTGGGCAACTGAAAGAGGTAAGGTGTACATGCCACAAAATGATTCACGATGCACTCTTGCAGATATATCGAAATTACACTCCTATTTTGTTACATGTAATATTTGTAAATCATCTGATTATTATACTTCTGATTGCAACTTTTTAATTCCTCCAAATTCTAATTCTTCATGGTATCAAGATGATCATTATGAATCTAGTTGAGAAAATCAAACTCCTTTTTATGGTGATTGCTCAAATAATAATTATGAACCATGCTTTGAGAAAACTGAAAAATCTAGTTTAGAGGGCATGTTTGAGAAATTCATGAGTTCACAATTGAAACAAGATGTGAGTGAGACCCTCAAACAAATCAATTCTAAGTTGGATGACATGGTTGCACGCAATGAAATTTTAGAAACCCAATTAGCACAACAAGCATGTTTAGTTGAGTTTGATTTGGAAGCTAAAAAGATTAATTTAGAAAATTCCCTCACTGATTATGATTGTTTTGAGATTGAGCCTTATGTGTACATTAATGCATCTCACTCTGATTTTGATAATTCTGAAATTGATTCCTTTGATAATGTATTATTGGAAAAAGTTGAGGAAATTGAAATTGAAAAACCCTCTTTTGATGAAATTGATGCTTTTGATGATATATCATTTATGGTTAAATATGATGAGTTTGAAAATTGTGATATTCATGTACCTCAATTTGATTTTGACGATATTGTTGAAATTAATGATAAATCTTTCATGGCTAACTCTGGTTCTATTAATTCTTTTGCTAACATCGATAAATCTCATGATTCTTCATATGATTCTGATTTTGACTCTTCTGACGATGAATTATTTGTGGGGAGGCATGTGGAATTTGATTTTGAAGTGTCTCATCTTGACTTTAATGATGATTTTGAAATTGCTAAATTATTTGATGATGAACATGAGGAAATTGATAAGGATTTGAATATTGTGAAAATTGATGAATCTCACCATGTTGATGTTTTGCCCATATCTTTTGTTGAATATTTTGATGAATTTGAAAAATTATGCTTTATTGAGGAATCTAATGAAAGACATAAACATTATTATGATGATCCAATGCTTGGTTATTTTGATCAAAGTCCTACTTCTATTGCTATTGAAAATATTAATTTGAAAAAAGGACTAATGATTTTGCTTTTTGACAAGCATAGGAAGATCATAGAGATTACTTTGAGTGGATTTGAAAATCTTGATTTTAAATTCTGCATGTTTAAGAAAGCCACATCAATCATGAATTGTGTGAAATTTTGGATATTTGGATTAGTGGCTAATCTTTTGGGAAAAAGGAAATGCAGAAGATTGTATGTTTTATACTTTGGAACTGATTCACCTACTTCACCATGATAACTGAGTTTAGGTCAAGCTATGGACCAAAAATTAGCGCTTCTTGGGAGGCAACCCAAGCACTTTTGCCTTAGTTTAGTTTCTTTTATTTTAGTTTATTTTTAGAATTAATTTTTTTTTGCTGGAAAATAAAATTCTTTACGGTTGCACTGCTCTCCTTGGACACCTGCGGCTTCTTTTCTAGATTTGCAGCACCTCTAGCCACCACTACATCTACCTTTGACATCACTGTCTCCAGCCGTCGACACTGGATCATACCACCATCAGATTCTCATTTCTTTTGCTGCCTCTTATTCCATGATTTTTTTTATTTTTGCAACAGTTCTTTATTATTGACTCTGATTTTTTTTATGCAGTACTATCTTTTGCACCGGCCGACGATCTCACCTCTATGACTGTATTCTCTAGCTGGACACTAGAGATTACTCACTCTACTGTCGGCACCATCATCATTGCTAGCAGCTCTTCAGTAAAAATTTTCAAAAGGTACATCTTTGGACCTAGCAGCATCTGTCCCGACACTTTTTTTGATCTGAGCCTTATGTACTTGGGTCAGAGCTTGCTATATAGTTTTATGAGTATTGTTTACACTCTCTTGTATTCATGATTATTTCATATGGTTGCATCTTTGATTTGTTATCACTTTACACCCTTTGCTTTGTTTGAGCCTTATGTGATTATATGGACCAATCATGTTACACTTTTGACTATGATTATATGATTTTTCATGCTTCACATCTTTTGCATTGAATTAGAGACTTTTTTTATGGACATGATAAGATTGATAAGTTGATGATATGTTTTTCTTAGATGGGTAGATTTTTCTATAATGATGAATATTCATGCTAATGCCTGTGAATGAAGATATACCTCTTATGTTGAATTTATTTCTTTAATATATATCTACTTGTTGAAATTATCCATTGATTGATGCATATGTTTTGGGTAGGTATGTTGTTTGAAGAATGCAATCTAAGAGTGAAACTTCTTTCTTGAATAAAATGAGCATATGAGTGTAATATTTGAATTGATGAAAATTGATTAACCTAGTTGATGTTTGGTTTATCTTACTATTTGTTGGGAAGAGGGAATCCAGAATCCACAAAAATAGTGAGAGACTCCCCTACTTAGCACTGTGTAAAATTGACAGTGGTACCTAAGACATGGGTTGGAGTCTACAAAAAAAAAGGAGAGAGAAAAAGAAAAAGACTCTTCTACTTGGCACTGTGTAAAATTGACAGTGGTACCTAAGACAAGAGTTGAAGTCCAAAATAAAAAGTTTGTATCTATGTGGGTATATGCAAAAATAATAAAAAATAATAAAAAAATAAAAAAAAGGAGAGGGGCAAGAAAAGAGAGGTTCTGTGTGGAAAAAGATCTTGGAGACTTTATTCCTGTAAACAAAGGTATGATAGATTTAAACTAAAACAAAGGTGAAATCATGAGATTGAGATTGTTTTTATACGAGTTGTGAAATTTTATTTGATCAAAGCTGTGAATCTTTAAGATTAAATTCATTGGATGATGTATTTATCTGAAATTTTATGCAAAAAGTTGATGGAATATTTCACAAGTGATTATATGTTAGAAATTTATTTTTCATAAAAGAGCATATTTTCCATACTTAGCATTGTTCTTTATTTTATTTGCTTGAGGACAAGCAAAGTTTGAGCCTTATGTGTTTGATGATACCAAAATTCATAGTATATTTTGTGTCATTTCATGTGTCTTTTTGTGTCATATTTATGCTCTTTTGCTTGTTTTTAAGCCTTATTTGTCAACTATTGTAGAATCTACACCATTTCTTTTTTTGATCATTTTCAGGTGAAAAGTGCCATATTTTGATGGATTTTGGAAGATTTGAGCACACCAATGGATTCCAGACGTCGAGACAAAGCTACATGTCAATTTTCAAGAAATTCGGAGCTAATTTACAAAAATACGGCACTACCGTATTTTTAGGCAAATCTGTCACGGTACCGTATTTTGCATCAGACGACAATCAGAAAATACGGCACTGCCGTATACAATTACATGGTACCGTATTATCTATAAAAACTGAAATAGAATACTTTTCCAGACAATTTTCTACAGAACCCCAGAGGCAGAAATATGGCACTACTGTATTTTTGAGTAAAACTTCCACGATGCCGTATTTTCGGAGGATTTTCGCGAGTTTTTCGGGTCCGATTCTTGTGTGGGCCATAACTTTTGATCCAGAGGTCCAAATTAAGATCCGAAAGATGCTGTGGACTCATCTTTAATAGGAGAAGACACATGGAGTGAAAAGAAGAATTTTAATCACCAATTGAGAGAGCAATCATCAGAGAGGCAGTTAGAGTTTGTCCTCACGCCGGGAGGCGTAGAGGACATCTCAGATCGTGATTTTTACACCAAAGCTTCATCTAGAGTAGGAGAGCACGCCCCAGAGGTTTTAGAGCATTAGGAGTCCGATCGAGGGAGAAATCATCAAAATAGTGGTGACAGCACTATTCACAAGCGAAATTATGGGTTATATTTCAATTACAACCCTGTTTTGTAACTTTTCTTCCCCTTTTTTGCTTTCTAATCCTCTAAAATCATGGTTTGTTGTAATCCCTTCACCATGAAAACTTAGATCTTCTTTTGGGACATGTGGTGTAATCCCCTTAGTTTGTTAATGACTAGAAAACATTGATTTTTATCAAGTTTAATTTTAATATGATAATTTTACTTTTGTGATTGATTGTTCTTTAATTCTCTTTAGTTTTATAAATATCAGCATGTTTTAGAGTTTTGCGAAATAGACCGAGAGGTTGATCGTTTGAAATTCAGAATCCTAGGAATCGTTGAGTTTGGAACTATCGTAAGAGATTAGGTAGTTCTTTGAATTCTGATTTTTAGTAATTTTATTGCCATGTTGAATTTCTAATACTTTGGATTGAGTTAATGTGTAGACTTGATTTGATCTTGCACGAGAGTGAGGATCGAGTCGTCGGAAAACCATAAGTAAAACTTGTGTTTAGTTTCAGGATGCACGAGAGTGATCATTGAGATTCCACTTGAGATGATTGACTTAGAATTCGGATGCACGAGAGTGATCCTTGAGTTCTTTGTTCAATGATTCACTTATCTTTAGCATTGAGAATAGATCTTGCACGAGAGTGAGGATCGGTTATCTGCATGATTGTCTACACGAGAGTGAGACAATACCTTTATGAAGTGAATTAGGTCTTTATCATAATAGAATTAAACTGACAACCTTTATTTCCTTCTAGTCATTAGAATTAAGGTGGATGAAACCCTAGTCCTAGTTTCTCTCTGATTATCTTTTTCGTGTGTTCTCCATCATTGCTTTTCATCATATTCGGTTTGCTTAGCTAGTGAGAAAACATCTATTTAGTACTTAACACGTAGGTCTCTGTGGTTCGATATTTTTATTACTTTGAAGTATCCGTGCACTTGCGGACTACAACAGTTCACCAGTATTTCTTTATGCAGGGAACCATCCAGTAAGCTTCACGGGTTGGTGAACCCAAGCGAGTTCACCCATAATTATGTAGCCACAGCTTCCCACAGTGAACTTCACAGGCAGGTGAACCCGGGCGGGTTCACCTGTATTTCATCACATCCTCGCCCGAAATTAGGGCACTACACGCAAGAACCGCCACCGCCTCCCGATTTTGACGAAACCAACCCGATCGCGCCGCGTTCTCTCCTTCTTAACACTCGAAGGAGGTCTTCAAGGGTTTGATCCAGGTTTCCCCATCGTCCAGACAAGTCTCTTCTTCGATTGATTCTAGATTTCCATCTCGCGTGTTCTTCGAGTTTTTCAGCCGATCCGTCGCCGCCTTCATTTTACCTTGCATCTCCGCTGGATCTTCTCAACTCAAAGCTCACCGGCATCCTTCTGATCTTCTCTAGCCATCTTGCCTCCGCGAACAAAGGCCATGGCTTCCAAGAGGACCGCGCGACCTATGTAGGCATTCTCTGACTCGTTCGCCACCGATGATGACGAGTATGAGCCATCGCCGACTCCCCCATCTTTCCGGCTACCACCGGCGACTCCAGGCTCCTCCTCTTCCCGGCACGGACGCACGCCTACCAGCCGGCAAATGCCTTTCGTCTCTCCCCCGAACGAGTTCGGGATTATCTTCCGCAACGCCGGGCAAGAGGAACGATATCAAACGTTGCGTCAACGCCAAGTTCTTAACATGAGATATCTAGATAGAGGAACATTGCAACTACTCGGGCTGCGAGAAGATGTCGATATGATGTATGCTGCAGTTGGTTGGCAGCAATTGCAGTAGCTATTTTCTCCTACTTACGTTGGTATCACGCTGGAATTTTTGAGCTCTAGAGAAGTGAAGGCAGATCCGATTCTCGAAGATGATCCCGGCAGCCTGACATTCCGTTTGGGTAACATCGATCACACCCTCACTCTTTCTCAGTTACGCAGCATTTATGGTTTTCCAGAACCTTGTGTCTGCAAGGTCCCTACCGAGTATAGTGAGTAGGGCTTTTGGAGCGCGATTACCAATGAGCATTTTTACTCTGCTCGCGTGGCCCGTGCATCCAACCTTTCCAAACTGGTGATTAAGTATGTTTACTGCGTGTTGGCCCATACCCTCTTTGGCCACAGTGAGAGCGACGACATGATTTGACAAACTGAGTTATTCTATCTCTAGTGTATGCTTCACAGCTTCCGAGTGGATTCTGGGTATTATTTGGCAAAATAGTTCAGCCGCGTCGCTTGTTCTTTGAAGGGAGCGATAGTGATTGGCGGCCTCATCACCCCTTTGGCAGTTTAATTAGGCGTCATCCCATACGACACACTGGATGCTACTGGCAACAATAGACTCGAGATTGAGTCTTGCGTCGCTATGAAGTTGATTATACGCAAGGGTGATTCCTATTGCATGACGTTCAAAGGGAGCCATTTCTACCTGCCATTACCGAACCCCGAGCGCACCACTGTGCGTGTGCATGAGAATTGGCGCATTCAGCCAGTCGCTGATCCAGAGCCCGACCCAATCGACACCGCACCACCTGCACCAGGCGTATTCTCCTTTGGCGGCACTTTACGCTCTGATTCTATGATGGCTGTCTTGCAGGAAATTAGGGAAGAGCAACTCTGCCAAAGAGAAGTGATCGACTACCTGGACACCACCATTTCCTACATCCAGCAGGACCATTCCTCTTGATGGGAGTCTATGGAGGCGCACATGCAGAGGCAACACAAGATGATGGGGTCTATGTGGGAAAAGATATCAAGTATGGACGAGCGACCTTCCTTTCTCTCTAAAGAGAACATGGCTCGCATGGACATTTCTTCTGAAGAGTAAGTCGAGCCTGACTACAGCGCACGTAGGAAGAGCAAGAGTTCATGAGGCTCTAGCTCTCGCTTGCGTAAACGGCGATAGCTTCCCCATGCATCTACATCGACATCCACTCCTCTCACATCCAGGACATTGCATAGAGGACTATGCAAACTTTTAGAGTGGGTGAGCTTTCTATACTCCGGTTTCTCCTTTTGTCTTCATGTGACTGTTTGACTTGCTGTGGTTTGCTGTGTTTGGATTGATACTTTTATTCTGTGATGGACAGTATTGTGGCATTGTATCTTATATGCCATTTTATTTGTAGGCCTGGTCCACATCTTCAGGCCCCACTATGTGACAGTACTGTATGACATTATGTTGTTGGTTGCGTGTGCCCGTAATCTTTTATGGTGACTATATTTTTTTTTATATGGTGATTATGCCTTTCATATATGCTATGTGAAATTTTTACATGAGCTTGCATAGTTTGCACGTGTATAAGTCTTGTCCTATGAAAGCCATTTCAAAAATTTTGAGTTGAATGTATAATTGGTTAGGAATAATCAATGATTGTTGATAATACCTCCTTGTTAGAGATACTTTTTGATCATGTCCATATATTCTATGAATTTGAAATTTTGTAATTTGGATTGACTTTGAGTTGTTCATTAGTGGGTCAAATATTCATATGATTGTTTAATCAACTCAAGCTTGCAACTTACATGTGAATCGTATTGAGATGCATATTCACTTAGTCATTCTTTGAATTCATTTCTGTTGTTGGGGAGACACTGCAATTGTTAGAAAGGATATGCTATCAACTACTATGATATATCTATATATATATATATATATAACTCACCCTTAGATACCTCTACTTGGCCCTGCGAAAAATTGGCAGTGGTACCGAAGGATATGAGTTGAAATATAAGAGTTGTGAATTGAAATCAATAAAAAGACTCCTCTACTTGGCATTGTGAAAAATTGGCAATGGTACCTAAGGATATGAGCTGAAGTCCAATGCAATAATCAGTGTATCGTACCCTAAATAAAACATTTGAGTTAACCCCAACGATTTGACTAGGAAAGATTGGAATTGCATGAGTGTTGTGTGTAAGTTTGATTAAATCCTACGTTTGTTGCTTACTAGGTTGTTTGGCATCTAGAAATTGTGGGATCAAACTATTGAACACTTGAAACAACCTTTTACTTGATTTCTCCTGATTAGATTTTGGATTGTTATTAAATATTTTTCTAACTTGGATGTACGCCTTGACACGAAAGATTGCTCTTATACCCATCTTATGTTTCATCCTATTTTATTGCTTGAGGACAAGCAAAGATTTAAGTCTGGAGTATTTTGATGCCTTGCATTTTAGTAGATTTTTCCTTTGTATTTCATGATAAATCTAGGGTTATTTTGATGGTTTTATGCTCTTTATAGACTTATTTACATAAAAGCTTCAGAATCTTCACTTTTTCGTGCTTTTATGGAATTTCAGGTAAAATCACCCATTTTTGACATCTTTTGAAGATTCTAAGGCCATGGGGTGATTTCTCATATGAAGACGAAGCTACACATCAAATTTGGGCCCAATCGGAGTTAACCTAAAAAATACGGGCAGGTGAACCCCACGGGGTTCACCAGCTTTTTCGCCAACTAGTAGATTTCTTCACAGAGAGCTTCACAGGCAAGTGAACCCGACGGGGTTCACCCGTGCTTCTCTTTGTTACGTAGTACTCAGAACTGGTCAGAATACATCACGGCTTGGTGAACCCGGCAGGGTTCACCCATGCTTCCTTCAGCCGAATCTGTCCAGAGCAAATCACGGCCTGGTGAACCCGGCGGGGTTCACCCGTGATTCCAACCCAAGCGACGCGAGTTCGACCCTCTCTCGGATTTTCAGTGATTTCCAACATATTTGGCATCCAAATTTGGCAAGTAAGGACTCTATGGAAAGCTGATTCGAAGGAGAACGCGTAGAATATAAAAGCCCCAATTTTTGTGACCTAAATATCAAAGAATCATGTGATGAAGCAGCTAAGGGTAGAAGAACACGACGACGAGGCGATTTTCGGGGATTTTCAGAGATTGAGATGTCAGATCATCATGATTTCTACTAGATACTTTTGATTTATCGTCTCCTTCCTCTTAGAATCGCTTCCTTGTAGTTTTATTTCCATTAAAAGAGAGATTTTGAGCGTTTCAATGACGATTGTAGCGTAAACCCTATTTCGGGGCTCGATTGAACCCCGTTGACGATTTTGATTACAAACTCTATTTTAATTCTATTATTTGGATTGTATTGTGAGCATATTTTACTTTGATGCGCATATATCATGATTTTACCATGGCTGAGTATTTTTATGTTTAAGCCGTTACGATTCGTACCGAGAGGAGGATCATAATGGTGGAATCTCTTAGTAAAACTTGCGAGACCACGACACGAGAGTGCTTGGTCTTCGCTCGAGGGTTTCATAATCTGCCATAGAACTCATTGGGTTCGTCTAAAATGATCCACCGCGAGAGTAGGAGATCGTCTTAGTTGAACATCGGGGTGTACACTCGAGAGAGGGCACCTTGTACCCTTGGATAGATTCCTTGTGCAAAATCAATAATCCGGATGACTGATAATTTTAAGTGCAATTAAGATCGTCATCGTGGTGGAAACTGTAGCCCTGATATCTCTCTCATATTTACTCTCTACCGTCGTAGCTTTGATCTTCTTGTTTTCGATTATTTAAGTTTTCAAAACCACATTTCGATCCGCCTAGCTATTAAAACTTGGACTTTCTGGTACTTAGCCTTGTTCCCTGTGGGATTCGACATCTTCTATATTACTTCGACATAACCGTGCACTTACGGGACGTGTCAGCACCATGGCCGTGATAAGACCCTCGACTTAACCAAAGACCATTTCTTCTGGCCCACTCTTCGTAACGACGTTGATAGGGTCGTTCACCACTGTGGCACATGTCAACGTGTCAAACCCTAGCCTCCTAACATCGGCCACTACACCCCCTAACCTATGCCTCATGGCCCATGGCTCAAGATTAGTATGGACTTTCTCCCCGGTTTGCCCCGCACAGCCTCGTGCCACGACTCCGTCTTCACTGTCGTGGATCGCTTTTCAAAGATGGCACACTTTGTGTCATGTTCTAAGATGGCTAATGCCTCCCACATTGTGCGTCTCTTTGTTAAAGAGATAGTCCGCCTTCATGGCCTCACCATCATGTCCGACCCCGACTCCTAGTTCATGAGTCACATCTGGAAGTCCCTTTTGTCCTTACTTGGCACTGTTGGGAAACCTCAGGGACATTTTACAAATTTTGGCATTGAAACAATACATAATACATGCGCAGCGGAATCAATGTCCCCGAAACAGGCCAGTCCCAAAAACCCAGTCTAGATCGTCAAGCGAGGGGATCAACACGATGTGATAGAAAGTACCTGAAGCGAGCACGGTTATGCCGATGTCGAGATAGGCGCCCACGTGTTCGCCCTCTGCAGTCTTACACACACGGACTCCTCGAGCTCTCTTCTTCCTCGCTTGGTGCTAGCCTCGGGAAGAAGATCCACGCCTTTTATTCACTTCCTTCAACCTTGTGCCACCTCCAAGGTATATGTGCCAAGGGTTGAGAAGAGGAGATTGAGAAGCCGCCAACTCCAACCCTTCTCACGCCAAGAAGAGAAGAGCAGATGCACACTTGCGGCTAGGGTTTGGAGGAAGAGAAGATTGCGCCTCTTGAACCCTTGCTCTTGCCCCTTCTACTTGCACACGCCTCCAAGGAGTGGCACTCATGAAAATCATCATCCAAGAGGGGCGACAAGGGGTCCTATTATTAAGGCAAGAGGCAGTTCATGAAGGGCTAGGATCAAGACAAGTGGGCGGCTAGGATGAGAAGGTTTAAAGCAAGGAAAGTCTCTAAGACATTTCGTTAATTCTCATTCAACCCTTCCTTATTCGCCCAAGCCTTCCCTTGTGCGCCAAGGCCTTGCCTTGTGCCACAAGTAATGCCATATAGGCTTTCATACCATAAGGGATAAGAGGGGAGGCGCATATTGCTTCTAAATGAAGCTAACTTTGCTAATTCTCCCCATTATGCCCATAGGCGCCTAGGGGAGAAGACTTGTCCCCATTATACCCTTTTAGCCCTTCTTCTCTTCATGATAACTTATCAGTGAGCCCAACTTAGCAATGGGCCTAGCCCAAAGTCCATTACCCATGTTAACCAAGCTATTGGATCCAATCCAACTTAACCCAAGGTTAAATGAGGCTAACCATGGTTAATTCGGCCAATATGCCAAAAACAGAAGTTAGTTCCAATAAGTTTCTTCCATCTCATCAGGCCCATTGGCGTTGATGAAATCTCCAAAATAGATCCGAGTTATCCAATAACTCGATAATAAGGCTTCCCGATCAATACAAGAACTCGAGTGTCTTGGTGTGTGACCCTATAGGTTCCTTTGATGTTGGCAGTGCAGACCTAAGGTCTCACAAGCAGTGAGTGGCACCTAGTAGTGCATCGCTGCTATCCAAGTCATCAGAATGGATATCGACATCGACATCCCCATCATCGCAACAAGTGCAGATACATTACAGTCCCTTTGCCAAACTGATATCTGATTCGACAAGTGTGTCATCACTTGTTTTCATCCAATCACATGGCTATGACTAAATCAGGTCTTTACCTGGGTATGGCCATACACTTTCAGTCATAGACCATAGAGGAGCTCTATGGATATCATACTTCCACAAGGAAGGGGCAAATCCTTTATCTGTTAATTAGTCTTCTCATATGGGTCGTGACATACTCAATGGCAACCCTTATAACCTCCCAGCTACGGCGAGGCATTAGGTTGTATCAAAGTATATCTCTAACCATATAGAAGAGTCAATGACCTCAAGTCTAAGGATCAATGTATCTCCTATCACTTGTGAGGTTAACTTATGACACCAAGTCATAGCCTCACAGCGGGTCGGTCCAGTATATCCACCACTGATATACCCATATGTCTGCGTTAGCACCCCGTGCCTAACCAGCCCATATACCTGTCTTATAAGTACCATAGCTGTCCCTTATCCACTAAGGTATATCGACTGGGGACAATCTTTTGAGCACAGATCCAATCTGTCTCCAGGGACATTATCATGTAAGTACATTATCGCAGATGTAAACAAACATAGAAAATGACAATGCCAGAATGATATATATAAATATCTCAGTGAAGTAGTACAATGTTTGACCAAATATAGGTCTCAGGGCATATACACCAACAATCTCCCACTTGCACTAAGACCTAGAGGTGGAGGAATCTCAACCCCATATCTCTAGTATGACCATCATGCTTCTGCTGCGCCAAAGCCTTGGTCAGTGGGTCTGCTAGATTGTTCTCTGTATCAAATCTGCTAATCTTGACATCACCCCGATCTATGATTTCTCTAATCAGGTGAAATCTCCTGAGTATGTATTTGGACCTTTGATGAGACCGTGGTTCCTTTGCCTGTGCAATGGCTCCATTGTTGTCACAATAGAGTTCTATGGGATCCACAGCAGTTGGAACCACTTGAAGATCAGATATGAACTTCCTTATCCAAACAGCTTCTTTGGCTGCCTCAGAAGCAGCAACATACTCGGCTTCTGTTGTAGAATCAGCTATTGTGAATTGCTTGAAGCTTTTCCAGCATACAACACCTCCATTCATCTTGAACACATAGCTGGCCTGCGATCTGAAGTCGTCAGGGTCATATTAGAAAGACGCATCAGTGTAGTCCTGCACACTGAGCTCTTCCTGTCCCCCATAGACCAAGAACAAATTCTTAGTTCTTCTCAGATACTTAAGGATGTTCTTTATAGCCACCCAGTGATGTAGACCCGGATTAGATTGGTATCAGCTGGTTATGCTTACAGCATAAGCCACATCTGGTCTGGTACATAGCATTGCATACATGATTGAGCCTACTACCGAAGCATATGGCATTTCAGTCATGTGATCCCTCTCAGCCTGTGTGGTGGGACACTGGCTCTTTGAGAGAGTAAGACCATGTCTCACTAGAAGGTATCCTCTTTTGGATTGCTCGATATAGAACCTCTCCAGGACCTTTTCAATGTATGTACTCTGACTAAGGGCGAGGAGCCTCTTGGATCTATCCCGGTAGATCCTCACGCCTAAGACATAGGCGGCCTCCCCTAATTCCTTCATCTCGAAACACTTCCCCAACCATGTCTTCACAGACTGAAGACTAGGGATGTCATTTCCGATGAGCAGTATGTCATCGACATACAAGACCAGAAAAGTCACCAAGCTCCCACTGAATTTTCTGTATACACAGGAGTCATCTTCACTTTTGATGAAGCCATATTCTCTCACAGCTTCATCAAACCGAAGATTCTAACTTTGAGATGCTTGCTTTAATCCATAAATGGATTTCTTTAGCCTATAGACCTTATTGGCCTCAGCAGGATGGATGAATCCATCAGGCTGTGTCATATACACATCTTCTGTCAGCTTTCCGTTAAGGAATGCTATCTTAACATCCATCTGCCATATCTCATTGTCATGATATGCAGCTATAGCAAGCAGAATCCGAATGGATTTGATCATGGCAACTGGCGAGAAGGTTTCATCGTAATCCACCCCGTGGATTTGTTTGAATCCTTTAGCCACTAGTCTACCCTTATAGGTAACTATATTGCCATCCATGTCAGTCTTCCTTTTGAAGACCCATTTACAACCTATGGGTTTTACACCATCAGACAGCTCAACCAAATCCCAGACTTGGTTAGCCGACATGGAATCCATCTCGGATCGCATGGCCTCAAGCCATTTCTCGGAGTCCGGTCCACTAACCGCCTCATCATAAGTCCTGAGTTCATCTTCAATGATGAAGATCTCATCGTGTTGGGTCGGCAGCGACCCATACCTCTCAGGTGCACGACGAATCCTCCCAGACCTACGTGGGACCTATGTCTGAGCCTCAGGTTGCCCAGCAACTAGTGTAGGTGGCTCAGGTTCCACCTCTCTCTCTTGTGGTTGCTCTTGGACCTCGTCCAAGTCAAACTTGCTCCCACTAGCTTCTTTCTTGAGAAACTCTTTTTCTAGAAAGACAGCGACCCGAGCAACAAATATTTTGTTCTCGTTGGGAACATAAAAGTAGTACCCTTTTTGTTTCCTTAGGATACCCCACAAAAACACATTTATCAGATCTGGGTTCTAGCTTGCTAGAATCCTGACGTTTGACATAAGCCTCACATCCCCAAATCCTGATAAAAGAGAGATTGGGTCGTCTCCCACTCCATACCTCGTATGGAATCTTTGAGACACTCTTAGATGGAATATTATTTAGTATAAGAGAAGCTGTCTCAGTGCATAACCCCAGAATGATTGTTGGTGTATATGCCCTAGGACCTAGTTTTCGTCAACTTATGTACTACTTGACATTGATATTTATATATCATTCTGGCATTGTCGTTATCATTGTTTGACTACACCTGCGATTGTGTACTTACATGATAATGTCCCTGGAGATAGATTGGATCTGTGCTCAAATAATTGTCCCCAGTCGATGTACCTGGGTGGATATGGGACAGCTCTGGTACTTGAGAGACTGGTATGTGGGCTGGTTAGGCACGTGGTGCTAACGCAGACACATGGGTATATCATTGGAGGATATACTGGATAGACCCACTATGAGGCTATGACTTGGTGTCATGAGTTATCCTCATAAGTGACAGGAGATGCATTGATCCCTTGACTTGAGGTCATTGATCATTCTATGTGGTTAGGGACTTGCTTTGATACAACCTAACACCTTGCCGTAGCTGGGAGGTCATAACGGTTGTTATTGAGCATGTCACGACCCATATGAGAAGATCAATGGACAGACATAGGATTTGCCCCTTCCCTAGGGAAGTATGATATCCATGGAGCTCCCTTATGGTTCTATGACTGAAAGTGTATGGCCATACCCAGGTGAGAACCTGTTTTAGTCATAGCCATGTGATTGGATGAAAACAAGTGGTGACACACTTGTCCAATCGGATATCAGTTCGGCAAAGAGACTGTAATGCATCTGTACCTAGTTGCGATGATAGGGATGTTGATGTCGATATCCATTCCAATGACCTGGGTAGCAGCGATGCACTACTAGGTGCCACTCACTGTTTGTGATGACCTTTGGTCAGCACTGCCAGCGTCAGAGGAACCTATAGGGTCGCACACCTTGATACTTGAGTTCTCGTATTGATCGGGAAGCCTTATGATCGAGTTATTGGATAACTCGGATCTAATTGGGAGATTTCATCAGCGCCAATGGGCCTGATGAGATGGAAGAATGTTATTGGAGCCAAACTTCATTTTTGGCAGGTTGACCCGTATTTGACCATGGTTGGTCACATTTGGATTAGGGTTGCATTGGATTGGATCCAAGTGCTTAATCAACCCATGTGATGAAGTTTGGGCTAGCTCATTATCCAATGAGGCCCAATGACAAGTTCTCATGAAGAGATGAGAGGCTAAAAGGGTATAATGGGGAGAAACATGAACCATTAAGCGCCTAGGGGCATAATGGGGTCATGTTGGCGCCTTTGCTTCATTATGGAAGTAAAGGGCGCCTCCCCTCTCTTCCTAGGATGGAATGCATGCCTCTATGGCATTGCTTGGGGTGCAAGGCAAGGCCTTGGCGCACAAGGAAAGGCGTGGGGCACAATAAGGAATGGTTGAATGAGAATTATGGAAATGTCTTGGAGACTTTCCTTGTCTCAAATCTCCTCATCCTAGCCCTACACTTGTCATGATCCTAGCCCTTACCCTAACCGCCTCTTGCCCTATAAATGTGACCCTAGTTGCCCCCTCTTGTGTATGATCAATCCTTGAAGGCGTGAACACAAGAAGAGGGGTGAGTGCTTGGAGCAAGGGCACATCTTCTTTCTTCCATAAACGCAAGCCTCTTCCTCCTTTCCTCTTGGCGCAAGGAGATCTAGGGCTTGGCGGCTTGGATAGTTTCCCTCTTCACTTGGCGCATCTTTTCTCTAGGTGGTGCAAGTGAGGTAGAGTATCTCCCTAAGGCTTGGATCTTCTTCCCGAGGCTAGCACCGGGCGTGGAAGAAGAGAACTCAAGAGATCCGTGTGTACGAAACTGCAGAGGGCGCACACTTGGACGCCTACATTGGCATCGCTCCACATTGCTCTTAAGGTATTTACTAACTCATCGTGTCGACTCCCTTGCTTGCGATCTTCACTGGGTTTTTGGGACCGGCCTGTTTCAGGGACATTCTTCCGCTGCGAAAAATGTATGTCTATAACTCTAAAAATTGTAAAATGTCCCCGGGGTTTCCCAACAGTGGTATCAGAGGGACTTGCAAGACTCGAATGATGTTTTATGCTTTTCTTTCATGCTCACATGCCATATCTCTATTTTCGTAAATAGCATGATGCATGGCAAACAATTTTTCTAAGTAGGAAAAATTGAGGTTTCTTGTTTCTATCATCCTCTCAATCTCTTTTGGAATTTTTGGACTATTTTTCTTGTTTGATTTAAAGATCAAAGGCGCACGTAATTTTGTCAAGTAGGACGGGCATTGTGTCTTCGGACTGGCCAAGTCTCTTGATCTGACAAAATTGCCAGCCGAAAGGATCTCTGAAATCATCATGAAAAATAAATCGCAATAAACCAAAAGATTTGTGAGAAGAAGATGAGAAAAAGAGACTAGTTTTATGAAAAAGTAAAATTTCAGATTTTATGTTTTTCATGAGCATGTAGAATTGCATGAGTAAATACCTTAACTGTGCATGATGTTGTGATCATTAGTCAAGCCCCCCTTAGCATGCCTGCGATGTATCCTCGTGAGGCCTGCATGCCGCTTTTTCTTTTTGCTTTTGACTAAGAAGAAGATTAGGGTGGCGCATGTGCTTGGAGCTTAGCGCATGCATACATTGGATGGTGATGCAACAAGCAAGAGGCGCAAACCTGCTTAGTGGCGCAAGACCATGGCATTGGCCGAACCTATGGGAACTTTTAAAGTGTACCTCTACGGTTTGAGAGCTAAGCCATGAGAGAAGGACCTTGGAGCCAACCTTGAAGTTCAAGCTAGAGGTCAGCTAGGCTAGGTCTAGTTTTTGGGGCTTGAGTTCTAGGACAAGAGTTGAACCCATTTCATGGCATGGATTGGTTCAATGTCTTGTATAGGATATGATCACATCATTCTTTACTGCTTTCATCATTATCTGAAGAAGCATGCCTGAAATGTTTTATCATTATGTTATCACCATAGGATTGCATGCCTGTAATGATAGACATATGATAAAACTGAGATGATGAGACCTTAAACAAAAACCCTCAATTAAAATATCAAGTCTAGCAGCCTTCTAACGCGTAGCCCTCACTAAGATATCGATCAGTGGAGTTGTGAATGGTTTCCCACCCTCGTGGGACACACCCACTTATCTTTAGAAAGTGCGTGGTGGCAATGGTTTCCCCAGTCCAGTTTTAACCTGGGCGTGCCTTCGCAAGGAAACTTGTTGGCCCTGGGCATAACGGTTAGGAATGGACTTGACTAGATTTTCATGTGTGCTAGGCACATGATGAAACTCTAGAGGCATCGTTGAGAGGTTAGGGTTTCATGCTGTATCTAGCCCTCGCTGGACATGAAATGCCTGGACTGTCTCAATAAGGGGAATTGCTTGGAGCAATCGGCCGGCGAGCCCACCTTAGGAAACATGGGTCACTTTGTGCATCTCATCCCACCCTCGTGGGACGCAAAGCCCTATGTGGAATGAGGATCTCATCTCACTAGGAAATCTTGGATTTCTCGATTGACTTTGTGGGTTGTCAATTCGATTAAAAATAGTGGGAGCCATGGTCATTTAAAACAAGTCCAGTTTAAATGACTCGAAGAAGTACTAATCTGCTGTTTCTTGGTTGTTGTGGAACAATGGCTGTGAACAATAGCAGTTGGTCACTGCGATCTCCCCTGGAAAGGGATAAGTTGGCTGGATCCAACTTACTGGATTGGTATATGAACTTGAGAATCGTGCTTAAGCTCAAAAGGAAGCTTTGTGTCCTTGAGCGTCCTTTTCCTGAGCCACTTCCATGCTCGGCCTCAGCGGCTGAGAGAGATGCTTATGATAAGCATCAGATTGATACTTTGGAGGTTGCTAACCAACATGTCACCTGAATTTAGAGTGTGATATGAATCGAAGAGTACCTCTGAGATTATTTTTAATCTAGGGTAGCTCTTTGATGAATTGGTTGAGCTCAATCCTCCTAAAGTTGATATTCAGTGTGTTAAGCCGAAAGGCTTGACCAAGGAACTGAAATTAAAGATGGATATGATCAGGAATAATAGGTGCTATTCATGTGGAGGGCCACCTCACATGTTGAAGGACATGTTGCAACTTCAGAATGAGGAGAAGAAAGGCAAGGCCTTGTCTTTATGCTCAGGTATTTATGTTACCAAAGTCAACCTTTCTACTCCTATGACATGGGTATTGGATACCGCATGTGGAGCTCATATTTGTACAAATATGCAAAGGCTCAGAAAGGATAGATCGGTAAGGCCTAGAGAGATTGACCTCCGGATAGGTAACAGGGCACAAGTTGCTGCTGTTGCTGTAGGAGTTTCTCTCCCTGCCTTCTGGACTTCAGTTAAAGCTAGACAATTGCTTTTGTGTACCTTCGCTAACAATGAACATTGTATCCATTCCTTACTTGGCAAGGAAAGGATTTAAATTTGAAATAAATAAGAACTCCTGTTCTTTTTCATTTGCAAATATGTTCTATGGGAAGGGTACTTTGTGCAATGGTCTATATATCTTGGATATGGAAAGTTCTATTTGTAACATAAGCAATAAGAGGACCAAACTGAGTGGTTCAGTTGGTGCTTTCCTATGGCACTGTCGATTAGCCCATATAAACAAGAATCGCATCCAACAACTCCATGCAAATGGATTGTTAGATTCAAGTTCCTTGGAGGAATTTGATACTTGTGAACCCTGTTTATTAGGGAAAATGACAAAGGCGCCCTTCACCAAGATTGGTGAGAGGGCAGGAGGTTTATTAGATCTCATACATACTGATGTGTGTGGGCCTTTCAGTAGATATGGTTATGTCTATCTGATGAGACATAAGTCTAAATCCTTCGAGAAATTTAAGGAGTTTAGACATGAAGTAGAGAACCAGCTTGGTAGATCCATTAGGGCTCTTCGATCAGATCGTGGTGGAGAGTACCTGAGCGATGAGTTCTTTGACTATCTGAGAGAGTGTGGGATCATATCCCAACTCACTCCTCCTGGAACACCTCAATGGAATGGTGTGTCTGAAAGGAGAAATCAAACTTTATTGGATATGGTTCGATCCATGATGAGTCACGCAACTCTACCTTCTTCATTCTGGGGGCATGCACTAGAAACAGCTTCTCTGATACTGAATAATGTTCCATCTAAGAGTGTCTCCAAAATACCATACGAGATGTGGAGTGGGAGACGCCCTAATCTCGCGTTTATCAGGATCTGGGGATGTGAGGCTTATGTCAAACGTCAGGATTCTAGCAAGCTAGAACCTAGATCTGATAAGTGTGTATTTGTGGGGTATCCTAAGGAAACTAAAGGATACTACTTCTATGTCCCAACCGAGAACAAAGTTTTTGTTGCTCGGGGTGCTGTCTTTCTAGAGAAAGAATTTCTTATGAAAGAAGTTAGTGGGAGAGTTTGACTTGGATGAGGTCCAAGTGCAAGCACAAGACAAAGAGATGGAATCTGAGCCACCTGCACCGGTTGCTAGGCAACCTGAGGCTCAGACACAGGTCCCGCGTAGGTCTGGGAGAATTCGTCGTGCACCTGAAAGGTATGGGTCGCTACCGACCCAACACGATGGGATCTTCATCATTGAGGATGAACCTAGAACCAATGATGAGGCGGTCAGTGGACCGGACTCCGAGAAATGGCTTGACGCCATGCGATTCGAGATGGATTCCATGTCGGCTAACCAAGTCTGGGATTTGGTTGAGCTGCCTGATGGGGTAAAACCCATAGGGTGTAAATGGGTCTTCAAGAGGAAGACAGACATGGATGGCAATATAGTTACCTACAAGGGTAGACTAGTGGCTAAAGAATTTAAACAAGTCCACGGGGTGGACTATGATGAAACCTTCTCGCCAATTGCCATGATTAAATCCATTCAGATTCTGCTTGCTATAGCTGCATATCATGATTATGAGATATGGCAGATGGATGTGAAGACAGCGTTCCTTAACGGGAAGCTGACTGAGGATGTGTATATGACACAACCTGATGGCTTCATCCATCCTGCAGAGGCTAATAAGGTCTGCAGGCTAAAGAGGTCCATTTATGGATTAAAGCAAGCATCTCGAAGTTGGAATCTTCGATTTGACGAAGCCGTGAGAGATTATGGGTTTATCAAAAGCGAAGATGACGCCTGTGTATACAAAAAATTCAGTGGGAGCTTGGTGATTTTTCTGGTCTTGTATGTTGATGACATACTGCTCATCGGAAACGACATCCCTAGTCTTCAAGCTGTGAAGACATGGTTGGGGAAGTGTTTCGAGATGAAAGAATTAGGGGATGCCGCCTATATTCTAGGCATGAGGATCTACCGGGATAGATCCAAGAGGCTTCTGGCCCTTAGTCAAAGTACTTACATTGATAAGGTACTGGAGAGGTTCTACATGGAGCAATCCAAGAAAGGATACCTTCCAGTGAGACATGGCCTTACTCTCTCAAAGAGCCAGTGTCCTACAACATAGGCTGAGAGGGATGACATGAGTCGAATTCCTTATGCTTCGGCAGTAGGATCGATCATGTATGCAATGTTATGTACTAGACCAGATGTGGCATATGCTGTGATCATAACCAGCCGATACCAATCCAATCCAGGTCTACAGCACTGGGTGGCTGTAAAGAACATCCTAAAGTATCTGAGAAGAACTAAGGATCTGTTCTTGGTCTATGGGGGACAGGAAGAGCTCAGTATGCAGGGCTATACTGATGCATCGTTCCAGTCTGACCCTGACGACTTTAGATCGCAGGCCGGCTATGTGTTCAAGATAAATGGAGGCGCTGTATGTTGGAAGAGCTTCAAGCAATCCACCATAGCAGATTCTACAACCGAAGCTGAGTATGTGGCTGCTTCTGAGGCAGCCAAGGAAGCTGTTTGGATAAGGAAGTTCTTATGTGATCTTCAAGTGGTACCTAGTGCAATGGATCCCATTGAACTCTACTGTGACAACAATGGAGCAATTGCACAAGCCAAGGAACCACGGTCTCATCAAAGATCCAAACACATACTCAGAAGATTTCACCTGATCAGAGAGATCATTGATAGAGGTGATGTCAAGATTAGCAGAGTAGACACAGAGAACAATCTGGCAGACCCATTGACCAAGGATTTGGCGCAGCAGAAGCATGATGGTCACGCTAGAGATATGGGGTTGAGATTCCTCAACTTCTAGGTCTTAGTGCAAGTGGGAGATTGTTGGTGTATATGCCCTAGGACCTAGTTTTGGTCAACTTATATACTACTTGACATTGATATTTATATATTATTCTGGCATTGTCGTTATCATTGTTTGACTACACCTGCGATTGTGTACTTACATGATAATGTCCCTAGAGACAGATTGGATCTGTGCTCAAATAATTGTCCCCAGTCGATGTACCTGAGTGGATATGGGATAGCTCTGGTACTTGAGAGACTGGTATGTGGGCTGGTTAGGCACGTGGTGCTAACGCAGACACATGGGTATATCATTGGAGGATATACTGGATAGACCCGCTATGAGGCTATGACTTGGTGTCATGAGTTATCCTCATAAGTGATAGGAGATGCATTGATCCCTTGACTTGAGGTCATTGATCATTCTATGTGGTTAGGGACTTGCTTTGATACAACCTAACACCTTGCCGTAGCTGGGAGGTCATAACGGTTGTTATTGAGCATGTCACGACCCATATGAGAAGATCAATGGACAGACATAGGATTTGCCCCTTCCCTAGGGAAGTATGATATCCATGGAGCTCCCTTATGGTTCTATGACTGAAAGTGTATGGCCATACCCAGGTGAGAACCTGTTTTAGTCATAGCCATGTGATTGGATGAAAACAAGTGGTGACACACTTGTCCAATCGGATATCAGTTTGGCAAAGAGACTGTAATGCATCTGTACCTAGTTGCGATGATGGGGATGTCGATGTCGATATCCATTCCAATGACCTGGGTAGCAGCGATGCACTGCTAGGTGCCACTCATTGTTTGTGATGACCTTTGGTCAGCACTGCCAGCGTCAGAGGAACCTACAGGGTCGCACACCTTGATACTTGAGTTCTCGTATTGATCGGGAAGCCTTATGATCGAGTTATTGGATAACTCAGATCTAATTGGGAGATTTCATCAGTGCCAATGGGCCTGATGAGATGGAAGAATGTTATTGGAGCCAAACTTCATTTTTGGCAGGTTGACCCGTATTTGACCATGGTTGGTCACATTTGGATTAGGGTTGCATTGGATTGGATCCAAGTGCTTAATCAACCCATGTAATGAAGTTTGGGCTAGCTCATTATCCAATGAGGCCCAATAACAAGTTCTCATGAAGAGATGAGAGGCTAAAAGGGTATAATGGGGAGAAACATGAACCATTAAGCGCCTAGGGGCATAATGGGGTCATGTTGGCGCCTTTGCTTCATTATGGAAGTAAAGGGCGCCTCCCCTCTCTTCCTAGGATGGAATGCATGCCTCTATGGCATTGCTTGGGGCGCAAGGCAAGGCCTTGGCGCACAAGGAAAGGCGTGGGGCACAATAAGGAATGGTTGAATGAGAATTATGGAAATGTCTTGGAGACTTTCCTTGTCTCAAACCTCCTCATCCTAGCCCTACACTTGTCATGATCCTAGCCCTTACCCTAACCGCCTCTTGCCCTATAAATGTGACCCTAGTCGCCCCCTCTTGTGTATGATCAATCCTTGAAGGCGTGAACACAAGAAGAGGGGCGAGTGCTTGGAGCAAGGGCGCATCTTCTTTCTTCCATAACTGCAAGCCTCTTCCTCCTTTCCTCTTGGCGCAAGGAGATCTAGGGCTTGGCGGCTTGGATAGTTTCCCTCTTCACTTGGCGCATCTTTTCTCTAGGTGGCGCAAGTGAGGTAGAGTATCTCCCTAAGGCTTGGATCTTCTTCCCGAGGCTAGCACCGGGCGTGGAACAAGAGAACTCAAGAGATCCGTGTGTGCGAGACTGCAGAGGGCGCACACTTGGACGCCTACATCGGCATCGCTCCACATTGCTCTTAAGGTATTTACTAACTCATCGTGTCGACTCCCTTGCTTGCGATCTTCACTGGGTTTTTGGGACCGGCCTGTTTCGGGGACATTCTTCCGTTGCGAAAAATGTATGTCTATAACTCTAAAAATTATAAAATGTCCCCGGGGTTTCCCAACAGGTGGTAGAGTTGCATAACTCATCATGGATCGAACCATGTCCAACAAAGTTTGATTTCTCCTCTCAGACACATCGTTCCATTGAGGTGTTCCAGGAGGAGTGAGTTGGGATAGGATCCCACACTACCTAAGATAGTCAAGAAACTCACCGCTCAGGTACTCTCCACCTCGATCAGATCGAAGAGCTTTAATGGATCTTCCAAGTTGGTTCTCTACTTCATTCTTGAACTCCTTGAATTTCTCAAAGGACTCAGATTTATGTCTCATTAGGTAGACATAACCATACCTACTGAAGTCATCAGTAAAGGTAATGAAGTAGTTGTGTCCTCCTTTGGCTTGTTTATTGAATGGCCGACACACATCAGTATGTATGAGATCCAACAAACCTTGTGCCCCCTCACCAATTTTGGTGAAGGGTGCCTATGTCATTTTTCCTAATAAACAAGGCTCACATGTATCAAATTCCTCCAAGGAACTTGAGTATAACAATCCATTTGCATGGAGTTGTTGAATGCGGTTCTTGTTTATATGGGCTAATCGACAATGTCATAGGAAGGAACCAACTGAACCACTCAGTTTAGTTCTTTTACTATTTATGTTGCAAATAGAACTATTCATGTCCAAGACATATAAGCCATTGCATAATGTGCCCTTTCCATAAAACATATTTGCAAACGAAAAAGAACAGGAGTTCTCCTTTATTTCAAATATAAAACCTTTCCTTGCCAAGCAAGGAATGGATATAATGTTTTTGGTTAACGAAGGTACATAATAGCAATTCTCTAGTTCTAATTGAAGTCCTAAAGGGAGGGAGAGAGTCAAAACCCCTATAGCAACAGCAGCAACTTGTGCTCCATTTCCAACCCGTAGGTCAATCTCTCCAGCCCTTACCGATCTACTTCTTTTAAGCCCCTGCATATTTGTACAAATATGAGCTCCACATGCGGTATCCAATACCCATGAAATAGAAGTAGAAAGGTTGACTTTGGTAACATAAATACCTGAGCTAGAAGTTAAGGCCAAGCCTTTCTTCTCCTCATTCTGAAGTTGCTTGCAGTCCCTTCTCCAGTGGCCCTGCTCGCCACAGTGGAAGCATCTCTGGTCCTTTGACTTCCTTGCCTTTTTCTTCAGTGCCTTGGTAGGACCCTTGGCACTGCTCTTAGCACGTGCCTTACCCTTCTTCTTTATCTTCTTGGTCGCAGGGACCAAAAGAACATAATTGGGCACGGTCTTACCCATTTCACGCTCGGTTGTTTGGAGCATATTCAGTAGTTTCTCCCTTGTGCACTCAATCCGGTTCATTTGAAGTTAATAATAAACGAACTGAAGCTAGGGGGGTAGGGACTGTAGAATAAGATCCACAACTAGCTCGTTATCTATGTTGTGTCCCAGTCTCTTGAGATGATCCACATTCCCAATTAACTTGAGAACATGGGGTCTTACTGGTGCACTTTCAGATAACTTGCACCGAAAGACTACTTTGGCGGTATCATATCTCTTAGTCCTGGCTTGAGGTTCAAACATCTGTTTCAGATGAGTTATCATCTGAAAAGCGTTTTGCTCCTTATACTGCACCTGAAGTTCAGGTGCCATAGTTCCAAGCATGAGACATGCTACCTCCAAAGAGTCATCTTGATGCTTTCTAAAAGCATCCCTGTCTGCCGCTTTGGCATTAGGCGCAGGAGTCGCAGGAAGAGGTTGCTCAAGGACGTACAGCTTCTTCTCGAGCTTGAGAGCTATCCTCAAGTTCCAATGCCAGTCCATAAAGTTGGATCCAACCAACTTATTCTTCTCAAGAAGGGATCACAGTGTTTGTAGCCATTGTTCTACAACAACCAAGAAATAGCAGATCAGTATTACCTTCAGATCATTTAAACTGGACTTGTTTTAAATGACCATGGCTCTCACTATTTTGATCAGAATGACAACCCACAAAGTTAAACTGGAAATCTGAGATTTCTTACTGAGATGGGATCCTTACTCCACACAGGGCTTTGCGTCCCACGAGGGTGGGATGAGATGCGTAAAGTAACCCATGCTTCCTAAGGTGGGCACGCCGGCCGATTGCTCTAAGCAATTCCCCTTATTGAGATAGTCTAGGCATTTCATGTCCAGCGAGGGCTGGATACAGCATGAAATCCCAACCTCTCAATGATGCCTCTAGAGTTTCATCATGTGCCTAGCAAATATGAAATTCTAGTCAAGTCCATTCCTAATCGTCATGCCTAGGGCCAACAGTTTCCTTGCGAAGGCGCGCCCGGTTAAAACGGACTGGGGAAACCATTGCCACTACACACCTTCTAAAGATAAGTGGGTGTGTCCCACGAGGGTGGGAAACAGTTCACAACACCACTGATCGATAGCTTGATGAGGGCTACGTATTAGAAGGCTACTAGACTTGATATTTTAGTGAGGGTTTTTGAGGTCTCATCAACTCAGTTTTATCTTATGTCTAACATTACAGACATGTGATCCTATAGTGATAACATAACGATAAAACATTGCAGGCATGCTTTAGCAGATAATGAAAGCAGTAAAGGGATGATGTAATCATAGCCTAGGATTCAAGCCATTGAAGGGGTTCAACTCTTGACCTAGGATTCAAGCCCCCATAACAAGACCTAACCTAGCCAACCTCTAGCTTGATCTTCAAGGTTGGCTCCAAGGTCCTTCTCACCATGGTTTAGCTCGCAAACCCTAGAGGTGTCTTTAGGGAAAACCCCAGATGCACACTCATGGGTTCGGCCAATGACATGGTCTTCCTCCAAGGAAGATGTGCCATCATGCAAGCGGCCAAGATAGCTAGCTCCCAAACCCAAAGGGTTCGGCCATGCTAACTTGCGCCACTTAGCATGTGTGCGCCATCAAGGTAGATGCATGCGCCAAAGCTCCAAGTGATATGTGCCACCCTAATCTTCTTCTTAATTTATTAAAGCAAAAAGAAAAGCGGCACGCAGGCCTCACAAGGATACATCACAGGCATGCAAGGGGCTTGACTCATGATCACAACATCATGCACATTCAAGGCACTTACTCATGCAATTCTACATGCTCATGAAAAACCTAAAATCTTCAATTTTAGTTTCTCATAAAACAAGTCTCTTTTACTCATCCTTTTATCACAAATCTTTTAGTTATTTGCGATTAATTTTTCAAGGTGATTTTATGGATCCTTTCGGCTGGCAATTTTGTCAGATCAAGAGACTCGGCCAGTTCGAAGACACAATGCCCGTCCTACTTGACAAAATCACGTGTGCCTTTGATCTTAAATCGACCTAGAAAAATAATCCAAAAATCCAAAATAAATTGACAAAGAGGATAGGAGAAAGAAACTTTAATTACTTTAAGAAAAATCATATGATCATGGCATATGCAATTTACGAAAATTACATCATGGCATGTGAGCATCGAAAAGCATGAAAAACATCGTTCGAGGCTTGCAAGTCGCTCTGATACCACTGTTGGGAAACCCCAGGGACATTTTACAAATTTTGGCATTGAAACAATACATAATACATGCGCAGCGGAATCAATGTCCCCGAAACAGGCCAGTCCCAAAAACCCAGTGCGGATCGTCAAGCGAGGGGATCGACATGATGTGATAGAAAGTACCTGAAGTGAGCACGGTTATGCCGATGTCGAGATAGGCGCCCACATGTTCGCCCTCTGCAATCTCACACACACGGACTCCTCGAGCTCTCTTCTTCCTCGCTTGGTGCTAGCCTCGGGAAGAAGATCCATGCCTTTTATTCACTTCCTTCAACCTTGCACCACCTCCAAGGTATATGCGCCAAGGGTTGAGAAGAGGAGATTGAGAAGCTGCCAACTCCAACCCTTCTCACGCCAAGAAGAGAAGAGGAGATGCACATTTGCGGCTAGGGTTTGGAGGAAGAGAAGATTGCGCCTCTTGAACCCTTGCTCTTGCCCCTTCTACTTGCACACGCCTCCAAGGAGTGGCACTCACGAAAATCATCATCCAAGAGGGGCGATAAGGGGTCCTATTAATAGGGCAAGAGGCGGTTCATGAAGGGCTATGATCAAGACAAGTGGGCGGCTAGGATGAGAAGGTTTGAAGCAAGGAAAGTCTCTAAGACATTTCCATAATTCTCATTCAACCCTTCCTTTTTCGCCCAAGACTTCCCTTGTGCGCCAAGGCCTTGCCTTGTGCCCCAAGTAATGCCATATAGGCTTTCATACCATAAGGGATAAGGGGGGGAGGCGCATATTGCTTCTAAATGAAGCAAACTTTGCCAATTCTCCCCATTATGCCCATAGGCGCCTAGGGGAGAAGACTTGTCCCCATTATACCCTTTTAGCCCTTCTTCTCTTCATGATAACTTATCAGTGAGCCCAACTCAGCAATGGGCCTAGCCTAAAGTCCATTACCCATGTTAACTAAGCTATTGGATCCAATCCAACTTAACCCAAGGTTAAATGAGGCTAACCATGGTTAATTCGGCCAATATGCCAAAAATAGAAGTTGGTTCCAATAAGTTTCTTCCATCTCATCAGGCCCATTGGCGCTGATGAAATCTCCAAAATAGATCCGAGTTATCCAATAACTCGATCATAAGGCTTCCCGATGTTGGTGTATATGCCCTAGGACCTAGTTTTGGTCAACTTATGTACTACTTGACTTTGATATTTATATATCATTCTGGCATTGTCGTTATCATTGTTTGACTACACCTGCGATTGTGTACTTACATGATAATGTCCCTGGAGACAGATTGGATCTGTGCTCAAATGATTGTCCCCAGTCGATGTACCTGAGTGGATATGGGACATCTCTGGTACTTGTGAGACTGGTATGTGGGCTGGGTAAGCACGTGGTGCTAACGCAGACACATGGGTATATCATTGGAGGATATACTGGATAGACCCGCTATGAGGCTATGACTTGGTGTCATGAGTTATCCTCTTAAGTGACAGGAGATGCATTGATCCCTTGACTTGAGGTCATTGATCATTCTATATGGCTAGGGACTTGCTTCGATACAACCTAACACCTTTCTGTAGTTGGGAGGTCATAACGGTTGTCATTGAGCATGTCATGACCCATATGAGAAGGTCAATGGACAGACATAGGATTTGCCCCTTCCTTAGGGAAGTATGATATCCGTGGAGCTCCTCTATGGTTCTATGACTGAGAGTGTATGGTCATACCCAGGTAAGAACCTGTTTTAGTCATAGCCATGTGATTGGATGAAAACAAGTGGTGACACACTTGTCCAATCGGATATCAGTTCGGCAAAGATACTGTAATGCATATGTACCTAGTTGCGATGATGGGGATGTCGATGTCGATATCCATTCCAATGACCTGGGTAGCAGCAATGCACTGCTAGGTGCCACTCACTGCTTGTGGTGACCTTTGGTCAGTACTGCCAGCGTCAGAGGAACCTACAGGGTCGCACACCTTGATACTTGAGTTCTCGTATTGATCGGGAAGCCTTATGATCAAGTTATTGGATAACTCGGATCTAATTGGGAGATTTCATCAGCGCCAATAGGCCTGATGAGATGGAAGAATGTTATTGGAGCCAAACTTCATTTTTGGCAGGTTGACCCGTATTTGACCATGGTTGGTCACATTTGGATTAGGGTTGCATTGGATTGGATCCAAGTGCTTAATCAACCCATGTAATGGAGTTTGGGCAAGCTCATTATCCAATGAGGCCCAATAATAAGTTGTCATGAAGAGAAGAAAGGCTAGAAGGGTATAATGGGGACAAATCTTCTCCCCTAGGCGCCTATGGGCATAATGGGGAGAAGTGGGATAATTTGCTTCATAAGGAAGCAATTGGCGCCTATATGGCATTGCTTGGGGTGCAAGGCAAGGCCTTGGCGCACAAAGAAAGGCATGGGCACAAAAGGAATGGTTGAATGAGAATTATGGAAATGTCTTGGAGACTTTCCCTGTCTCAAACCTTCTCATCCTAGCCGCCCACTTGTCTTGATCCTAGCCTTTCATAAACTGCCTCTTGCCCTATAAAAGAGCACCTAGCCGAGCCTTATGAGTGATCAATCCTTGAAGGCGTGAACACAAGAAGAGGGGCGAGTGCTAGGAGCAAGGGCGCATCTTCCTTCTTCCATAGCCGAGAGTTTCTCCTTTCGTTCCTCTTGGCGGCTTGGGTTGTTTCCTTCTTCTCTTGGCGCATCCTTTCTCTTGGTGGCGCGAGTGAAGTGGAGCATCTCCCTGAGGCTTTGATCTTCTTCCTGAGGCTAGCACCGGGCGTGGAAGAAGAGAACTCAAGAGATCCGTGTGTGTGAGACTGCAGAGGGCGCACACTTGGGCGCCTACATTGGCATCACTCCAAATCGCTCTTAAGGTATTTCTTAACTCATCGTGTCGACTCTCTCGCTTGCGATCTTCACTGGGTTTTTGGGACTGGCCTATTTCGGGGACATTCTTCCGCTGTGCAATGAATGTATGTATGTCTATAACTCTGAAAAATTGTAAAATGTCCCCGGGGTTTCCCAACAGTGGTATCAGAGGGACTTGCAAGACTCGAACGATGTTTTTTATGCTTCTCTTTCATGCTCACATGCCATATCTCTATTTTCGTAAATAGCATGATGCATGGCAAATAATTTTTCTAAAGTAGGAAAAATTAGGGTTTCTTGTTTCTATCATCCTCTCAATCTCTTTTGGATTTTTGGACTATTTTTCTTGTTTGATTTAAAGATCAAAGGCGCACGTAATTTTGTCAAGTAGGATGGGCATTGTGTCTTCGGACTGGCCAAGTCTCTTGATCTGACAAAATTGCCAGCCGAAAGGATCTCTGAAATCATCATGAAAAATAAATCGCAATTGACCAAAAGATTTGTGAGAAGAAGATGAGAAAAAGAGACTAGTTTTATGAAAAAGTAAAATTTCAGATTTTATGTTTTTCATGAGCATGTAGAATTGCATGAGTAAATACCTTGATTGTGCATGATGTTGTGATCATTAGTCAAGCCCCCCTTTTGCATGCCTGTGATGTATCCTCGTGAGGCCTGCGTGCCGCTTTTCTTTTTGCTTTTAACTAAGAAGAAGATTAGGGTGGCGCATGTACTTGGAACTTGGCGCATGCATACCCTGCTTAGTGGCGCAAGTTAGGCATGGCCGAACCCTTGGGTTTGTGAGCTAGCTAATTTGGCTTCTTGCATTGTAGTGCATCCTCATTGGAGGAAGACCATGGCATTGGCCGAACCTATGGGGAACTTTTAAAGTGTACCTCTAGGGTTTGAGAGCTAAACCATGCGAGAAGGACCTTGGAGCCAACCTTGAAGTTCAAGCTAAAGGTCAGCTAGGCTAGGTCTAGCTTTTGGGGCTTGAGTTCTAGGACAAGAGTTGAACCTATTTCATGGCATGGATTGGTTCAATGTCTTGAATAGGATATGATCACATCATTCTTTACTGCTTTTATTATCTGCAGAAGCATGCCTGTAATGTTTTATCGTTATGTTATCACCATAGGATTGCATGCCTGTAATGATAGACATAAGATAAAACTAAGATGATGAGACCTTAAACAAAAACCCTCAATTAAAATATCAAGTCTGGTAGCCTTCTAACGCGTAGCCCTCACTAAGCTATCGATCAGTGGAGTTGTGAATTGTTTCCCACTCTCGTGGGACACACCCACTTATCTTTAGAAAGTGCGTAGTGGCAATGGTTTCCCTAGTCCAGTTTTAACCTGGGCGTGCCTTCGCAAGGAAACTCGTTGGCCCTAGGCATAACGGTTAGGAATGGACTTGACTAGAAGTTCACATGTGCTGGGCACATGTGAAAGTCTAGAGGCATCGTTGAGAGGTAAAGGTTTCATGTTGTATCAAGCCCTCGCTGGACATGAAATGCCCAGACTGTCTCAACAAGGGGAGTTGCTTGGAGCAACCGGCCGGTGCGCCCACCTTAGGAAACATGGGTTCCTTTGTGCATCTCATCCCACCCTCGTGGGACGCGAAGCCTCTTATGAAATAAGGATCCCATCTCACTAGGAAGTCTTAAACTTCTCGTTTGACTTTGTGGGTTGTCAATTCGAATAGTGGGAGCCATAATCATTTAAAACAAGTCCAGTTTAAATGATTTGAAGTAGTACTAATCTCTTCTTCTTGGGTGTTGTAGAATAATGGCTACGAACATTGGCGGATTATCACTGCGATCACTCCTTGATAAGGATAAGTTAGTTGGAACTAACTTTATGGACTGGCATCGGAACTTGAGGATAGTCCTCAAGCTCGAGAAGTAGCTGTATGTCCTTGAACAGGCTCTTCCTGCGGCTCCTCCGCCTAATGCCCGAACGGCAGACAGAGATGCTTATAGAATGCATCAGGATGACTCTTTGGAGGTTGCATGTCTTATGCTAGCCAGCATGGCACCTGAACTGCAGGTGCAATATGAGGAGCATAACGCTTTTCAGATGATCACTCATCTAAAACAGATGTTCGAGGCTCAGGCTAGAACTGAGAGATTTGACACCGCCAAAGCAGTCTTTCGGTGCAAGTTGTCTGAGGGTGCCCCAGTGAGACCCCATGTTCTCAAACTCATTGGGAACGTGGATCATCTCAGGAGACTGGGACACACCATAGACAACGAGCTGGTTGTGGATCTTATTCTACATTCCCTGCCCCCTAGCTTCAATCTGTTTATTATTAACTTCAACATGAACCAGATTGAGTGCACACGAGAGGAATTGATGAATATGCTCCAAACAGCCGAGAGAGATGGGTAAGACCAAACCCAATTCTGTTCTTTTGGTCCCTGCGACTAAGAAGATAAAGAAGAAGGGTAAGGCACGTGCTAAGAGCAGTGCCAGAGGTCCTACCAAAGCACTGAAGAAAAAGGCGAAGAAGTCAAAGGACCAGAGGTGTTTTCACTGTGGCGAGCAGGGTCACTGGAGAAGGGACTGCAAGCAGCTTCAGAATGAGGAGAAGAAAGGCTTGGCCTTAACTTCTAGCTCAGGTATCTATGTTACAGAAGTCAATCTTTCTACTTCTATGTCATGGGTATTGGATACCACATGTGGAGCTCATATTTGTACAAATATGCAGGGGCTCAAGAGAAGTAGATCGGTGCGGCTTGGAGAGATTGACCTACGCGTTGGAAACGGGCACAAGTTGCTACTGTTGCTGTAGGCGTTTTGACTCTCTCCTTGCCTTCTGGACTTCAATTAGAGCTAGATAATTGCTTTTGTGTACCATCACTTACTAAGAACATTGTATCCATTCCTTGCTTAGCAAAGAAAGGATTTAAATTTGAAATAAATAAGAACTCTTGTTCTTTTTCATTTGCAAATATGTTCTATGGGAAGGGTACTTTGTGCAATGGTCTATATATCTGGGATATGGAAAGTTCTATTTGTAACATAAATAATAAAAGGACCAAACTGAGTGGTTCAGTTGGTGCTTTCCTATGGCACTGTCGATTAGCCCATATAAACAAGAATCGCATCCAACAACTCCATGCAAATGGATTGTTAGATTCAAGTTCCTTGGAGGAATTTGATACTTGTGAACCTTGTTTATTAGGGAAAATGACAAAGGCGCCCTTCACCAAGATTGGTGAAAGGGCAGAAGGTTTATTAGATCTCATACATACTTATGTGTGTGGGCCCTTCAATAAACAAGCTAGAGGAGGGTACAACTACTTCATTACCTTCACTGATGACTTCAGTAGGTATGGCTATGTCTACTTAATGAGACATAAATCTGAGTCCTTTGAGAAATTCAAGGAGTTCAAGAATGAAGTAGAGAACCAGCTTGGAAGATCCATTAAAGCTCTTCGATCAGATCGAGGTGGAGAGTACCTGAGCGGTGAGTTCTTTGACTATCTAAGAGAGTGTGGGATCATATCTCAACTCACTCCTCCTGGAACACCTCAATGGAATGGTGTGTCTGAAAGGAGAAATCAAACTTTATTGGATATGGTTCGATCTATGATGAGTCATGCAACTCTACCTTCATCATTCTGGGGGCATGCACTAGAAACAGCTTCTCTGATACTGAATAATGTTTCATCTAAGAGTGTCTCCAAAATACCATATGAGATGTGGAGTGGGAGACGCCCTAATCTCACTTTTATCAAGATCTGGGGATGTGAGGCTTATATCAAACGTCAGGATTCTAGCAAGCTAGAACCTAGATCTGATAAATGTGTGTTTGTGGGGTATCCTAAGGAAACTAAAGGATACTACTACTATATCCCAACCGAGAACAAAGTTTTTGTTGCTCGGGGTGCTGTCTTTCTAGAGAAAGAATTTCTTATGAAAGAAGTTAGTGGGAGGAAGTTTGACTTGGATGAGGTCCAAGTGCAAGCACAAGACAAAGAGATGGAATCTGAGCCACCTGCACCGGTTGCTAGCCAACCTAAGGCTCGGACACAGGTCCCGCATAGGTCTGGGAGAATTCGTCGTGCACCTGAAAGGTATGGGTCGCTACCGACCCAACACGATGGGATCTTCATCATTGAGGATGAACCTAGAACCTATGATGAGGCGGTCAGTGGACCGGACTCCGAGAAATGGCTTGACGCCATGCGATCCGAAATGGATTCCATGTCGGCAAACCAAGTCTGGGATTTGGTTGAGCTGCCTGATGGGGTAAAACCCATAGGGTGTAAATGGGTCTTCAAGAGGAAGACAGACATGGATGGCAATATAGTTACCTACAAGGGTAGACTAGTGGCTAAAGGATTTAAACAAGTCCATGGGGTGGACTATGATGAAACCTTCTCGCCAGTTGCCATGATCAAATCCATTCGGATTCTGCTTACTATAGCTGCATATCATGACTATGAGATATGGCAGATGGATGTGAAGACAGCGTTCCTTAACGGGAAGCTGACTGAGGATGTGTATATGTCACAACCTGATGGCTTCATCCATCCTGCAGAGGCTAATAAGGTCTGCAGGCTGAAGAGATCCATTTATGGATTAAAACAAGCATCTCGAAGTTGGAATCTTCGATTTGATGAAGCCGTGAGAGATTATGGCTTTATCAAAAGCGAAGATGACGCCTGTGTATACAGAAAATTCAGTGGGAGCTTGGTGATTTTTCTGGTCTTGTATGTTGATGACATACTGCTCATCGAAAATGACATCCCTAATCTTCAAGCTGTGAAGACATGGTTGGGGAAGTGTTTCGAGATGAAAGACTTAGGGGAGGCCGCCTATATTCTAGGCGTAAGGATCTACCGGGATAGATCCAAGAGGCTTCTGGCCCTTAGTCAGAGTACCTACATTGATAAGGTACTGGAGAGGTTCAACATGGAGCAATCCAAGAAAGGATACCTTCCAGTGAGATATGGCCTTACTCTCTCGAAGAGCCAGTGTCCTACAACATAGGCTGAGAGGGACGACATGAGTCGAATTCCTTATGCTTCGGCAGTAGGATCGATCATGTATGCAATGTTGTGTACTAGACCAGATGTGGCATATGCTGTGAGCATAACCAGCCGACACCAATCCAATCCAGGTCTGCAGCACTGGGTGGCTGTAAAGAACATCCTAAAGTATCTGAGAAGAACTAAGGATCTGTTCTTGGTCTATGGGGGACAGGAAGAGCTCAGTATGCAGGGCTATACTAATGCATCGTTCCAGTCTGACCCTGATGACTTTAGATCGCAGGCCGGCTATGTGTTCAAGATAAATGGAGGCGTTGTATGTTGGAAGAGCTTCAAGCAATCCACCATAGCAGATTTTACAACCGAGGCTGAGTATGTGGCTGCTTCTGAGGCAGCCAAGGAAGCCGTTTGGATAAGGAAGTTCTTATGTGATCTTCAGGTGGTACCTAGTGCAATGGATCCCATTGAACTATACTGTGACAACAATGGAGAAATTGCACAAGCCAAGGAACCACGGTCTCATCAAAGATCCAGACACATACTCAGAAGATTTCACCTGATCAGAGAGATCATTGACAGAGGTGATGTCAAGATTAGCAGAGTAGACACAGAGAACAATCAGGCAGACCAATTGACCAAGGCTTTGGCGCAGCAGAAGCATGATGGTCACGCTAGAGATATGGGGTTGAGATTCCTCAACTTCTAGGTCTTAGTGCAAGTAGGAGATTGTTGGTGTATATGCCCTAGGACCTAGTTTTGGTCAACTTATGTACTACTTGACTTTGATATTTATATATCATTCTGGCATTGTCGTTATCATTGTTTGACTACACCTGCGATTGTGTACTTACATGATAATGTCCCTAGAGGCAGATTGGATCTGTGCTCAAATGATTGTCCCCAGTCGATGTACCTGAGTGGATATGAGACAGCTCTGGTACTTGTGAGACTGGTATGTGGGCTGGTTAAGCACTGAAGAAACCCCTTTCAAGAGGGGGGCGAAACCCTAAGTAGGCGCATATCATGAATTGCGCAAGGAAGCATAGGGTTTGTTGGGATCTTTTGCATGCCATATGATCAACATCATAACTTGTATAGATAAGAAGTAATTCATACCATAGCCATTAGTGGATGGCGACTTGGAAGTAAAGATCGAAGGGGATCTTCTCCAAAGAAGACACACACCAAAGTGATGAAGACTTCCTTCTTGCGCACCTCTTGTGCTAGCAAAAGTGCCAAGTTGTCCTTGTGTGGAGAAGATGAGATCTTTGCTAGGGCGATGAAGCTCTCACACTTGCTTGCGTGAACTCCCCTCTACACGAGAGTGGATCGGCCACACAAAATCAGAACCGAAATGCGTTTTGGCGTTTACAAGTTATGTGGCGTTACATGACTTCCAATTATGGAAAGTCATGAAGCCATGCGCTTAAATCCATGCAAACCGCCCAAAAACGCTTTCATCATGAACTATGCGTTCACACATGTGTGAACCGGTTCAATCCAACGGTTCAATGCGTTTGGTACAAAGACCAAACCAAACCAGCCCAAGCCATGGTCTAGATCTCTCTGAACCAAATGGTTCAAGATCTAACCGTTCATCTCTTGATGCCTTTGATCTCACCGATCTAGCATCACTACTCTCGATCGAAGCTTACCGATCTCATGCCCTAATCAATCAAACATGACCAGACCAGATCTCACTTACAATCAGAGTTCAAACTCCTTTAAACTGAATCAAAACAATTCAGTCCACACGATCTGACTCAAGAAAGCCATATCACCAAATTGTGTGACCCTGAGGGTTTCCTTTAAATGTCGGTAACGATAACTTACGTTATCACGACCAGTGAGGGGTATCTAGCAACACATCACTGTCTCCCGATATAAAGGAAAAAGTCTTCCAAGACTACACCCAAACCACAGCACAAGTGTGAATCAACTTCACAAGGCATGCATGTATCCTTTGCCTACTGGATGTTCTTATTGGACAAGCGGGTCAAGCTTGTAACTCCAATATGATGAGCATGATCAGATCAGATGAACATAGTCACCTGGGTATGGCCATACACTTTCTCAATCATCTCATCTAGGGGGCCCCTATAGAACATCACACTCCTTCAACAAGGAGACGGCAATCCTATATCTATCACTAGTGCCCTAACCTGAATCATAATCATTATCCAAGATAGTCTATAACCATTATATTTCAAATGATATTGAACTACCTCAAAACAATGACAATCATCATTTAGAAACACAAGTGATCTCAAGTCAAAGGACATGTGCCACTTGATGCAAACAAGGATTATTCACATTGTGACAAGCAATTGAATATCCTAGTAGGGTCTGTCCAGTACATCCAATGTACCCATGAGTCTACATCTTATTCCATGCTCGAAGCATCCTATAAGATTAGAACACATATTAGTCTCAATCATATCAAGGCTGTCTCATGTTCACCAAGATATCTCGACTAAGGACATATGCATGTCAGCCTAGCTGAACAGCTTTGAGACATTATTCAGAAGTATACATATTGCAGCAGACAATGCAACATACTGAATAACAACCATTGCCTTTATAAACATAAAAGTTTATATACATGATACTGATACAATCCCAAGGCCTCAAACATTAGCCTTAAGGGCATACCCCAACAATCTCCCACTTGCACTTAATCTAATGGTTGAGAAATCTCAAACCCATATTATTACAGTGCTTCTCATGCTTCTGCTGCGCCAGAGGCTTGGTAAGCGGGTCAGCCAGATTGTCGTCTGTATGAACCTTGCAGATTTTGATCTCGCCTCGATCAATGATCTCCCGGATCAAGTGAAACCGTCTCTGTATGTGCTTGGACTTCTGGTGCGACCGTGGTTCCTTTGCTTGTGCTATAGCTCCAGTGTTATCACAGAAGATAACCAAAGGATCTGCACTCGAAGGAACGACACCAAGTTCCTGAATGAACTTACGAATCCACACTGCCTCCTTGGATGCTTCCGAGGCTGCAACATACTCGGCTTCTGTTGTGGAATCAGCAACAGTTGACTGTTTGAAACTTTTCCACACCACTGCTCCACCATTCAAGCTAAAAACATAGCTTGATTGCGATCGGAAATCATCCTGGTCCGACTGGAACGAAGCATCAGTATATCCTTCAATACTGAGTTCTTCCTGACCACCATATATCAAGAACATATCTTTGGTCCTCCGCAGATATTTTAAAATGTTCTTGACCGCAATCCAGTGTGCCTGACCTGGATTACTTTGGAATCGACTGGTCACGCTTAACCTGTAAGCGACGTCTGGGCGAGTACACAACATCGCATACATAATGGACCCAATAGCCGAAGCATAAGGCGTATTGTCCATTTCATCTTTCTCAGTCTATGTTTGTGGACACTGACTCTTTGAAAGATTCAGACCGTGTCTGACTGGAAGATATCCTCTTTTAGAATTCTCTAAATGAAATCTCTCCAGGACTTTATCGATGTAAGTACTCTGGCACAGCCCGAGAAGCCTCTTAGATCTATCCCTGTAGATCTTCACACCTAATACATAGGCTGCTTCTCCTAGATCTTTCATCTGAAAACATTTTCCTAACCATGCCTTAACAGCATGCAGTTCAGGAATATCGTTTCCAATGATTAAGATATCATCGACGTAGAGGACTAGGAAAGTAATCACGCTCCCACTAAACCTCTTATATACACACGGGTCATCTTCGTTCTTGATGAAACCAAACTCAGAGATTGATTCATCAAAACGAATATTCCAGCTTCTAGATGCTTGTTTAAGTCCATAAATGGACTTCTTTAACTTGCATATTTTATGACGATCTGATGGATTAGTGAAACCTTCAGGTTATGTCATATACACATCCTCATCCAGTTTTTCATTAAGGAAAGCAGTCTTCACATCCATCTGCCAGATCTCATAATCGTAATATGCTGCTATCGCGAAAAGAATCCGAATAGACTTGAACATGGCTACAGGAGAGAAAGTTTCATCATAATCTATCCCGTAGATTTGTTTGAAACCTTTCGCTACTAGCCTGCCTTTATAGGTAACCACGTTACCATCCATGTCAATCTTCTTCTTGAAGATCCATTTACAGCCTATAGGAATTACTCCCGGAGGCGGATCAACCAAATCCCAGACTTGGTTATCTGACATGAAGTCCATTTCGGCTCGCATAGCTTCAAGCCATCTAGCTGACTCCGGTCCACTGACCGCATCCGCATAAGTAAGGGGCTCATCATTATCAATGATGTAGACTCCGTCATAGCGCTCAGGCTGTCGACGGATCCTTCCCGATCTTCGCGGTTCCCGTGATATCTGAGCCTCAGGTTGTTCAGTAACCTGATCTACCGGCTCAGGCTCATCCAACTGTGCTTGACTACTTTGTCCTTCCTCTGGATTCTCATCCAGCTTTATTTCTCTCCCACTGGCCTCTTGCAGAAGAAACTCCTTCTCAAGAAAAATGGCCATCCGAGCAACAAATACCTTGTTCTCTTTGGGATCGTAGAAATAATAACCCTTAGTTTCCTTAGGGTAACCGACAAAGATGCATTTCTCAGATCTGCTCTCCAGTTTCCCAGAGGCGAGCTTTTTGACATAAGCCTCGCAACCCCAGATCTTAATAAATGTCAAGCTAGGCTGTTTCCCATACCATAACTCATATGGAGTCTTTGAAACTGCCTTGGATGGCACTCGGTTTAGTACCTTTGCAGCTGTTTCCAGTGCAAATCCCCAAAAGGAGTAAGGTAGAGTAGCCTGACTCATCATCGAATGAACCATATCCAGTAAGGTTCTGTTCCTCCTCTCGGACACACCATTCCATTGCGGTGTTCCTGGCGGAGTGAGCTGTGAGATAATCCCACACTCTTTTAGATAGTCAGTAAACGCATGACTCAAGTATTCTCCACCTCGATCAGAACGAAGTGCCTTGATATTTCGGCCTTGCTGATTCTGTACTTCATTCTTGAACTCTTTGAACTTGTCAAAAGATTCACTCTTATGTCTGATCAGATAGACATACCCATATCTACTGAAATCATCAGTAAAGGTAATGAAGTACGAATAGCCACCTCTGGCATGTTTATTAAATGGCCCACACACATCACTGTGTATAAGGTCAAGTAAACCTGAAGCCCTTTGACCTTTGTGAGGAAAAGGAGCCTTCGTCATTTTACCCATTAAACAAGCTTTGCATGTATCAATCTCCTCATAGGAGAATGATCCCAGCAGTCCATGATCATGCAACCGCTTAATGCGCTTCTTGTTAATATGGCCTAAACGACTATGCCATAGCAAGGTGCTGTCATCAGCATACTTGGCTTTCTTATTATCAATGTTTTGTATAGAATATTCCATGTCCAACATGAATAACCCATTGTTAATTGAACCAGTAGCATAAACAATATTATCAAGAGTAAGATAACACTTTGAAATCTTGCATTCAAAGGAAAACCCTTTCCTGACAAGAGCAGGAATAGAGATAATATTTTTGGTAATACTGGGTACAAAGTAACAATTGTTTAATTCTAATACAATGCCAGATGGTAATGAGATGTAATAATCCCCTACAGCAACAGCAGCAACCCGTGCCCCATTTCCAACTCGTAGGTCCACCTCATGCTGTCCCACCTGTCTTCTTCTCTTGAGTTCCTGTACATTTGAACAAATGTGAACTCCACATGCAGTGTCCAACACCCATGAAATAGAAGAAGAAGATATCATGACCTCAGTCACAAATATACCTGAGCCAGAAGCGATGCTTCCCTTCTTTTCTCCTTGGAGCGCTTTACAGTCCTTTTTCCAGTGACCCAGCTAGCCACAATGGAAACACCTGTTGTCCTTCGACCGCTTCACCTTTTGTTTCAGAGCCTTGCTGTAGTTCATGACAGGGGCCTTGCCCTTCTTCCCCTTCTTCTTGTTCCTGGAGGGGAACATCAAGACAGAGGTTGAAGGCTTTCCCTTCAGAGTCTCCTCAGTAGTCAAGAGCATATTCAGCAGCTCTGCCGGAGTACAATCGATTTTGTTCATATTAAAGTTAATAATGAACGCATCGAAAGAGGGCGGGAGAGACTGCAGAATAATGTCTACAGCAAGCTCCTGATTGATGGTATGCCCCAGTTTCTCCAGAGCCTCCTTGTGCCCAATCATCTTGAGCACGTGAGCTCCCACTGGGCTCCCTTCAGCCAGTTTGCTCTGAAAGAAAAGCTTGGTCAAATTATAGCGTTCAGTCCTCGCCTGTGCAGCATACAACATCTTGAGGTTTGCTATAATTTCTATAGCAGACATATCCTCATGCTGACGCTGCAGCGGTGGCGTCATAGACGCTAGCATCAGGCAAGCGACATCAATGCTATCATTGACATGCTTTTCATAGGCTTCACGAACCGCCCTTGCGGCGTTCGCAGCGGGTTGAGGCGGCATAGCCGTCTCGAGGACATACAGTTTCCTCTCTGCCTTAAGAACAATCTTAAGGTGTCCGTACCAGTCTGAGAAGTTTGGCCCAGCAAACTTCTCCCTTTCCAGTAGGGATCGCACATTGAAGCTCATGGTGTTCATTGCTGCAGGAATCTACAACAATGCAAGAACAGCAAGGTCAGTATCAATGTCTAGAATCAATCCAGGACTTAAGAAAGATTCTTTTCTCACTATTTTATCTGACTGAAAAATCCATTAAAACAGTCCGAAAGAGTAACACTCTTTTAGTGAGATGGGATCTAGATTTCATACTTGGTCTCCGCGTCCCGCTCAGGCGAGATAAGATGCACAGAGAGTACAAGCACTAATTTCTGGTAGGCAGTCCTTGCCAATCGCCAACCCGTGCGATTCCCCTTCATCTGGGCAATCCAGCAGACTGTGCCAACTGAGTTGGTACAACACAGTCTCTGACCCCACAGATGGCTGCCTCCATGTAGCTACCATATGCCCCATATGTAGCCTACATGGTCAAGCTGACCTGACCTACTCCCTGGACCACCACGTGCTATGCTGAGCAATGAGAAGCGATAAATCCCTTCTCTGTAACACGCAGGTGAAATCACACACCGTCTGAAGATAGATGGACGTGCCCACTGAGTGGGTACAACACGGCTCCAACGATAGTCAGAACAGTGAGGTTTCACGTCAGAAGGCATTACGTGCTTGATATTTTAGCGTTGGATTTTAACGGTCTTTTATCTTCTTAACTATCATGCAAATCCTATGGTGATAGCAGAAGATAAATAAATCATGCATTTCTAATTATTTAGAAAATAAAAGAAAGCATGGATCTTATGTGGTAAAAGCCCATAGAGCCTAAGTAAGACCTTAAATCAACTTAAGTCTTCACTTGCTCTTCTTGGGTCTTTTGCATCTCATCTGGTCCAACCCAGGGCCCTAGCGCTCAATGCAGCTCAGGTGCGCCCACCAGCTGAATGCTCCTCTGCGATGTGTGCTTTTGTGCTCTTGTCTAATTAAAATACATTTTAATCTATCTAGACAAGCTTGACTCGCAGGTCAATTATACAATAAATTAATTAAAAATGTGATTCGCAGATCACAAAAATAATAATTTACCAGGCTCGCAGGCCCCAGCACAGCACACATTGAAAGGGCAACCCACATAAGATTAAATAAACAAGCATCATGGCATCATTCAATCAACATGTGATCCATTACAAAGAAAATAAAATTTTGAAAACCCATTGGCATCAATTTTAATTTTCTTATGTGCCCTACAACCTTACAACGGTCCATTGATAGGGATCCACTCATCAATCTAGTCAGATCCACTGCCCTTGCATGCACCAAGTCCTAACTGACTCGAGTTGACCTAATGGTCAACCATGCATGCGCCAAGGGCTGAATAACCCTCATGAGTTCTGGCAAGCGGGTGTGACCCCGGGCCTAACTCATGTGTGTTCACTAGTCGTCTCAACCAGACCTCGTTACACGCCTTTGATGCAGTCAACCCATAGCCACCTCGTGCTTGCGCACAGGTGCTATCTGGTCAACCCATCTAGGCTGTCAGATGGTCTGATCAGACTAATTTGATCTATACTAGATGATGCTTTCAACCCCATCAACCCGTCTAAGGGTTTACAATAGGCGCATCTTAGATCTAATCATAGGCGCGCAAGTTAAGTTTTGATAAACAACATGAACCAAGCGCCAACAACAAGTCATGCGAAAGCATAAACAAACATCATGCGCCACCAACAAGGTATACATCTTATTTTTGCATGAAGAAACTATTAGATCTAAACACTTGCGCAAGCATGGATCACAAGAGCAAACATAGCAATCATATTAGCATGCATAAAGCCTCCTCTGATACCAATTGAAGAAACCCCTTTCAAGAGGGGGGCGAAACCCTAAGTAGGCGCATATCATGAATTGCGCAAGGAAGCATAGGGTTTGTTGGGATCTTTTGCATGCCATATGATCAACATCATAACTTGTATAGATAAGAAGTAATTCATACCATAGCCATGAGTGGATGGCGACTTGGAAGTAAAGATCGAAGGGGATCTTCTCCAAAGAAGACACACACCAAAGTGATGAAGACTTCCTTCTTGCGCACCTCTTGTTCTAGCAAAAGTGCCAAGTTGTCCTTGTGTGGAGAAGGTGAGATCTTTGCTAGGGCGATGAAGCTCTCACACTTGCTTGCGTGAACTCCCCTCTACACGAGAGTGGATCGGCCACACAAAATCAGAACCGAAATGCGTTTTGGCGTTTACAAGTTAAGTGGTGTTACATGACTTCCAATTATGGAAAGTCATGAAGCCATGCGCTTAAATCCATGCAAACCGCCCAAAAACGCTTTCATCATGAACTATGCGTTCACACATGTGTGAACCGGTTCAATCCAACGGTTCAATGCGTTTGGTACAAAGACCAAACCAAACCAGCCCAAGCCATGGTCTAGATCTCTCTGAACCAAATGGTTCAAGATCTAACCGTTCATCTCTTGATGCCTTTGATCTCACCGATCTAGCATCACTACTCTCGATCGAAGCTTACCGATCTCATGCCCTAATCAATCAAACATGACCAGACCAGATCTCACTTACAATCAGAGTTCAAACTCCTTTAAACTGAATCAAAACAATTCAGTCCACACGATCTGACTCAAGAAAGCCATATCACCAAATTGTGTGACCCTGAGGGTTTCCTTTAAATGTCGGTAACGATAACTTACGTTATCACGACCAGTGAGGGGTATCTAGCAACACATCACTGTCTCCCGATATAAAGGAAAAAGTCTTCCAAGACTACACCCAAACCACAGCACAAGTGTGAATCAACTTCACAAGGCATGCATGTATCCTTTGCCTACTGGATGTTCTTATTGGACAAGCGGGTCAAGCTTGTAACTCCAATATGATGAGCATGATCAGATCAGATGAACATAGTCACCTGGGTATGGCCATACACTTTCTCAATCATCTCATCTAGGGGGCCCCTATAGAACATCACACTCCTTCAACAAGGAGACGGCAATCCTATATCTATCACTAGTGCCCTAACCTGAATCATAATCATTATCCAAGATAGTCTATAACCATTATATTTCAAATGATATTGAACTACCTCAAAACAATGACAATCATCATTTAGAAACACAAGTGATCTCAAGTCAAAGGACATGTGCCACTTGATGCAAACAAGGATTATTCACATTGTGACAAGCAATTGAATATCCTAGTAGGGTCTGTCCAGTACATCCAATGTACCCATGAGTCTACATCTTATTCCATGCTCGAAGCATCCTATAAGATTAGAACACATATTAGTCTCAATCATATCAAGGCTGTCTCATGTTCACCAAGATATCTCGACTAAGGACATATGCATGTCAGCCTAGCTGAACAGCTTTGAGACATTATTCAGAAGTATACATATTGCAGCAGACAATGCAACATACTGAATAACAACCATTGCCTTTATAAACATAAAAGTTTATATACATGATACTGATACAATCCCAAGGCCTCAAACATTAGCCTTAAGGGCATACCCCAACAATCTCCCACTTGCACTTAATCTAATGGTTGAGAAATCTCAAACCCATATTATTACAGTGCTTCTCATGCTTCTGCTGCGCCAGAGGCTTGGTAAGCGGGTCAGCCAGATTGTCGTCTGTATGAACCTTGCAGATTTTGATCTCGCCTCGATCAATGATCTCCCGGATCAAGTGAAACCGTCTCTGTATGTGCTTGGACTTCTGGTGCGACCGTGGTTCCTTTGCTTGTGCTATAGCTCCAGTGTTATCACAGAAGATAACCAAAGGATCTGCACTCGAAGGAACGACACCAAGTTCCTGAATGAACTTACGAATCCACACTGCCTCCTTGGATGCTTCCGAGGCTGCAACATACTCGGCTTCTGTTGTGGAATCAGCAACAGTTGACTGTTTGAAACTTTTCCACACCACTGCTCCACCATTCAAGCTAAAAACATAGCTTGATTGCGATCGGAAATCATCCTGGTCCGACTGGAACGAAGCATCAGTATATCCTTCAATACTGAGTTCTTCCTGACCACCATATATCAAGAACATATCTTTGGTCCTCCGCAGATATTTTAAAATGTTCTTGACCGCAATCCAGTGTGCCTGACCTGGATTACTTTGGAATCGACTGGTCACGCTTAACCTGTAAGCGACGTCTGGGCGAGTACACAACATCGCATACATAATGGACCCAATAGCCGAAGCATAAGGCGTATTGTCCATTTCATCTTTCTCAGTCTATGTTTGTGGACACTGACTCTTTGAAAGATTCAGACCGTGTCTGACTGGAAGATATCCTCTTTTAGAATTCTCTAAATGAAATCTCTCCAGGACTTTATCGATGTAAGTACTCTGGCACAGCCCGAGAAGCCTCTTAGATCTATCCCTGTAGATCTTCACACCTAATACATAGGCTGCTTCTCCTAGATCTTTCATCTGAAAACATTTTCCTAACCATGCCTTAACAGCATGCAGTTCAGGAATATCGTTTCCAATGATTAAGATATCATCGACGTAGAGGACTAGGAAAGTAATCACGCTCCCACTAAACCTCTTATATACACACGGGTCATCTTCGTTCTTGATGAAACCAAACTCAGAGATTGATTCATCAAAACGAATATTCCAGCTTCTAGATGCTTGTTTAAGTCCATAAATGGACTTCTTTAACTTGCATATTTTATGACGATCTGATGGATTAGTGAAACCTTCAGGTTGTGTCATATACACATCCTCATCCAGTTTTTCATTAAGGAAAGCGGTCTTCACATCCATCTGCCAGATCTCATAATCGTAATATGCTGCTATCGCAAAAAGAATCCGAATAGACTTGAACATGGCTACAGGAGAGAAAGTTTCATCATAATCTATCCCGTAGATTTGTTTGAAACCTTTCGCTACTAGCCTGCCTTTATAGGTAACCACGTTACCATCCATGTCAATCTTCTTCTTGAAGATCCATTTACAGCCTATAGGAATTACTCCCGGAGGCGGATCAACCAAATCCCAGACTTGGTTATCTGACATGAAGTCCATTTCGGCTCGCATAGCTTCAAGCCATCTAGCTGACTCCGGTCCACTGACCGCATCCGCATAAGTAAGGGGCTCATCATCATTGAGCATGTCACGACCCATATGAGAAGGTCAATGGACAGACATAGGATTTGCCCCTTCCTTAGGGAAGTATGATATCTATGGAGCTCCTCTATGGTTCTATGACTGAGAGTGTATGGCCATACCCAGGTAAGAACCTGTTTTAGTCATAGCCATGTGATTGGATGAAAACAAGTGGTGACACACTTGTCCAATCGGATATTAGTTCGACAAAGAGACTGTAATGCATCTGTACCTAGTTGCGATGATGGGGATGTCAATGTCGATATCCATTCCAATGACCTGGGTAGCAGCGATGCACTGCTAGGTGCCACTCACTGCTTGTGGTGACCTTTAGTCAGCACTACCAGCGTCAGAGGAACCTACAGGGTCGCACACCTTGATACTTGAGTTCTCGTATTGATCGGGAAGCCTTATGATCGAGTTATTGGATAACTCGGATCTAATTGGGAGATTTCATCAGCGCCAATAGGCCTGATGAGATGGAAGAATGTTATTGGAGCCAAACTTCATTTTTGGCAGGTTGACCCGTATTTGACCATGGTTGGTCACATTTGGATTAGGGTTGCATTGGATTGGATCCAAGTTCTTAATCAACCCATGTAATGGAGTTTGGGCTAGCTCATTATCCAATGAGGCCCAATAATAAGTTGTCATGAAGAGAAGAAAGGCTAGAAGGGTATAATTGAAGGAACCCCTTTCAAGAGGGGGGGGGGGCGAAAACCCTATTAGGATGGCGCATAAAACCTTTTGCAAGCGGAAGAAGGGCTTTCATAGATCTTTATATCGCATATGATCAACTTAGATGGATATGAGAAGGATCCATACCGTCGCCATCTCTTGGATGGTATCTTGGAAGAAGAAAGCAAGAGAGATCTCCTCCAAAGGTTGTCGCACACAAGAGGAAGAAGGCCTACTTCTTTGGGTCGATTTGTGCTAGCAATGCTCCAAAGCTTCCTTGATCGTTTGAGGGACGAAGAGATGAAAACTTGGCCGAATCCTCTTGTCGTCAACCTTCACGCCACCAGCCATGAGTCGTCCAATGCCAAGAGCGAATTAGCGAGAGGAATAGAGAGGAGGCGTTGCAAGTGAACGTGGAAACGTTCCCACGTTGAAAACCGAAAGTTCCCAAAATAGCAAGCCTTGATTACATGCGTTATGCGTTCACCAAGTGAACCATGCGCAACTCTCTTCTCCCACCTGAACCTTGTGCTCAACCCATGAGCCGGTTCAAGATGTTTGGTTCAATGACCAAACCAAATCAGCCCAAACATTAAGTCTAGATCGAATTAGACCCTAAGGTCCTAGATCTGACCATTCATCTCCAGATGCTTCTGATCTGATCGATCTAGCATCAACACCCTCGATCGAAGCTTACCGATCTCAAGCCCTAATCAATCAAACATGATCAGACCAGATCTCACTTACAATCAGAGTTTAAATCCCTTTAAACTGAACCGAAACAATTCAGTCCACACGATCTGACTTAAGTAAGCCATATCATCAAATTGTGCGACCCTGAGGGTTTCCTTTAAATGTCGGTAACGATAACTTACGTTATCACGATCAGTGAGGGGTATCTAGCAACACATCACTGTCTCCCGATATAAAGGAAAGAGTCTTCCAAGACTACACCCAAAACACAGCTCAAGTGTGAATCCTTTTCACTAGGCTTCACTAGGCATACATATTTCCTTTGCCACTGGATGTTCTTATTGGACAAGCGTGTCAAGCTTGTAGCTCCAATATGATGAGCATGATTAGACCAGATGAACACAGTCACCTGGGTATGGCCATACACTTTCTCAATCATCTCAGCCGGGGGGGGCCCTTTAGAACACCACACTCCTTAAACAAGGAGACGGCAATCCTATATCTATCACTAGTGCCCTAACCTGACTCATGATCATTATCCAAGATAGTCTATGACCATTATCTTTCAAATGATATTAAACTACCTCAAAACAATGACAATCATCATTTAGAAACACAAGTGATCTCAAGTCAGAGGAGATGTGCCACTTGTAGCAAACAAGGATTATTCACATTGTGACAAGCAATTGAATATCCTAGTAGGGTCTGTACAGTACATCCAATGTACCCATGAGTCTACATCTTATTCCATGCTCGAAGCATCCTATAAGATTAGAACACATATTAGTCTCAAGCATATCAAGGCTGTCTCAAGTTCACCAAGATATCTCGACTAAGGACTTAACTGCATGTCAGCCTAGCTGAACAACTTTGAGACATTATTCAGAAGAACATATATTGCAGCAGACAATGTAGCTTAACTGAATAACAACCATGCCTTTATAAACATAACAGTTTATTACATGATACTGTTACAATCCCAAGACCTCAAACATTAGTCTTAAGGGCATATCCCAACTATAATGGGGACAAATCTTCTCCCCTAGGCGCCTATGGGCATAATGGGGAGAAGTGGGACAATTTGCTTCATAAGGAAGCAATTGGCACCTCCCCCCTTATCCCTTATGGTATGAATGCCTATATGGCATTGCTTGGGGAGCAAGGCAAGGCCTTGGCGCACAAAGAAAGGCATGGGCACAAAAGGAATGGTTGAATGAGAATTATGGAAATGTCTTGGAGACTTTCCCTGTCTCAAACCTTCTCATCCTAGCCGCCCACTTGTCTTGATCCTAGCCTTTCATAAACCGCCTCTTGCCCTATAAAAGAGGACCTAGCCGAGCCTTCTTATGAGTGATCAATCCTTGAAGGCGTGAACACAAGAAGAGGGGCGAGTGCTAGGAGCAAGGGCGCATCTTCCTTCTTCCATAGCCAAGAGTTTCTCCTTCCGTTCCTCTTGGCGGCTTGGGTTGTTTCCTTCTTCTCTTGGCCCATCCTTTCTCTTGGTGGCGCGAGTGAAGTGGAGCATCTCTCTGAGGCTTTGATCTTCTTCCCGAGGCTAGCACCGGGCGTGGAAGAAGAGAACTCAAGAGATCCGTGTGTGTGAGACTGCAGAGGGCGCACACTTGGGCGCCTACATCGGCATCACTCCAAATCGCTCTTAAGGTATTTCTTAACTCATCGTGTCGACTCTCTTGCTTGCGATCTTCACTGGGTTTTTGGGACCGGCCTGTTTCGGGGACATTCTTCCGCTGTGCAATGAATGTATGTATGTCTATAACTCTGAAAAATAGTAAAATGTCCCCGGGGTTTCCCAACACCCGATCAATACGAGAACTTGAGTGTCTTGGTGTGTGACCCTCTAGGTTCCTTTGACGTTGGCAGTGCAGACCTAAGGTCTCACAAGCAGTGAGTGGCCCCTAGCAGTGCATCGCTGCTACCTAAGTCATCAGAATGGATATCGACATCGACATCCCCATCATCACAACAGGTGCAGATACATTACAGTCCCTTTGCCAAACTGATATCCGATTGGACAAGTGTGTCATCACTTATTTTCATCCAATCACATGGCTATGACTAAATCAGGTCTTTACCTGGGTATGACCATACACTTTCAGTCGTAGACCATAGAGGAGCTCCATGGATATCATACTTCCACAAGGAAGGGGTAAATCCTTTATCTGTCAATTGGTCTTCTCATATGGGTCGTGACATACTCAATGGCAAACCTTATAACCTCCCAGCTATGGCGAGGCGTTAGGTTGTATCAAAGTATATCCCTAACCATATAGAAGAGTCAATGACCTCAAGTCTAAGGATTAATGTATCTCCTATCACTTGTGAGGTTAACTTATGACACCAAGTCATAGCCTCACAGCGGGTCGGTCCAGTATATCCACCACTGATATACCCATATGTCTGCATTAGCACCCCGTGCCTAACCAGCCCATATACCAGTCTTATAAGTACCATAGCTGTCCCTTATCCACTAACGTATATCGACTGGGGACAATCTTTTGAGCACACATCCAATCTGTCTCCAAGGACATTATCATGTAAGTATATTATCACAGATGTAAACAAACATAGATAATGACAATGCTAGAATGATATATATAAATATCTGAATGAAGTAGTACAATGTTTTACCAAATATAGGTCTCAGGGCATATACACCAACAAGCACCACGCTTAAGTACTCGTCTTCATATCACCCATAAACCGATTGCCAAACGGAGTTCGTGAAATGTAGTTTGGGCAACCTCCTGTGTTGCTTAGCTGGCAATTTTCCACGACATTGGGCTGACCACCTCCCCATCCTTGAATTTGCGTATAATAGTGTTTTCAATTGATCTACCAAGTTGAGTCCTTTAAAAATTCTGCTCGGGCACCAACCTAGAAAACCCATCAACATGCATAATATCCCTACTCCCCCTTCCATCCACAAGTTTACATATACATTTGCATCCCATATTGTGGGTTTACACGATGAGATTCAGCCTTGAATCTGTTGTGTCCGCAAGTGCACGGATACTTCGAAGTAATAAAAATATCGAACCACAGAGACCTTATTGTTAAGTACCAAATAATTATTTTCTCACTAGCTAAGCAAACCGAATATGATGAAGTAAAATATGCAGAAAAGTGTGCTAAAGGATGATCAGAGGGAAAAACTGGGACTAGGGTTTCATCTTCCTCAATTCCAATGACTAGAAGGAAATAAAGGCTGTCAGTCTAATTATGATATGACAAAGATATAATTTACTTGATAAAAGGATCATCTCGCTCTCGCGCAGACAATCATACAAAGGACCAATCCTCACTCTCATGCAAGATCTATCCAATGCTGAAAATAAGTAAATCATTGAACAAAGAACTCAAGGATCACTCTCGTGCATCCGAATTCTAAGTCAAACATCTCAAGTGGAATCTCAAGTATCACTCTCGTGCATCCTAAAAATCAACACAGGTTCTACTTAAGGTTCTCCGATGACTCAATACTCAATCTCTTGCAGCATCAAATCAAGTCTAACACAATAACTCGTCCTAGATTCAAATTATCAACATGGCAATAAAATCACTAAAAATTAGAATTCAAAGAACAAACCTAATCTCTTACGATAAGTTCCAAACTCGATGATTTATAGGGTTCTGAATTTCACAATCAACCTCTCAGTCTATTTCATAAAATTCTAAAACATGCATGAAAATATAAACCTATGGTGAGTTAAAGACAATCATCACATAAGTAAAATTATCATAACAAAACTATTCTGATAAAATAAAAGTCATCTAGTCATTAAAAATCAAGGAAAATTACTCCCCATGTCCCATAATATGTCTAAGCTAGCATGGAGGAAAGATTACAATAACCATAATTTCAGATGATCAGAATCGAAAAAAGGAAGAAAATTTTTTAGAACATGGTGTTGTAATCGAATTAGTCTCTGAATTCTTGATAAAAATTAGGGCTTCCACTTCGTATGTCTTCTCCTCTTAAAGACGAGTCCGCAGCATCTTTCGGATTCCAATTTGAACTTCTGAATCAAAAGATATGGTCCGTGCAAGATTCGGATCCGAAAAACTCGCGAAATTGTGGCCAAAATATGGTACCGTGGAAGTTTTACCCCAAAAAACGGCAGTGCCGTATTTTTCACAAAAATTCTGAAACTTTATATTTAAAATCCTCCAAAAATATGGTACCATGGCAGTTGTTTCCAAAAAATACGGTAGTGCCGTATTTTGCCCAAAATCTCTGATTAAAGTCCTCCAAAAATACGGTACCATGGTAATTGTTCTGAAAAATACAGTAGTGCCGTATTTTTGCTAGAAAGCTTGTTTTGACTTGAAATTTGATGGATAGCTTTGTTTCAACGTCTGGAATCCATTGGTGTGCTCAAATCTTTCAAAATCCATCAAAATATGGCACTTTTAACCTGAAAATGATCAAAAACAAGGAATGGTGTAGATTCCGCAATATTTGACAAATAAGGCTTAAAAACAAGCAAAAGAGCATAAATATAGCACAAAAGACACATGAAATGACACAAAATATACTATGAATTTTGGTGTCATCAAACACATAAGGCTCAAACTTTGCTTGTCCGCAGGCAAATAAATAAGAACAATGCTAAGTATGGAAAATATGCTCTTTTATGAAAAATAAATTTCTAAAATATAATCACTCATGAAATATTCCACTAACCTTTTGCACAAAATTTCACATAAATACATCGTCCTCTGAAATTAATCTTTAAGATCTACTACTTTGATCAAATAAAATTTCGCAACTCGCATAATGAAAAAAATTTCTGTCTCATGAATCAACCTAATTTTCAGTTTAAATCTATCATACTTTTGTTTACAGGAATAAAGTCTCCTAGATCTTTTTCCCCACAGAATCTTTCTTTTCTTCCCCCTCTCTTTTTTTTTATTTTTTTGTAATTTTTTCATAGATAGCATATACCCACATAGATATATACTTTTTTATTTTAGACTTCAACTCGTGTCTTCGGTACCACTATCAATTTTACACAGTGCCAAGTAGAGGAGTCATTTTCTTTTTCTCTCACTTTTTTTTTGACAGACTTCAACCCATCTCTTAGGTACCACTATCAATTTTTGCACAGTGCCAAGTAGGGGAGCCTCTCACTATTTTTGTGGATCCTGGATTCCCTCTTCCCAATAAATAGTAAGATAAATCAAACATCAACTTGGTTAATCAATTGACATTAATTCAAAAATTACACTCATATGCTCATTTTATTCAAGAAAGATGTTTCACTCTTAGATTGCATTCATTAAACAACATACCTACCCAAAAACCTATGCATCAATCAATGAATAATTTCAACAAGTAGATCTATATTGAAGAAATAAATTCAACATAATAGGTATATCTCTATTCATTGACATGCATGAACATTCATCATCATAGAAAAATATACACACTTTCATCACATAGATTCAAGTCATAAAAAATTTAAATATCAAAAATGTCAAAATCAATGCAAACGGTGTGAAGCATTAGAAATTTTTAGGAGAAGAAAAGTAAATCACAAGAAAGTGCAAACAATACTCACAAAACTATATAACAAGCTCAATCATCATCTGGTGTATAGAATCGGGGCAGATGCGGTTAGGTCCAAAGATGTGCCTTCTGAGAATTTCCCTGCATAATTTTAAGTACATAAGGCTCAGTTCTAAAAATAGTCCTTTACAAAAAAAATATAATAATAATAAAAATAATTCTTTCAATAGAAAATTGTTGGGAAACCCCGGGGACATTTTACAATTTTCAGAGTTATAGACATACATTTTTCACAGCGGAAGAATGTCCCCGAAACAGGCCGGTCGCAAAAAACCCAGTGAAGATCGCAAGCAAGGGAGTCGACACGATGAGTTAGTAAATACCTTAAGAGCAATGTGGAGCGATGTCGATGTAGGTGTCCAAGTGTGCGCCCTCTGCAGTCTCGCACACACAGATCTCTTGAGTTCTCTTCTTCCACGCCCGGTGCTAGCCTCGGGAAGAAAATCCAAGCCTTAGGGAGATACTCTACCTCACTTGCGCCACCTAGAGAAAAGATGCGCCAAGTGAAGAGGGAAACTATCCAAGCCGACAAGCCCTAGATCTCCTTGCGCCAAGAGGAAAGGAGGAAGAGGCTTGCGGTTATGGAAGAAAGAAGATGCGCCCTTGCTCTAAGCACTCGCCCCTCTTCTTGTGTTCACGCCTTCAAGGATTGATCACCCACAAGAGGGGGCGACTAGGGTCACATTTATAGGGCAAGAGGCGGTTAGGATAATGGCTAGGATCATGACAAGTGTAGGGCTAGGATGAGGAGGTTTGAGACAAGGAAAGTCTCCAAGACATTTCCATAATTCTCATTAAACCATTCCTTATTGTGCCCCACGCCTTTCCTTGTGCGCCAAGGTCTTGCCTTGCGCCCCAAGCAATGCCATAGAGGCATGCATTCCATCCTAGGAAGAGAGGGGAGGCGCCCTTTACTTTCATAATGAAGCAAAGGCGCCAACATGACCCCATTATGCCCCTAGGCGCTTAATGGTTCATGTTTCTCCCCATTATACCCTTTTAGCCTCTCATCTCTTCATGAGAACTTGTTATTGGGCCTCATTGGATAATGAGCTAGCCCAAACTTCATTACATGGGTTGATTAAGCACTTGTATTCAATCCAATGCAACCCTAATCCAAATGTGACCAACCATGGTCAAATACGGGTCAACCAGCCAAAAATGAAGTTTGGCTCCAATAACATTCTTCCATCTCATCAGGCCCATTGGCGCTGATGAAATCTCCCAATTAGATCCGAGTTATCCAATAACTCGATCATAAGGCTTCCCGATCAATACGAGAACTCAAGTATCAAGGTGTGCAACCCTGTAGGTTCCTCTGACGCTGGCAGTGCTGACCAAAGGTCATCACAAACAGTGAGTGGCACCTAGCAGTGCATCGCTGCTACCCAGGTCATTGGAATGGATATCGACATCGACATCCCCATCATCGCAACTAGGTACAGATGCATTACAGTCTCTTTGCCGAACTGATATCCGATTGGACAAGTGTGTCACCACTTGTTTTCATCCAATCACATGGCTATGACTAAAACAGGTTCTCACCTGGGTATGGCCATACACTTTCAGTCATAGAACCATAAGGGAGCTCCATGGATATCATACTTCCCTAGGGAAGGGGCAAATCCTATGTCTGTCCATTGATCTTCTCATATGGGTCGTGACATGCTCAATAACAACCGTTATGACCTCCCAGTTACGGCAAGGTGTTAGGTTGTATCAAAGCAAGTCCCTAACCATATAGAATGATCAATGACCTCAAGTCAAGGGATCAATGCATCTCCTGTCACTTATGAGGATAACTCATGACACCAAGTCATAGCCTCATAGCGGGTCTATCTAGTATATCCTCCAATGATATACTCATGTGTCTGCGTTAGCACCACGTGCCTAACCAGCCCACATACCAGTCTCTCAAGTACCAGAGCTGTCTCATATCCACTCAGGTACATCGACTGGGGACAATTATTTGAGCACAGATCCAATCTGTTTCCAGGGACATTATCATGTAAGTACACAATCGCAGGTGTAATCAAACAATGATAACGACAATGCCAGAATGATATATAAATATCAATGTCAAGTAGTACATAAGTTGACCAAAACTAGGTCCTAGGGCATATACACCAACAAAAATCAGAGATGACGCTAGTGGTTTAAAGAAGGTGCCGACGAAAAGATCTGATGCAGGCGAGAAGTAGAGGTGGAATAGATGCTAGCTGAAGAGCTGCTAGCAATGATGGTGGTGCCAACAGGAGAGTGAGTAATCTCTAGTGGCCTGCTAGAGACTACAGTCCTGGAGGTGAGATCGTCGGCTGGTGGGCGCAAGAGATAATGCTGCATAGAAAATTAGTCACTAATAAAGATTCTGCTGCAAAAATAAATAAAATCAATATAATAAGAGGCAGCAAAAGAAGCAAGAAGCCGCTGGTGATGCTCCGCAAGAGGTGGAGGAGAATTGCTCTTGAAGATTTCTGAATCTAGAGTCAAAAGAAGCAATAACAAGTAGAAAGCAAACCAAGCAGTTTTTGAATTTTTTTATGTAAAGTAGCCATACCCTAGAATAAAATTTAATGATCCAAATAGAAAATGGACAGAACCAAGTTGTAGAATAAGATATGTTCTTTTCAGACATGAAAATTAAAGGATCAAAATCTATCAGGAATTTAGGGTATCAACAAAAAGAAGGCTACTAAGATTACAAAACTGCAAAAACTGCACAAAAGTTAATCCGATTCAAAAAGATGCCATGTGTCCTAAAATGATTAGAAAATAAAATCATGAAAACAATTAATCCACAAGATAGAATGACACATGTTCTTCATATTCCAACGGAAAAATCTGGGTTTCAAGTTATTTAAGCATCTTAAAAACTTGCAGCAAAAGTGCTAATCAGATTAGTTAGAAAAAACTGCTGCAGAAATTAATCAGAATCGAAAAGTTGCTAGGTGTTTTAGAATGATCCATGGACTTTAAAATTCAGAAAAATATCCAGATGATAGAAAAAGATGAGTACTTCGTGATGGCGCCAAAGATCAAAAAATTTTCCAACCCAGTTTCTTAAAATCACAGCGAGAAAACACCTACTCAAATAAGCAATATGCATATTTCAAATACGGTACCGTGCATTTCCTTACAGTAGTGCCATAATATGCATAAAACTCTTGGGTCAGAAATCGGCAGAAATACAGTACTGTGAAGATGATTACGGCAGTGCCGTATTTTGTGTAAATTTTTTTTTTCAAAAAGAACAGGAAAATTAATCCTAAAAATAAACCAAGATAAAAGAAACTAAGCTAAGCAAAAGTGCTTGGGTTGCCTCCCAAAAAGCGCTAATTTTAGGTCCATAGCTTGACCAAAAATCAAAAATCATGGTGAAGTAGGTGAATCAATTCCAAAGTAAATAGCATGCAATTTTCTGCATATCCTTTGTCCAAAAATTTTAGCCACTAATCCAAAAATCCAGAATTGTATATAAATCACAATCAAAGTGGCTTTCTTAAATATGCAGAAATCAAAATCAAAATTTTCAATGATCTTCCTATGTTTGTCAGTGAGCAAAATCATAAGTCTTTTCTTCAAATTTATATTTTCAAATGCAATAGGACTTCTATCAAGAGATTTAAGCATTGGATCATCAAAATAATGTCTATGTCTCAAATTAAGTTCCTCAATAAAGCATAAATTCTCAAATACATCAAAAGAGTGAATATCAGATATGGGCAAAGCATCATCATGAAGTTCATCAATATTTGTAACATGCAAATCCTTTTCAAGTTCATCATGCCCACAATCAAATAATTTATTAATTTCAAAATTATCATCCAAATCGAAGTGAGATTTGTCAAAATCAGTCCCCTCATACCTTTCCACAAATAATTCATCATCAGAAGAGTCAAAATCAGAATCATATAAAAAATCATAATGAGATTTGTGAGAATCAATAAAATCAGAGTCAACCACAAAAGACTTATTATTAATCTCAGCAATATCACCAAAATCAAAGTGGGGCTCTTCAATGTCTGTAATTTTCAACCCTTTATCAAACTCATCAGATTTAACCATAAATGATATAACATCAAAAGAATCAATTTCATCAAAAGAGTGTTTTTCAAAATCAATTTTCTCAAACTTTTCTACAAACAAGTTATCGGAAGAATCAATTTTACAATTATCAAAATCAGAGTGAGATTCATTAATATTTACATAAGGCTCAATCTCAAAACAGTCATAATCAGGGGGGGGATTTTTCTAAATCAAGTTTTTCAGTTTCCAAATCAAAGTCAAATAAACAATCTTATTGTGCTATCTGGGTTTCTAGCATTTCATTGTGTGCAACGATGTCATCCAACCTAGAATTGATTTGTTTGAAGGTCTCATTCAAATATTCATTTTGTTTTGCTTGGGTACTCATGAACTTTTCAAACATTATCTCTAAGCTAGATTTTTCAGTATCCTCAAAGCATGGTTCAGAAATATAGTTTGAGCAATCATCATAAAAAGATCTAGAATCATATTGATCATCTTGATGCCATGGTGAATTAGAATATGGAGAAATTAAAATTGTGCAATCAGAGGAACAATGATCAAAATATCCACAAATATCACATCTAACAGGAGAAGAAAGAGAGTGCATATAAGAGTTAAACGTATCTTCAAGTGTGCTCAATGAATTATTTTCATACTTACCTTGTGGCATGTATACCTCACCTATTCCAGTTGCCCACGAATTGTGATGAAAAGACATATTTACCAAATCTATCAAGAATAGAAAAATAATCCAACACCAATCAATCAAATTGTTTTTTTTTTCAGAATATATAACAAAAATAGAAAATCTAAAACACAAGTAAATTCACAAATTTCAGAAATTCTTAGTTCTGTCACAACTGTGAAAATCCAAAACCTGCAAAAAGAAAAAATAAAGTTAAATCTAAAACAAAAAAAACCTAGTCTAGCAATACTCACAACTATTTTGATATTAACAAAACTAAGGTCCCCGGCAACGGCGCCAAAAACTTGTTGTGTCCGCAAGTGTACGGATACTTCAAAGTAATAAAAATATCAAACCACAGAGACCTTATTGTTAAGTACCAAATAATTATTTTCTCACTAGCTAAGCAAACCGAATATGATGAAGTAAAATATGCAGAAAAGTGTGCTAAAGGATGATCAGAGGGAAAAACTGGGACTAGGGTTTCATCTACCTCAATTCCAATGACTAGAAGGAAATAAAGGTTGTCAATCTAATTATGATATGACGAAGATATAATTTACTTGATAAAAGGATCATATCGCTCTCGCGCAGACAATCATACAAAGGACAAATCCTCACTCTCGTGCAAGATCTATCCAATGCTGAAAATAAGTAAATCATTGAACAAAGAACTCAAGGATCACTCTCGTGCATCCGAATTCTAAGTCAAACATCTCAAGTGGAATATCAAGGATCACTCTCGTGCATCCTGAAACTCAACACAGGTTCTACTTAAGGTTATCCGATGACTCGATACTCAATCTCTTGCAGCATCAAATCAAGTCTAACACAATAACTCATCCTAGATTCAAATTATCAACATGACAATAAAATCACTAAAAATCAGAATTCAAAGAACAAACCTAATCTCTTACGATAAGTTCCAAACTCGATGATTTATAGGGTTTCGAATTTCACAATCAACCTCTCAGTCTATTTCACAAAATTCTAAAACATGCATGAAAATATAAACCTATTGTGAGTTAAAGACAATCATCACATAAGTAAAATTATCATAACAAAACTATTCTGACAAAATAAAAGTCATCTAGTCATTAAAAATCAAGGAAAATTACTCCCCATGTCCCATAATATGTCTAAGCTTGCATGGAGGAAAGATTACAATAACCATAATTTCAGATGATTAGAATTGAAAAAAGCAAGAAAATTTTTCAGAACACGGTGCTGTAATCGAAATTACAGCATCGTAATTTGTAGAAGATGTTATGAACAGTGGCAGCGCCCACTGTTTTGTCAATTTCTCCCTGGATCGGACTCCAAATGCTCTAAAACTTTTGGAGTATGCTCTCCAACTCTAGACGAAGCTTCAGTGTAAATTTAACAGCCTGAGGTGGTCTCTGCGCCTCTCGGCGTGAGGCCAAACCCTAGAGACGCCTCCCTCAATTACTCTCCGAATTCTTGATAAAAATTAGGGATTTAACTTCATATGTCTTCTCCTCTTAAAGACGAGTCTGCATCATCTTTCGGATTTCAATTTGGACTTCTGGATCAAAAGATATGGTCCGCGCAAGATTCGGACCCGAAAACTCGCGAAATTGTGCCCAAAATACGGTACCGTGGCAGTTGTTCCCAAAAATACGGTAGTGCCGTATTTTGCCCAAAATATCTTATTAAAGTCCTCCAAAAATACGGTACCATGGTAGTTGTTCAGAAAAATACGGTAGTGCCGTATTTTTGCTAGAAAGCTTGTTTTGACTTGAAATTTGATAGGTAGCTTTGTTTCGACGTCTGGAATCCATTGGTGTGCTCAAATCTTTCAAAATCCATCAAAATATGGCACTTTTAACCTGAAAATGATCAAAAACAAGGAATGGTGTAGATCCCGCAATATTTGACAAATAAGGCTTAAAAACAAGCAAAAGAGCATAAATATAGCACAAAAAGACACATGAAATGACACAAAATATACTATGAATTTTGGTGTCATCAGAATCCTCTAGAGCAATACCCGGTATGCAGCTGGGGCCAACGAGCACCATAGGCCACACCATTTTCGAGTGGGTGAGCAAGTGCCTGTGTGTCTCCTCTCTAAGCGTGTGAGAGATAGAGCCAATTGGAAGTCACATGCACGTTGCGACGGGCCCTTCACTATTCTGCGAAGGGTTGGTGCCATTGCCTACGTCCTCACCCTGCCGGAGGACTCCCTCATCAGCCCCATCTTCAACATTGCCGACCTCCTTCCGTTTCATGTGCCATTGCCTTCCGGTGCCTCGTCCGACGACATGCCAGCCCCTTCTTCTCCGGAGGAGAACTCTCCCCACCCCGGGTGAATTGACAGAGTCAAGGAAGCATATGGGTGTGACCCAACACCCCTAGAAGACACCTGGGAAGCCTCTACAGAGCCTAAGGAAGGCACCCAAAAAATTTCAGCCCAAACAAAAGCATATGACAATTTTCTAGCCAAAATTATGGCTCGTGGAAATTTCCACATCCCTGCCGTAAAAAGCTTTTGCCAATTTTTCAACCAAAATTACGGCAGTGGAAAATTCCACACCCCTGTCGTGGAATTGCCCAGAAACTGCTACATAGGTTATAGCCAAAATTATGGCCTGTGGAAATTTCCACACCCCTGCCGTAAAAGCTTCAGCAAGTTTTGAACCCAAAATTACTGCTATGGAAAATTCCACACCCCTGCTGTGTAAATACCCAAAAGTGTAGAAAAGCTCCATGCAGCCCACCGTTCGACGTTCACAGCGTTCCTCACATCCTCTGAACCGATATATGGGGATTCTTAGCCCATCCACTGCCTCTACGGAATCCATCCACCCTATCCCCATGGTGAATCTTCCCCGAGGATTGCCGCAAGAGCCCACAGCCGACTGCTACCACAACCAGGTCCTTAACTTAGCCCGAGAGACAGCCAACAACGTCCAAAACCATTCCACAATCAACAAGTTTTGCCGCTTCATGGCGGCCTGCTCGAAGATGGTCTAGCCCGGACAACGGCCTAGGAAGCTTGGCCCATACGCCAACTAGCTACCCCGTACCCACCAAACCTACAGATTCCCTGCTTGTAGTAGTTGATAGTTGTCACTTTAGTTTGTTAAGAGGCATCTTGACCCTCTTTTAGTTTGTTAGCAGCTGTTGGCTTATCCAACAATCCCTATGTTTTTTGCATTTGTTCCCCTTCCCTCTTGAACTATCAAAGAGGGCTAAGGGCTAGTTCAAAAGGGACGGAGCAACACTGCATTGCTCCGGGTAGCTCTTCTGTTAATTATTGCTTCACTAAGTGCACCGACCACTCCTTAGCTCCTGCGACCCTCCTGGAGCACCCAGCCTTGAACGTCGTCTGGCTTCGTCTAGGGTGCGCGAGCACCCTCCTTTTCACAGCATTGTGAGGAAGTTTGACTGCACATGCATGCATGCTCGGAATTGGCTCTACAAGCTAGGTTAGTAATTTCAGTTTAGTTCGTGCCTTGGTTTTCTTGGCTCACCGGTACTGCTCAAGTCACGCCTCAGCGGCACAATTTTCATCGGTTTTCCCGGGTTTCCCTCCGACACGATTTTCTTTCCCTCGTCTCCTGACCCTTTAACGGTTTTCTGCATCATTGTCTCCACCTCCTTAGAGTACTAAGCTAAGGACAACTCCCCTCTCTCTTCCTCTCAGCTCTCTCCTTGCTACCACCTTTTCTCCCTATCCTCTTGTGACTATATGCTCTAAGAGGGTCAACTAGCTACCCTGCACCCACCAATTCTGTCTTCTGGTTTTGATCATTGAGAGCCAATGCTTGTATAGGAGATTCTTGGGGATCATTGGCTTCATCAAGACCTAGGTTAGGCTCTAGAGTATGCTCCAAGGTTAGTTCACGCTCTAAAGGGGCTGAACTCTCATCTTCCTTTTGTAAAGACTGCTCCATAAGTCTCTTAACTGCTTGTATAACCGCTTCAAATTGTTTATCCATCCTCTCAAAGGTGTTAGAGATCTTAGCTTGTGTTGGGTTTTCATCCTGGGGATAAACTGTGTTCCAAACCTTTATGTATAAAGCTATAGCACCAAGGTTTGCTAAAATAATATCCTTGAAAGTCATGCATAAATTCTTTTCCTAATAAAATGTCAAACCCTTCTAAACTCATGACATCACACCAAATTTCAGTTTTGATATTATCTAACATGATGGGGACTAAGCATTGAAAATCAACTACCTATATAGTAGAGTCATCCCAAGTTATCATGTAAGGATTAACATGTTTCTCTAAGGTGAGGACAAATTTTTCAAGGGATCTAGTGGATATAACATTATACTTGATTTGATGATCAATAATGGTTCTACTATGATATCCATTGCACAAGGTGTTTGTTGTGAAGCAACTAGGCCTATGGGTGATTATTTTATAACCCCTATCAATGATAAGTTCTCTTTTAGCTATTAATTCCCTTTGATGAAAGTGACGCACCATGTTTTAAACAAGCAAATTAACAAGCTGGAAGTGATGGTTTGTATAAGCAGTGCAGGAATACCATTTTCAGCATGGAGAAAACAGATTACCAAGTGAATTCAGAACAATTGCAGCATATGTATGTGTTGGAAAGCTAATCTAGTTATTGGGTGTAAATGGCTACCGCTTAAGTGCAGCAAGAAGACAGAAATCCATATTTGAATGCAAGTGTAGAATTTCAGAAGTTTTATAGCAGAATTTCAGATGCAGGATGTAAATGCACAATTCATAATGCTGATGGTAAGTGCAGGAGTTCAGCAGATGGCAGATGGTACAGCAATCAAACTCAGCAAATGCAGATTTAACTCCTGTATGTGTGGATGCAGCAGGATTCAGATTCAGCAATACCAAGTGCATACACAATCAGTCTAAGGCAAACGGCACTACATTCTCAAACAAATTATGGTAATGAACAATAACATAAATTTCCAGCTTCTGTTTGGTCCGAGCATGTAAATTTCAGGAATTCAGCAATTGTAGATGGTACAGCAGTAAGCGTAACGTCCCAGAAATACAGATTTCAGATCAAGTATGAAATGTAAATCAGTCGATAGCAACACACAGCACACAGTACTTGAAAGAAATTTGGGAATTCAAACAGTAAGCTACAGTAAATGGAGATTTTCAGCCGAATGCAGAATTTACAGGATGCAACAACTCTAGCTTCAACTTAATACTAAATGTTATTGCAGCAGTATGTATGAAATCCAGCTCAAGGTGACAACACAGGTTTGGCCAAATCCAAATGCAGAAATTCAAGATAAGTTCACAGAAATCCAGATCAGCCGTAAATACAGTTCAACTTCTGAAATTCCAGATTTCAGCCACAGCAATAATCTACTATGTCCGATACTGAAGGGGCTAAGGGAGTTGGAGATGACTATTGGTCAGCTATCTCAAAAGTCCCCTTATTCAGAAAGTTCCCAGAGAGTCAATTTGACAAATGAACTTAAGAAAATTCAGCAGTCGTGCTTGTAAAACCTAATAAAGAAAACAACAAAGGCCAGCGTGAATCAGCATAGAGGTCCAGCACAGGCTAAGGTTCTAAGCAAGTATCGAACTCCTCCTTAGAATACAATCAAGTTTGGTAAGCTACAGTGCTTACACAGATTTCAGAATAACCAGATCATTGTTTACGAGGAGCTTGAGATGGAACCTTTTATTAGATGAAATAGATTCCAATTCAGATTGTCCTCAGTCCTCAACTTGAAGCCTCTCTATCAAGTTAGGGAACTTCAAGTTTCAGTCAGAAATTTCACAAAGTTTCATATACATGTTTAGAGATTCAGCGTTAAAACTTACAGAAATCACAGCTCTTTTGTATACAGATTTTTCAAATAAACTTAGCGGCAAAGAAATCACAGCTCTTTTGTATACAGATTTTTCAAATAAACTTAGCGGCAAAGTTCCAATCAGTGACAAGAGAACGTGGCCAAAATTCAGAGAACACAGTGTGCAAAGAAAACTCAGTAAGAACAAATTCGGAACGCAAAGATAAAACACAAAAACTGCAATGGTAAACTACAGTAGTATATTCAGATTTTCGAAGTAGAAGCCAGCAAGTAGAGGGAGCAAAATAGTTTCAGAAGTTATGGGTGACACGGATTCAAATTTTCAGTCAAAGCAGCAAGATTAGAAACAAAGTTCAGCAAAACTCAGAAAATTTCAGCAGTACAGTACATGGGAAATTTCGGCGAACAGGTGTGGTGCAACAGTACGGTACAAATTCAACAGTTTCGTCAAACTTCTTCCAACAGGAATATTAACTGAGAAAGTTTTGTTTTCGCAGGAAATCAGTGAAAGGAGGTTCGACCGAGCTTAAGAAATCACGACCCAGAGATTCAGCAGACTTCAACAAGAAGTAAGCGAGAGAACACAACTCAGAAATTCAGAAACAAGCCGCGTGCAGTCCTGGAATACAAATCAGCAACTCAAAAATCAGAAAGTAGCAAGACTCAGCAGACACGTTCAAAATCCTTAGTTTTAGCAAGAAAGTTGGAATGGTAACAGTGACAGCAGTTTGACAGAAATTTCCAGGGGAAAACAACACACACAGATTGTAGTGTTGGTGTATTGCCCTAAGGACCTAATTCTGGTCTGTTACTTGTACTACTTGACATTGATATTTATATCATACTGGCATTGTCGTTATCATTATTTGTTTACATCTGCGAACATGTACTTATATGATAATGTCTCTGAAGACAGATTGGATTTGTGCTCAAACTATTGTCCCTAGTCAATATACCTTAGTGGATATGGGACAGCTATGGTACTTGTAAGACTAGTATATGGGCTGATTAGGCACGAGGTACTAACGCAGGCATATGGGTATATCAGTGGTAGATATACTGGACCGACCCGCTGTGAGGCAATGACTTGGTGTCATGAGTTATCCTCACAAGTGATAGGAGATGCATTGATCCCTTGACTTGAGGTCATTGGCCATTCTATGTGGTTAGGGATATGCTTTGATACAACCTAACACCTTGCCATAGTTGGGAGGTAATAACGGTTGTCATTGGGCATGTCACAACCCATATGAGAAGGTCAATGCACAGACATAGGATTTGCCCCTTCCTGAGGGAAGCATGATATCCATGGAGCTCCTCTATGGTTCTATGATTGAAAGTGTATGGCCATACCCAAGTTAGACCTGATTTAGTCATAGCCATGAGATTGGATAGAAACAAGTGGTGACACACTTGTCCAATCGGATATCAGTACGGCAAAGAGACTGTAATGCATCTGTACCTGATTACGATGATGGGGATGTCGATGTCGATATCCACTCCGATGACTTGGGTAGCAGCGATGCACTGCTAGGTGTCACTCACTGCTTGTGATAACCTTAGGTCAGCACTGCCAACGTCAGAGGAACCTACAGGGTCGCACACCTTGATACTCGAATTCTCGTATTGATCGGGAAACCTTATGATCGAGTTATTGGATAACTCGGATCTATTTTGGAGATTTCATCAGCGCCAATCGGCCTGATGAGATGGAAGAAATTTATTGGGGCCAACTTCCATTTACAGCATATTAACCATGGTTAGCCCAATTTGACCTAGGGTTAAATTTGGATTGGATCCGTGGGCTTGGTTAACATGCATAATGGACATTGGGCTGGGCCCATTGATAAGTTGGGCTTAATGGGGTTAAGGAGGAGAAAAGGGATGGCGTGTGCATGGCGTGTGCTTAACCCTAGTTAGACTAGGGTTAGCGCCTATGCATCATGAGGTTTGAAATTAATCTTGGGACTAATTATTTGAATTAATTAGAGTCCTAATTTATGAGGTTTAATGGGCTGATTTATTGAATTAATTAGAGTCCTAATTGGATAAAAATTCAATTAATTAAATAAATAATCAAATCCTAATTGGATTAGGACTTGTTTAAACCGCCCATTGAAAGTCCTAGTTGGATTAGGACTTGGGCTTGATCAAATCCTAATTAGATTAGGAATTAAACTTGATCAAACCGCCCACATGATCAAACCGTTCATAAGAGTCCTAATTGGATTAGGACATGATCTAACCGCCCAAATTAAGTCCTAATTGGACTAGGACTTAACTCCCTAAAATCTCTCCTAGCCGCACATTCAATTTGAATGGTGGCCACACATTAAGCCGCCCCTTGCCCTATAAATAACACCCCAAGCCGCCCCTCTCAAGATAATTATTCATTGGAGGCGTGATCAAGAGAGGAGGCGAGTTCTAGCTCTTGAGGGCGAGAACAAAGAAGGCTTGGGCGAACACCTTCCATACCCTAGCCGCAAGCATCCTTCCTCCTTTCCTTTTGGCGCTTGGAGCTTTGGAGCTTGGCGGCTTGTCTTCTCTCCTCTTCCTCCTTGGCGCAACTTCTCTAGAAAGTAGCGCAAGTGAAGTGGTGATCTCCCCAAGGCTTGGATCTTTTTCCCGAGGCTAGCACCGGGCGTGGAAGAAGAGGACTTGAGCAATCCGTGTGTGTGAGACTGTAGAGGGCGCACACTTGGGCGCCTAAGTTGACATCGGCCTCACCTTGCATTAAGGTATTTTCTATCACATCGTGTTGACTCTCTCGCTTGACGATCTTCACTGGGTTTTTGGGACTAGCCTATTTCGAGGATATTCTTCCGCTGCGTAATGTATTTGTGTCCATAAACCTTTGAAAAATTATAAAATATCCCCGGGGTTTCCCAACATGCAGAAATTTTCAGAACTATTTTCACCAACAAAGAGCACCTAAGGTACGCTCTGATACCACTGATGAAGGATGAAAAATCCTAACGCCCTAGATCACCTTAGGTATGGAGCTCTTCTAATGTAACAGTAAAACAAATCTAGTGTAAGGATAATTATCATGCGATGCTAAGGGTAAAGATGGGATGAAGGTACCTGAGGCCCCTTGAAGGGAGGGGGCCGAAACCCCTTTAGTCCTTGATCACAATGAGCTGCAGCTGGTTTGAACACGTAAGTGATGTAACTTTGCTTCCAAGGATTCTTCCAGCTCCAGCAGCTTGCAGATTTTCACGATAACTTCCACAACAAATAGGAGCAACAACTTGGTGGGTAAAGGAGGGAATGGGGATTCAGCTATCAATGTAGAACGGGCACAACAGAAGAGAGAAGAGAAGAGAAGATAGAAAAGAAGGGTAAGGAGAGGAGCAAGCTCAACTCTTCACAAGCACACGCTAACACACAAGTTTTCTAGTTTCAAAATGTAATAGACTAAGGTGCAAAGTGTGGAAATTACAAGGCTTTAAACCTAACCCTTAACATTCATATTTTGTGGCAACTCTTGGCATTCCATGGCTGAGATTTTATGCTGAAATGTGATTGGGTAATGGCTGGTATTGGCGTGAGTAACACTCGTTTGCGCATGCTAGAAAACGCTTTGTAGCCATTGGTAAATATCCTGCGTATCATCTTTGGTTGGTCTTCTCTTGATGGCTGGCCTGATTTGTGGGCTTGATCTGTGTCGGCTTTGAATGTTGACTATGCATCATGTTGACCTGTTCAGATATTGGATTGATGACATTGAGGCTGCAACATTTGGGCTGGATTGAGCTAGACATGATTTTGCTAAAATTGAGCTGGAGATTGTCCTTTGAAAATGTTGACTGAACTTCATTTTGATGGAGCCTTTGTTTGAGCTGGAATTGTATGTTGGCTTGACTTCATATTGATGGAGCCGGTTGTGAATTGAGTTGCCATGCCATTGCCAAATAGTTGAGGGAATAGGTGCTTGTAAGTGCATTACATATGCAAGATTCCTAGGCTAAACATCCTACTACAATCACTACAAAAATAAAAACAAAGACTTGAAAGTAAATCCTAGGCTAAATCCTACCTACACAACAACAACACAAATGCAGGAAATAGAGTAGCGTTTACAACATACAATGCAAAATTTTAAAACAAGCCCCAAAATATCACAACAACATACTCATAAGTCCAAAATGTCACAACCATATACTAATCATGTAGGCATTCCATATCTGATTGGTGGTTTCCGGAGTCTTATTGATCTTCTTGGATGTGTCCCTACATCATTGGCTCTACAAGCTAGGTTAGTAATTTCAGTTTAGTTCATGCCTTGGTTTTCTCAACTCACCGGTACTGCTCAAGTCACGTCTCAGCGGCGCAATTTTCATCGATTTTCCCAGGTTTCCCTCCGACACGATTTTCTTTCCCTCGTCTCCCGACCCTTTAACGGTTTTCTACATCATTGTCTCCACCTTCTTAGAGTACTGAGCTAAGGAAAACTCCCATCTCTCTTCCTCTCAGCTCTCTCCTTGCTACCACCTTTTCTCCCTGTCCTCTTGTGACCATATGCTCTAAGAGGGATATCCAAGGCTTAAGTCAATTCTTTCAAGGCTAGCACCAAGGTGGAACAAGATGATCTTCAAGGGGTTGTTGTATTGATATTAGTAGCTAACTAGCAATACCAAACACAACTAGTATTTGGTATGACATTAGGGGTTGTTCTTACTCAAAATGTTACTAAATTCTAAGGTAGTACCCACATCATGATACAAAGAGGAGAAAGAAGGAGAACCAACCCTCACACAAGCACCAGGGAAGAGGTTTGCATCCTTCTTTCTCATCAATGAATTCTTGTAAAAGAAGAATCCAATGAATAAGTTGGAGCTTTGCATCCTTCTGTTGTGTCCGCAAGTGCACGGATACTCAAAGTAATAAAAAAAGATATCGAACCACAGAGACCTTATTGTTAAGTATCAAATAGTTGTATTCTTACTAGCTAAGTAAATCGAATATGATGAAAATAAATGATCAAATAGCATGCAGATAATCAGAGAGAAACTAGGACTAGGGTTTTATCCACCTTTATTTCCATGTCTAGATATGAATAAAAGGTCGTCAGTCTAATTCTATCATAATAAAGATATAATTTACTTATAAATGGATTATCTCACTTTCGGGCAGACAATCATACAAGGGACCAATCTTCGCTTTCGCGCAAGATCTATCCTATGCTGAGAAATTGAGCACACATTCAAACAAAGAATAAGCCTTAAGGAGTTGAGAAACAAATAAGGCTCAACTAGAACTAAACCTCTACCTCTTACCAAGGACAATAACAACCAAACATTGAGAGACATTGCTACACCAAATGTGCAAGGTCTCAATTCTGGCATTGCTCGCCCTATAGTTGATCTGAACAACTTTAAGATAAAGCCTGCCCTACTTTCTATGATTCAATAGAACCAATTGGGGGGGGGGGGTGGGAGGGTGTGGTGGTTCACCATTAGAAGACCCAAATATAAATCTTTCTATATTTCTATAATATTGTGATACATTGAAACTAAATGGTGTCTCCAACGATGCTATTTAGACCAAGGCTTTTTTCTTTTTCTCTCATGGATCAAGCCTGTATTTGGCTACACTCTTTATAACCGGGATCGATCACAATATAGGACCAACTCTCCCAAGCATTCATTTCTAAATACTTCCCTCCTAGCAAAACTATCTAGCTGCATAACCAGATCACAATATTTACTCAAAAGGATAGGGAATCACTATATGAAGCCTGGAAAAGATCAAAGACCTCTAGAGAGTATCCCCACACGACCACACCATGGTGTTCAAAATAGGTAAATTGCTCATACCTTTTGTAATATTCTTAACTATAACACAAGGCTTACTGTAGATGTAGCTATTGGCGCGGCCTTAATGGAAAAGAATGTAGACGAAGCCATAAATCTATTAGAAGATATGACCCTCAACCACAACCATTGGTCAAGTGAGCGAGTTAACTCGTCTAGAGTTACAACTCTAGATAAGTATGAGTTGGACACTTTAAGCTCACTAGTTGTGAAGGTAGACTATTTGTTACGAAAGTTAGATTCCTTCAATATCAATTCGATCAAAGATACTAATGCTTCATGTGAAATTTGTGGAATTATAGGTCACAATTTCATCAATTGCCAATTAGGGATCTCATAATCTAAACCTTCTAGAGAACAAGCCAACGCCTTAGAAAATCTCAATCCTAGACCCCTAGATGGACCCATATTCAAGTACCTACAATCTAGGTTGAAGGAATGACCCAAATTTTTCCAACAAGAACAGTCCAAACCTAGTTATAGGCAACCTCCTAGATTTCAATCAAGGCAATTTGTACAACAACAGAAGTCAAACTTAGAGTCACTTCTTGAGACTTTTGTGGTTGTGCAAACCATGCAAATTGAGAATATTAGCGTAGCCATTAGACAACTAACATCTAGAGTGGACGCTCTTGTGACCCACAACAAAATATTTGAAATTCAATTGGCTAATCAAGCTAGCACTTCTTCAAGAGCCTCTAGTAAGCTCCCATCCTAACTTGAGACAAACCTGAGATAACATTGTAATGCGATGAAATCTCTAGGTAGAGAATGAAACCATGCTCTAGATCTATCTTTAAGCATGAAGGGAGTTTCAAAGCATCATTAGAAACTCCATTAATTTTGATACTATCATAATATTCGACAAAAACTTACAAGTGCATGTTAGGATCTTCAAGAGGAGATCCTCTAAAAGGATGCTGCTAAATGTTGTAGTCCGCAAGTGCACGGATACTCGAAGTAATAATTAAGATATTGAACCACAAAGACCTCATTTGCCAAGTACCGAATAATTAATTTCTTACTAGCTAGGCAATCAAAAATGTGCAAGCAAAGTATCGGAATCTACACGAAAATATCAGAGAGAGAAACTGGGACTAGAGTTTCATCCGCCTTAATTTCCATGACTATATATGAATAGATGTTTGTCAATCAAATTTTATTATGATAAAGACATAATTTACTTCATAAAGAAATCATCTCACTCTCGCACAGACAATTTACAAAGAACTAATCCTCTCTCTCATGCAGGATTTATTCAATGTTAGATATAAGTAAATCATTGACAAAGAACTCAAGGATCACTCTCATGCATCCAAATTCTAAGTCAATCATCTCAAGTGAAAACTACATATTTTCATACTATAATTTTCACAGGTTCTACTTATGGTTCTCCAACGATCCGATACTTGATCTCTCACAGTATCATCATGTTTAATTTTAATAACTCAATCCTAAGTTCAGATTATCAGCATGGCAATATACTTCTAAAATCTAAAAATAAGAACAAACCTAATTTCTTACGATGAGTTCCTAACGTTCAATTTTAGGGTTCCAAGTTTTCACAAATCACTTTTCAGTCCATAATGTAAAAACTCTAAATCATGCTGATAAATATGAATCTATGGAGAATTAAGGGCAATCATCACATAAGTAGAATTATCACAGTACAATTATCAAGACGAAAGCAAGATTAATCTAGTCATTAAGAAATTTGGGGGATTACTCCCCCATGTCCCAAAAGAAGGCTTAAGCTAGCATGATCGAAGAATTACAATAAAACATCATTTAGAGTGATTAGAAATTGAAAGAGAAGAGTAAAAGTTACAAAACAGGGCTGTAATGAAAATTACAGCCCGTAATTTTGCTCCTAGACGCAATGAATAGTGGCGGCGGCCACGTTTTTGTTGATTTCTCCCTTGATCAATCTCCTTTCACTCTAAAACTTCTGTAGTTCGTTCTCCTCCTTTAGACGAAACTTCCTTTAAAATTTTGTGGCCGGTGGTGGTCTGTATGCCGAGAACTAATGAACCCTAGGGTGGTGGTTGTTCTCTAAAATTCATCGTGAATCAGTGATAAAAATTAGTCATTTCACTAAGAAAACCATCTCCTCTTTATCTTGATCATTCCCCTTTTTACAGATCTTCAATTGGTGCCCTAAAGCTCGAGAAATCGTCTTTTTAAGTTTCCAGCGGAAGATTCGGGCAACTGGGCCGTAAATTACGGTACCATGAAAATTATTACGGCAGTGCCGTAATTTCTTATGTGTATTTCTGGGCAGAAATTATGGTAGTGTAAAATTTATTACGGTACTGCCATAATTTGCTTTTATGCATTCTGGGGAAGAAATTACGGTAGTGTAATTTTTATTACACCCAGGGGTGTAATTTTCAAACTTGCTCCGATTTGCATGAAAATTAGCGAGTAACTTTGTCTTGACGTTTGGAATCCATTGGTGCACTCAAATCTTTCAAAAATCCATCAAAATATAACACTTTTTACCTGAAAATGATCAAAAATAAGAAATGGTGTAGATTCCGCAATATTTGACAAATAAGGCTTAAAAACAAGCAAAGAGTATAAATATGACTTCAAAAGAGTAGTTAATAAGTATGAAAAATACTATAAAATTTAGAGTCATCAAAATACATAAGGCTCAAACTTTGCTTGTCCACAAGCAAATAAAGAAATCAATACTGATTGTAAAATAAACTTTCAGATGATGAATAAATTTCTAAGATACAATTACATATGAAAAATTCACATCAAATAATAACTTAAAATTTTAAATAAATATATCGTCCTCCGAATTCAATCTTTAAGATCCATGACTCATTCAAATAAAATTTCACAATGTGCATAAGTAGAACTTCAATCTCATGAGTTCACCTTGTTTAAGTTTTGAGTCCATCATGTCTTTGTTTACAGGAATAGGAACCTCAAAATCTTTTTCCACTCAAATTTTCTCTCTTCTTTTAATGTATCTTCGACATTTTCTAAAATGAATACCACCTTTATTCTGGTAATAAATTTAGAATATATTGGTCATATAACCAACATAATAGAACTCATATCTCTTTAAGTAGGAAGAAATTTTCTTGAGATAGCAGAGTTAATGTCAAAGAATCTCTCTCACGGCATGCACCCACATAGATACATACTTTTTAATTGAACTTCAACTCTTATCTTCGGTACCATTGCAAATACAATGCTAAGAAGAGGAGTTATTCTTTTCAGACTTCAACCCATGTCTTTAGGTCCCACTGCCAATTTTTCGTAGTGCCAAATAGGGGAGTCACTTTTCTTTTTGGATTTCGGATTCTTTCTTCCCAACAAATGACAAGATGGACTTTAATGATTTACTAGGTTTACTCAATTGATATCAATCCAAAAATCATACAACATATGCTCATTTTATTTAAAGTAGTTTTTTCTCTTTCAAAATTCATTCCTAAAACAACATATTTACTCAAAACTTCATGTATTAATCAATGGAAAATTCCAATAGATAAATTATATCAAAGAAATAAATTCAGCATATTAGGTCTATTTCCAATTCTCAAGTATTGTCATGTACAATAATTTATCATCAAAAAAAATTTTGGCATGATAACAACAGTATTTTCATGATTAGAACAAACCACATAGGAGTTTATCACATCATTACTAAATCAGAACTAAAATTATCATTGCGTTAACCAAGTCATGCACCATACCAATCACAAAGTGTCAATCCCAAATATCATAACATCACATACAACCAAATCGAATGAATATCAAAAATTCATACTCAGAATATATCAATACAACCCAATTGAATCATGAGAGAGTCAAACAAAGGCATGGTAAGATAGCATCGGTGAACACAAGAAGTCTAAAGGATTTATCCTTCCATATGAACACATGAATCATTAGAAAAATATAAAAGATGAAATGCAAATAAGTAGGAAAAAGATAACTCACAGAGCTCTACTCGTCCATGTCAGATCCAATCTCCTCTGTGTTCTCGGGTCCGAACCATTTTTTTTTGCAAAAAATTACGGTACCGTGAAAAGAATTACGGTACTACTGTAGTTTGAGCCAAATCTCGGAAACCTTCTATATGAAAATTTCATGAAATTATGGCCCGTAAAATTCATCATGGTAGTGCCGTAATTTTGTACCAAACTCGATTTTACCTACATAAAGAGAAGAAAAATTAACTCTAAAAATAAACTAAAGTAAAAGAAACTAAGCTAAGTAAGAGTGCTTAGGTTGCCTCCCAAGAAGCGCTAATTTAAAGGTTATTAGCTTGACCGTTCTGCACTCGGATTTGATCGTGGTGGTGCCTTCAGTCGCCATTCTGATTTCTCTTTGTTTTGTTCAATGCCTCTGACAACATAAGGCTCATTCAAGAAACAATGTCCAACTTTTCCCAATAACCTTTTTCCTTTCTTAAGCAGTTTCAGTCTTTCTCTTCTTCTCTGCCTCTTTTTCTTTCTCTTTTTAGAAATTGAATTAGTTTTCTCTTGGAATCCTCTACTCACACACTTAGAAAAAGTGTCAGTCTCAATATTAGAGGGTTCATCAAATAAATTATGCATATCACTAACAACATCATCTATTACATCGATACTACAACATGATCCTGAATGTGATGCTTTTTTCAATGAATCTGTTAAATCAAACTCAATTTTATTTCCACAAACATCAAATGTGAGTTTTCCTTTCCTAACATCAATGACTGCTCTAGCTGTGGCTAAAAAGGGTCTACCAAGAATGATTTGATTTTTGGAACTTTCTTCCATTTCAAGAACTACAAAATATGCTGGTATGAAATATTTACCTATTTGAACTAGAACATTTTCTAAAATACCAACTGGATACTTTACCGATGAATCAGCGAGCTACAAAGATATTGAAGTTGGTTTAAGCTCTCCCATGTCCAGTTTCCTGCAAATAGATAAAGGCATTAGTCTTACACTAGCACCCAAATCACATGAGGCTCGGTCGAAAGCCACACTCCCAATTGAACAAGGTATAGAGAAACTATCTGGATCTTTTAATTTCAGTGGCAACTTATTCTGGATAATAGCACTGCATTCCTCAGTTAATGCCACAGTACCATAGTCCTCTATCTTTGTCTTATTGGACAAAATTTCTTTCAAAAATTTAGCATATGAGGGCATTTGAGATAAAGCTTCAGTGAATGGAATATTAATGTAAAGTTTTTTTAAGACATCAAGAAATTTATCAAACTGCTTATCTAACTTGGCTTGCACAATCCTTTGGGAAAAAGGTATAGGTGGCCTATATGGTGCAAGTGAACTAGGCCTAGGAAGATCTGACTGACATGTTTTATCTGTTAGTGTTTATGCCCTGCAGACCAATGTATGGACATGGTCCGACATTATTTGAATGTACTTTGATGGAATTGATATTATTAATAAAGGCATGGTCGTTATTATGCAAATTGCTTTACCTGCGTTGATGTATTGAATTGCATAAATAATGTCCCAGGAGTTTGGTTGGATCCATTCTCATAAGTAATCCCCAGTCAAGATACCTTAGCTGATATGGGACGGCTTTAGTGCAGGTGAGACTGGTGTACGGGCTGGTTAGGTGCGGGGCACAGTAACGCAAACATATAGGTGCATTGGATGCACTGAAGTGACCCACCATGAGGATTGACTTGTCTCGTCAACAGGTCAATCTCACATGCAAGAGGTTTGCATTGATCCTTAGACTTGAGGTATTCATGTCTAAATATGATGATGGGTATGCTTTGATATAGTCTTACGTCTCTCCGTAATTGGGTGATCAAAATGACTGTCATCGGGCACATCATAAGTCATATAGAGATATGGATGACCAATAGGAGGATTTGCCCCTTCCTTAATTGGAAGCATGATATCCACTTTGGGGCGCCCCACCTCATTGGTGCATGATAGGAATGTATGGCCATACTGTTTGAGTCATGACCAATAGATTGGATTAATAAATATGAGACTAAATCCAATGGCGGGATATCAGTTCAAGCAAAGGGATCTAGAATGCATGGGAATCCTCGTTGCTTGTCAGGGAGTTATTGTCAGATGACTTTAGTCCTATGACATGGGTAGTAGTGATGTGTTGCTAGATACCTCTCACTACTTATGATGTTTAATTATCATTGCCATCGTCATGTGGATCCTATTGGGTCACACGCAATAGACTCTTGACGTTGTATTTTGATCTAGATATCTTGGAATGTATTTGAGTTCATTCTGATTCTAAGTCCAAGACAGATTCATGGTTGAATCTGAATCCAATTGGGATTCATGGGTTTATGTATATCCTGGCCAAGTATGTACTCTGTATGGGAGTTGAACTTGGACTTGGGACTATAAACCATGATTGGATTCGAATCCTAATCTAATTAGGAGTTGGAATCCTAATCCTAATAGGAATTGGAATCCTAATCCAACTAGGAGTTGGAATCCTAATTAGAATCCTAATTTAATTAGGAGTTGGAATCCCAATCCTATTAGGAATTGGAATCCTAATCCAACTAGGAGTTGGAATCCTAATTTAATTAGGAGTTAGAATCATAATCCTATTAGGAATTAGAATCCTAATCCAACTAGGAGTTGGAATCCTAATTTAATTAGGAGTTAGAATCCTAATTCTACTAGGAGTTTGAATCCTAATCCAATTAGGATTCAAATCCTAATAAGAATTTGGTTTTGGATAAGGCCCATAGTGGTTGGGCGCAAATCCTATTCCAACTAGGATTCAAATCCTAATGAGAATTGGATTTGGATAAGGCCCATTGTGTTGGGCGCAAATCCTAATCCAATAAGGATCTAATTCATGAGCCTAATTAGTATTGAAATCCAAATCCCATTAGGGATTGTAGATTAAATCTAGTTGAGGCAAGTTGGAATCCTAATGGGAATAGAATTCATGCTTGGTGCATTGTATTATTCCACTTATGGAATTTGCGCCAATGAAGAGTAAGAATCCTTATGGAATTCGGCTTCCTCAAATTGGAAAGACCTTGGATGCATGGGCTGGTATGTAGGCGTGTATGGCTTGATTAATTCAAGCAAGATATGTGCCAATTACATATGGAAAGTCCTAATTAAATATGAACTCAAATCTCCTCTCTTGATAAGGCAAGAAGCTAGATTATTTCTATGCTTCTATTTGCGCCAATTCAAGAGAGCTTGTGGCCGATCACTTAAGGCAATTCTTTGGAAGAATTGCACCAGAGTGTATAGATGGCAAGAGGGGTGGCGATGAAGCATTGAAGTTATAAAAGAAGGGGTATGCGCCCCCTCTTGGCTAATAATGTTGAATTCACCAAAGCAAGGCAACTTGGAGTTGCGCAAGCTTTGGATGCCCTAGCCGCCCTCTTCCTTTGATGTTGCGCCACCATCCTTCATCCTCTTCTTTGTTGGCCGAGAGTCTCCTTGGAGGAGTCTTGTTGGCGTGAAGAACAAAGGAAGAAGAAGAAGGAGATTCCAAGAAGTGATCTTTTCCTCCCAAGGCTAGCACCAAGCGTGGAAGGGAGCAACGTTGAGAAGGTCGACGCGTGGATACTTATAGAGGACAAGCACTTGAGCGTCTTCCACTTGGCATCATCGACTTGACAAGCTTTTGAGGTATCATCCCTATCACATCCTTGTGTTCTCTCTCTCGCATGGATCCTTGGGAAAGGAATATGTTTCGGGTGTAATGCTTCTTCCGCTACGTCCTGGGACTGCAAAATTTTAAATTACACCCGGTATTCCCCAACATTATCACCTTTAGGTTCATCACCCTTATGAGGGGTAAACTAGTTTGGGACTGCTCATGCACAGGAGATTTTTCCAAGTCTAATTCATTGTTATGTTCAATCTCAAGCTCTTTTTCATTATCCTCAACTCTCCCTTTGGGTTCATCTAATTGCCTCCCACTCCTAGTAATGATAGCATTACAGTACTCCCTAGGGTTAGGTTTAGGTTTGGCAGGTAATTTTCCTAGGGGTCTATAAGAAGTACTAGCTTGTTGTGCTATCTGTGTCTCTAAAATCTTATTGTGTGCAACAACACCATCCAATCTAGAGTTAATTTGCTTAAGGCTCTCTGTAACCTCTTCATTTTGTCTCATCTAGGCACCCATAAAATTTTCAAACTATGTCTTCTAAGCTAGATTTTAGGGTTGACTCTGATTTTGTTGTCTCTATTGGTACCCTCTATTCTCACCTTGCCCCTCAGTGTTATTATTATTTTTCCAAGACAAATTTGGGTGATTTCTCCATCCAGAGTTGTAGTTACTAGAGTAGGGATCATTGTTTCTACCTTGATTATAACCCCAACAACATTAACTTGCTCAAAACCCTGATCAGTAATAATTTTACACTCCTTAGAGTAATGTCCAGAATTTCCACAAATATCACACACAACAAAAGATGAAACTATAGCAGTTTGCATTTGAAAAGAATCAAATCTGTTGCACAAAGAATCTACCTTTTCAGCTAAGGTGCGCTAGTTATCACTTTCATTCTTACCATGTGGAGGATGATACAGCACTCCTCTCTCAGTAGTCCACTGGTTGTGATTTAATGCCATCTCTTCAATCAGTGTGTAGGCATCTTCAACTATTTTTTTCATCAGTGCTCCTCCTGCAGCAGCATCAACAGTTAAACGAGTGTTATAGAGTAAGTCATTATAAAAAGTTTGAATTAAAACCCAATCTTCTAATCCATGGTGAGGGCACTTCCGTTGTAACTCATTGAAGCGTTCTCATGCTTCACTAAGTGATTTGTCATCCCTCTGAGCAAATCCCGTGATTTGATTTATCAATTGAATCATCTTACTGGGGGGAAAGTATTTCAGCAGGAAAGCATTTGACAATCATTCCTAAGTGGTGAATGTTCCAGTCAGATGTGAATGTAGCCAGGCCTTTGCTTGGTCCCTAAGGGAAAAAGGAAATAATCTCAGTCTAAGAGCATCATCAGATACACCATTAATTTTCATAGTATCACAAAATTCAAGAAAAAGAGATAACAGTTGATTAGGATCTTCTAGAGGAGATCCTCCAAATTGATTCTGTTGGATCATTGATAGGAAGACTGGTTTAATCTCGAAATTATTTGCATCAATTGCTGGCCTAGTAATGCTGGAGAGAATTCCCTGTGTATTCGGGGCTGCATAATCTCTAAGTGTTCTCCTTTCAGTCACGATTGATTATTCTTCTCTTTCCTCTGCAAACTTAAGTTTCCTACGCAATCTAAGAGTTTTATTAATTTCAGGATCAAAAAGAACTAGAGGTCTTGATCTAAGATTCCTGCGCATGCACAAGTTGATAGATCAAATAACTCAAAATAAGCAGAAAAAGAATAGAAAACAGTAAATAAAACAAAACCTAGTCTAGCAATACTTTTAATATCTTCAATATTGATAAAAACCAAGGTCCCCTGCAATGGCGCCAAAAACATGTTGTAGTCCGCAAGTGCACGGATATTCGAAGTAATAATTAAGATATCAAACCACAGAGACCTCGTTTGCCAAGTACCAAATAATTAATTTCTTACTAGCTAGGCAATAGAAAATGCGAAAGCAAAGTATCGGAAGCTACACGAAAATATCAGAGAGAGAAACTGAGACTAGGGTTTCATCCGCCTTAATTTCCATGACTAGATATGAATAGATGTTCGTCAATCAAATTTTATTATGATAAAGACATAATTTACTTCATAAAGAAATCATCTCGCTCTCTCGTAGACAATTTATAAAGAACTAATTCTCACCCTTATGCAGGATTTATTCAATGTCAGATATAAGTAAAGCATTGACAAAGAACTCAAGGATCACTCTCATGCATCCGAATTCTAAGTCAATCATCTCAAGTGAAAACTACATATTTTCATACTATAATTTTCACAGGTTCTACTTATGGTTCTCCAACGATCCGATACTTGATCTCTCACAGTATCATCATGTTTATTTTAATAACTCAATCCTAAGTTCAGATTATCAGCATGGCAATATACTTCTAAAATCTAGAAATAAGAACAAACCTAATTTCTTACGATGAGTTCCTAACATTCAATTTTAGAGTTCCAAATTTTCACAAATAACTTTTCAGTCCATAATGTAAAAAACTCTAAATCATGCTAATAAATATGAATCTATGGAGAATTAAGGGCAATCATCACATAAGTAGAATTATCACAGTAAAATTATCAAGATGAAAGTAAGATTAATCTAGTCATTAAGAAATTTAGGGGATTACTCCCCCATATCCCAAAAGAAGGCTTAAGCTAGCACGATCGAAGAATTACAATAAAACATTGTTTAGAGTGATTAGAAAATGAAAGAGAAGAGTAAAAGTTACAAAACAGGACTGTAATTTTCGTTACAGCCCGAAATTTTGCTCCTGGACGTGATAAACAGTGGCGGCGCCCAAGTTTTTATTGATTTCTCCCTCGATCGATCTCCTTTCATTCTGAAACTTCTTTATTATGTTCTCCTCTTTTAGGCGAAGCTTCCTTTCAAATTTCGTGGCCGGAGGTGGTCTGTACGCCGAGAACTGACGAACCCTAGGGCGGCGGCTATTCTCTAAAATTCGTCGTGAATCCGTGATAAAAATTGGTCCTTTCACTTCAAAAACCTTCTCCTCTTTATCCTGATCGTTCCCCTTTTACGGATCTTCAATTGGTGCCCCAAAGCTCGAGAAATCGTCTTTTTAAATTTCCAGCAGAAGATTCAGGCAACTAGGTCGTAAATTACGGTACCGTAATTATTACGGCAGTGCCGTAGTGTAAAATTTATTACGGCACTGCCGTAATTTGCTTTTGTGCATTCGGGGGAAGAAATTACAATAGTGTAATTTTAATTACACCAAGGGGTGTAATTTTCAAACTTGCTCCGATTTGCATGAAAATTGATGGGTAACTTCATCTCGACGTCTGGAATCCATTGGTGCACTCAGATCTTTCAAAATCCATCAAAATTTAACACCTTTTACCTCAAAATAATTTAAAAAATAAGAAATGGTGTAGATTCCGCAATATTTGACAAATAAGGCTTAAAAATAAGCAAAGAGCATAAATATGACTCCAAAAGACTAGTTATTAAGTATGAAAAATATTATAAAATTTAGAGTCATCACCGAACCATAGATAATAATAATGGTTTAATGTCAAAATTATTTGCCTCCACATTAGGTCTAGCAATGCTAGAGTGCAAACCATTGAGTTTATCAACTGTAAAATCTCTAAGGGACATATGATCCATGTGTTCAAATTTTCTTTCCTACAAAGGTTCTTAATATCTAATTTATATGTGAGCTCTACAAATTCTTTCAATCTCAAGATCTAGATCAACGAATGGTCCAGTATTTTATATATATATATATATATATATTGTCATGCCATGATTGTAATCATGACCTTGATTTTCTAAAAATTTCTATTTTAAATTTGAAAAGTAGAGAGATAAAAAAAATTCAAATACAATTGCTGGATGTGATTATAATCATTGCCCGTGATTGAAAAAAAATTCAAGAAAAATTTTAGAAAAAATCACATAAAGCCAAAAGTCATAGAAAAATAAAAAATCCATAAGAAAATTTTTATTTTTTTAAATAAGATCAAAAAATTAAGAAGATCAAAACACAAATCATTTTGTGTGATTACAATCACCACCCGTGATTACAGCTCAAAACCCTAATTTTTAGAATTAGAAATAATAAAATTATAGAAAAATAAAATCTATGTTAAGAGTGAGAAATAGTTCTTAGTCTCACACTTCTACGATTTTTTGTCAATGTTAATTAAAATAGAGTCATTAGCAACGGTGCCAAAAAATTGATACCCGTGTCAGGTGTAAGTCGCACTTATTAGACTTGGTAGTCTAATGTCACAGCACCAAGAGCTTCTTAACACGTCCTCAAGTGCATAGACATATCAAAGTAATAAAATATTGATCTCACATATACTGTAGAATTAAGGACTAATTAAACCATAGTTGTGTAATCTACGCGAATTGATAAGTTTGAAAGAAATGGTGACAACACAAAACAATAAAAAAAAACTATAGGATATGAGTGAAGCTTGGGCATGAGTTTTCACCATAATAATTTTTCTAAGTAAATCATATTAGCATGCATCAAATATCTAATAGTGTTGAAAGAAAATCTACTTTGTAAATTGTACAATGCCCCCTTTTAGTAGCCCATCCTATTATTTAACTCGTCCAATGCCCATCTATCACTTGGTGTACCGACCTTAGTTAACTTCATTAAGCCTTGTGTAGATTATATTTTTCACCAATATAACTTAGCTACTTTCGCAGTCATAAGCTACAAGATCAATTAAGGTTTCCAAAACTAAGAGTCACCTTTCAACCTTTGTCCTAGTTTTTAAGGCAATTTAATCAATAGACCTAAATTATTACATGTAGAATTTATCCCATCAACCAAAGTCTATAATTCTAGCTACTTTCATAGTCTAGACCTTATAGTTCAATTAATGATTTCTAGGGTTAAGAGTCACCTTTTAGTCATTGTCCTAACCCCTAAGTCAAGCAATAAATTAAATTCTAATAATTAAAAGCATCATAAATCATCTATAATTAACTTTAACACAATTAAATAAAATCAACATGAGAGATCATCATTACAAAGATGGAATTAAGAGGATACTCCCCATAGCCTAAAAATAAGTTTAATCTATAATGTTTGTCATTGAATCCATCTTAAACTCAAGCAAATAATTACAATAAATTTACAAAGAGTACAATAACAAAATTTTGCAACTCCCTAATAAAAATTTTCCAAATCTAGATTTTTCTCTCTCCTAGTCATTATTGTAATCACAATTGTGATTGTACTGATGAACACAGCTTCTTCCTTGCATGGCTAAACTGTTCTGGCTTGGATCTCCGCTAATTCTTGATGGAATTCGATGAAGTTTAAAAGAAGAACTCTCCTTTGCTCTTGTTCCTTCCCTCTGGATATTTTTACCTTTTGATTTCTCATAACCTCACAGCTATGATCGTCAAAAGGTGAAACTAGGGTTTTGCACTGCCGATGCCTTCTCAGCTTCAATTCGGCATGACAAAGCGATGAGAGAAGCTTAGAATTGGCTGAAGTGTTGCCTCATGAGTGCCGTCTCAAAGCCCTAGTATTCGATATCTTTGTATGAAGTATTAGAGGAAAAATCAAGTGAGAACTAGCTTTGTGTTGTCCGTCTGAATCAGTCTCAGCTTTAAAATATAATCACGGTCATGATTGTGATCAGGGGCCGTGATCATCAGATTGGCTCAGAATTGCTCAAGATTTAAGGATTAACTTCTTTTCTCTTTAGGAAGTATTATTCTTATTTTACTTTTCATAAATCCATCATCGTCCTGGAATCAATGTATGTGATTATAATCACTACCGATAACTTTCATTTAGCTTTGGACTCTAGTTCTTTTGTGAATGTCCCTTTTTATGCTTTGAATATAGTTTTGATGAAATCTCTTCATTTTGCTTTAATTTAGGGCATTTTTATCTTAAAAGTCAAAAAGATTGAGAGAAGAAGGTTTTCAGCAAAATCTAATAAATTCAAATAATAAAGCATGCAATTAGAGAAAAAGATGATACAAATTTGTATTAAATATGCATGTAAAATACTATAAAAATTTGTGTCATCAGTAAGCATGCCGGTCAATTACACCTAGTGCAACTCCTCTTAGTCAAGATTGTCTAGATGCCTTGTGTCCAACTAGGGTTGGAAATAATTTACAAGACCCTAACCCCTTGATAGCTGCCTCTAGATTTTCATTTTGCATCTTGCAGATGTCCATCTAGTCAAGTTCGAGTTGACCATTATACGTAGGACCAACATGTACCTCATGATGACACATGCCGACGTAAACATATGGGGACTAAGGCATATATTATCGCCATATGTCTCATAAAGATAAGAGAGTGTGTCCCACGAGAGTAGAAAATAGTTCATAATACCACTAGTCATTAGTTTGGCAATGGGTACACATTAGAAGACTATTCAAACTATTATAGGGGTTTTTCACATGGTCTCACCAAAACTCTAAATATTATTTTTATCTTTTAGTTTAGCATGCAAGACCCTGTGGTTATAGTATGACCCTAAAAAATTACATTACAGGTAGGATAAATAAGCAAGATATGGTCATATCTCATTCTTGCCTTGGTCTCATCCTATGCCATGGATGAGGTAAGTCAAGACTTAGGGTGGCAAGCCTCACACACAAGGAAAGTGAAGTTGCCATCGACTTCATGCCATAAGGCCTACTGCTAACAAGTCTCCTTGCCCCTAATCACAATCAAACTTCAACTTAATTTCCATGTCCAATGCTTGGTCTTTACCTTGTAAGTTTCGGCTACCATGCTCCAAGCATGCCAAGACCATCATGGTGCTCCAAAGCACCTCTGATCGTGATGTACAAAATAAATCATGTTCTAAAAATTATATCTTAAAATTTTTGAGAATACATAAAAAATTTTACATCAAGATGTATAAGAAAGAAGCAAGGCACGCAGGCTGCATAAAATATTTTATAAGCATTCATCATAGAGTGGATACATGCATCCACATACACACACGTTTGGGGTTTGTTTGATGACTATATTAATTGAGCATTATGCAATGCTCACCACAAGGGTAAAATCATCATTTCATATAAAACTTTAGTTTTAATTTCTGAAAGTCCCAAATGACAACATACTATGAAAACTTTTGGAAATCTAAGTGTGGCATATGATAACTTACCAAATATGATAGGTTTCACATTGACCAAAAATCCTAATAGTTTGTCCTTAAAAAATTAAAATTTTTACACTTATGCTAATTTAGACAATTTTTAATCACTCATATGTCTTTACACTAGGATGGAAAAATTTTGTCAAGGTTGACATGTGCATCCTTGAAGATGAGGATACCAAAAATTCCAAAATAAGTAAGTATTCATTTCCTAAAAATTCATACATATGTCAAAAATTATTTAGAAACTTTTAGTGACATTCAAAAAAAATTTCTATACTATTTGCACTTATGAGCATGTGAAATATAAAAAATGCACTTAGGCTCTCACAAGTGACTAAAATTCTATTGGCAAATAAAAAAAAATTTTCCAAAAAATATGCATAGTGGAAAAATCACCTGAAACTTATTTTCCCTACCCTGAAGGATCCATGTAAGGGACATGATAGGAAATATACCTTTGAAGCATGCTTGACGTTGGCTGACATGTTGTTGGCACTCAAGTATTAGCCCTCAATCGTATCCACATAGCAACCCCTTGAAGACCACCTCACTTTGCACTTGGTGCTAGCCTCGGAAGCAAAGATCCTAGCCTTGGAGTTCATGCCAAGTGGGGGGAGGATGGCAACACAATGCTAAGAGGGAGGAGGGGGTAACACAAGGAGCCCAATAAGCTTCTGTATATCAAATCATATAAACTGTCCATTTGATCATGCTCTAATATGACATCTCCAATGTCCGAATTGGACTCGAATTAATCTATAATTCGATCAAAAACTCTTAGATCTATAGTAATCTCTAAGTGCCTACGTGTGTGACTCTATAGGTCCCATTACACATTAGTAGTGATGAACCGGATAGATCAGCATAAGCCATTAGAGGTATCTAGCAACTCATCATTGTTACCCAAACTATGAGGATATATTGTCAACTAACAACCCTGGCAAGTAATAAAGTTATATATATGCAATACAATCCCTTTGCCAAAGAATAATCTTAGATCGAACAAATGTGTCACACTTGCTATTCCAATTATGTGGAGTGACTCGAGCAAAAAATTTAATCTCCTAGCTATAGTCATACACTCTCAGTCACACACCCATAGGAGATCCTTGGATTGTTATACTTTCTTTATGAGAAAATCCTTCAATGATCACTCATACAACACATATTACACATATGACTTATGACATCCAACTATAGCCTTTATAATTCTCCAATTTTCAAATTTGAAATAATTCAAATGAATTTAAATTTAAAAATTTTAATTTTGGAATAATTAATTCAACAAATATGAAATGTATTAATTTAAATATATTTCAGAAAATTTGAATTATATAGAATTCAAATAATTTAAATTAAAAATAAAAAATATTCAAAATGTGAAAATTTCAAAATATATTAATTCCAAAAATTTTAGTTCAGAATCCAAATAAACTAAATTCAGACAATCTAAAATTCATTAATATTATTTCGGAAAATTGGAACCATATAATATTCAAAATAAATGAAGTCAAAAAAATTGAAACATATTAATATATTAATTTTTTTCCACAGAATTTAAATATGTAAATTCTAAAATAATTTAATTTCATTCAAAACAAATTGTGAAATTTTCATTTTTTTTGATAAAAAAATAACGTAAAATAAAATTACAAGAAATTTTAAATAATTAGTATATTAAATTTCGTAATTTGCATTACTGAGAATTTGAAATAGTTAATTAGTATTAGGGAAAAACTATTTTTTTCTAGTTTTTCAAATATAATTGTATTTTCTTTAAAAAAATAAAGTTGAATGTCATTTAAAATATAATTCTATTTTAAATATAGTTATATTTCTTAAATACAAAACTGATAAAGGTAGGTTTCCATAATAAGATCTTATAAAATAAATATATGAAAAGTTTTTAAAATAAAACGTAGTGGCATTATGGTTTGTCTTTCCAGTAAGTTAAATCTAGTTCCACTCTAAAATATAATTGCAGTTGTTATCGATGGCATGACAATGAAAGAGCCCAGCTACAATAGCTTTAATATTGCATAGTGAGAACAAGTAAAGGAGAGAGAGCCTCAATAGCTTAGCACTCAAAAAGAAGAACAGAGTCCTGTGAGGAAGAAAGAGGAAATACAATTACTTAGTTAGACGGGTGACAAGGGCAAAATTGTCTTCTTATAAAGGAGAGGCTCCTTTTATTATAACTAATTAAATTTAAACTTAAATTTAAATGAATGGACATATCCTTAAATTAAAACAAAATTAAATACGTCATTTGACCAAAATTAAAGAGATTGATATTCGAGGCCTAGCCCATATAGTATCCTTGCATAGGTAGGCTTGAGTCCTTGTGCACTTCGCCTTGTCAGTCTTTTTGTGTTGAGTTTTAGTTGAAATCTGATGGGTAGATATCATGACCCAAGGAGGTATAAATAGAGTGTAAGATTACCTTAATTTAAAGGCATCCTAAGGCACCACACCTTTGCATTGCATGCATTATTCTAGGTTAGTCCCTCCCTAAGAACAATATGTAGCTACATATGATAGGTTTTGTATTTTTCTTTATGGAAACTATGTTGTATCATAGTAGGATTAGTGTATGACATAATGTAATAGCATTTGCAAATTACGTAGACAAGCTCAAGCTAGCTCACAAACTCACCACAACAAGCTAGCTCCAAAATTGGAAAGGTAGTTCAAAGTTGAGTTCAAAGTGAAGATTTGGGATGAAACACTTTCCATAGAAGCACAATTGCCACCTTATCATTCAAGAAATCAGTTTCAACATTAAATCCTCAAGGGATATGCGCCACTCATGATTCAAACGAAGCTCTCCATCAAATCCCTTAAATCAATGAAGCAAGTTGTGTTCACACCATAAAAGGAAAAAAAGCCAACACCAATCCCTATATTCGCCCATGGAAGTTTGCCACCTCTTCAAGCCGCTCAGGGAAAGTTCTCCAAAGGAATCTGTCCACCATGAAAGGAAACCCTCTCATCGCCCATCCAAGCAAGCAAATGAATTCAATCTCTTTCCCCACTGGACCAAGCAAGAAAGGAAAGCCACAATAGCCATATCTCGAGAGGAATTTGTCCAAAGCCATCCAAGGAATAGAATTTCAAAATTCAAAGGGAAAAGAAAACTCAAAGCATTGAAGACTCAAATTTCTTTCTTATTTTGTTCTTTGTAATGTTGAGGAAAGTCTACATATTCTTGTAACCGCATAGCATAATTTTGCATGATGAATAATATTGTCTACTAGTTTCCTAGTTAATCTTTGGGTGCTTGTGTCGCCCTTCTCTCCCTGTCCTCTTCTCTCTTGGGTGTTTGTGTTGCCCCTCTTATCTTTTCTTCTCTCAAGGGCCACGGTTCCCTTTGTTAACCTCTCTATCAAGAGCTCTCGATCAACTTGGCGCAAGCAAGAGATCCCTCTTCTACATAGTGGCACAAGTTCATTTTCTTCAACCATTGGTGGTGCATCTACATCCCCTTTCTCCATCAACTTGGCACAAGAACTCCTCAACTCCATCACCAAGGCACATCTTCTTCAAAGGACTTCATCATCCACTTTGGCACATCCCCAACAACCCTTTGCAACACCAAAAATGAGATTTCTCATCTGTTTTCTTATTGTAAGTTAAATCTTGGAATTAAACTTCTACCCACGCCCTTTCTTCTTTGTGTATATTTGGGAAGGATTCAAGGATCAACAAGTTCTCAACTCTTCTTCAAGTGGTGCAAGGATCTTCAACACTAACCTCAAGAGACTTCAACAACATCACCATCCCCAAACCAAGCACTCTACCCCTTGTTCCTTTGATATCTAAATCTTTTAATTTGATCTAACATATTTTCTTTGTTTGTTAAAGCTCTCAGCATCAACCAAGAATCCCTAGAGATGGAGAATATTGAAACTCTAAGGCTGTGTTTAGTAGGAAGGAAAAAAATTAAGAATGAAAGAAAGTTTGAAGGAAAGGAAAGTAAGAAAGAAAAGAAAGTAAAAAAATTTTCCTCCCTATGTTTATTTAGAAGGAAAGAAAGTATAAAGGATTTGTATATTCACTCTATCTTCCTATTTCTATATTTATTTTCAAACAAGCATCATATGCTCGAATATGGTAAACTATAAAAATCTGACATGAGAGGGGGCATGGGAGGAGTGTGAGGCATCGGCATTGGCATGAGAGGGGCATAGGAGGAGTCAGAGTCGGCGTCAACATTGGTGTGAGAGGGGTATAAGAGGAGCATGAGGGCACGAGAGGGTGAGTTTAGGAGATACAAACAAAATGACAACTTTTCGCCCAATTTTGGCAGAAGGCAAATGATGGATTTTACTCATAGTTTTCCTCTTATTTTCCTTTCTTTATTTTCCATCCTTCCAACTATACAAACTTTAAGGGATGGTTGAAACTTGCAAACTTCCTTCATCCAAGATTTGATGCCACCTTCCATGGACATCCTCTTTAGTTAATACATCAAGTAGATTAATTTAGTATCCTTGTTAGCAAGAGGAATTTGGAGGCTTAACCTTCACTCTTGATCTTGCATTGTAAGGTGATTTAATAATTTATACCCAAGCATATTTAGGTTTCATGTGTTGGAGTATTTTAACTCATCATTTTTCATCAGAATAGGACTGGTGAAGAAAGGAAAGGACAATCCTTCTACTCTCAAGGACCGCACGATGAGCACTCCTCTATATTATTATATTTTATTGCTTTGCTTAGTTTTAAAATTGCATGCTTTAGCCTTAGTTCTTTTTATAGTTGTATGTTTAGTGTTAGCTTCATATTAGTTGCATACTTAGCATTGTCAATCACATGTTTAGTTTTGTTTTGCTTTCTAATAGCATGATTATATTAACATCCACATTTAGATTTATAGTTTATTTTATATTTATGTTTAGTTTATAGATTTATTTTTCATGTTCAGAATCGATTTTTATTATAAAATACCAAAACATAATTTTCAAAACACGCCAGCTTAACTGCATGTTAGTTTACATCTCTTAGAATCATGTTTACCTTATTAACCCGTCACATGCTAATCACATGCTTTCCCCTGCATCAAAATCTGATCAGGCAAATAAATTGAATGATCTTAAGAAGCCTAAATGAATTTGGGTCCATCATATTATCAACAACCTCTTTCAGTGGAAGGATAGAAAATAAAAAGGAAAAGAAAAAAAAAATAGAAAGAAAAATGAGAAGAAAAGAAAATGGTTTTTATTTTTCTCTTCCTTGTTTCGCTGTAAGGAAGAAAACAAAACAGAGCTAAAGCTACAAAAACAAACATACACAGCTCTATTTACATTAGAAAAGTAGTTAACCACCTTCAAATAGAGAATGAATTCTTCTTCAGTTATTAATTCATACATCCACATAGAATGAGCCATTGACAACAATCTCTACACGTTCAGCCAAACCATAGGAACTACTCAAAATTCCACAGTTTCTAACAAGAAGATGAAAGAAATGGCTTATGAAGAGTTATTACCGCCGGGAATCGAGTGCCGAGCTTCTTCCTCATTTCCTCCACTAACAAAACTCCATGGGAGGGATTGAATTGACCGAGATCTACCTGGTACACGCGCAAATAGATCAGAGATAAAAAAAAAACTGCGAGATCCAGCGGGAATGAAGAGGGGAAAGAAGAGGCTGTTACCCGTAGGAGGGGAATCGATTGCATGAATTTTGATCTAACTGCGAGATCCAGCTTCTTCCTCATTTCTTCCTCCTCGTCTTCTTTCCATGAATTTTGATCTAACTGTGGAATCGATTGCGCATCTTGATTCAGAATTGAGTGGGAATCACGCACAGTTTCAATGCATTTCCGCAGGTTGCTGGGAGGGGAGAATTTCCACCGGAGAAGCACTGCCAGAGGGGAACTGATGTAGGAAGGACATCGCAACCCCCTACAACACTAAGGACAGGCGGAGCTCCATCGATCCCCTCGAGCTAGGCATCCTAGAGACCTAACCCACAAGGACCAGGGTGTCGAATCCCGGCACAGCTAATCCCACGTCTAGGCTGTGCATATTCCGCCTGCAGTAGGATTCGAACCCTAGACTTGGCCTTTTCAAGCCAAATGGTGAAGGAACTTGGCTTGAAAAGGCCAAGTCTAGGGTTCGAATCCTACTGCAGGCGGAATATGCACAGCCCAGACTTGGGATTAGCTATGCCGGGATTCAACACCCTGGTCCTTGCGGGTTAGGTCTCTGGGATGCCTAGCTCGAGGGGATCAGTGGAGCTCCACCGGTCCTTAGTGTTGTAGGGGGGGGGTGCGATGTCCTTCCTATATCAGGTTGACTCTCAAACAAGTCAACTAAGGATTCCCTAGTAGTGGATCCAGACTCTTCTAAGGATATGTCTTGAGAAGGTGTAGGTAGCTTAGGTTCTAAGGTTTCTTGAGAGGTGGAAGGGTTGACTACCTTAGGAGGTTTTGGTTTGGCCCTTGTGATTCTAATCTTGCAGTCATGACACCTTAAGATGTAAGAATCATCTTGCTTTTTGTGGTACCCGTTGACATCACATAACCAAGGTTCTCCTAGATGGACATGGTATGTGTACCTTCTAAGGGTAAGACATGACACCAAACTTCAAATAAGATACCAAGCTTAATAGGTACAAGGCATTTAAGGTTCACTAGGGTTTTGGTTTCATCATCCCTACTAATGGTGTAAGAGTAGGTTTTAGGCTTAGTGGCAAAGCCAAATCTATCAATAACACTAGGAGTGATGAAGTTAAACCCAATGGTTTCATCTATCGCAATCTTACACATCTTTTCTCTCATTCTAGTGTAGGTATGAAAAAAGTCATTCCTAAGAGTGATCCTATAAGTTGGGAGTCTCTCCAAATACTGGCTATAGGGTTTATCTAAACGACTGTTAAGATGCACTAAAAGTTCTTCATGTTGTACCAACCTAGAGTCAACTGTGTCCATCTGGGCATTCAATCGTTCAATTGATTTAGACAATTGGTCTCGCTCATTATTGGAACTAGATATAGCTGGAGGTAAAGCTGGATGTTGAGATTCATGTCCTGATCTGGTAGTCATGATGTAGATCCCTTTAAAAAAAAATTTCTCTTTTTTTTTCTCTTTTTTTTTCTCTCTTTTTTTTTAATAAGGTGATCACAATGAAGTAGTGGATGGGGGAATCAAGGTTTATGTAATAGTGGATGAGGATCAAGATTTCCTCTAATACCAATTTGATGTAGGGTGGAAATATGGGAGGTATTGTAAATTCCCACCCTAAGGTAAAGAGATGAAACTCTTCACTGATTTCAGGCACTGGGTAAATCTCTAAAGCAATAACAGTAAAATTACAGTGCAGACAAGTAGATATGCTCTCAATCAACTACATAAATATGCTCTCAATTTTTAGGTGGAGGTTCTATCAAGTATGCACGCATGGAAAATATAGAGCAGATACGATCAATATTAACAAGTAAAATTACCTAATCAAGATGTAAAAAAATTAGGGATTTATACCTTCTTCAATGGGTTGATTTCAGATTTAGGCCAAATTGAACCGGAACGAACTAAACTCATTATTTTTTTCTTCTAGCCGTGACGCGTGAAACAGAACAGAGTATCGGCGTTCGGAAAAGAGGATTGGCGCTGATGATATTCCTGGCTGGTGGTGAAACTGGTGATGTCCGTGGTTGCAGGAATCGGCGATCAGAAGAGAAATGGCGGGTGTCGTCGGCGGGGATTTAGGGCACGTCTGGCTGCTGGAAATCACGCGGCGTGACTGAAATAGCGAGGGGCGTAGGATCACGGCGTTGGGAGGGACGAAGATGGGGCACTCGTAGATCAGCGACAAGAACTCATCGTCGACGGTGGGAGCGGCCGGGATCGTGTTTGAAGAGGGCAGCGGCCAGGTCGGCGTGGCTGACGAGAGGAAAGGACGATGCCGAACTTGGAGTAGATTGACTGTGAGCGTGAGACGACTTTGAGGGATTCGTCGACAGGAGTAGAGGGCGGCGGCTAGATTCGCAGAGGATGGCAACGAAGGTGGAAGCGACGAACGATTGAGGGGGCGGTGGACTCACGAAGGAGGAGGTTCGTCGATTGATTTTCTGGCGGACGGAAATAGATGGCAAGCGTTGATGGTGGACGGCGGCAAGGTCGTCGATTGGTGAGTGGCAGCGGCGACTTCGATCCCAGTCGAGGTGGCGACTGGTTTTCGACAGTGGAAGATGGCGGCAGGGAAGAAGGTGATGGCGGACAGATGATAGCCGCTGACTTGATGGCGTGAGGAGAGGATGGGCGGAGGACGAAATCGGGCTGGTGGATGGGGCGTGAAGGTTGGTGCGGTGTGGAAAATTTTGGACGAAGATGGGATGGTGGCGACGAGCGAGCGGCAGTCACGAAGGAGGAGGTGGATTTAGGGTTCGTTGTTTGAACGATGATGGTGGCATTCACGAGTGGACGATGATAGCGGCGAGTTGCGGAAAAGGGGCAGCGATGCTTCGCGATGATGACGTCCGGATGATCTGGACGAAGAAGAGATGATGAGGAAGGTGATGGTGTTCATGGGAGACGGAGAACAGTAGATGCGGTTAGGGTGGAAGGTTACAGGGACGATGAGAACGTCAGGGAAGAAGAAGGTTTAGCCATCACGGCCAGCACCAAAGGTACGAAAATAGCCCTCACGGCCAACACCAAAGGTGCGATAAGAAGCAAAGAAAATTTTTTTAAACCAAAAGTTCCTTTCCCCTTAGGGATTACAAGGTTTAAATAGAGATTTACCATAGCTAAATTTGGCAAATCCAAAGCCTAATAGGAATTGCTAAAATTCCAAATAAAATAATACCTTAATACAAATATCTAATTAAAAGAAAATAATAATAAATTCAAATATCCAAGCAGTAGTGGGCCAGCTTTCATTAGGCCCTTGTAGATCTTCTGGGCCTATCTTTTATGTCCCCATCAGGAACTTCCACCGGAGGGGAGAGGCGCCGCCAGAGGGGAGAAGCACCAGCGGAAGATGATTTCGGAGGGGAAAGGCGCTAGGAAAAGGGGAATTTCCGCCGGAGGGCTTTGGCGACGAGCGAGGTCTCAGAGGGCATCAGGAGAGGGGTGCATGGGAGAAGAAAATGAGAGGGTTGGAGAAAGAGGCAAGGTTTATGAGGGCGTCAGCGATGAGGATGAAGAGGGTATTGGGAGAAAGGCGTGAGCCATGGATTTGTTTTTCTATCTCAAATCGGAGGGAAATATTTGAGAGGAAAATAGCCCCAAATTTTTTCTCTTTTTTCTTTTCATTTTTCTTTTTTTTTTTCAGCGAAACAAGAGAAAAGTTATAATTCTTTCTTTTTCCTCCATATATTCCTCAACTGAAACCGTAAAAGTCTCGCACCAAATTTTATTTAATTTAAAGCTGAAAGTCGTTGAAAAGTAGACTATTTTTTTCTAAAAAAAAATAATTTATCCCATTTTACCATTTTAAATCAAAATTTAAAATTCGATTTAAACCATTTAAAAACCAATTTCATTACAAGTGTAAAAAAAATCGAATATCATATTTTAAACAACATTAGGACTCTAATGTATTGAACATAAATAAAAAAACAATTGATTAAAAGTTTAGAAATAGAAACGCATGAGTAATAATAGATAATATTTTTTAAAGAGAAAAAAACACCTTAGAGAGGTGTTGCTTGTTTTCCTTTTGGTTTCAATTAAGTAAAATTATAAGTTTCTACTTAACTGACACAAGGAATTTTATATATTGAAAATTTATAAAGCAATTGAATAATTAAAACATCTTTCGACATCTGAAATTTTATATTGATTTTACTCAAATTTTAAACATTTAAAACAATGAAAATAACAAAAGGGTATATTTAAATAATTTAATAAACAAGCAACTTATTCACCAAATGAAACTCCTTATCTTTTATATTTGGTCCATCTTTCATGAGCTGTTGAAGAAGATAAAAGGACATGTGATCCATCTATCGTTTGAGCTCCATCTATCGTTTGAGCAATGACTTGCCACCTTCCATTATCATTTGAACAATAACCTAATGGTTCACTCACTCCAGCATTTCCAAAACGTTTCAACATTATCATTTGATGAATGCAATTTGCTATCCTAAATAAGTATTCAATGCCACTATTTTTGTTGTAGCAATCCTAGGCACCATCAATGTTCGAGTGCAATGCTGTCGTTGACATTTCATTAATATCGTACAGATGCAAAAATTTTGGAAAAAGGTAGCCATTTTTTCTAGGAATTTTCCGTCTCTTTTCTTTCTGATCAAGAAAATTAGGAAAAAGTTGTTTTCTTTATTTTTTTCTATTTTCATTTGGTATGAAAATAATCTAAAATTACAGTGAAGGGTTTGATTGCAGTTTATTTAAATGTTTATGGATGTAATAGCTCAACAAACTAAAATTAGTAAAGTTTATGAATCTAAAAGCTAAGATTCATAAAGTTTGTTTACGTGAACAGCTGTTGCTTTGGAAAAAGACTTGTCAGCTGCCAAAGGATATTTTATTTTTTAGCAATTTAGTCGGTAAATTTATTATTTTTTTTATAGTTTTGTCATATACTTCAATAATAAGAATGTTTTTTTTTTCTTGCCATAATTAGATTAAGCTAATCTTTTTTTTAAAAAAAAAATAATTTTGCCAAATTAAGATTAAATCAATATTATTGTTAAAAAGATTTTTGTTTTTCTGTTGACAAAATAAACAACATCAAGAGTAAATACTTATCACAAAAATGTATAGGATTAATATTCAAAGATAAAAAGTGGCATGTGTGATCACTGAAGAATTAGTGAGAAATAAATATTTAGTGGTAGAATGAAGCAGGAAAGAGCAGTTAGTAGAGGAATGTGGTCCTATAGCAAGTGGTGAGAGGACCAACCACCTTTCCTTTGCTTAGAATAAAAGGCCTCAACTCAACCTCCACCCCTTATCATCATCACATTATAGGATTCTTCTTTTCAAGCATCTCCCATTTTCTTTTTCTTTTTCTTTTTTGTTTTTGTTTTTGTTTTTCTTCTCCTGCTTCCAGATCCCAGTCTCACAGCTCATGGCCAAGCAAAAAGTAGATGAAATGAAGCTGTTGTCCAGAATAATTGTGTGGCCTATTAGGTCAGCTTTGCATTTTCCAGAGTAGTTGGATTTGGGAAAAAAAAAAAATAATAAAGTAGCTGTTTGCATCACAACCATGGAGAATGTGGTCATTATAAATTTGCTCACCAAATTAATGATCAAAATGGCATGAGGTGAAGCTGTCTGTTTGGAGTTTTATGGCAGGTTGTTTCAGAAGAGGACAAGCTAACAAATACCACCATCTCCTTTTATGTGATTACTGATCAATGACTCTGAAATTTAAGCATAACATATATTTTATTATTTTCATGGCCACTAGGGTGATGCAACGGCTCTACCGCCCTCATGATTTATTTGAGTTGTTCATTAAGTAAAAGTTGCTAAATCCATGAAATTATTAATTATTTAATTATTTATTTATAAATGAAATCGGTGCCAGCCTTGCTGGGAGGTGGCTGAAATGTAAATAATAATATGAAATATCTAAAAAGAAAACCAAGGGGAGCAGACATTGCATGTTCCTCAAGTTATAACCAGAAATTGCAATCCATCTTAAACACAACTGTCCTCACTCTTTCTTCCTCTCCGCTATAATATAACCAAACTCCCCCTGCACATTCTTTACACTAGCGAAAGCCAAGTCACAGAGCGAGAGGGCAAGCTATGGCTTCTTCCTACTTACCAGCACTCGCTCTCGCCATTTCCCTCGCCGTCCTCGCCTCCTGCGCCGCCCAATCACCTGCCGCCTCCCCCACCGCTTCCACTCCCCCGCCCACCTCCTCCCCTCCACCCGCCTCCTCCCCACCGCCTGCCACTCCTCCCGCCACGCCTCCCCCGGTCTCCACCCCACCAACCGCTACTCCTCCGCCAGCTACTCCACCGCCTTCTACTCCACCGCCGGCCACTCCGCCCCCGGCCGTCTCTCCCACCGTGCCCCCACCGTCCCCCATGCCTCCCAGTTCTGCCCCCACTCCCTCCACGCCACCCCCTGCCCCAGCCTCATCACCAGCAGGCCAATCGCCTTCTCCTGGTTCCCCCACGCCAACATCTGAACCTGCGCCATCGCCAATACCTCCGGGTACGCAAGTGCCAGCGCCGGCGCCGTCGCCTCCTGCAGATAACGGCAACTCTGGCTACGTTAACGGGGTCAGCTTGGGAGTGATAGCGTTGTTTGGTGGAGTTGCATTGCTTCTGTAGAGATTTAGTGAGAAATGGAGTGATTGAGACGTACGTTTGAGATTGGTTTTATTTGATTTTGGTGGTTTCAGACTCAGTTGGTGCATTATTAATTCCATGTATTATTATTATTATTAATTTGTTTCATGTAATAACTCTGTCTTCTTTGAGCTTCATCCTTGTCACGACTTTTTAGTGGTCAATCATTATGCTATTAGAAATCGAGACAATAAGAGAAAAACAAGAGGGGAGATTTCTTTAGCTTTATATCTTCTTCAGAAGCATCATTAACACAACTATAAAACCCACGTCGAAATTGGATTGCAGTAGCAAACCACATTCTAAATTCAACACGTCCTAGTAGCAAGACACTGAATGCAAGTGTTGCTGCAGCAGCGAATTAAAAAAATTTGAGTAGCCTGTGAAAGGTCACATGTGCTGAAAGGTGAACAAGAGCAGCCAGTGCTTGAAGAATTTCAGCACACCTATACAGCTAGCAAGCAGAATCCATTTTTTTTCTTCGAGAAAAAGAGAGTGAGAGATGCGTGTGCAGGATAATTTAGGGTAAAAATTTGAGTAAGATAAAGGAGGAGGATAGATGCGGGCATGAAGAGGGGACCACCGGTTGGTGGATGGATGGGCATTGGTTGGCAGCAGACAAGCGAAAAGGGACTTTAAGCCATTGGCAAAGGCTGTGCAGTGCACATGGACGAGCAGACAAGGAAAGAAGCAAGGTGTGACGGGTGGGTCCTGCATTTCATACTAGTGATTAACTGGCACGTGGTGGCGGGGACCATACAATATTAATATAATGCGATGTCCTCGCTGTATGGCATAATATGTGAATTTGATTTTAGTATGCCAAACCAAACCTTTGAGCATCACAATTCACAGGGCTCCCTACTCTTCTTCTTCCATACCAAATTTAACACAAATTCACCTTTATTTCCCCTCCACTTTGGATTGTTAGATATAAGTAAGTTATTATTCTTATTATCAATAATACAATAATCACTTTTTATTTCTGCTATATAGCTTACAATCTTATACACTCTCTTTATAAATTTATAACAATTATAACATATAGCTCTTCTTTGAAAATTTCTCCTCTTTTACTAATTACAACATAATAATAGCATTTTTCAAAAAAGTTTCTATAAACATAATAACTACACTAAAATTATAATAATCAATATTTTCACTTCTCCTCTGTTGCCTCTACGAGGGTAAAACAATTAACAATAGGATTTAACGAGTTTTATTAAATTAGTAGGTCAATGAAAATTGGGTATTAACTTAAGTTAAACATATGGTCAAGTACAAAAAAGGTAACACCTATAACTTATAAAGTGAATTTCTTTTAACAATTTTAAATAATTTAATTTATAGTGTTAGCATTATTTACTATGATAAATCATTATGATGACCTAAGGTTATCACTACTAATATCTACAAAACCTATAAAGCCACACACCTAGACACTAGAGATTTCATATTAATCGGTAGCTTTCGATCGAGTCATTTGGTTGATTCGGATCTATTTAGGAGGATGATGCATCACAGAAGCATCTGATGAGTTGAAGATTACCATGTGGAGTTAAGCTATATTATGACATTAGTTGACCCTAGTTGATCTTTGGGTAACCACATTGAACCTATGTTGACTATGTTTAGCCAACAGGTTTAGTGACGTATTTTAGCACTGGATTTATTCAGAAGCTTGTCAACTTGATTTAAACATAATAGGAGGGGTCCACAACTTAAGCGCATTAGATTTATTCGTGACTTAAGTAATGAGACCAACACTCAAACTCTATATACACAGGGGCTAGGGGGCGCATACTGTACCTCGCATCCTAGAAGCCCTAGCCACCTAGAGCCTCCTCTTTCTCACCCTAACCGTAGCCCATTGCATAGCCGCCATCCTCCTCCCTTCAAGTGTTAGTGCAACATCGATTGGTGAAAGCAAGAAGGGTAGAAGGAGCCTTGATCTTCTCCTCAGGGCAAGTGATAGAGCTTCCCTCTCATAGCTGCCATTACCTCCTCCTCTAGGCGATTCTTCCTTGAAGTAGTTGCAAGAAAGAAGCAGACTCCCTCTTGGCGCAATCTTGGTGATTGGCGTAAGCAAGAGAACCAAAGGCATGTGATGAAGCTATTATAGGTGGGATGATCCTTAAAACCGTACTCTAAGGTATTATACAATACATTCAAAAAACGGAAGAGGGTCTTTAGACGAGGGAAGTGAAAAGCGCTTCGGAAATGCAGGAAAACACGATGAAATCGGCGTCGAGTTCAATCAGGGCAACACAAACGTGAAAAAGAGCTCAACGGCACTCAACTACTGAATGTAACGCACTAACCTCATAGCAATTTAGCAATCTCACATAGCAAATTTTAAGCTCAGCTCGTTGCGATGGGGAACAGTGGTTTCGCAGGCCACAGCTCACACACTTATGTGCTTGAAATACCCCAAAGAACAACAAGGAACGTCCACGTCTCTGGCGTACAGATACCCGTAGAGAAAGAGAGATCGTAATGGGAAAACGAGAACATAACGAAGTAAAAAGACAGGCGGACTTGACCCACCAACAGTGGTGGGATTTACTTCTTTGAACGCAGGAAACCGAAACAACTTTGGAATCGAGGCACCGACCTTGATCTGTACAAACTTTGAAGACGAAGCACCGACTTTGACTTCTACGCACTGGAGGCTATCAGCTCACCAGGAGTGCTCTACCACCAAGAGAACTAAGGAACACAACACCCCAGCCTCCTCTTTTATAGAACAAGAGGGGAGAGAACAAGACAAAGCAGAAAAAGACAAGCTACTTTAACAACTAACTACTCCTGTAGGCCACAAAGGTGGTCAAGCTGCTACTACAAGACAAAGCAAAACAAACTTCTACCTAATATTTTATGAAGTTGGTGCATGGTCTTCTGGTCTTCATACGGAGGCGGTTGGGCGGTCAGACGCATTCGGAGCATACTGCGACAAAGCAGCAGAATTTGGACGTCGTGGGCTGGGTTACGACGGATGTGACACGCTCTTGGGGCGTGTTGCTAAGATGATTGCACGGCCCCTCAGGTGTTGGGCCTTCAGGTGGACAGCCGCCCATGCCCTTGGGCGGAAGGGCTTCGGTGTGGATCGACAATGGGCTGATAACTCCTACGAAGTGCATTGAGATCGCTGTACCTCCACCTTGTTGGGCTCCTTCGGGTCCTCCATGGATGGTTTGACATGGTACGGAGGGTTGTGGATGTCGAAACGGGGTCGACGGGGCAGATCTACAGCTTCAGGGGAAGTCACGGTCTGCCCGTGGCATTTTTCTCGGGTGTGACTTTATTCGCCAGTTTTCTCGGTCGCGTTAAAATCCGTGTTAAAACCCACAGAAACTTCCGCGGTCTGCCTGCGGCATTTTACTCAGGGTGTGACTTCTACACCAGTTTTCTCGATTGCATTAAAATTCATGCTAGAACTCACAGAAACTTCCGCAGCCTGCCTGCGGCATTTTACTCGGGGTGTGACTTCTGCACCAGTTTTCTAGGCTGCATCAAAATTCATGCCAGAACTCACAGAAACTTCCGCGGCTTGCCCGCGGCATTTTACTCGGGGTGTGACTTCTGCACCAGTTTTCTTGGCTGCATCAAAATCTGTGCCAGAGTCCAAAGAAAGTTCCACAGTCTGCCCGTGGCATTTTACTCGCCCCATGACTTTTTGCATGGAAAATTTTTGGGGTGCGGTTGGGCCCAAGTTTTCTCCCTCTTCAGTGCTAGTCTCTCCTGCAACAGCATGGATCTTCCTCCCGAAGGCTAGCATCAGGTGTGGAAGAAAGAGATCTCGAGGAGCCTATGTATGTGTGACTGCAGACAATGGCGGATCCAGGACCCGAAGCTAAGTGGGGGCAATATAATAACTAGATAAAAAAAATTTGATTGTCATTTTGCAAAAAAAAATTTATTTCTACGTTAAAGACTTGAAGCTGTGAAGAATGTGAATAGTTTTTTTTTTCAAAAAATACCATAGCAAGTTAGCGTGTGCAACATGTTAAAATTTTTTTATAATTATTGGGATTAGTAGCTTAGTTGTAGATTGGTAAGTTTATATGGCTACACCACAGCCATAGTCCAATTAGAATCAAGTAAATTTATACTCAATGGGGGCATACGCAGCTAGCTAGTGGGGGCAAGTTTTATATAATATTATATGCATAAGGTATAAAAATTTTAGCTAGTGCGGGCATTTGCTCACACTAGCTCCCATGTAGATCTGCCACTGACTGTAGAGGACACTCCCTTGCGTGTCTACATCATCATTAGCATTCTCCGAAGTGCACAACGTACTACTCTATTACATCCGGTGGTTCACTCATAAGACGAGCCTATGTATTCAAGGAATCTGTTTTGAGCCATTAATTCTAGTCTGTTTTAAATTTTAAATTTGGCCCGGGATTTCCCAACAAATAATACTTCGCAAAGAGAAATGAGGCTACACCACAAATTTCAAGCCAAAATATTCAAGGTGAAAATCATGGCCCATGAATACAAGCATGGAGAATAATTCTAGCGAGTGGATAGGCAACTCTTTCTCCCCCGATTTCTCCTCCATCAGGCCATAAGTGAAGCCTAAACCATAGGGCTTCGAGAGAGCACATAGGAGGAAACAATTCAAATAATTTTGAGTTACTACCATTGCCTTATCATGCTAAATCGAAGCTAAGAAGTAGAGATCAGTATCTATACACTAGTGGTGCCTTCCAATACTCATAACCAAGAAGATACGTCAAAATAGAGTGCATATATCCTACATAGGATGCCTAGGAGAATGTAGGCATATTTTAGCTTCAAACCTCATTAAAATCTATCGAGAATCAATGGAGATTTGAGTTAGAACAGTCGCCGTTGAGAGTAGGGAAGGAAAGCAGCAACCATACACAATCACAACTAGGAGAGAGAAAATTTTAGATTGCAATGATTTTTCAGGAGGGAGTTATTATACTATTATTTTCTTGTTTTCCAAGTTGATTGTAACTTTTTATCTATGTTTAATATGATTTACACTATGATTTGTATAGCTTTAACATATTTTTGGTTTATGGGGAGTAAAACCATGCTTTTCCTTTTTGTAATACATGTTTAGCATAAATTATTATTTTGTTTAGGATTTGTTAAGTTGATTATGTTGGGGTATGCCCTTAAGGCTAATGTTTTGAAGCCTTGGGATTATTTCAGTATCATGTTTAAACTCTACGTTTATAAAGGCAATGGTTGTTATTCAGGTTGTTACATCATCTGCTGCAATATGTATACTTCTGAATAATGTCTCAATGCTGTTCAGCTTGGCTGACATGCAGTTTTGTCCTTAGTCGAGATATCTTGGTGAACATGAGACAGCCTTGATATGATTAAGACTAATATGTGTTCTAATCTTATAGGATGCTTCGAGCATGGAATAAGATGTAGAGTCATGGGTACATTGGATGTACTGGACAGACCCTACTTAGGATATTCAATTGCTTGTCACAATGTGAATAATCCTTATATGCAAACAAGTGGCATATTTCCTCTGACTTGAGATCACTTGTGTTTCTAAATGATGATTGGCATTGTTTTGAGGTAGTTCGATATCATTTGAAACATAATGGTTATAGATTATCTTGGATAATGAGCATGAGTCATGTTAGGGCACTAGTGATAGATATAGGATTGCCGTCTCCTTGATTGGAGTGTGATGTTCTATAGGGGCCCCCTGGATGAGATGATTGAGAAAGTGTATGGCCATACCCAGATGACTATGATCATCTGATCTAATCATTCTCATCATATTGGAATTACAGGCTTGACACGCTTGTCCAATAAGAACGTCCAGTGGCAAAGGAAACACATATGCCTAGTGAGTTGGGTTCACACTTGTGCTATGGTTTGGGTGTAGTCTTGGAAGACTCTTTCCTTTATATCGGGAGACAGTGATGTGTTGCTAGATACCCCTCACTGATCGTGATAACGTAAGTTATCGTTACCGACATTTAAAGGAAACCCTTAGGGTCGCACAATTTGATGATATGGCTTACTTAAGTCAGATCGTGTGGACTGAATTGTTCTGGTTCAGTTTAAAGGGATTTAATCTCTGATTGTAAGTGAGATCTGGTCTGGTCATGTTTGATTGATTAGGGCTTGAGATCGGTAAGCTTCGATCGAGAGAATTGATGCTAGATCGGTGAGATCAAGAGCATCAAGAGATGAACGGTTGGATCTTGAACCTTTAGGGTTTATTGTGATCTGAACCAGATGCTTGGCTTAATTGGTCTTTGAACCAAACCGAAATTGAACCAGCTCATCATGTGAGCGCATGGTTCAAGGGGAGAGCAAAATGCGTTCGGGTAAACCCATGGTCGCATGAACGTTGGTGGTTTGCTATTTTTAGAAGCCATGAGGCCACGCCTCACGTTCACGCCAAGAGAAGTTTTATTCTCGCCTCTCGCCCCTCTCTCTAGAGGTTCACTCGTTGTGTGTCGCCTTGACGCTTTGGAGAGGATTCGGCCAAGAAGAAAAACATCTCCTTCCCTTCCATTCGATCAGGAGACCTTGGAACCTTGCTAGCACGAGGAGCACTAAGGGAGTAGGCGCATTGATCACCTTGTGTGCGCACCATTTGGAGGAGAAGCGTTTGACTCTCTACTTCCTAGACGCCATCCAAGAAATGGCATCGGTAAGGATCGATTCTCATGTATACGAAAATAAAGTTGATCATACTGCATGCATCGATCTAGAAACCTTTTCCGCTGTGTTAAAACCTCTGCATGCGCCTATTAGGGTTTCGCCCCCTCGTGGTAGGGGACTTTCAATTGGTATCAGAGCAAGTTATTAGCATGTTTTTATGATTGCTTGAGGTTTTTGTGATCCATGTTTGCGCTTGTATGCTTAGATCTAAACTACATGCGAAAATTACATGTTAAGTTGTTCATGCGAAAACTTGATGAGCATGTTTTCTATTTGGCGCATGTATGTTGGCGCTTATTAGTTTTTCTCAAAACTATATTACTTGCGCAACTCACCTTAGATCTAAGAGGCGCCTACTTTAAAAAACTTAGACGGGTTATTAGGGTTGAAGTCACAGTCGAGTCTAGATCCAATCAGTCTGATCAGACTATCTGACAGCCTAGATGGGTTGACCAGATGGCACCTGTGCGCAAGCACGAGGTGACTATAGGTCGACTGCGGATAGGCGTGTAGCGATGTCTGATTGAGACAACCATTGAACGCGCATGAGTTACGCCCGGGGTCACGACCGCTTGCCAGAACTCATGCAGGTCGTTCAGCCCAAGGCATGCATTGTTGATCACTGGGTCGACTCAAGTCAGTTAGGACTTGGTGCATGCCAGGGCAGAGGATCTGACTAGGTCTGATGAGTGGATCCCTATTAATGGACCGTTGTAAGGTAGTAGGGCACATAAGGAAAATAAAATTGATGCCAATGGGTTTTCGAAAATTTTATTTTCTTATTGTTGGATCACATGTTGATTGTATACCATGATGATTGTTTATTTAATCTTATGTGGGCTGCCCGTTTTAATGTGTGCTGTGCTGGGGCCTGTGTGCCTGGTTAATAAATGTAAATTATTTATTGTGATCTGCGCATCACATTTTATTTAATTTATAAAGTGTAATTGACCTGCGTGTCAATCTTGTCTAGATAGATTAAATTGTATTTTAATCAGACGAGAGCACAGAGCACACTTGGCAGAGGCGCTTGCAGCAGTGGCTTGACCAGGTGGGAGGTCCAGGGTTCGACTCTGGGACAGACGCAATTACCTGGTGGGCGCACCTAAGCTGCAGTGGGCGCTTGGGCCCTGGGTTGGGCCAGATGAGATGCAAAAGACCCATGAAGAGCTCAAGTGAAGACTTAAGTTAAATTAAGGTCTTACCTAGGCTTAATGGGCTTTTACCACATAAGATCATCATGCTTTCATTTATTGTTAAGAATTGCATGATTTAATCTTCTGCTATCACCATAGGATTTGCATGATAGTTGAGAAGATAAAAAGACCGTTAAAATCCAACGCTAAATATCAAGCTCGTAAGTCTTCTGACGCGAAACCTCACTGTTCTGACTATCGTTGGGGCCGTGTTGTACCCACTCAGTGGGCACGCCCATCTATCTTCAAACGGTGTGCGATTACACCTGCGTGCTACAGAGAAGGGATTTATCGCTTCTCGTTGCTCAGCATAGCACGTGGTGGTCCAAGGAGTAGGTCGGGTCAGCTTGACCATGTAGGCTACATATTGAGCATATGGTAGCCATATGGAGGCAGCCATCTGTGGGATCAGAGACTGTGTTGTACCAACTCAGTTGGCACAGTCTGCTGGATTGCCCAGATGAAGGGGAATCGCACGGGTTGGCGATTGGCAGGGATTGCCTACCAGAGATTAGTGCTTGTACTCTCTGTGCATCTTATCTCGCCTGAGCGGGACGCGGAGACCAAGTATGAAATCTGGATCCCATCTCACTAAAAGAGTTTTACTCTTTCGGGCTGTTTTGCTGGATTTTTCAGCCAGATAAAATAGTGAGAAAAGAATCTTCCTTAAGTCCTGGATTGATTCTAACATTGATACTGACCTTGCTGTTCTTGCATTGTTGTAGATTACTGCAGCAACGAACACCACAAATTTCAATGTGCGATCCCTACTGGAAAGGGAGAAGTTTGCTGGGCCGAACTTCTCAGACTGGTACGGACACCTTAAGATTGTTCTTAAGGCTGAGAGGAAGCTGTATGTCCTCGAGACGGCTATACCGCCTCAATCCGCTCCGAACGCCGCAAGGGCGGTTCGGGAAGCTTATGAAAAGCATGTCAATGATAGCATTGATGTCGCTTGCCTAATGCTTTCGTCTATGACACCAGAGCTGCAGCGTCAGCATGAGGATCTATTGGCTATAGATATTATAGCGAACCTCAAGCTGCTGTATGCTGCACAGGCGGGGACTGAACGCTATAATTTGACAAAACTTTTCTTTCAGAGCAAACTGGCTGAAGGGAGTCCAGTGGGAGCTCACGTACTCAAGATGATTGGGTACAAGGAGGCTCTAGAGAAATTGGGACACACCATCAATCAGGAGCTTGTTGTAGACATTATTCTGCAGTCTCTCCCGGCCTCTTTCGATCCATTCATTATTAATTTTAATATGAACAAGATCGACTGTACGCCGGCAGAGTTGCTGAACATGCTCTTGACTACAGAGTAGACTCAGTCTCGTGAGAAGGGAACGCCTTCATCCTCTGTCCTAATCGTTCCTTCTAGGAACAAGAAGAAGGGGAAGAAGGGCAAAGCCCATATCAAGAGCAACAACAAGGCTCTAAAGCAAAAGATAAAGCGGTCGAAGGAATACAGATGTTTCCATTGTGGCCAGTTGGGTCACTGGAAAAAGGACTGTAAAGCGCTCCAAGGAGATAAGAAGGGAAGTAAGCCTTTCGCTTCTAGCTCAGGTATTTACGTGACTGAAGTCATGGTATCTTCTTCTTCTATTTCATGGGTGTTGGACACTGCATGTGGAGTTCACATTTGTTCAAATGTACAGGAACTCAAGAGAAGAAGACAGGTGGGACAGCATGAGGTGGACCTACGAGTTGGAAACGGGGCACGGGTTGCTGCTGTTGCTGTAGGAGAATATCACATCTCTTTACCATCTGGTCTTGTATTAGAACTGGACAATTGTTATTTTGTACCAAGCATAACTAAGAATATTATCTCTATTCCTGCTCTTGTCAGGAAAGGGTTTTCCTTTGAATGCAAATTTTCAAAGTGTTATATTTCTCTTGATAATATTATTTATGCTACTGGCTCAATTAACAATGGGTTATTCATGTTGGACATGGAATGTTCTGTACAACAAATTGATAATAAGAAAGCCAAGTATGCTGATGACAGCACCTTGCTATGGCATAGTCGTTTAGGCCATATTAACAAGAAATGCATTAAGCGGTTGCATGACCATGGACTGCTGGGATCATTCTCCTATGAGGAGCTTGATACATGCCAAGCTTGTTTAATGGGTAAAATGACGAAGTCTCCTTTTTCTAATAAAGGTCAAAGGGCTTCAGGTTTACTAGACCTCATTCACAGCGATGTGTGTGGGCCATTTAGTAAACATGCCAGAGGTGGCTATTCATACTTCATAACCTTTACTGATGATTTCAGTAGGTATGGTTATGTCTATTTAATGAGACATAAGAGTGAATCTTTTGACAAGTTCAAAGAGTTCAAAAATGAAGTACAAAATCAGCTAGGCCGAAATATCAAGGCACTTCGTTCAGATCGAGGTGGTGAATACTTGAGTCGAGAGTTTACTGACTATCTGAAGGAGTGTGGGATTATCTCACAGCTCACTCCGCCAGGAACACCGCAATGGAATGGTGTGTCCGAGAGGAGAAATAGAACCTTACTTGATATGGTTCGTTCAATGATGAGTCAGGCTACTCTACCTTACTCCTTTTGGGGATTTGCACTGGAAACAGCTGCAAAGGTACTAAACCGAGTGCCATCCAAGGCCGTTTCTAAGACTCCATATGAGTTATGGTATAGGAAACAGCCAAGCTTGACATTTATTAAAATCTGGGGTTGCGAGGCTTATGTCAAAAAGCTCGCCTCTGGGAAACTGGAGAGCAGATCTGATAAATGTATCTTTGTCGGTTACCCTAAAGAAACTAAGGGTTATTATTTCTACAATCCTGAGGAGAACAAGGTATTTGTTGCTCGGACGGCTATTTTTCTTGAGAAGGAATTTCTTCTGCAAGAGGCCAGTGGGAGAGAAATAAAGCTGGATGAGAATCCAGATGCAGGACAAAGTAGTCAAGCACAGTTGGATGAGCCTGAGCCAGGAGATCAGGTTATTGAACAACCTGAGGCTCAGATATCACGGGAACCGCGAAGATCGGGAAGGATCCGTCGACAGCCTGAGCGCTATGACGGAGTCTACATCATTGATGATGAACCCCTTACTTATGCGGATGCGGTCAGTGGACCGGACTCAGCGAGATGGCTTGAAGCTATGCGCGCCGAGATGGACTCCATGTCTGATAACCAAGTCTGGGATTTGGTTGATCCGCCGCCGGGAGTAATCCCTATAGGCTGTAAGTGGATCTTCAAGAAGAAGATTGACATGGATGGTAACGTGGTTACCTATAAAGGCAGGCTAGTTGCGAAAGGTTTCAAACAAATCTACGGGATAGATTATGATGAAACTTTCTCTCCTGTAGCCATGTTCAAGTCTATTCGGATTATTCTCGCGATAGCTGCATATTATGATTATGAGATCTGGCAAATGGATGTGAAGACCGCTTTCCTTAATGGAACTCTAGAACAGGATGTGTACATGACACAACCTGAAGGTTTCACTAATCCATCAGATCGTCATAAAATATGCAAATTAAAGAAGTCCATTTATGGACTTAAACAAGCATCGCGAAGCTGGAATATTCGTTTTGATGAATCAATCTGTAAGTTTGGTTTCATCAAGAATGAAGATGACCCGTGTGTATATAAGAGGTTTAGTGGGAGCGTGATTACTTTCCTAGTCCTCTACGTCGATGATATCTTGATCATTGGAAACGATATTCCTGAACTGCATGCTGTCAAAGCATGGTTAAGAAAAAGTTTCCAGATGAAAGATTTAGGAGAAGCAGCCTATGTATTAGGTGTGAAGATCTACAGAGATAGATCTAAGAGGCTTCTCGGGCTGTGCCAGAGTACTTACATCGATAAAGTCCTGGAGAGATTTCATTTAGAGAATTCTAAAAGAGGATATCTTCCAGTCAGACATGGTCTGAATCTTTCAAAGAGTCAGTGTCCACAAACACAGACTGAGAAAGATGAAATGGACAATACGCCTTATGCTTCGGCTATTGGGTCCATTATGTATGCGATGTTGTGTACTTGCCCAGACGTCGCTTACGGGTTAAGCGTAACCAGTCGATTCCAAAGTAATCCAGGTAAGGCACACTGGATTGCAGTCAAGAACATTTTGAAATATCTTCGGAGAACCAAAGATATGTTCTTGATTTATGGAGGTCAGGAAGAACTCAGTATTGAAGGATATACTGACGCTTCGTTCCAATCTGACCAGGATGATTTCCGATCGCAATCAGGCTATGTTTTTAGCTTGAATGGAGGAGCAGTGGTGTGGAAAAGTTTCAAACAGTCAATTGTTGCTGATTCCACAACAGAAGCCGAGTATGTTGCAGCCTCGGAAGCATCCAAGGAGGCAGTCTGGATTCGTAAGTTCGTTCAAGAACTTGGTGTTGTTCCTTCGAGTGCAGATCCATTGGTTATCTTCTGTGATAACACTGGAGCTATAGCTCAAGCAAAGGAACCACGGTCACACCAGAAGTCCAAGCACATACAGAGAAGGTTTCACTTGATCCGGGAGATCATTAATCGTGGCGAGATCAAAATCTGCAAGGTTCATACAGATGACAATCTAGCTGACCCGCTTACTAAGCCTCTGGCGCAGCAGAAGCATGAGAAGCACTGTAATAATATGGGTTTGAGATTTCTCAACCATTAGATTAAGTGCAAGTGGGAGATTGTTGGGGTATGCCCTTAAGGCTAATGTTTTGAAGCCTTGGGATTATTTCAGTATCATGTTTAAACTCTATGTTTATAAAAGCAATGGTTGTTATTCAGGTTGTTACATCATCTGCTGCAATATGTATACTTCTGAATAATGTCTCAATGCTGTTCAGCTTGGCTGACATGCAGTTTTGTCCTTAGTTGAGATATCTTGGTGAACATGAGACAGCCTTGATATGATTAAGACTAATATGTGTTCTAATCTTATAGGATGCTTCGAGCATGGAATAAGATGTAGACTCATGGGTACATTGGATGTACTGGACAGACCCTACTTAGGATATTCAATTGCTTGTCACAATGTGAATAATCCTTATATGCAAACAAGTGGCATATTTCCTCTGACTTGAGATCACTTGTGTTTCTAAATGATGATTGGCATTATTTTGAGGTAGTTCGATATCATTTGAAACATAATGGTTATAGATTATCTTGGATAATGAGCATGAGTCATGTTAGGGCACTAGTGATAGATATAGGATTGCCGTCTCCTTGATTGGAGTGTGATGTTCTATAGGGGCCCCCTGGATGAGATGATTGAGAAAGTGTATGGCCATACCCAGATGACTATGATCATCTGATCTAATCATTCTCATCATATTGGAATTACAGGCTTGACACGCTTGTCCAATAAGAACGTCCAGTGGCAAAGGAAACACATATGCCTAGTGAGTTGGATTCACACTTGTGCTGTGGTTTGGGTGTAGTCTTGGAAGACTCTTTCCTTTATATCGGGAGACAGTGATGTGTTGCTAGATACCCCTCATTGATCGTGATAACGTAAGTTATCGTTACCGACATTTAAAGGAAACCCTTAGGGTCGCACAATTTGATGATATGGCTTACTTAAGTCATATCGTGTGGACTGAATTGTTCTGGTTCAGTTTAAAGGGATTTAATCTCTGATTGTAAGTGAGATCTGGTCTGGTCATGTTTGATTGATTAGGGCTTGAGATCGGTAAGCTTCGATCGAGAGAATTGATGCTAGATCGGTGAGATCAAGAGCATCAAGAGATGAACGGTTGGATCTTGAACCTTTAGGGTTTATTGTGATCTGAACCAGATGCTTGGCTTAATTGGTCTTTGAACCAAACCGAAATTGAACCAGCTCATCATGTGAGCGCATGGTTCAAGGGGAGAGCAAAATGCGTTCGGGTAAACCCATGGTCGCATGAACGTTGGTGGTTTGCTATTTTTAGAAGCCATGAGGCCACGCCTCACGTTCACGCCAAGAGAAGTTTTATTCTCGCCTCTCGCCCCTCTCTCTAGAGGTTCACTCGTTGTGTGTCGCCTTGACGCTTTGGAGAGGATTCGGCCAAGAAGAAAAACATCTCCTTCCCTTCCATTCGATCAGGAGACCTTGGAACCTTGCTAGCACGAGGAGCACTAAGGGAGTAGGCGCATTGATCACCTTGTGTGCGCACCATTTGGAGGAGAAGCGTTTGACTCTCTACTTCCTAGATGCCATCCAAGAAATGGCATCGGTAAGGATCGATTCTCATGTATACGAAAATAAAGTTGATCATACTGCATGCATCGATCTAGAAACCTTTTCCGCTGTGTTAAAACCTCTGCATGCGCCTATTAGGGTTTCGCCCCCTCGTGGTAGGGGACTTTCAGATTATAGATGTTAATGTGCTTCTAGTTAGTTGTGTTTAATTTATTACATATTATAGGGGTCATGATAAAGACTGAAAGCTAACTCATGACTTTGGAACCCTCTAGCTGAACCTACAAGGGCTGCGAAAGTAGCTAGATTGTAGACTTTAACGAGTGAAGCTTATTCCATATATGATATTTTAAATCTTCTAATTATCTTGCTTTGGAAACTAGGATAGGGACTAAAAGGTGACTTCTTGTTTTGGAATCCTATAATAAAACTTATAATTGCTAGACTATGAAAGTAGCTAAGTTATATGGGAGATTAAATAATTTATGATTTGTGCTTAATGAAGTTAATTATATTGGTAAACTATAGTTATAGCTGGGTATTGATCAAGTTAAATGTGAGGGTGGGCTACTAAAAGGGACATCCTATAATTTAAAGTACATTCCCTTTAACAATCCTAGGTAATTTGATTTATGGTGTTAGCATAATTTTTACTTTTGAAAATCATTCTGGTGAAACCCCATACCCGAAACTTTCCTGCATTGATCAGAAGTTTGCTCTATTTTCTATTTTTTTTACATACCACTTATTAAATATCGAACTACCTAGATGACGTGATCATGATAAATTTTGTACTTAATTTTAGAGTTCTCATGGGATTAATATTTTTATTACTATGACTAACTATGCACTTGTAGTGTATGTTCTCTACTTTGTGTCATCATTTTAGTGGTGCTATAAAAGTAGTAAGCGGCACCAAGTTTGGGGATGTCAACACACAGCTACATGATGTGAGTACATTTTATAGGCAAGCATGAGACTTTAGCAAACTCTAAAATAATATTCAAGGGAACTCCTACCTGTTGGGAGCAAGGGAAGAGCCCCAACGACTGCTTCTATTTATGGGGGGCTATATCCTTCTTTCTGTTAGTGTTATGCACTAAGACTTATTGTTGGTTCGAAAACATATATTACATTTACTTTTGATATTCTTATATATATCTTGGCATTGTCATAGTTTTCTATATAGCTGTGCATATGTATGTATACATGATGATTGATGAGTTGCATTTGCATCATATTTTTTTTCTATATTTTATATGATATTTTGGGCCTAATTGTATGATTTTTATACCAATTTTTAGCATTGTCATATGGTATGGAATTTTCACTTTTCTTAGTTTTTCATGAAAATATAGGTAAAATCACACAACAACAACGGATTCTATGAGTTTTGAAGCCATGGCATGATTCCTGAGGAAAAGACGAGGTCACATGTCAAATTTGGAGCAAAACAGAGGTTAGACGCAATATTCAAGATTGCACCTATGAGTCCTTCATGGGCCATGAATATCGCATGCTACATGGAACAGTTCTGCGCCTAAGTCATGTTGTGCACAAAATCTTTCATGGCCGCACCCATGACTTGTTCACGGGCCATGAGTTTCTCTGTGTACATGGGTTTTTACTTACATAAACTTTCACGGTTGCAGCCGTGAACGATTCACAGGCCGTGAGTTTTTCCACCCAACTCGGTTTTTCACTCGATTCGGCTTCGAATCGAGTTATAACTCAACCAAACTTTGTCGAAACCTTCTTTGATGGGTTCTAAACCAATTAAAATATAAAAAGAAGGACTTTGGAAGAGATAGAAAGCTTCTTTCAGACGAAAATTACAGAGGCGACGGCTAGGGCGAATTTCAGGTGACTAGGCGAATTCAGGCGAGAAGATCATGCAAAGGGAGGATTTTGATGCTCCATCTTCGTATCAAGATCGAGGATAAGGGTTTTCATTACTTTTCTACTATCTTCTTACAATCTTATTAAGTTTTCATGTCAAATTCATCAATCTACATGCTGTTTATGAAGAACATGAATGCTTAAACCCTTTTTTCGGGATTAAGGGTGTAACCCACTAACGATTTATGGATTAACTTGTTATTTTAATTTTTGTCATGAAGTTTATAGAGTTTATATGATTAGAATTGTATTTATTTCATAATTTTACTCTGGTCAAGTGATTTTACATCTTAGACGTTGCGAGAAGAACCAAGAGGTGAATCGTGACGTCGAATCCAATCACAAGAGTAGTTTGGATTTGTTTGAAGAAATTTCATGATTTTTCACAGAACTTGAGGGGCCTATTTATGGTAATTGTCATGAGAGTATGGAATTATTGTAAATAGATACCAGATTATGCTTTGAAAGAAGGTATTATGTACATTAGGAAAAATTCCTTTCAACGCTTTAATTTTCTATGGAAAGATTTATTTCTTTTGTAAATTAATAAGCCGTCAGCGCGGTGAAACCCCAGTCCCGATTCTCTCCGTATTGACTTTTACCCAAAATGCTTGTTTTTGCTCTTTTGCACTTAGAAGATTTTAAACAAAAACCATAACTTGATTCGTCTAGCTATAGATCGCTCATGTAATCAGTATTTGACCGCCAGATCCTCAATGAGAACGATCTTTATTTATAACATTGATACAAACATGCACTTGCGGTCACATCAATGATGTCCCTAGAGATCGTCTATCAAATGTTATGTCCCTAGTCGAGTACCATAATGGATAAGGGACAGCTATGATGCAGGTGAGGATAGTTTATGCGCTATTTAAGCATAGGGTGCTAAATACAGGTATATGGGTATATTGATGGTATTTATATGGTATTTTTGCTATATTTTTCATGCATAATTCATCCTATTCTTATCATATTTTCAATTATTTCCACTCAAATCCTATTGTTTATTCAGAATCTTCACCTTTCTTCACTTTCGGCATATTTCAGGCAAAAACGACCAAGTTTTCATAGAATTTGAAGGATCCAAGTGCACAGATGAATTCTACAAGTCAAGACGAAGCTATCCATCGAATTTCGTGCAATTCAGAGTTTATTTGCAAAATATGGCACCACTGTATTTATTATCACGGTCGTATTTCTGTTAGAAGTTAATTCCAAAAGACACAGAAGAAAATACGGTAGGGCCAACTTTATTTTCATGGCCATATTTTCGTCCGCCCAACTTGTGATTCACTCGGTTTTTCACCCGATTCAATTCATTTTCACACCAAAATTTGGGGAAAACCTATTCTAGGGGTGGAGAACTATATAAGGAGGCTTTGGACCGATTATTAGGACTTTTTGGTGGATTTTCAAGGCAAATTCGAGGAACAGGCGAGAATTAGTGCGACAGGCGATGATCGGTGATTCTTCACTCGAAAAGCTTCGATTTGCTGGATTGTTAGCGTCGATCTTCATCAAGGAACCTTAATCCTTATCTTCCTTTGTCGATTTCATATTTATTTGTCAATTTGTAATCACAAACATGGATTTCTATAACATGAACATTTTGAACATGTCAGTGTAAACCTTTTATTCAGGATGTAGGGTGTAACCCTCTATGTTTTCATGACTTAATCATTGATTTCTTTCTTATGAAGTAATTTACTTGTGTTAGATCCAATTATTGTTGTGTTTATTTACATATTGATTACTGGCCATGATTTGCATGTTTTGAGATGTCGCAAGAAGTATTGAGAGGTGAATTGCGACGTCGGATCTATAATTTTTGGATAAGTTGATTTGAACATGAGAGTAGTTTAAATCGACTTGAGGGATCTCTAGATTAATTAAGAGTTCATTGGGTTTATCTTGAGTTAATAACCACGAGAGTAAGGGGTTAGTTCAGATAGACAGTAGATTGTACTGCTGAATGGGGGCAATCTGTACATGCAGATAAATCCCCTTCAACACAGTAAATCCTTCTTAGGATATCTTTAATTATAGAAAGTCATGAGACATAGTGTGGTGAACCCGAAATCCTGAATTCTCCTTCAAATCGATTACATCCAAAGTTTGTTTTACTGTTCCTTCTATTTAGTGAAGATAAAGAAACTCTTCTATTTAGATTAGTCTAGCTAACAATCTAAAGTTGAGTCAGCACTTGATCATTGGTCTTTGTGGGATTGATATTTTTATTACTTCGATTTGTCCATGCACTTGCGGAACACATCAAGTTTTTGGCGCCATTGCGGGGGACTAATTTTATCAATATTGACTTAATCTAAGGATTGATAGACTAGACCTTTGTTTTTCTTTTATTTGCAATCTAACTCTATTTATTCACAATTTTTCTTTGAATTCATTGTCTATCTTTCATCTTCAGTTTAACTTGTTGATTATTTATGCCCAGGTGTTCTAGGAAGCTATTTGAGGAAGATCCTGAACCAGAACGAACATTTCGCCTGCGCAGAAAGCAATTAGCAAAGGAAATTTTGAAATCTAAGATGGGTGATGTGAGATCTATAAGAGATTATGCCAACCCAAGCCTGCAAGGGGTTCACTCTAGTATCGCTCCTCTCAACATTGAGGCGAACAATTTTGAAATCAAGTCATCTCTACTTTCCATGGTTCAACAGAACCAATTTGGAGGCTTGCCATCTAAGGATCCTAATATACATCTTTTAATATTTCTTGAATATTGTGATACGTTAAAGATGAATAGTGTTTCTAATGATGCTCCGAGGCTTAGACTCTTTCCTTTTTCTCTCAGGGATAGAGCTTGTGTATGGCTTCATTCCCATTAGCCAGGTTCCATAACAACTTGGGAGGAGCTCTCCAATGCCTTCCTAGCAAAATATTTTTCACCAAGTAATACTGCACAGCTTAGGAACCAGATCACAAGCTTTGTTCAGAAAGAAGGAGAATCATTGTACGAGACATGTGATCGGTTTAAAGAGCTTCAAAGGCCCGCACCATGGGCTTGACAAGTGGGTAATCATTCGTACTTTCTACAATGCATTGAATTATAATACTCGTATGACAGTTGACGCTACCGCTGGAGGGGCTATCATGAATAAGAGTGTGGATGATGCAATTAATTTGTTTGAAGAAATGGCCTTGAATCATTATCAATGGGTAAGTGAGAGAGGACCATCTGCCAAGGTGTTAGGTAGGTATGGTTTAGATGCTATTTCATCGCTTGTTGCTAAGGCTTACTCTCTGACCAACAAAATAAATTCTTTAAGTCTTAACTATGCTTCTATTAATGCTATTTCATGTGAGATTTGTGGTAATACAAGACATTATACATAGGATTGTCAGTTGGGAGCCTCTACACAGGGTGAGTGCGACTCTGAACAAGCAAATGCAATTGGGAATTTTAATGGAAGACCTCAGAACGCCCCATACTCAAGTACATACAACCCTAGTTGGAGGAAACACCCCAATCTCTCTTGGAGGAGCAATCAAAATCAAGCACATAAGGGTAATAATCGACAGCCCTCTGGATTTCAGCAAAGACAGTACAACTAGCCTCAGCCTCAAGCTCCTCAGAAGTTGAACTTGGAAGTGATGATGGAGACTTTTATTGCCACACAAACAAAGCAGAATGATGATTTCAGACATTGATTCAATGATTTTAGGGAATAATTTAGACATCTAACTTTTGAGATAGAATCTATGAAGACCCATCAAAAGATGTTGGAAACTCAGATAGCTCAGTAGGCTAGTTATTCAAGCAGGCCTACAGGTAGACTACCAGGGAAGCCAGAGATAAACTCACGTGAGCACTGCAATGCCATCACCACACGCAGTGAAAAATAATTGGAGGAGCCACGAGCACTAGACTCAACGCAAGATCAGGAAGTGCAGAATTCTAAGTCCACAGAGGAAGAAGGAAACAATGGCAAAGCATATTTGCAGGATAAGGAGCCGGAGCCAGTTTATGTACCACCACCTCTCTACAAACCGCCAGTACTTGTTATGACCCACTTAGTAAGCAAACTACTCAGCATTGTTCTTTGATCTATTGATTTGCTTGAGGATAAGCAAAAGTTTATGTCAAGGAAGATTTCATGCCATGTATTTATATAGTATTTTTGCTATACTTTTCATGCATAATTTCTCCTATTCAATTATTTCGACTCAAATCCTTTTGTTTGTTCGGAATCTTCACCTTTCTTCACTTTTGGCATGTTTCAGACAAAAATGACCAAATTTTGATAGAATTTAAAGGATCTAAGTGCATAGATGAATTCTACAAGTCAAGACAAAGTTGTCCATCGAATTTCATGCAATTCGGAGTTTATTTGCAAAATATGACACTTCCATATTTATTATCATGGCTGTATTTCTGTCTGGGGTTAATTCCAGAAGACACAGAAGAAAATAAGGTAGGACCGCATTTATTTTCGCTGCTGTATTTTCGTCCGCCTAACTCGCAATTCACTCGGTTTTTCACTCGATTCGATTTCATTTCACACCAAAATTTGGGGAAAACCTATTATGAGGGTGGAGAACTATATAAGGAGGCTTTGGACCGATTATTAGGACTTTTTGGTGGATTTTCAATGCAAATTCAAGGAAGAGGCGAGAATTAGGGCGACAGGTGGCGAACGACGATTCTTCACTGGAAAAGCTTTGATTTCCCGGATTGTTGGCATCGATTTTCATCAGGGAACCTTAATCCTTGTCTTCCTTTGTAGATTTCATATTTATTTGCCAATTTATAATCACAAACATGAATTTTTATAAACATGAACATGTTGAACATGTCAGCGTAAATCTTTTATTCAGGATTTAGGGTGTAACCTTCTATGTTTTCATGACTTAATCATTGATTTCTTTCTTATGAAGCAATTTACTTGTGTTAGATCCAATTATTATTGTGTTTATTTGCATGTTGATTACTGGCCATGATTTGCATGTTTTGAGACATCACAAGAAGTACTGAGAGGTGAATTGCGACGTCGGATCTATAATTTTTGGACAAGTTGACTTGAACACGAGAGTAGTTTAAATTGGCTTGAGGAATCTCTAGATTTATTAAGGGTTCATTAGGTTTATCTTGAGTTAATAACCACGAGAGTAAGGGGTTAGTTCAGATAGACACCAGATTGTACTGCTGAGAGGGGGCAATCTGTATATGCAGATAAATCCCCTTTAACACAGTAATTCCTTCTTAGGATACCTTTAATTATAGAAAGTCATGAGACATAGTGTGGTGAACCCGAAATCCTGAATTCTCTTTCAAATTGATTACATCCAAAGTTTGTTTTACTGTTCCTTCTATTTAGTGAAGATAAAGAAACCCTTCTATTTAGATTAGTCTATCTAACAATCTAAAGTAGAGTCAGTACTTGATCATTGGTCCTTGTGGGATTGATATTTTTATTACTTCGATTTGTCCGTACACTTGTGTTGACATAGATTTATATAGAGTTTTACATGTCATTTTGCTAATGAAATCATCCTCATTTTACGACTTTAAGTCTCATAATTGCCTTTATTTGGATACATCTATGGAATTTGCACCTCTCTTGGTATTTTTACGTTTTCAGGTCAAAACGACCACAAAAAGGGTAGATTCTAGAACTTTTGCAGTAGAGGAGCTCACCCTAACTCAAGATGATCATAACTGAAAGATTTCGGAGTCATCGAGGTCCTTGTTAGAAATCATGACCGGATCCCGATCAGAATCATACCCGTGATCGTCGTTATATTAGAAGCTGGAACTGATAAATCACGACCGGGTCATGACCAAATTCACGGATGAGATCGCGGACCCGCCTGTTACAAAATCATGATTTTAGCCTATATTTCTTCAATCTAACCTAAGGGAAGGCTGAAGGGCACTTGGGACTTTCATCCACCGTTGACAAAGGGGCGAGGAGCAGGCTTTAGACAGCAAATTCAGCCACAGAATTATCATTTCGTGGAGGAAAAGTTGGCTGGCGGCGTGCAGGGCATGGAGACTGGCAGTAGAGTTTTCTTTCCGCTGAGTAGAGATGGCGATTTCAGAGAGCTTTGGCAGGGTATGGGAAGAAGGAGAAAGCACAGAGGGGAGAAGGATAAAAAGGTGAAAAGAAGAGAGGAGAGGGGGTCCTTCAATCGCTCGGCAGAGAGATCACGCGAAGAGGAGTTGTGTTTGCAAAGGAGGAGAAGGAGAAGCTGTGCATCAGGTACTATTGAAGACTCTTCTTGCGCAGAATATCTCTGGACTAGATTTATAAAGAGAGATCTTGAAAATACACTTACTTCTTATTGTGTTCATTGTCAAATCTTAGTAGAACATTACATGGTCTTGCCTTCCTCTTGTAATCACTGCATAAACTTACACATGTATGAGATGTTTGATGTTGTAATTCACGCTTTCCTCATGAACATTGTAGGCTAGACACTAAATCAGGATGTGGGGTATCCCTTGATGAATCACTAGTTGTAATGGTTTGACTCTATTAGACGAAAGTTCTTGCTTGACCCTATGAGCATGCATTGCCTGCGTAACCCCAAAGAGCATGCTTAACCTTTAGTTACTTGAGTGAGGTTTGTTAATCAGTATCTCTAGAAGAAAACTCGCTTGCGGATCTGTACTTACTCATGAAACTGATGGGAAGCATTATCTGGAGGGACACCCTTGAGCCTTAAATCACTCTAGTGAGGTTTGTCAATCAGCTTCTCTAGTAGGAAACTCGCTTGCAGAGCTGTACTTACTCGTGGGATTATAGGGAAGTATTATCTAGAGGGACATGCTTTAGCCTTTAATCACTGTTGTAAGGTTTGTTAATCAGCTTCTCTAGGAGACAACTTGCTTGCAGAAAAGTACTTACTCGTGGGATTCTAAGGAGCTTAGACGTGGTAGGGAGACTCAGTCTGACTGCGCGTCTGACCCATTTGGTTGAGAGTTTATCCATTCCGTTGGAGTGCTATACCTACATTACCGACAAGGAGTGTTTGAGCCTATAGTCGTCGCAAGTAAGGTTTGTTAATCAGCATCTCTAGGAGTTTTAACTCGCTTCTAGATATGTACTTGCTTGTGGAGATTATAAGGAGCTTAGACGTCGCGGGGAGACTCTAGTTCGACCGCACATTAGAAACCTATGGATTGGACCGATAATTTAGTCTGTGGAAGTAGACGAGATTATTGGAGGGAGTAACCTGCACAATAGGTGACTGATTCCCTTGAATTGATAAGACATTAGTAATAGAGTTTGACTATTCTGCTGTAAGGAGTTAAAGTGGTGAACCCATATTCTGATGCATCTCCTCGTTAAGATTCTCTCGTGTGATTTCTTCTGTTTACATTTTTCGCAATTAATTATTTCATCATCTTAAACTTCATCAGCTTCGACATAGTTTAGCTAGCAAGTTGATGTGATCCGAAAGGACACACTTTTAAATACAAGTAGGTAGACTCGTTTCAAGTGTCGCGGCCAAAGGTATTGGCGTACAGGGCTATTATCACTCCCTGGCACGGCTCCAAAAACTTGTTGTCCCTAACTTGTAGTGTCCGCAAGTGCACGGATACTCGAAGTAATAAAGAAAATATCGATCCCACAGAGAGACTTGCATTGTCAAGTACCGAATAATTGATTTTTCACTATCTAGGCGATCGAATAATAGCAAAGTAAGAATCAAAAACACGCGGAAAATTACTATCAGAGAGAAATTAGGACTAGGTTTTCATCCACTTTGATTTTCAATGATTAGATATATAAAGATGTTCATCAATCAAATTCTAATATGATAAAGGCATAATTTACCTTAAAAAGGGGTTATCTCACTCTCATGAAGATAACCATGCAAGAATAAATCTTCGCTTTCGCGCAAGATTCATCCCAAGCTATAGATAGGTAAACCATCAGACAAAGAACTCAAGGATCACTTTCGTGCATCAGAGACTCAACACATGTTCTACCTATGATTCTCCAACGTTTCGATCTTCACTTTCGTGCAAGATCTCCACGTTTGACACAATAACTCAATCCTAAGTTTATTAATATCATCATGGCAATTTAATTTACTAAAATAAAGAAATAAGAACTTAACTTAGTTTCCTACGGTGAGTTCCTATTAGTCAATTTTAGGGTTCCAAGTTCTCAAGCAAATCACCTTTCGGTCCTTATTGCGAAAACTCTAAATCATGATTACAAAAAGTAAACTAAGGAGAATCTTAAAGCAATAATCGCATAGGTAAAATTATCAAAGTAAAATAATCATGATGAAAGTGAAAGATTATCTAATCATTAAGAAAATCAAAGGGAATTACTCCCCCATGTCCCAAAATAAGTTTAAGTTATCATGGTGAAGGGATTACAAAATACCATAATTTCAGAAGATCAAAAATCAACAGAATACGAGTTTTAGGAAAATACAGCACGACTATGAAATATTTCACAGTCGTAATTTGCAATGAAAGTGGCGGCGCTTCTTCTTCCTTTGATTTCTCCTCAATTTGATCTCCTTTTCTTCTGAAACTTCTGGCACATTGTCTCCTTCTCCAGGCGAAGCTTCAGTATGAAAATCACGGCCGAAGGTGCTTTGGATTGATCGCGGTGGCGGAACCCTAAGCGGCGGCGTGTACCGTGATTTCTCTCTTGATAGTGGATGCAATTTGGGGCTTTTGGTGTCTCCGTGATGCTCTCGTCGTGAGCTCCCTTTCTTCTTCTTACGGCATCCAATTTAACGCTCTGGATCACCCGCAATAATTTCCGCAAGAATCGGGCTTCGAAATTGACTTGGTAGTCGCGTTCAAAAACGGAAATACGACAATGTAATAGTTCACGGCACTGCCATAAAATCACTTGAGTCTCCTGTTCCGAAAGTGCTGGGAAATATGGTACCGTAATATGGTTCACAGCACTGCCATAAAATCGGCTGAACTCTCTGGTCGGGAACGTCTGGAAAATACGACCCGTGTCAAAGTTTACGATAGTGCCGTAAAATCAATGAAACTTTCTGTTCTGAAGGCGCTGCAAAATACGGCCCGTAAAATGGTTTACGACAGTGTCGTATTTTCAACAAAACCTTCTGTTCGGAATATCTCCAAATTACGGCAGTGGCTCGATATTATGGTATCGTGTGAAAATACGGTACCATAATATAGTTTACGGCCCTGCCATATTTTGGTTTGTTGCTCTGTTTTACGTGAAATTTGTTGGGTGATTTCCTCTTGATGATGGTTACTCTTCCATGTATTTGATTTTGCTTGAAAACGTCTTAAAATAGTGCCTTTTTGCCTGAAAATCATGAAAAACCAAAATAGAAGTAGACTTTGCAATATTTGATGAATTCAGCATAAAAATAAGCAAAAGATCCTCAATTTAGCATGAAAAGATATCTAAAATGATACAAAATATACTATATATTTTGGTGTCATCAAAATACATAAGGCTCAAACTTTGCTTGTCCTCAAGCAAAAATCAAAATTTGAAATCAAGATTTGATTAGAAGAATAACCTTTTCATGCTCAATAAATTTCTAAAATACAACCTATTAATGAAAAATTTCATCAATTGTTTCTCAAAACTTCAAATAAACATATCATCCTTAGAATTCAATCTTCTAGATCTCTAACTCAATCAAATAAAACATTGCAACTTGTATAATAAATAGAATTTTCAATCGCATGATTTCACCCAATATCAATTCAAATCTATCATGCTTTTGTTTACAGGAATTAAGTTTTCCAAGATCTTTTACACACAAAATTTTTCTTTTTTTTTATAGATTTTGTTATTTTTGCGTAGATGGAATGTACCAACATAGATACACACATTTTATTTTTGACTTCAACTCTTATCTTCGGTACCACTATCAATTTTACATAGTGCCAAGTAGAGGAGTCTTATTATTTTTTTTTATCTCTCATTATTTTTCATGCATAGACTTCAACCCATGTTTTAGGTACCATTATCAATTTTACATAGTGCCAAGTAGGGGAGTCTTTCACTATTTTTGTGGATCTTGGATTCTTATTTCCCAACAAATAGCAAAATAGATTAAACATCTATTAGGTTGATCAATTGATATCAATTCACAAATCATACTCATATACTCATTTTATTCAAAAGAATAGGTTCACCTTAGATCTTTTTCCTCAAATAATACATCTACCCAAAATTTCATGCATCAACCAATGTCAAGTTTCAAAGATAGATATGCATTGAAGAAGTAAATCTAACATGATAGGGTTTTTCTCTAATCATGAATTTGAATCCATTCTTCATCAATCAATCAATTCATCAACAATATAAAACAAAAATATACTCATCATCATCCAAACGTCAATGATCATATAATCAAAGAAAAATATCATCATCACATGGTACAACCATATTGAAAAGTAAAAGTCATCAGAATGTCAACATGTCTTAATACAACCCCATCGAAGTAAAACAGAAATCAGTAGAATCATCATCATACAACCATATCGTAAAATAAAGATAAGCACGAAAAATAGCAGTAGCGATGGTTGTTGAGTGCAGAAGATCCATCCTTCCCTATATGAAATAGAAATAAGACAAGATGAACAGAATAGCAATAAGTAAGGGAAGATGATACTCACAATGCATCTACTCGTCGCCATCTGATCGTGTGGCCTCAGAGTCCCTCGCGGCTGTCTCCATGGGATCATAGTATGGCGTTCCTCCTTCTTGATCACCTTGATATCCAAAGTCTCTGTGATCTACATAACCAAAACGGTCATAAAGGAAGTTGCCCATGTCTTCCATATGATTGCACAATCTCTCCATATCCCTGTGGATGTATCCCAGAGTCTCTTGCATCCCATCCAGGCAGCATTCTTGGTTGTACATCTGTGCTATGAGCGCCTGAAAACTTGGATCGTGGTGGCTGGCAAAACCACCCCTCATCCCATGTGAGGAAATACCAGCGGGCTGAGAAGAATCATGAGGAGGTGACTCCATCCCATTGGGATCACCCCTTCCACCCCAGGTGGGTGGCGGTGGAACTGTATCCAGTGGTGGAGTAAAAGCTACCTCAGCTGCACTAGGGGATAATTTCCAGTTGGCTCTTTCTCTGACCGTGGTCTTCTCGATTTGAGGTAATGGTAGAGGAGGGACATTCGGTCCAAGGACCAAACAAAAAATGTCACCTTCTCTAATAACCATCTTCATTGCTATGCAAGACTCAATGTCTAGTCTTGCATTCCCTTTTGCCAACTCAATTCCATAGGGCTCTATTCCAAAATATCTAGCTATAGGAGTAATCAAACCTCCTATTACCACATATCCTCTGCTCGCTCTGGAAACCTTATCCATATGTTTTACCATGAAGAAAGCCACATCAACAGCAAATCCATTGAGCATCCCCCAAAGAAAATAGAGCTCATGTTGACGGACCATGCCGTCACTATCTCCTCTCCCAAATACAGTGTGTGCTAGAACCCTGTGTGCATACTTGATGCATGGGTTCATGATCTTGCTAGCTCTAGCAGACACTGCATAGAAGTGGTTTTCATCGGTGATCTGATTCCAAAAAATGCTCTCCATGAAGCCCAGGGGTATCTCAGTGTAACCTCCTGTGCTCAGTCCAAAAATATCTCTGACTTCTTGCAGTGTCAGCTTCCTCTCCTCATTTGCCAGTCTGAAAGTGATTTCCCCCTCTGTAGGTCCATTCGAGAATTCCTTCAAGTCAATTATCAAGCTGCTCAAGAACTCCAAAACAAGTGGTAGATAAGTGTATGGAGTCATCTGGAATAACTGCTTAGCTTTGATCCTCTCAAACATCCAAAGTATGTCTTCATAAAGCCCCAAGGCTTCCAATGTTCTTTGATCAGCATACTTGGTGTTGATGATTTTTCTTTCTAAAATTTTGTTGTATCTGGATTCCTGCATTTCATTTCTGAAGACAATCCCATGGGGGTTCTGTGGTTGGGATGATTCAGCAGGGGCTTTCCCTTTTCTTCTTGGATAAATCGATTTTTGTTCTTGGTGCCATGAGTATGAACTCAAGCTGCAAACTCATCATTCAATGCATAACAATACAACATTGTAAATCTAGTCATTGGCATCCTATCAACATGTTCAAGCATGATCAGCTATAAACAGAGTGAAAAATAGAGTAAACGTTCATGAACAGTGATGTCAAACTCATTCAACATGTTTTGGCTCAAATTGGTGACAGAAATCAGTCTGAATCCAGCAAAGATCGATAGTATGTTCTCTAACGAGTAAATGAAAACAAGAATCACTCAAAATGGTTGAGAAACGAGTGAAAACGAGTGAAAACGAGTGAAGGGGGCGAAATTTGATAAAAACTCATCAAATCGATGAAATCGGTGAAATGAGTACCTAATCATCGACGAAAGCTGAACGAGAAGAGTTGCCGGCATCCTCAGGTGGTCAGAGATGATCGAAAATCCAAGAACGGTTCAAAAACGAGTGAGAACGAGGGTAAAAACCCTAAAAACAGTTCGGTAGAAACCCTAAATACGGCACAGAGCTCGCGTGTCAGAAAACAAATTACGGCAGTGTAACACTGCAGTAAAATCACGATTGCTCTCGGGTCAAAACTGGTTCAGAAATACGGTACCGTAATATAACTTACAGTACTGCCATAAAATTTTGGGAACCTTTTGTATGAAAGTGACTCAAAAATATGGTACCGTGAAGCAGTTTATGGTACCGCTGTAAAATCAAGCAATTTTTTTTTATCAAAGTAAAATAAAAATAAAATTTCATAAAAATACGGCACCGTAAAATATATTACGGTACTACCGTAAAAATGATAGAACTCTCGGGTTGATTTTGACAACAAAATACGGTACCGTGTAAGTGTTTACGGTAGTGCCGTAATTTCATCACAACTCTCTAGTAGAAAGTGAGCTGAAAATATGGTACCGTAACAGACTTTACGGTAGTGCCATAATTTGCTTCAAATCATGATTTTCCTACAAAAATAAAAGAAAAATTAGTCCTAAGTAAAAATTAAATAAAATAAAACAAATAAAGGTTAGAAAGCTTGGGTTGTCTCCCAAGAAGCGCTAATTTAAAGGTCATTAGCTTGACCCTTTTGCACTCGGGTGTGATCGCGAATTATTCGATTGCCCCTCTGATTTTTCTTTTGGTTGGGCATCACATTGAACCACATAAGGCTCGGTCTTGAAACAATCTCCAATTTTGCTCCAAATTTTCTTTCCTTTGTCAAACAGTCTAGATTTTCTTCTTCTTTTTCTCCTTCTTCTTGAATTTTTGTCTTTCTTTTCCTGTAACACTTTATCAATTTCCTCAGAAGATTTGTCAGTTTCAATATTTGAGGGTTCATCAAATAAATTGCAAACATCATAAATAATATCATCAATCACCTCAATATTACAACATGATCATGAGTTTGAAAGTTTATTCAAAGAGTCATTAAGATTAAATTCAATAATATTTTCATAGATATCAAAAGTGATCTTTCCTTCTTTCACATCTATGTTTGCTTTAGCAGTGGCTAATAGTGGTCTACCTAAAATTATAGGGTTTTTGAAATTTTCTTCCATGTCCAAGACTACAAAATCTGCAGGTATGAAAAACTCACCTATCTTGATTGGAACATTCTCTAAGATACCTACAGGATACTTTATCGATGAATCCGCAAGCCGCAAAGATATGGATGTAGGTTTCAGCTCTCCAAGATTTAGTTTCCTGTAGATAGAAATAGGAATTAGACTTACACTTGCACCTAAATCACATAAGGCTCGGTCAAAAGTCATAGTGCCAATTGAACAAGGTATAGAAAAACTACCTGGATCTTTTAGTTTTGGTGGCAGTTTATTTTGAATGACCGCACTACAATTCTTAGTCAATGTTACTATGCAAGTACCATAATCATCTAAACTTTTCTTACTAGACAATATTTCTTTCAAGAACTTTGCATATGAAGGCATTTGAGAAATAGCTTCAGTAAAAGGAATATTAATGTAAAGCTTTTTCAAGATTTCAAGGAATTTAGCAAATCGTTTGTCTAGTTTGTTTTGAACTTGCCTTTGAGGAAAAGGTATTGGTGGTTTGTAGGGTGGAGGTAAATCAGATTTAGAATCATCTTCTTTACATGGCACATCCCCTTTTGGTTCATCACCTTTTTGAGGTGTTAAACTAGGTAGGGTTTGTTCATGTTTAGAGGATTTTTCTAATTCTAATTCTAATTCATCATCATGATCATACGACTCTTTTTCCTTAAATTCAACCTTCCCTTTGGGCTCTCCTAGTTGTTTCCCACTTCTAGTCATGATGGCATTACAATGCTCCCTAGGGTTTATCTCAGGTATAGCAGGCAATTTCCCAGGGGGTCTATAAGAAGTACTGGCTTGTTGTGCAATTTGGTTTTCTAAAATCTTATTGTGTGCCTCTATTCTTTCCAATATGGAGTTGATTTGATTAAGATTTTCCTTAAATTCTTCAATTTGTCTATTTTGATTTGTCACAATTTGGTTTTGATTAGACATGAACTGATTTTGATTTGCCATAATTTTTTCAAACATGGATTCTACACTAGAATTCTGACTTATGTTTTGGTTTTGGTTTTGGTTTTGGTTTGTCTTTGGAATCCTCTATTCTCAATTTGTCCGCTTTTCATTGTTATTGTTTCTCCATGAAAGGTTGGGGTGATTTCTCCATCCAAGGTTATAAGTTCCAGAATAGGGATCATTGGTTTTACTTTGATTATAAGTCCCTAAAGCATTGACATGTTCATCCCCTTGATCTACAACAACTCTACAGTTTTCAGATGAGTGACCGATGTTACCACAAATTTCACAAGTGATAGAAGAAACAGTAGCAGCTTGCATTTTAAATGAATCGAATCTACTGCATAAAGAGTCTACCTTTTCTGCTAAGGATCGCCATCCATCACTCTCACTCTTACCTTGAGATGGTTTGTAGAATACTCCTCTCTCATAGGTCCATTGATTGTGATTGAGAGCCATCTCCTCCAGCAGTTTAAGGGCGGCATCCACAGTTTTGCTCATAAGAGCACCTCCTACAGCAGCATCCACAGTTAGTCGGGTGTTATAGAGTAATCCATTATAAAAAGTACGCAATAAAACCCAATCTTCAATGCCATGGTGAGGACACTTCCATTGTAATTCATTAAATCTCTCTCATGCCTCACTGAAAGATTCTCCATCTTTTTGTTGGAAACTTGTTATTTGGTTTCTCAGATGAATTGTTTTGCTTGATGGGAAGTATTTCATCAGGAAAGCATTTGACAGTTGATCCCAAGTTGTGAAGGTTCCAGTTGGTTGAGCTTGAAGCCATATTCTTGCCCGGTCCCTGAGAGAAAAAGGAAATAATCTCAATCTCAGTGCATCGTTACAAACTCCATAAATTTTTATGGTATCACATAGTTCTAAGAATAAAGCAAGATGTTGATTTGGATCCTCCAGTGGAGATCCTCCAAACTGATTTTGTTGTATCATTAAAAGAAAAGCAGGCTTAATTTCAAAGTTGTTAGCCTCAATTGCTGGTCTAGCGATGCTTGAGTGAATCTCTTGTGGATTAGGGGCTGCATAGTCCCTCAATGTTCTCTGATTATTTGCCATCTCCACAATTTCTTCTTGAATCTCCTCCTGAATTTCTTGTGGATCTTCTTCCAGTCTTAACTTCCTGCGCGCTCTAAGTGTTTTGTTGATTTCAGGATCCAATGGAACAAGTGGTCCTGACCTAAGACTCCTGCGCATGCAAAATAGACAGATCAACCGATTTCAAAAGAAAACAAACAGGAAATAAAGTCCTAAAATTTATAAAAAAGAACAAAATAAAACCTAGTCTAGCAATACTCTCAATATCTTCAATATTGACAAAACTAAAGTCTCCCCGGCAACGGCGCCAAAAACTTGATGTGATTCGAAAGGACACACTTTTAAATATAAGCAGGTAGACTCGTTTCAGGTGTCGCGGCCAAAGGTATTGGCGTACAGGGCTATTGTTACTCCCTGGCACGGCTCCAAAAACTTCTTGTCCCTAATTTGTAGTGTCCGTAAGTGCATGGATACTCGAAGTAATAAAGAAAATATCGATCCCATAGAGAGACTTGCGTTGTCAAGTACCGAATAATTGATTTTTCACTATCTAGGCGATCGAATAATAGCAAAGTAAGAATCGAAAACACGCGGAAAATTACTATCAGAGAGAAATTGGGACTAGCGTTTCATCCACTTTGATTTTCAATGATTAGATATATAAAGATGTTCATCAATCAAATTCTAATATGATAAAGGCATAATTTACCTTAAAAAGGGGTTATCTCACTCTCATGCAGATAACCATGCAAGAATAAATCCTCGCTTTCGCGCAAGATTCATCCCAAGCTATAAATAGGTAAACCATCAGACAAAGAACTCAATGATCACCTTCATGCATCCGAATTCTAAGTTGATTACCTCGAGTGGAATCTCAAGGATCACTTTCGTGCATCCGAGACTCAACACACGTTCTACCTATGATTCTCCAACGTTCCGATCTTCAGTTTCGTGCAAGATCTCCACGTTTGACACAATAACTCAATCCTAAGTTTATTAATATCATCATGGCAATTTAACTTACTAAAATAAAGAAATAAGAACTTAACCTAGTTTCCTACGGTGAGTTCCTATTAGTCAATTTTAGGGTTCCAAGTTCTCAAGCAAATCACCTTTCGGTCCTTATTGCGAAAACTCTAAATCATGATAACAAAAAGTAAACTAAGGAGAATCTTAAATCAATAATCGCATAGGTAAAATTATCAAAGTAAAATAATCATGATGAAAGTGAAAGATTATCTAATCATTAAGAAAATCAAAGGGAATTACTCCCCCATGTCCCAAAATAAGTTTAAGCTAGCATGGTGAAGGGATTACAAAATACCATAATTTCAGAAGATCAAAAATCAACAGAATACGAGTTTTAGGAAAATACAGCACGGCTGTGAAATATTTCACAGCCATAATTTGCAATGAAAGTGGCGGCACTTCTTCTTCCTTTGATTTCTCCTCAATTTGATCTCCTTTAGTTCTGAAACTTTTGGCACATTGTCTCCTTCTCCAGGCAAAGCTTCAGTATGAAAATCATGGCCGGAGGTGCTTTGGATTGATCGCGGCGGCGGAACCCTAAGCGGCGGCGTGTACCGTGATTTCTCTCTTGATAGTGGATGTAATTTGGTGCTTTTGGTGTCTCTGTGATCCTCTTGTCGTGAGCTCCCTTTCTTCTTCTTACGGCATCTAATTTAACGCTCTGGATCGCCCACAATAATCTCCGCAAGAATCAGGCTTCGAAATTGACCTAGGAGTCGTGTTCAAAAACAGAAATACGATAGTGTAATAGTTCATGGCACTACCATAAAATCACTTGAGTCTCCTGTTCCGAAAGTGCTGGGAAATACGGTACCGTAATATGGTTCACGGCACTGCTGTAAAATTGGCTGAACTCTCTGGTCGGGAACGTCTGGAAAATACAGCCCGTGTCAAAGTTTACGGTGGTGCCATAAAATCAATGAAACTTTTTGTTCTGAAGGCGCTGCAAAATACGGCCCGTAAAATGGTTTACGGCAGTGCCGTATTTTCGACAAAACCTTCTGTTCGGAATATCTCCTAATTACGGCAGTGGCTCGATATTACGGTATCGTGTGGAAATACGGTACCGTAATATAGTTTACGGCCCTGCCGTATTTTGGTTTGTTGCTCTGTTTTGCATGAAATTTGTTGGGTGATTTCTTCTTGATGATGGTAACTCTACCATGTATTTGATTTTGCTTGAAAACGTCTTAAAATAGTGCCTTTTTGCCTGAAAATCATGAAAAACCAAAATAGAAGTAGACTTTGCAATATTTGATGAATTCAGCATAAAAATAAGCAAAAGATCCTCAATTTTGCATGAAAAGATATCTAAAATGATACAAAATATACTATATATTTTGGTGTCATCACAAGTTCGAGATCTGTCAGTACTTGCCCATTAGTCCCTGTGGGATCGATATTTTATTACTTCGATAGACCCGTGCACTTGCGAGAAATGCCTACTATATTTGTGGGTGCTATCAACTTGCAGAACACATCATATATCAAGGTAGATATACTTGACAGACCTACTATGAAGTTTTAACTTGGTGTCTCAAGATAAAATTCACAGTGACATGTGCAATTATCCTTCGACTTGAGGGAATTTGTGCCTCTATATGGTAAGAGATATACTTTGATACAACCTAATGCCTCACCGTAGTAGGGAGGTCATTACAGTTATCATTGGGTATATCATAAGCCATATAAGAGGTATAGGTTGCCAATAGAATATTTGCCCCTTCCTTAAGTGGAAGCTTGATGTGCTTGCTCCCCCCCCCCCCCCATATGGATGCATGAATGAAAGTGAAAGCCTAATTTAGTCATGACCATTTGATTGGGTTAAACAAGCGTGACACAGTTCATCAATTTGGATGTTAGCCTAATAATGGGACAAGAATGCACAAGTACCTTGTTGCGGTTTAGGAGTTGTCAATAATGATATCCATTCTGATGACTTGGATAGTAGTGATGTACTGCTAGGTGTCACTCACTGTTTATGATGATGAGGTCATCACTGCCAACATTAGAGGAACCTATAGTGTCACACCCCTAGAATAATCATGTAACTTAATAATTGTTTTCTTGTTTAATATAATTCAATTTTCCAAGATTCAAAACATATCAAATTTAGAGATTCATAATTGTGAGTAACCTCAACACCATATTTATATACTTCTAGGGTTGCAACAATAATATAAATCACATGCAAACAACCATCAAACTAGTATCCAAAATATTCATATTGATCATTATACTTCAATACATACAACTACTAACTCAGAAGGAGAGATCAAAGACCAAACTTCTATTTTTCATTATACATCCTACATAGTTCAACTTACACTTAGTCATTTTTTTTATACACTATTCCATTTGAGTTCTTAATATGAGTATTTCTGTATAACTACTTAATAATCTTCATAACCATATTAAAGATAAATCATGGATATCACATATAGGGTCACACACCTAAACACTCAAGATCTCGTATTGATCGAGTAGCCTGAAATCAAATCTCTAGATGATTTGGATTTGTTTGGTAGTCTTATTCATCACGAATGCATGTGTTAAGTTGGGAGATAATTATATAGAGTTGGTTGATGCTTTGAGATCAGTTGACCTTGGTTGACCTTCGGGTGATCACATTTGACCTTGATTGACTAGGTTTAGTCAACGGTCAAGTGACGTAAAAAGGCATCGGATTTATTCGATGGCTTATCGACTTGATTTAGTGTAATATAGAGGGGTCTACAGCTTAAGTACATAATTAAATATTTATATTCAATTAATAGGAATAAATCTACTAGATTTATTCACGATTTAAGCAGTAGAACCCGTGACTTAAACTCTATATAAGGAGAGCCTAGGGGGCGGATATCATAATGCCTTCGAGAACCTTAGCCGCCTAGGTATTCCTCTCCCCACTCAAACCCTAGCCATCTCCTCCCTTCTCCTTGCTGCTGCCTAAGCTTGGAGTTGTCGGCCTTCCCTTGTGTTGGCGACAATCAATCTCCTCTTTAGCGCAAGGTGATTGAAAGGGGCTAGCTTCCTTTCCTTGGTGCATCTTCTCAAGGATTGATGCTTGAAGGAAAGCCCCTCTTCCATATTAGCGCATCTCTTTGGTGGTGCAACTTGGAACAAGAAAGTGACTCCAAACCTTTGTCTTTGGTGATGCAAGCAAGGTGATGAAAACCTATAGGCGCGGATCTCTTCTCCTGAGGCTAGCACCGAGCATGGAGAAAGAGGGATCTCAAGGAGCCTGTGTGTGCATGAGCGTAGAGGATGGGAACTTACGCATCTCAACGTTGTCACCAATCATTTCTAAATTGCTTACAATGGTACATACTCTATCACATCCGATGGTTCTCTCGTAAGACCGGCCCTTGTTAAATTAGCAAACTCATTTCGGGCATCGCTTCTACTTCGACTTTTGTTTTAAAGTTGCTTGGGGTTTCCCAACACTTTCATTGGCAAATTGGAACTTTCTTCTTTGAAATGCCAACCCTCCTTTCCAGCCCTTTAGAGACATTTTTGCAATAGGGGGAGGGGACCTACATTCTTTTTCTAAAGGGACCACTCCTGCATGGTGAAAATTGGTGGTCTCCATTCTTCTTTAGTCTTGTACACTTGTACATCATTGAATGGCTGATCTTCCTTTGCTTGGATGATTGAGATTGACTCCAAACCTTGGGTAGTGCATCATTAGAGATCTTGACTTTCATTGGCTTGATTTGTCCCTTGCCTATAAGATGTAAATGCAATTATGCTCTAGCCCTACTATGTATGCATAGGTGTTGGGGTGGATGCATGATTATAATGCAATTCATCCTATCAATGCTACATGAAATGCATGGTATATAAAAGGTGAATTCTAACCTATCAATGCATGCAAAGGAACGAAAAACCACAAGCATAAAGAAAAAAAATACAAGCATGTGGCATCTAGGGAGAGCAGCTAATGTAGGACCATGGTTTATGGGTTCTAAGATCATCCTTATGTGAGAAGCTCAGCAACAGTGAAAGGATTTTACTAGAAACTATATTACGTCCTACAATGATTGCTACAACAAAAAGGAAAGAGAGAGTAGAAGAATATCACCCAAGGCCCCCCTTTAGGGAAGAGGGTCGAATCCACTTTCTTTGACTCCTCTTGGTCCTGTATCTTGGTGATGAGACTTAAGAAATAGGTAAGTTAAATGTTCTACAATTTGATCAAATAAGACACTAGGAAATTGGATTGAAATACAAACTCCAAATTTCCACTAAACACAATGGTCCTTAAATGGTTTTTGATCAGGTCTTCAAAGGAGTCTTCTTTCAGCCATGGTTTGCTGGGATAAGATGTTAAAGAACAATTCATTCTCTTGGAGACGTCAAGGGGCCGGCAAGAACAAGAGGAAGCCGAACGCTTGGAAAGGAAAGTTAGCACAAGCACCTCTCGGCAAGAACACACAACACCACACAAGGTTTAATCAAAAGGATTTATATTATGCAAAAACTGATGCGTCAATGAAAATACAAAGTACTTAAAACCTTTCCCTCAACATTAACATGATTGGAATTTAACCCTTATGCCCTTGGGCGTTATGAATTGATGGTGACGATGGCTTGAATTTGAATGTATGGCTTGATGTGTTGGATCATAAGGTCTTTCCCAGCTTGCAAACCTATTGGTGGAAGTGGTCTACAAGAGCTTTGCATGGTTGCTTTGGCCAACCAAGCAAGCTGATTTCACTGGCTGCATGCTGTAAAAAGATCCTCATTAATATCCCATTCTTGTTTGAAGTAGTGTTCCCTGCATGTAGCCGAATTCTCTTGAAAATTGATCTTCCTTGCATGTGCTTGTTCCCTGTTTCTGATTTTGACTTCTGATTTGTGTTGCTAAGGTGGTGAGGTTAGATGTCTTCTTGCTGATGTGGCATCGAGTGGTGGAGAAATGTGGCTCGACTTGGCTAGATGGTGCGGCAAAGGCTGAATTTGTTGTGAGTGCCAAGGTGGTTTTTATGAGTACACATGTCATGCAAACCTAAATTAGTCGTAACCTATTACATATTCTAGCAAACTAAATTTGATTCAAAATAAAATAAACCTAGGCTACTTAATCTAGGTGCCATGCAAATGATGTAATAGTAGAAATGTAAACAGGGTTACAAAACAATAATTCAAAACATGAGTCATCCTTCCTTTGTGTTTGTCAATCTGTATCTTTAAGGAGGTCTTCTATTTTTTTTTGGATCTTCTCAATTATGCTCCTGCATCAAAAGCCATATCGAATGGACTTCTTATGATCCCGTGTGGACCTCTATGGGGTAGCTCTTGGGCCTCCATCAATTGATTATTGACATTTAAAAAATAGCTTACTCAAGCATGCGCAAGAACTCCACCAATAGCCTTGGCCCAAGAAATGAAGAGCCATCCAAGCCATACACCTAAAGGCCACTTCATCCTAACCATTGAAGTGTAAGAAATATTGGTCTAACTTTAATTAATTATTTGTTAAATTAATGGGCCCAATAACATTTCATAATGAGTGTGAATGACGGTTTGTGTAGCCCAGGGGTTTGAGGGAAATCCTTATTAGATAGTCCTTATTGAGTTGTGGATTTCGCACCCGAAACCCAAAACTCCTTTATGGGGGGAGCCTAGGGTTTTTGCATTATATATATGGGGTATGTCCCCACTTGCATCTCGATCGTATTGCTTTTCCCATTGAGAGGCGTCATATTGAGAGACAGCAAGTGGAAGACCTTCACCCGTGTACTGAATCAATTCACACAGACAAAATTCAAACTCAATCAGGTATGTTTTACATGTTCTAAATTCGTGCAAGATTATTATATCTTAATATTATTGATTTTATCCCACATTTGGTATCAGAGCGGTTCTTGTATGATTTAGGATGCATGATATTTGATAATCTACTATTGTTTGAAATTTGAGATTGAGATCGTGCACAAATAATTTTTATTGTCGTTCTCAATATCTTGTGACGGCGACAGTGAATTAGGGTTTTTCTTTGTCGTCGTAAATTTTCTCGTGTGTGAAATTCTTCCGTTGCCGTTTCCATATCCAAGCAGATTTCGCCATCGATGATGGCAATGCCTCCTCAAGTTATTGGCCGTTGCACACGTCGTTGATGGTTTTCAGGCGGATCTCGTCGGATGTTGGCAAATTTCGTCGGGTTTCAGGGGATTTCGACGGTGTTCGTCGGATCCCGAGTGGATTTTGTTGGATCTTCGCCTGTAACGCTGTCTGGCCACGGAATTCGGCGTCGACTGCGGCAGTTCGCCAGCGTCTTCTGCTTGTTTCCACCGTCACTCGTCGTCTGCAACGACGGCGCGTTTTCGGCTTGATTCCACCATTGCTCGTCGTCATCAATGGCAACGCAATGGCGACTCGTCCGGCGAATTCTCAACCTGATTCTTGACTTTTGGACCCGATTTCGTCTAATTTCGGCATTTTCTGATGGATCTATGGAGGTTTTCGGTGCCGATCGGCGGATTTCGTCAGCGTTTTCATTGGATTCGTTGGATTTTGTTTGATTTTGTTGTAACCTCGGCTGTGACTGTCTCCGCTGATCTTGTCGTCGACTGCTCTGCGGATTTCGTCGACGATTTCAGCGGATCTGTCGTTGTGTTTTTTTTAGCGAGGCGGCGTTTTCGGCGAGTGCGTGGAAGAATGCGTTGACGAAGACGCGGGCGTGAAGCGAGCCTAAATGTGAAACCGTTAAGTTAAGTTATATCATAATTATAATTTGACAATTATTATAATTTATTATGAATATTTATCGCCAAAGTGATTTATTCATAATTTTAATATAATATTTATCGTATTGAATTATTTGTCATCCTAATTATATTAATTATTTAACTTGCCCAAAGGGAGTTATGATTAATATAATTTGTGTTGATTAATAATTCTTGTGAAGATGTAACTGGTTTAATCTCTAAAATAATTTTACAGTGCATAAAATTTATATTATAATTATTATAAATGTTTAGCTACCAAAGTAGCTCACTTATAATTAATTATAATATGTTACAATTTTTTATGTGATGGTAGATTTATCTCTGTTATACCAGTTAATTTACCTGCCCAAAGGGGGTAATTAATTGATATAATTTTAGATAATAAATCTGGTTTAGTTTTATCAAAATCTTTGTATTATAATTATTATAAATGCTTAGCTATCAAAGTGGCTCATTTATAATTAATTATGATATGTTTAAGATTTGTGATAATAAAATTTTATTAATGTTATATTAGTTAATTTACCTGCCCAAAGGGGGTGGTTAACTGATATAATTGAGGTCATGTGCACAATCAGAAATCTTTTTCTTGCTAGAGCTCAAATTTCATAATTGTTCATTCAATAATCTTAATTATGAATGCATATTTGTGTTAACTTCTATTTGTTAATGCATTCAGTCTCCTTCTCTGATAAATTTGAAGTCATTATGAAGATGGTTCATTCTTATGTTTGTCATGAATCCAATCTTATTAGTGCACCACCTAATACTTGGTGGCTTGATAGTGGTGCCACTATTAATGTCTCTATGACTTTACAAGGATTCACAAGAAAATGGAAACCAAACAAGGAAGAAGCCATTCTTAAAGTGGGAAATGATGCAGATGTTGAAGTTGAATACATAGAATCTGACAGTCTAATTCTAGATTCTGGGTTTAATCTTATTTTAGAAAAGACATTTATGTACCTTCCTTCAGACGGAATTTAATATCAGTTTCTGTTCTAGATAAGCTTGGTTTTCAATTTAAGTTTGGAAATGGCATGGCTGAGTTGATTCTCAATTCTCAAGTTGTTGGTAAATGCATATTGGTTGATAATCTCTATAGAGTATGCTTAAACTCAGTTTTTGAGCAAGCTTATAATGCTGAAGTGAATCCAAACTTGACTATTTTGTGGCATAAGAGATTGGGTCATATCTCAAAAGCAAGAATTGAAAGACTTGTAAAAGATAACTCCTTGCCTAAGTTGGATCTTAATCTTTTGGGTACTTGTGTAGATTGCATAAGAGGAAAATTGACCAAATCTAAATCAAAAACTGCTATGCGAAGTCATGTTCTTCTTGAGATTATTCACACTAATATCTCTGGCCCTCTCTCTCCGACCTTGTGTGGTTGTAGGTACTTCATCACTTTCATAGATGACTTTTCTCGATATGGTTTTCTTTCTCTCATAAAGGAGAAATCTGACTCTTTAGAAAAGTTTAAAGTTTTCAGGGCTGAAGTTGAAAAGCAATTAGGAAAGGTAATTAAAATTGTGAGATCTGACCATGGTGGTGAATTTTATGGTTGTCATACTTCTACAGGGCAACAGATTGGACCATTTGCCAAATACCTTCAGGATTGTGGTATTGTGGCACAATACACTATGCCAGGTAGTCCCGAGCAAAATGGTGTAGCTGAAAGGAGAAATCGCACTCTTAAAGATATGATGCAATGTATGATGTCTGGATCAAATCTTCCTGTTTTTCTTTGGGGTGAAGCCATTAAAACTGCAATGTATATTCTAAATCGTGTTTCCTCTAAATCTGTTCCCAAAACTCCATTTGAAATTTGGGTTGGAAGGAAGCCTAGCTTGAACCATGTTCGCATTTGGGGTTGTCCTGCTGAAGTCAGAATCTATAACTCAAATGAAAAGAAAACTGATTTGAGGTCAACACATTGTTTCTTTATTGGGTATCCTCCTCACTCTAAAGGCTACAAGTTTTACTGCCCTTCTCGAGGTACAAAAATTGTAGATTCTCAAACTGTTAAATTTCTAGAATATGATTCTGAAAACAAGTCTTATGGGGTTTTTCCTTCTAAAAGTGAGCCTGTCACTCATGTTGCTATACCTTTGCCTATCTCTCATGATGATCCTGATCATATTGTTGCTCCTGCTGGGATCTCTGATTCTGATAGTGTTCCTGTTATTAGCACTTCTGATTTGCCATCTACTTCTTTAAATCCTATAAGGAGATCCTCTAGGCAAAGAAAATCTACTATTTCTGATGATTATTTAGTTTTTCTTGGTGAACATGATTTTAATTTAGGATGTTTAAATGATCTTGTTAATTATTCAGAGGCTATTTCTTGTCCTTTATCTCATATGTGGAGAACTGCCATGGAAGATGAAATAATGTCAATGTTCCATAATTCTGTATGGGAACTAGTGGAACTTCCTGGTGGTTGCAAACCAGTTGGATGTAAGTGGATTTTTAAAACCAAGAAAGATGCTAATGGCAAAATAAAAAGATTCAAGGCTAGACTTGTTGCTAAGGGTTTCACTCAGAAAGAAGGTATTAATTATAGTGAAAATTTTTCTCCTGTTTCGTCTAAAGATTCCTTTCGCATCATTATGGCTATTGTTGCTCACTTTGATTTAGAACTGCATCAAATAGATGTGAAAACAGCTTTTCTCAATGGTACTCTTAACGAAGAAGTTTATATGACTCAACCTGAGGGTTTTGTTGAAGTTGGAAAAGATCATATGGTTTACAGATTAAAAAGGTCTATATATGGATTAAAGCAAGCTTCAAGACAATGGTATTTGAAATTTGATGAGATAATTTCTAATTATGGTTTTATTGAAAATAAAGTTGACCAATGCATATATCTCAAATCTAGTGGGAGAAAATTTATTTTTCTTGTTCTCTATGTTGATGACATATTATTGGCAAGTAAAGATATTGATTTTCTTCAAGATTGCAAATCCTTCCTCTCTAAGACTTTTGACATGAAAGACCTTGGTGAAGCTTCCTTTGTCTTAGGAATTGAGATTCAAAGAGACAGGGCTAAAAGATTGTTAGGATTATCCCAGAAATCTTATATTGAGAGGGTATTGAATGTTGGGGTATGCCCTTAAGGCTAATGTTTGAGGCCTTGGGATTCTTTCAGTATCATGTATAAACTCTTATGTTTATAAAGGCAATGGTTGTTATTCAGTTTGTTACATTGTCTGCTGCAATAAGTGTGCTTGTGAATAATGTCTCAATGCTGTTCAGCTTGGCTGACATGCAATAATGTCCTTAGTCAAGATATCTTGGTGAACATGAGACAGCCTTGATATGATTGAGACTAATATGTGTTCTAATCTTATAGGATGCTTCGAGCATGGAATAAGATGTAGACTCATGGGTACATTGGATGTACTGGACAGACCCTACTAGGATATTCAATTGCTTGTCACAATCTGAATAATCCTTGTTTGCAACAAGTGGCACATGTCCTCTGACTTGAGATCACTTGTGTTTTCTAAATGATGATTGTCATTGTTTTGAGGTAGTTTAATATCATTTGAAACATAATGGTTATAGACTATCTTGGATAATGATCATGAGTCAGGTTAGGACACTAGTGATAGATATAGGATTGCCGTCTCCTTGTTTAAGGAGTGTGATGTTCTAAAGGGGCCCCCCTGGATGAGATGATTGAGAAAGTGTATGGCCATACCCAGGTGACAATGTTCATCTGATCTAATCATGCTCATTATATTGGAGCTACAGGCTTGACACGCTTGTCCAATAAGAACATCCAGTGGCAAAGGAAATATGTATGCCTAGTGAAGTGGATTCACACTTGTGCTGTAGTTTGGGTGTAGTCTTGGAAGACTCTTTCCTTTATATCGGGAGACAGTGATGTGTTGCTAGATACCCCTCACTGATCGTGATAACGTAAGTTATCGTTACCGACATTTAAAGGAAACCCTCAGGGTCGCACAATTTGATGATATAGCTTACTTAAGTCAGATCGTGTGGACTGAATTGTTTTGGTTCAGTTTAAAGGGATTTAAACTCTGATTGTAAGTGAGATCTGGTCTGATCATGTTTGATTGATTAGGGCTTGAGATCGGTAAGCTTCGATCGAGAGAGTTGATGCTAGATCGATGAGATCAAGGGCATCAAGAGATGAACGGTTAGATCATGAACTTTAGGGTTTTAGGTGATCTGGACCAAGGCTTGGTTTGATTTGGTCTTTGAACCAAATTGGGTTGAACTGAATGGCTTGAACCGGTTCACATAGGTGAACGCATGGTTCAAAGGCTTGATGGCGCTTTGGGCGGTTTGCCTTGAATGAGCGCATGGTTCATGAATGCGTGAACGCATGAAGTGAAGTTTTTACTATTTTTGGAAGAGGCGTTTTCCAAAATAGTTAACTCACCTCACGTTCGAGAGCACTCATCCTACTCTCGCCCTTTTTGCCTCTTCCTCTCGACGTCTTCGGGTGTGGAGAAAGGGTGGACGACAAGGAGAGACTCGGCCAAGCTAGAGACATCATCTCTTCTCCCTCAAGCGATCAGGATTCTTGGAGCCTTGCTAGCACAAGGAGCAACAAGGAGTAGGCTAAGTCTCATCTCGTGTGCGCACACTTTGGAGGAGAACCTCATCGTCCTCTTGCTTCCAAATCTCAAACCAAGCGATGGCCATGGTATGAAACCCTTCCAATCTATGCAAGTTTATATAAGTTGATCAATGAAACATACATGCGATCATTGAAACCCAAGCTTCCGCAATGAAAAGTTTTACACATGCGCCTATTAGGGTTTCGCTCCCCCTTGAAGGGGACTTACAAATGGTATCAAAGCGGGTTCTATGTATGTTCATTTGATTGCTTATTTGTGATCCTTGTTTGCGCTTGCTAAGAGTAGATCTAATTACATGCCGAAAACTACATGCTAGTTTGAGAACTTAGATGTATGTTTATTTATGATTTGCGCATGTATGATGTGTTGGCGCATGCTATAGAGTTTTTCAAAACTTAACTTGCGCGCCCCTACCTTAGATCTAAGCGCCTACTATAAACCCTTAGACGGGTTGATGGGGTTGAAGTCATCCTCTAGGTTAGATCCAAATAGTCTGATCAGACCATCTGACAGCCTAGATGGGTCGACCAGATGGCACCTATGCACAAGCATGAGGTGGCTATAGGTCGATTGCATCACAGGCGTGTAGCGAGGTCTGATTGAGACAACCAGTGAACGCACATGAGTTAGGCCCGGGGTCACACCCGCTTGCCAGAACTCATGAGGGTTGTTCAGCCCTTGGCGCATGCATGGTTGACCATTAGGTCAACTCAAGTCAGTTAGGACTTGGTGCATGCAAGGGCAGTGGATCTGACTAGATATGATGAGTGGATCCCTATCAATGGACCGTTGTAAGGTTGTAGGGCACATAAGAAAATTAAAATTGATGCCAATGGGTTTTCAAAAATTTTATTTTCTTATTAAAGGATCACATGTTGATTGGATGCCATGATATATGTTTATTTCATCTTATGTGGGTTGCCCTTTTAATGTGTGCTGTGCTGGGGCCTGCGAGCCTGGATTAAAATTGTAAATTAATTTTTATTGTGATCTGTGCATCACTTTTAATTAATTTATAAAATGTAATTGACCTGCGAGTCAATCATGTCTAGATAGATTAAATTGTAAGTTTAATCAGACATGAGCACAGAGCACAGTTGGCATTGGCGCATGCAGTAGTGGCTTGACCAGGTGGGAGGTCTAGGGTTCGACCCTATGACAGGCGCATCTACCTGGTGGGCGCACCTGAGCTACAGAGGGCGCTTGGGCCCTGGTCTGGGCCAGATGAGATGCAAAAGACCCATGGAGAGCTCAAGTGAAGACTTAAGTTAAAATTAAGGTCTTACTTAGGGTTAATGGGCTTTTACCACATAAGATCATCATGCTTTCTTTTATTGTTTATATAATTAGAATTGCATGATTTATTTATCTTCTGCTATCACCATAGGGTTTGCATGATAGTTAAGAAGATAAAAGACCGTTAAAATCCAACGCTAAAATATCAAGCTCGATAGCCTTCTGACGCGAAACCTCACTGTTCTGACTATCGTTGGAGCCGTGTTGTACCCACTCAGTGGGCACGTCCATCTATCTTCAGACGGTGTGTGATTTCACCTGTGTGTTACAGGGAAGGGATTTATCGCTTCTCGTTGCTCAGCATAGCACGTGGTGGTCCAGGGAGTAGGTCGGGTCAGCTTGACCATGTAGGCTACATATGTGGCGCATATGGTAGCACATGGAGGCAGCCATCTGAGGGATCAGAGACTGTGTTGTACCAACTCAGTTGGCACAGTCGGCTGGATTGCCCAGATGAAGGGGAATCGCACGGGTTGGCGATTGGCAGGGACTGCCTACCAGAAATTAGTACTTGTACTCTCTGTGCAACTTATCTCGCCTGAGCGGGACGCGGAGACCAAGTATGAAATCTGGATCCCATCTCACTAAAAGAGTGTTACTCTTTCGGACTGTTTACTGGATTTTTCAGTCAGATAAAATAGTGAGAAAAGAATCTTTCTTAAGTCCTGGATTGATTCTAAACATTGATACTGACCTTGCTGTTCTTGCATTGTTGTAGATTCCTGCAGCAACGAACACCATAAACTTCAATGTGCGATCCCTACTGGAAAGGGAGAAGTTTGCTGGGCCAAACTTCTCAGACTGGTACGGACACCTTAAGATTGTTCTTAAGGCTGAGAGGAAACTGTATGTCCTCGAGACGGTTGTACCGCCTCAACCCGCTCCGAACGCCGCAAGGGCGGTTCGGGATGCCTATGAAAAGCATGTCAATGATGGCATTGATGTTGCTTGCCTGATGCTAGCGTCTATGACGCCACAGCTGCAGCGTCAGCATGAGGATATGTCTGCTATAGAAATTATAGCAAACCTCAAGATGCTGTATGCTGCACAGGCGAGGACTGAACGCTATAATTTGACCAAGCTTTTCTTTTAGAGCAAACTGGCTGAAGGGAGTCCAGTGGGAGCTCATGTGCTCAAGATGATTGGGCACAAAGAGGCTCTAGAGAAACTGGGGCATACCATCAACCAAGAGCTTGCTGTAGACATTATTCTGCAGTCTCTCCCGGCCTCTTTCGATCCGTTCATTATTAATTTTAATATGAACAAGATCGACTGTACTCCGGCAGAGTTGCTTAATATGCTCTTGACTACGGAGGAGACTCTGAAGGGAAAGCCTTCAACCTCTGTCTTGATGTTCCCTTCCAGGAAGAAGAAGAAGGGGAAGAAGGGCAAAGCCCCTGTCAAGAGTTACAGCAAGGCTCTGAAACAAAAGGTGAAGCGGTCGAAGGACAACAGGTGTTTCCATTGTGGCCAGCTGGGTCACTAGAAAAAGGACTGTAAAGCGCTCCAAGGAGACAAGAAGGGAAGCATCGCTTCTGGCTCAGGTATTTTTGTGACTGAGGTCATGTTTTCTTCTTCCATATCATGGGTGTTGGACACTGCATGTGGAGTTCACATTTGTTCAAATGTACAGGAACTCAAGAGAAGAAGACAGGTGGGACAGCATGAGGTGGACCTACGAGTTGGAAACGGGGCACGGGTTGCTGCTGTTGCTGTAGGGGTTTATTACATCTCATTACCATCTGGAATTGTATTAGAACTGGACAATTGTTATTTTGTTCCGAGTATTACAAAAAATATTATCTCTATTCCTGCTCTTGTCAGGAAAGGATTCTCCTTTGAATGCAATATTTCAAAGTGTATTCTATCTTATGATAATATTGTTTATGCTTCTGGATCAATTGACAATGGGTTATTCATGTTGGACATGGAATGTTCTATACAAAATATTGATAATAAGAAAGCCAAGTATGCTGATGACAGCACCTTGCTATGGCATAGTCGTTTAGGCCATATTAACAAGAAATGCATTAAGCGGTTGCATGATCATGGACTGCTGGGATCATTCTCCTATGAGGAGATTGATACATGCAAAGCTTGTTTAATGGGTAAAATGACGAAGTCTCCTTTTCCTCACAAAGGTCAAAGGGCTTCAGGTTTACTTGACCTTATACACAGTGATGTGTGTGGGCCATTTAGTAAACATGCCAGAGGTGGCTATTCGTACTTCATTACCTTTACTGATGATTTCAGTAGATATGGGTATGTCTATCTAATGAGACATAAGAGTGAATCTTTTGACAAGTTCAAAGAGTTCAAGAATGAAGTACAGAATCAGCTAGGCCGAAATATCAAGGCACTTCGCTCTGATCGAGGTGGTGAATACCTAAGTCGAGAGTTTATTGACTATCTGAATGAGTGTGGGATTATCTCACAGCTCACTCCGCCAGGAACACCGCAATGGAATGGTGTGTCCGAGAGGAGGAACAGAACCTTACTGGATATGGTTCGTTCAATGATGAGTCAGGCTACTCTACCTTACTCCTTTTGGGGATTTGCACTGGAAACAGCTGCAAAGGTACTAAACCGAGTGCCATCCAAGGCAGTTTCTAAGACTCCATATGAGGTATGGTATGGGAAACAGCCGAGCTTGACATTTATTAAGATCTGGGGTTGCGAGGCTTATGTCAAAAAGCTCGCCTCTGGGAAACTAGAGAGCAGATCTGAGAGATGTATTTTTGTCGGTTACCCTAAGGAAACTAAGGGTTATTATTTCTACGATCCCAAAGAGAACAAGGTATTTGTTGCTCGGACGGCTATTTTTCTTGAGAAGGAGTTTCTTCTGCAAGAGGCCAGTGGGAGAGAAATAAAATTGGATGAGAATCCAGAGGAAGGACAAAGTAGTCAAGCACAGTTGGATGAGCCTGAGCCGGTAGAACAAGTTATTGAACAACCTGAGGCTCAGATATCACGGGAACCGCGAAGATCGGGAAGGATCCGTCGACAGCCTGAGCGCTATGACGGAGTCTACATCATTGATAATGATGAACCCCTCACTTATGCGGATGCGGTCAGTGGACCGGATTCAGCTAGATGGCTTGAAGCTATGCGAGCCGAGATGGACTCCATGTCAGATAACCAAGTCTGGGATTTGGTTGATCCGCCTCCGGGAGTAATCCCTATAGGCTGTAAATGGATCTTCAAGAAGAAGATTGACATGGATGGTAACGTGGTTACCTATAAAGGCAGGCTAGTTGCGAAAGGTTTCAAACAAATCTACGGGATAGATTATGATGAAACTTTCTCTCCTGTAGCCATGTTCAAGTCTATTCGGATTCTTTTCGCGATAGCAGCATATTACGACTATGGGATCTGGCAGATGGATGTGAAGACCGCTTTCCTTAATGGAAAACTGGATGAGGATGTGTATATGACACAACCTGAAGGTTTCACTAATCCATCAGATCGTCATAAAATATGCAAGTTAAAGAAGTCCATTTATGGACTTAAACAAGCATCGAGGAGCTGGAATATTCGTTTTGATGAATCAATCTGTGAATTTGGTTTCATCAAGAATGAAGATGACCCGTGTGTATATAAGAGGTTTAGTGGGAGCGTGATTACTTTCCTAGTCCTCTACGTCGATGATATCTTAATCATTGGAAACGATATTCCTGAACTGCATGCTGTTAAAGTATGGTTAAGAAAATATTTCCAGATGAAAGATCTAGGAGAAGCAGCCTATGTATTAGGTGTGAAGATCTACAGGGATAGATCTAAGAGGCTTCTCGGGCTGTGCCAGAGTACTTACATCGATAAAGTCCTGGAGAGATTCTATTTAGAGAATTCTAAAAGAGGATATCTTCCAGTCAGACATGGTCTGAATCTTTCAAAGAGTTAGTGTCCACAAACACAGACTGAGAAAGATGAAATGGACAATACGCCTTATGCTTCGGCTATTGGGTCCATTATGTATGCGATGTTGTGTACTCGCCCAGACGTCGCTTACGGGTTAAGCGTGACCAGTCGATTCCAAAGTAATCCAGGTCAGGCGCACTGGATTGCGGTCAAGAACATTTTAAAATATCTGCGGAGGACCAAAGATATGTTCTTGATATATGGTGGTCAGGAAGAACTCAGTATTGAAGGATATACTGACGCTTCGTTCCAGTCGGAATAGGATGATTTCCGATCGCAATCAGGCTATGTTTTTAGCTTGAATGGAGGAGCAGTGGTGTGGAAAAGTTTCAAACAGTCTATCGTTGCTGATTCCACAACAGAAGCCGAGTATGTTGCAGCCTCGGAAGCATCCAAGGAGGCAGTGTGGATTCGCAAGTTCATTTAGGAACTTGGTGTTGTTCCTTCGAGTGCAGATCCTTTGGTTATCTTCTGTGATAACACTGGAGCAATCGCACAGGCAAAGGAACCACGGTCGCACCAGAAGTCCAAGCACATACAGAGACGGTTTCACTTGATCCGGGAGATCATTGATCGTGGTGAGATCAAAATCTGCAAGGTTCATACAGATGACAATCTGGCTGACCCACTTACCAAGCCTCTGGCGCAGCAGAAGCATGAGAAGCACTGTAATAATATGGGTTTGAGATTTCTCAACCATTAGATTAAGTGCAAGTGGGAGATTGTTGGGGTATGCCCTTAAGGCTAATGTTTGAGGCCTTGGGATTCTTTCAGTATCATGTATAAACTCTTATGTTTATAAAGGCAATGGTTGTTATTCAGTTTGTTACATTGTCTGCTGCAATAAGTGTGCTTGTGAATAATGTCTCAATGCTGTTCAGCTTGGCTGACATGCAGTAATGTCCTTAGTCAAGATATCTTGGTGAACATGAGACAGCCTTGATATGATTGAGACTAATATGTGTTCTAATCTTATAGGATGCTTCGAGCATGGAATAAGATGTAGACTCATGGGTACATTGGATGTACTGGACAGACCCTACTAGGATATTCAATTGCTTGTCACAATCTGAATAATCCTTGTTTGCAACAAGTGGCACATGTCCTCTGACTTGAGATCACTTGTGTTTTCTAAATGATGATTGTCATTGTTTTGAGGTAGTTTAATATCATTTGAAACATAATGGTTATAGACTATCTTGGATAATGATCATGAGTCAGGTTAGGACACTAGTGATAGATATAGGATTGCCGTCTCCTTGTTTAAGGAGTGTGATGTTCTAAAGGGCCCCCCCTGGATGAGATGATTGAGAAAGTGTATGGCCATACCCAGGTGACAATGTTCATCTGATCTAATCATGCTCATTATATTGGAGCTACAAGCTTGACACGCTTGTCCAATAAGAACATCCAGTGGCAAAGGAAATATGTATGCCTAGTGAAGTGGATTCACACTTGTGCTGTGGTTTGGGTGTAGTCTTGGAAGACTCTTTCCTTTATATCGGGAGACAGTGATGTGTTGCTAGATACCCCTCACTGATCGTGATAACGTAAGTTATCGTTACCGACATTTAAAGGAAACCCTCAGGGTCGCACAATTTGATGATATAGCTTACTTAAGTCAGATCGTGTGGACTGAATTGTTTTGGTTCAGTTTAAAGGGATTTAAACTCTGATTGTAAGTGAGATCTGGTCTGATCATGTTTGATTGATTAGGGCTTGAGATCGGTAAGCTTCGATCGAGAGAGTTGATGCTAGATCGATGAGATCAAGGGCATCAAGAGATGAACGGTTAGATCATGAACCTTAGGGTTTTAGGTGATCTGGACCAAGGCTTGGTTTGATTTGGTCTTTGAACCAAATTAGGTTGAACCGAATGGCTTGAACCGGTTCACATAGGTGAACGCATGGTTCAAAGGCTTGATGGCGCTTTGGGCGGTTTGCCTTGAATGAGCGCATGGTTCATGAATGCGTGAATGCATGAAGTGAAGTTTTTACTATTTTTGGAAGAGGCGTTTTCCAAAATAGTTAACTCACCTCACGTTCGAGAGCACTCATCCTACTCTCGCCCTTTTTGCCTCTTCCTCTCGACGTCTTCGGGTGTGGAGAAAGGGTGGACGACAAGGAGAGACTCGGCCAAGCTAGAGACATCATCTCTTCTCCCTCAAGCGATCAGGATTCTTGGAGCCTTGCTAGCACAAGGAGCAACAAGGAGTAGGCTAAGTCTCATCTCGTGTGCGCACACTTTGGAGGAGAACCTCATCGTCCTCTTGCTTCCAAATCTCAAACCAAGCGATGGCCATGGTATGAAACCCTTCCAATCTATGCAAGTTTATATAAGTTGATCAATGAAACATACATGCGATCATTGAAACCCAAGCTTCCGCAATGAAAAGTTTTACACATGCGCCTATTAGGGTTTCGCTCCCCCTTGAAGGGGACTTACATTGAACAAATTTCATATGCAAGATTGCAAACCTGGAAATGCTCCTGTTGTAAGAGGTGATAAATTAAGTTTATCTCATTGTCCTAAAAATGATTTTGATAGAAATTTTATGAAGTCAATTCCCTATTCTAGTGCAGTTGGTAGTCTCATGTATGCACAAGTTTGTACCAGACCTGATATTGCTTTCATTGTTAATTTGCTGGGTAGATATTTATCTAATCCTGGGAATGCTCATTGGGTTGCTGTTAAGAAAGTAATGAGGTATTTGCAAAAGACAAACAAATATATGTTGTCTTATAGACAAGTTGATAATCTTGAAGTTCAAGGGTATTCTGATTCTGATTTTGTTGGTTGCCCTGATGATATGAAATCAACATCTGGTTATATCTTTATGTTGGCTGGAGGTGCTATTTCTTGGAAAAGTGCAAAGCATACCATAACTGCAAGTTCCACTATGTAGGCTGAATTGATATCCTGTTATGAAGCTACTACTCAAGCTGTCTGGCTTAGAAATTTCATCTCAGGTTTATTGGTTGTTGACTCCATTTCTAAACCTCTTAAAATGTTTTGTGATAATTCCTCTGCAGTTTTCTTCACAAAGAACAATAAAACATCACATGCAACAAAACACATTGAGGTTAAATATCTTACAGTTAGAGATCATGTAAAGAAAGGAGACATAGAGATTGAACATATTGAGTCTGGCAAGATGATTGCAGATCCTTTAACCAAGGGTTTAACTCCCTCTATTTTTGTGAACCATGTTGTCAGCATGGGTATCGTTGAATCTTTTAATGCTTTGATTAGTGGGAGTTTTTCTGCTTTGTAGGATTATTTTTTGTATCTTTCATTTATGTATCAGTTACTTTACTCATGAATATTTTTGATACATTAATAAGATACTGATCTTTTGTGCACATGTTACCTTATACTTTTGAAAGTCTTAAGGATTCATAACCTTAAGCGTGGCGGTTTGCCGAGTGACATATGTCTTAATTTTAAAATTAATGATTTTCTCATTTGGTTTAGAGAAATCATAAAGAAATTCTCTCATACAGTTTAGAGAGATTTATGAGACATATATAGACACATTGGTGTCGGTTTTCTCATACAGACAAAGAGAAACCATAAAGTAGATTTCTCATTTGGTTCGAAAAATCATAAAGAGGACCGATAAGAAAATGATATTTTGTATTCATCACTTTTCTTCTACACAGTCACATTGCAATCCATGTTGATGTAATTTTACTAATATATGTGATTATGGAGGAATTGTATTGCATAATAATATAATTTCCGTCATGATTCAATATTAGTAGTTGCATTGAACTGGATCGGATGAGATGTTATGTTAACAAATATATTTCCATGTTAATTAATGTTGACCAAGTGGGAGAATGTAAGAAATATTGGTCTAACATTAATTAATTATTTGTTAACTTAATAGGCCCAATAACATTTCATAATGAGTGTGAATGACGGTCTGTGTAGCCCGCGGGTTTGAGGGAAATCCTTATTGGATAATCCTTATTGAGTTGTGGATTTCGCACCCGAAACCCAAAACTCCTTTATGGGGGGAGCCTAGGGTTTTTGCATTATATATATGGGGTAGGTCCCCACTTGCATCTCGATCGTATTGCTTTTCCCATTGAGAGCCATCATATTGAGAGACAGCAAGTGGAAGACCTTCACCCGTGTACTGAATCAATTCACACAAACAAAATTCAAACTCAATCAGGTATGTTTTACATGTTGTTCTAAATTCATGCAAGATTATTATATCTGGATATTATTGATTTTATCCCACATGAAGAGGTTAATGTTGGAACAAAATTGAATTGTACCATTGAGATAAAAGTGGTTATAAGCGCTTGTATTCCACATTAATCCATAGTGCATCTTATGATAATTTTGAAAAATCCTTGTGTGTAAGTTGTTGCCATTAGTCTACGGCCTTTATTCCCTTTCCCAGTCGATCTGACTTCCATTTTCTTCACCCTCGCCTCCATCCTTCCTTCCACTCCCACAACTCCATTGTGCCACTACCACTGAATCTTCTCCCATAGAGATGAGCTTGGAAGCTGCTGAAGAGTGTGGAATCATGAGAAGGGTTGGATTCCAACATGGAGGAATTAGCTGCCATTGAAGACCTGTTCAAGATCCCTTAAGGACCCATTTTTAGTTTTGAAGTTTGAAGGTTGTATTCTCCCTATTTCCCATTATTGCTGAAAATTATTATAAATCTCTTAATTAACCTATCATAGCCTCATCACCAAGATTTTAGGGCGAGAACAAAAATAGGGTTTTAACCACTTCCCTAAACGGGCCATAGGTGACTCTGTATTAGTTTGTATTTTGCTTGTTGTTAATTTGTTACTTTGAGCTACTTACCCTTAAGACCATCCCCTACCTCAATGGACACATGTGTGCCTACTTAATCAAATCGCGAACTCCGAATTGTTGCATCAAGGGTATAATTCTAAAACTCATCCATTTGTTTTCTCCTCTCACATGGTCCTCTAGGAAAAGAATGGGTTTTGGATGGAGCCTTCTCACATAAAATTTTAATTTTCATTCACTATTCCCTAATAGCACCTAAGCAAGGTGATCTAAATCACATATGTGCTTTGGGTACATCACATTGTGCCACTAAAAATAATATTAGTGGCAAATATGTTATAGCTGTCTGATTAAATTCGATGGCTCTAACCATGAGGGTTTGTCTATAAATAGGCATGTGACCCTCTAGGTAAAGACACAATAGATAGTGCATAGCCACTTGTAACATCATGAACTCTTCCAAAGCTTTCTTTTTTTTATTTTGCTGCTCAAGGTTAAAAGGGCACTAGTCAACTTCTCCATAGTCGTGTCCCTATAAGAGAAAAATACTAATTGTATCTTATGTGTTCAGTCTAAAATAAACTTGTACAAGAACTAGATTTTTCACTTATGGACAATAGGTTTCTTCATGCCTCCAAGCAGTGGCAGATCTAGGTCCCAAAAGTATATGGGGGCAACAGGCACTAGGGGATAATATTAAAAAGATAAAAAAAATGTTAGTGAGGGCAAATTAAAATTTATATACTTATAATATTATAGATATAAACATATATCTCTTTTATTTTATTTTATTAAATTATGCTAATTTTAACAAATATAATTTTACCTACATTTACTCCACTGTGCTAATAATATGACGCAATGGGGAGCAACGTTTTGCTAAAAAAATATAGGCTAATGCGGATGTGTAAGAAAATTAAAATTAATGCCCAAATTTAAACAATGCATAAGAGATTAAAACATATAAATGCACATAATTATAAAACTATATGAATTAGAGAGGATCCGATTACCTAATGCCCTTTGAAAAGAATAGTACAACTACTTTTGGTCTTGATCTAGTTCAAGGTCACTTGTGGAGGTTGCAGAGGTCGACTGAGTATAGATCATCTCGAACTAGGTTGAATCACGTTGAAATCCAATTTGATCAGTTATTGACTTAGCTCAATGCTGTTCAAGCATTATACTGCTCTGAGTTAGTTTTGTAGAGCTGAGACTTTTAACTTTTACTAATTAAAAAATAATTGACCTAAAAAGTTCGAAGGTGTTTGAGTAAATATTTGTGTTATACTATAAAGCAGATTATTCAAAAAAAAAATTTATAAAAGTTTTCCTAATATTTATTACATGCAGCGTCCTGTGTATATCCATCTCTTTCAACTGATCAATTAGGACTCCTTCCCGCAACTAAATAGCCTCGAACCAAAAGATGAAGATGAAAAAGTAGCGTATAAACAAGCAAATGTAAATCAATAAATAACCACTGAAGTACAAGAATACTATGAATTGTATGATACTTAATGACAAGACAAAAGCCTATGGATATATACATAAAACACCTTTGCCAAGCACGTATCATTTATATTGAGTAAAATAACATCTCAAATATAATCATCCATGTATGCCTTCTGGACCAAAATCCTTGCTGTCTTATGTAAAGACAAAACACTCATATGTGAGAGGGACCAATATTGGAAGCCTCAATGCCCTTTGTTTCCTGCTAAATGATCATCATGAACTTGCTCTTATAACCAACATGTCACTTCGATCATTTGCCTTTCATTAAGACAGGCACTAGTAAAATGTCTTAAGCATACACAGAATGGGTATCAGGATTGTTTATTTCATTGATCAAACCTTGCACATTTGAATCCTGAATAACAGAGTTACAAAAAAGCTTTCAAGATCGTTGATGCGAACAGCCTCTCCAGTTTGTGACTCTAGAACTAAATCATTTCCAGTACTGCTTTCGTATGAACTCAATCTTTCTTCCTTGTTGGTCAGTTGAAAAACTCTGTGAAATGCCTGAAGAACACTTGACTTCACACTGCCAAATGCAGTTGTAGCCTCCTCAGCTCCAATTTTCACAAAAGCGTTAGCCACAGCTAATGGTGAACCCTTATCACATTCAATTTGTTCAAGATACCTAATAACCATGGAATCGTCATAATAATCCCCTAGTTTGAAATTAACAACTTGTGTATCTCTCACGCTGTGTTTTTTTCGAGAGTCAGAAAACTGAGAAGCAAGAAATCTTTAAGAGGAAAGAAAAATGTGAGGGGAGAAAAAATATCACGTGCGTTCACGTAATCACATGAAAAAAAATTATAGCGAAAGGAAAGCAGTGGCTGTGTTTAACGGATCAGGGGCGGCGGCTGACATCAGCAGAGTAGGGGCAGGAGGCGGACTGGAGCAGCAATGCTCGGCAAGGGAGGGAGCGACGAGGCAACCAGAGAGGCTAGGCGAGGTGACGGTGGGTGAGGGAGTGGCGAGGTTGGGCAAGGGGAACTGTGAGGCTAAAGCTAGGCGAGGGGAGCGATGCTAGGAGAGGCGAGGCTGGGCGACGCGAGTGGAGCGACGAGGCTGGGTGAGGGGATCGAGCGGTGACGAAGGGGTGAGGGCAGGTAGCGGTGAGGCTGGGTGAGGTGAGTGGAGCGACAAGGCTGGGAGAGGGGAGGTAGCGGCGAGGCTGGGCGAGGGGAGGTATCGACGAGGCTGGGCGACGCGAGCGGAGTGATGCTAGGAGTGGCAAGGCTAAGCGAGGCAAGTGGAGCGATGAGGCAGGGTGAGGGGATCGAGCAGCGATGATGGGGCGAGGGGAGGGTAGCAGCGAGGTTGGGCGAGGCGAACGGAGCAATGGGGTTGGGTGAGGGGAGGTAGTGGCAAGGCTGGGCGAGAGGAGCAACGAGGTTGGGCAAGGGGAGCGGTGACGATTGACGAGGCTAGGCGATGGGCGCCACACTGGGAGAGGGGAGGTAGCGGCGAGGTGAGTCGTGAGGTGAGCGGGCGAGGAGAGCGGCGAGCTGTGAGATTTGAGTTGAGCAGGCGAGGGGAGCGAGCGGCAAAGCTGGGCAGGGAGAGGAGAGCAGCGAGTTGTGAGGTGTGAGGTGAGCGGGTGAGCGAAACCTAGGCAAGGGGAGTGGAGACGATCATTGAGGGGAGCGAACGGCAAAGTTGCACGAGGCGAGGAGAGGGAGAAAATTATTTTCTCCTCGATTTGGAGAGAACCCAAAAGGAGAGGAAACTTTCCTATTTTTCTATCTCTCCAAATCAGTCCTTTCAATAAATTAGGAGTAAAGTACCACTTCTTTCTATGCTTCTTATTGTTCTCCCAAATAAAACAAGCCCACATCTGGGGAAAACTACATCCTTTAGACATGTTTCCAACAAGTTGCATAGCCTAGGACGAATATCACAAGCTTCGTTCACACCAGAATTATCTAAGATGAATTCCACAATTACAGGAGGCGTACGCCCAAGTTGATGGGTCAGCGGTGTCGTAGATCGGCAGCGTTGGCATTGCGTCTTGCTGGGGTGGCAATGAGAGAAAGCTACTGCTCGGCGACAAGAGTAAGCTGCTTGGATCGGAGACGTCAACACAAGCTGATGGGGTCAGCAGCGTCGAAGATCTGCAGATCGGCAACACCAGCATCTTGCTTTAGGGTCGACGGTGAGAAGAAGATCGGTGCTAAGATAGAAAGATCGGTGGAGAGCAAGGAAGATGCTACGTATTTGGTCCAGCGAGAGAGCAAGGCGTCGATGGTTCAGTGGAAGATCCTCTTTCGTCGTGTGTGGGATTCAGGTGCAAAAGACAGGAGGCAGCAGGTTCTGGGATCCAAGCAAAACCCAACTTCTTCCCAACGCATTAGCGGGTTCTAAGTCAAACACCTCAACTTACCAAACCCAAAAGTTCTAAGTCAAACGTCTAACTTATGTTGTTGTGATCAGCAAAAGTCGTTGCAAAGCTACGCCAATGTAGCCTCTGCCGCTGCGCGACTTGGACAGAGAGGGGAGGCGTAACAGCGTTTCGTCAGTGGTTGTTTGGTGGATCAGTTATGGCTGGACATTGAGGCCGACACTGGCACACCTTCGCCGGAACTTGGAGACCAGAGGTGGTGGCTTGGCACTGGACAGAGCAAAATAGTTGATCTGGTCGATGGATAAGCAGATGCTTTGGAGTGGAGGTGCGATCTGGAGAGAACCCATGGTTGGAGTTTGAAGGTGATCTAATTGTTAGATAGAACATAATATCTTGCTCTAAAATTGAATGAAAAAATACTGTAATAAAACATACCGGATTTCATGATGCTATGAATTTAACTGGAGCAGCCTTCTGATTGATTGTGCCGATTGATTAGGAGAGGCGGGGCGGCCGATGGGAACCAAAAACTGAAAACCTCTCTTGAATCGTACACCTTAATCAGGGACCACACCTATAAATAGGAAAAACCTAATGGGCATAATTACTTATCAGCCCATCAGAGATAAGACAATTATGCCCCCCCAGGGATTCTACACAATTAAAAGCCCCTTTCCACACTATAATTAATAGATGACAATTAAATAAATTAGAGATAAAATTATATACGATTAAATACTATAATGCATGTATGTCTACATGCCTAAATGCAATCTATTATGCACGTACATAGTGCACAGTCCACATAAATCCTAACAATCTCCCACTTGGACGAGGCAACCATGTATTTACACAATAAAATCTTAAATCGTATATAAATCTCTAAAATAATCTTTATGCGCATATAACTTAAGATGTCATCTAAAACAATCTCGTCCATTAGTCTTATTAACACAAGGACTAAAGGGGCGGTCATTGACATATTTTCACAATTAGACCCACAGTAATCACATGTATTAACTCAACCAAATGACATAGATCTAGTATGGATATGTAGCATGGAAATAACATAATGTGATAGCATCACTTTTTATTTCCAACTGGTTCAACTTTAACCAAATGAGATCAAAGAGCAGAGCAAATAATGAAAACTAAAAAAATTCATTAATGTCATGACAATAAATACAGTAATAACTAAATGGAACAAAATGTGCACTCACACTAAATCAAATGGCATCAAACTAGCAATGCCCATGTTTTCAAGATGTTCATGAAAAACTTTAGGGGCCAATGCCTTAGTGAGTGGATCTGCAATCATAAAATTTGTTCCTATGAGCTCAATAGAAATCAAGCCACTTTGAACTCTTTCTTTCACAACAAGGAACTTAATGTCTATATGCTTTGATTTAGAAGAGCTCCTATTGTTGTTAGAATACAAGACTGCTGCTCTATTGTCACAAAATAACTGGAGTGGTCTTTCAACACCATTGACAATTTGTAGTCTTGAAATGAAATTCCGCAGCCATACAGCATGATTGGATGCCTCATAACATGCAACAAATTCTACTTCCATAGTAGACGATGCAACAAGTGTCTGCTTAGCACTTTTCCAAGATATTGCACCTCCAGCTAATAGAAACACATATCTAGATGTCGATTTACAACTATCTTGGCATCTAGCAAAGTCAGAATCAGAATACCCAATGATCTCAAGTCTATCTGACTTTCTGTAAGTGAGCATATAATCTTTTGTGTTTTGCAAATATCAGAAAACTCTTTGGCTGCAACCCAATGTTCTCTTCCTGGATTACTTTGATATCTGCCAAGCATTCCAATAATGTATGCAAGGTCAGGACAAGTGCAGACCTGTGCATACATCAAACTCCCCATTGCTGAAGCAAAGGGATGTTATCCATAAATTTAGAATCTATTTCACCCTTTGGACACTATTTTAGACTGAATTTATCTCCTTTAGCCATAGGGGTTTCAAGTGGTGTACAATTTTGCATGCCAAACCATTGCAATACTTTTTCAATATAACTCTTTGTGATAATCAGAATATTCCTCGTGAACGATCACGATGAATCTGTATCCCTAATACAAAAGATGCTTCACCAAGATCTTTCATTTCAAATTACTTTGAAAGAAATTTCTTAGTATCTTAAAGTAATTGCAAATCACTACTGGTAAGCAAAATGTCATCCACATAAATAACTAGAAAAATGAATTTACTCCCATTGAACTTATGGTACACACAATCTTCAACAGTACCACCTCAAAACCAAATGAGAGAATTACCTGATAAAACTTTTGGTACCATTGACGGGAAGCTTGCTTGAGCCCATAAATGGATTTCTTCAATTTACAAACCAATTGAGTAGATCCGACTGAATCTAATCTTTCTGGTTGTAACATATAAATTGTTTCCTCAATGTCACCATTGAGAAAAACTGTCTTAACATCCATTTGATGAAGCTCAAGGTCAAAATATGCTACCATAGCCATAATTATTCTAAAAGAGTCTTTCGATGAAACTGGAGAGAAAGTCTCTTTATAGTCAATGCCTTCCCTTTGGGTGAATCCCTTAGTGTCAAGACGCGCTTTAAATCTTTCCACATTGCCTTGTGAATCCCTTTTGGTTTTAAAAATCCATTTGCAACCAATAGGTCTCACTCCTTCAGGCAATGATACAAGATCCCAAATGTCATTGTCTTTCATAGATTGAATTTCTTCACCCATGGCATCGATCCACTTTTGAGCATTAGAACAATTAATTGCTTCATGGAAGTTGAGTGGATCATCTCCCACTGAATCAATATTATCCTGTTGTTCTTGGAGAAATACAACATAATCACTAGAAATTGCACTTCTCTTGTCTCTTGTGGATCTCCTTAAAGGCTCTGGTTCATTTTGAGATTGAGGTTGTTGAGTTTGATCCTCATGCTCCTCGTGAACACTGGATTGAGGAATAGTTGGATATTCTGGATGGGTAGGAAGCTCAACATTGTCTTCTAAATGCTGTTGTTGAATAAAATTTGGAATGAAAACTTGATCATGGTCAACAACAGCTACAGGAGGAATATCAACTGATTCCTCCTCTAAGACAAAGTCACTAGCCTTATCTTCCCCCCCCCCCCCAAACTCAACATCCTCGAAAAATCTAGCATTTCCTGTCTCAAAGAATGTTCTAGTTTTGGGATCATAGAATTTGATACCCCTTGATTTCTTAGGATATCCTACAAAATAGCTACTTACAGTTCTTGCATCCAGTTTCTTTTCATATGGCCTAAAAGGCCTAGCCTCAGCTGGACATTATTGTGTCCGCAAGTGCACGGATACTTTGAAGTAATAAAAATATCAAACCACAGAGACATACGTGTTAAGTACCAAATAATCATTTTCTCGCTAGCTAAGCGAACCGAATATGATGAAAGTAACGATCGAAAAGTGCACGGGAAAATATCAGAGAAGAAAATTGGGACTAGGGGTTCATCCACATTGATTTTAATGACTAGAAAGAAATAAAGGCTGTCAATCAAATTTTATTATAATAAAGATGTAATTTACTTCATAAAAGGATCAACTCGCTCTCGCGCAGTCAATCATACAAAGGACTAATCCTCACTCTCGTGCAAGATCTATCCAATGCTGAAAATAAGTAAGTCATTGAACAAAGAACTCAAGGATCACTCTCGTGCATCCGAATTCTAAGTCAAAAATCTCAAGTGGAAACTCAAGGATCACTCTCGTGTATCCGAATCTCAACACATGTTCTACTTAAGGTTTTCCAACGTTCCGATCCTCACTCTCGTGCAGGATCTTCACGTCTAACACATTAACTCAATCCAAACAATCACAAACTCAACATGTCAATAAAATCACTAAAAATAAGAATTCGAAGAACTACCTAATCTCTTACGATAGTTCCAAACTCAACAATTCTTAGGGTTCCAAATTTCACAATCAACCTCTCAGTCTATTTCGTAAAATTCTAAAACATGCTGATATTTATAAAAGTAAGGAGAATCAAAGAAAAATCAATCACAAAAGTAAAATTATCATAATAAAATTATCATGACAAATATTAATGTTTTCTAGTCATTAACAAACCAAGGGGATTACACCCCATGTCCCATAAAAAGATCTAAGCTTGCATGGTGAAAGGATTACAATAAACCATAATTTCAGAGGATTAGAAATCCAAAAAAAGAAGAAAAGTTACAAAATAGGTGCTGTAATTTATCCAAAAAAAGAAGAAAAATTACAAAATAGGTGCTGTAATGAAATTACAGCACCGTAATTGCCTTTGAACAGTGCTGTCACCGCTGTTTTGTTGATTTATCCTCCGATCAGACTCCAAACACTATGAAACTTCTGGTGTGTGCTCTCCTACTCCAGACGAAGCTTCAGTGTAAATTTTACGGCCTGAGGTGGTCTCTATGCCTCTCGGCGTGAGGCCGAACCCTAAACTCCTCTCTATCAATTGCTCCTTCAATACCCGATAAAAATTAGGGCTTTCACTTCGTGTGTCTTCTCCTCTTAATGATGAGTTCGTAGCAACTTTCAGATCTCAATTTGGAGTTCTGGATCAAAAGTTATGGCCCGCACAAGTTTCGGGCCCGAAAGTGTCGCGCGTCTAGGATAAAAATATGGCCGTGTTATATTATACGGCAGTGCCGTATTTTAGTTCTGTGAACCCTAAGTAAAAATTACGGCCCGTAAAATACTTCTAGACCGTGCCATAAAATCGGATGAGTTCTCTGGTCTAAATCACCTGGGAAATACGGCACCGTGAAATGGTTTACGGCAGTGCCGTATTTTACACAAAATCTTATGTTATGAAAATCCACCAAATTACGGCAGTGCTCTTGATTTTATGGTAGTGTACAAAAATACGGTACCGTAAAATAGAATACAGCACTAACGTATTTTGGTGAGTTGCTCCGATTTGCATGAAATTTGCTAGGTGATCTCCTCTTGATGATGGTAACTCTTTCATGTCTTTGATTTTGCTTGAAAAGTCCTCAAAATAGTGCATTTTTACCTGAAAATCATGAAAAACCAAAATAGAAGTAGACTTTGCAATATTTGATGAATTCAACATAAAAATAAGTAAAAGATCCTCAATTTAGTGTGAAAAAATATCTAAAATGATACAAAATATACTATATATTTTGGTGTCATCAGATATCCCCAAACACGAAAATGCTTTATGACAAGTTTCTTACCCGTCCATAATTCATAAGGGGTTTTGTTTGTAGCTTTTGTAGGAACTCTATTTAGAATATATATTGCAATTCTTAATGCATCTCCCCATAGTGAATGTGGTAAAGTAGTACAGCAAATCATACTCCGTACCATATCCTTAAGTGTTATGTTCATTCTTTTTGATACACCATTCATGTTTGGAGAATCAGGCATGGTGTACTGAGGAATAATCCCACATTCACTAAGAAATATAGCAAATGGACCCGAACGTTGTTCACCTGATCCGTCATACCTACCGTAGTATTCACCACCACGATCGGATCTCATGGCCCTCATTGATTTTCCAAATTGATTTTCAACTTCGGCCTTGAACAACTTAAACATGTCCAATGCTTGTGATTTCTCATGCATTAAGAACAAATAGCCATATCTAGAATAATCGTCTATGAATGTGATAAAATATTGTTGACCATTCCATGAAGCCGTAGGGAAAGGTCCACAAATATTTGTATGTATCAATTCTAAGACATCCTTAGTTCTCTCGGCTATAAATTTTCTCTTGTTAGTGGTTTTTCCCTTTATTCACTCAACACAAATATCATTACTTGAATCCTCAAGTTTATCAAGAATTCCTTCTGACACAAGCCTATCAATTCTCCTTTTAGAGATATGACCCAAACGCTTATGCCATAAAGAGAAAGAATTTTCTGTTGACAATTTGCGTTTAGTGCCTCTAGTTTCAGTATTATGGGACTCATCACATAAATTTACTGTTTCAAGTAAATAAAGGTTGTCAATGTTTGATAAATAACTAGTTCCAACAAGTTTAGAATTGAGATAAATACTACATTTTCTGTTACCAAATGAACAAACAAAACCTTCTTTGTCCAATATAGAAACTGAAACCAAATTCCGTCTAAAAGACGGTACAATAAAAGTATTTTCCAATTCTATAAAGGAACCAGTATCTAACAACAACCGAAATGTCCCTATGCCTAAAACTTCCACTGGATTTCCAGCCCCCATATTGATGATTTCTGTTCATCATTAGGCTTTCTAAAGTTTAGGCAACCATGCATAAAAACACTGATGTGAGTTGTAGCACCAGAATCCAACCACCAAGTGTTTATAGGAACTGAAACTAGATTAACCTCAGAACTAACAAGACCAAAAGGTGAATTATTCAAACAAGGAATGTTATTTAAAGTGGCAGTGACGGCGGAAGCATTACTCATATTAACTACAAAGAGCACCAAATGTAAAACACAATAAGCTCATAGAAGCATGTGATAAAAACAAGTAGTGAATAATTATAACACTAATGAAATCCCATCTCAAGATAACTAGAGTAACATCAAGTCTAGTCTTTGGACAGAGAGTTGATTCACCATTTGGTTATCTTGCGTAGTTATCGAGCATTGACGATAAGATCCTCCTGTCGAGTACTTAGCTTTCCTTTGGGCCGACTAAGCACCCACAATGGACACCTAATAATGATCACACACTCATTACCACATGTGCATGTAATCCTTTGGCCAAACAACACTCGTCCTTTGGGTTGATATGTTGCCCACATAAAGAAAAACACACACCCTGCCTTAATAATTCATAGTTCAAAAGATTTTACAGCAGAGGTCACTTTGGTGACTGTACTGAGAAATTAGTTGAAATAAAAAATTAAGTATACCTTAACTTAATATTTTATTATCAATAAGTTTTAATAGCAGAGGTCACTTTGGTGACTATACTATTAAAACAAATTGAAATAAAAATTAAGTTTTGTTATAATTAATCACTACTCATAAGCAGATAAACCATAAATATGTATGAATTGAGCATAATTGATCCAAATAAATAAAAGCATGATAAATAGAATTATGCATTTATTTCTAACTGAATATGCTCAAAAATATGAAAATGTTCTAATATCATGCATGAACATTAAAGCATATTTAACCATACATAAAGATTCTACTAGCATAAATGAATCATAAAAATTTTTACTGACATGGCTAACCAATAATAGAAATTTATCATGTACATCCAAAATTAATAATGCACAGTAGAATTTAAAACTAATTAAGCATGATAAAACTGAATAAATAGATATAACACTACATTTATTGATAAAAAAAATATGCCTCTAAATTTTGGGATCCGAATTAGAGCAGATAAGCCTAACCCACCTAAACCAAAAGGTGAGCTAGCAGATTAGGTTCATTAGAAGACCAAAGATTGCACATGGATTTTATTGGGCCCAACCAAACCTAATTAAGTTGATCCACTCAAACCAAATAGTAGAGCCACTCAAATAAGTCTAATTAAGCCCAAACAGATTCAGACCCGACCCGGAATTAGAAATTAAACTCGAAACCCAAAATTCTGGATCCAAATACATAAATTCCAAATTGAATCCCAAAATTCGGATCACAAATTGGAAATCGGGTTGCCCTAATTTCCTTTCGTGCGTAGCACGCCGTCTTCACCTGGAGCCACACGCGAACGCTGCGCCCCTCGTCGCCGTGATCACGCCGCACGCAAACTCGCTTGGAGCCGCACGCGACGCCCACCAACGCCAGCCGCCTTCGTCCGCCTTTACCGAACGGCGGAAGAAGCTGAATGGCGAGATCTATCACCGAGCCCCGGCCAGCACCGAACGGCTAGAGCTCTCGGACGATCGTGAACGCCGGACGCCGGATGCTAGCCTCGTCATCGGCGGAGCCGCCTGATGCAGAGACGTGCTCGGCTCCTGTACGTAACCTATACCAAATGGCTGGAGCTAGGGCAAAAGCCCTTTCGATCGATGCCGATTAGAGCAGCGCCGCCGGATCCGACCGAAATCGCCGATCCCATCCCTGCTCGCGCGTGTCCACCATTCGCTGACTATCGCCGCTCACCTCGTCAGAACCGAATGACGAGGAGATCAATGACGGTTCGCCGGCCGGAGGACTACACACGATGACCCTTTTTCAGCCGCCGACCAACAATTAGGGCAGATGCCCTTTCCAGATTTGGCCGGCGCTAACAAGGGTGATGGCGTCAGCGTTCCCAACAGAACAAGGCAGAACCCCTATCAACAATGTCTCCATGGCTGCATGTCGCACGTTCTCACCAAAACCAAACGGTAGAGAATGGTGACGAATCAAACCAAAAAGCAAATGCTCTGAATTGAAACAAACATGAAGCATAGATTGGTATCTAATTTCAAAAATAATTTTAAGCAAGAAAAATCTAACCTCGCTCTGATACCAATTGTTAGATCAAACATAATATCTAGCTCTAAAATTGAATGGAAAAATACTATAATAAAACATACTGGATTTCATGATGCTATGAATTTAACCGGAGCAGCCTTCTAATTGATTGTGTCGATTGATCAGGAGAGGCGGGGAGCCGATGGGAACCAAAAACTGAAAATCTCTCTAGAATCGTACACCTCAATCAGGGACCACACCTATAAATAGGAAAAACCTAATAGGCATAATTACTTATCAGCCCATCAGAGATAAGACAATTATGCCCCCCAGGGATTCTACACAATTAAAAGCCCCTTTCCACACTATAATTAATAGATAACAATTAAATAAATTAGAGATAAAATTATATATGATTAAATACTGCAATGCATATATGTCTACATGCCTAAATGCGATGTATTATGCACATACATGGTGCACAGTCTACATAGATCCTAACATCAATGGCTAGATCATCGCCGGCCTCTAAGTAAAGGTAGAGTCCAAAACTAGACTTGCAAGAAGCAGCCAATGCCGGGGAAGCTGATGGTTCTTCTTGTTTCAGCTTGGAAAGGAAGTTGAGTGTCTAGGAGTCGTTGAGAGGCAGTAGAGAATAGAGGAGAATGTTGGGAAACCCCGGGGATATTTTACAAAATTTCAGAGATGCAAACACATTGCGCAGCGGAAGAATATCCCCGAAACAGGCCGGTCCCAAAAACCCAATGAAGATCGCATGCGAGATAGTCGACACGATGAGATAGAAGATACCTTGAGCAAGGCGAGGCTGATGTCGTAGTAGGCGCCCAAGCGTGCGCCCTCTGCAGTTTCACACACACGGATGACCTTGAGTCCTCTTCTTCCACGCCCGGTGCTAGCCTTGGGAAGAAGATCCAAGCCTTAGGAGAGCCCTCCCAGAAACTTGCGCCACCACCAAAGGGAGAAGCGCCAAGAGCAAGGAGGAAGAAAGAGATGCCGCCAAGTTCAACTTCACCTTGCGCCAAGGAGAAGAGGAAGAGGATCACTTGTGGCTCGATGGAAGAAAGAAGGAAGTTGCGCCCTTGTCCCTTGCTTTCGCCCTCTTAATGATGCTCACGCCTCCAAGGAATAAGTGTCATGAGAGGGGCGGCTAGGGGGGTTATTTATAGGGCAAGGGACGCCTAAAACATGGCTACAATTAAGCCAAGTGGGCGACTAGGAGAAGAAGGAGGGAATCAAGTCCTAATCTAATTAGGACTCAAGTGGGCGGTTTGATCAAGATTTAAATCAAGTCCTAATCCAATTAGGACTCCAATTATTTATTTAATTAATTAAATCCTAATCCAATTAGGACTCTAATTAATTTAAATAAATCAGTCCATTAGATCCCACAAAAATAGGACTATAATTAATTAATTAGTCCCTATTTTATCTCACATGATTAATTAAAATCACATGAGGCATAGGCACTGTTGGGAAACCCCGGGGACATTTTATAATTTTTCAGAGTCATAGACATACATATATACATTGCACAGCGGAAGAATGTCCCCGAAACAGGCCGGTCCCAAAAACCCAGTGAAGATCGCAAGCAAGAGAGTCGACACGATGAGTCAGGAAATACCTTAGAGCAAGATGAGGTCGATGTCATGATAGGCTCCCAAGCGTGCGCCCTCTGCAGTTTCACACACACGGATGCCTCGAGTTCTCTTCTTCCACGCCCGGTGCTAGCCTCTGGAAGAAGATCCAAGCCTTAGGGAGATGCTCCACTTCACTTGCGCCACCAAGAGGAAAGGATGCGCTAAGAGAAAAAAAGGAACCAAGCCAAGCCGCCAAGCACCAAAGCTCCTAGCGCCAAGAGGAAAGGAGGGAGAAGCTTGCGGCTATGGAAGAAGGAAGAGGAAGTTGCGCCCTTGCTCCTAGCTCTCGCCCCTCTTCTTGTGTTCACGCCTCCTAGGATCAATCATCATGAGAGGGGGCGGCTAGGGTCACATATATATAGGGCAAGAGGCGGTTAAGGGAAGGGCCAAGATCATGACAAGTGTAGGGCTAGGATGAGGAGGTTTGAGACAAGGAAAGTCTCCAAGACTTTACCATAAACTCCATTGAACCTATCCATAATTGCCCAAGTACCATATCAGCCCAAGACATGCCCTAGAGGCATTCATACCATCAAGGGAGAAGGGCTAGGCGCCAATTGCTTCCTTAATGAAGCAATTTTGCCACCCTAACCCCATTATGCCCCTTAGGCGCCAATGAGGTTGGGCTTCTCCCCATTATACCCTTTTAGCCTCTTATCTCTTCATGAGAACTTGTTATTGGGCCTCATTGGATAATGAGCTAGCCCAAACTCCATTACATGGGTTGATTAAGCACTTGGATCCAATCCAATGCAACCCTAATCCACATGTGACCAATCATGGTCAAATACGGGTCAACCTGCCAAAAATGAAGTTTGGCTCCAAGAACATTCTTCCATATCATCAGGCCCACTGGCGTTGATGAAATCTCCCAATTAGATCCGAGTTATCCAATAACTCGATCATAAGGTTTCCCGATCAATACGAGAACTCAAGTATCAAGGTGTGCAACCCTGTAGGTTCCTCTGACGCTGGCAGTGTTGACCAAAAGTCACCACAAGCAGTGAGTGGCACCTAGTAGTGCATCGCTGCTACCCAGGTCATTGGAATGGATATCGACATCGACATCCCCATCATCGCAACTAGGTACAGATGTATTACAGTCTCTTTGCCGAACTGATATCCGATTGGACAAGTGTGTCACCACTTGTTTTCACCCAATCACATGGCTATGACTAAAACAGGTTCTCACCTGGGTATGGCCATACACTCTCAGTCATAGAACCATAGAGGAGCTCCATGGATATCATACTTCCCTAAGGAAGGGGCAAATCCTTTGTCTGTCCATTGACCTTCTCATATGGGTCGTGACATGCTCAATGACAACCGTTATGACCTCCCAACTACGGCGAGGTGTTAGGTTGTATCAAAGCAAGTCCCTAACCATATAGAATGATCAATGACCTCAAGTCAAGGGATCAATGCATCTCCTGTCACTTGTGAGGATAACTCATGACACCAAGTCATAGCCTCACAGCGGGTCTATCCAGTATATCCTCCAATGATATACCCATGTGTCTGCGTTAGCACCACGTGCCTAACCAGCCTACATACCAGTCTCACAAGTACCATAGCTGTCCCATATCCACTAAGATACATTGACTGGGGACTATAGTTCGAACACAGATCCAATCTGTCTCCAGGGACATTATCATGTCAGTACATATGCACAGATGTAAACAAACATAGATAACGACAATGCCAGAATGATATAAATATCAAAGTCAAGTAGTACATAAGTGGACCAAAACTAGGTCCTAGGGCATATACACCAACAGGCGCTAACCCTAGTCTAACTAGGGTTAAGCATGCGCCTGCCCTCTTCTTCTCCTTAAGCCCATTAAGCCCAACTTTAAAATCGGCCCAGCCCAATGTCCATTATGCATGTTAACCAAGCCCTTGGATCCAATCCAATTTAACCTAAGGTCAAATTAGGCTAACAATGGTTAATATGCCGTAAATGGAAGTTGGCCCCAATAAATTTCTTCCATCTCATCAAGCCCATTGGCGCTGATGAAATCTCCAAAATAGATCTGAGTTATCCAATAACTCGATCATAAGGCTTCCCGATCAATACGAGAACTCGAGTATCAAGGTGTGTGACCCTGTAGGATCCTCTGATGTTGGCAGTGCTGACCTATGGTCACCACAAGCAGTGAGTGGCACCTAGCAGTGCATCGCTGCTACCCAAGTCATCGGAATGGATATCGACATCGACATCCCCATCATCGCAACCAGGTACAGATGCATTATAGTCTCTTTGCCGAACTGATATCCGATTGGTCAAGTGTGTCACCACTTGCTTTTATCCAATCTCATGGCTATGACTAAATTAGGTCTAACCTGGGTATGGCCATGCACTTTCAATCATAGAACCATAGAGGAGCTCCATGAATATCATGCTTCCCTTAGGAAGAGGCAAATCCTATGTCTGTGTATTGACCTTCTTATATGGGTCATGATATGCCCAATGACAACCGTTATTACCTCCCAACTACGGCAAGGCATTAGGTTGTATCAAAGCATATCCCTAACCATACAGAATGGCCAATGACCTCAAGTCAAGGGATCAATGCATCTCCTATCACTTGTGAGAATAACTCGTGACACCAAGTTATTGCCTCATAGCGGGTCGGTCCAGTATATCCACCACTGATATACCTATATGCCTGCGTTAGCACCTCGTGCCTAACCAGCCCATATACCAATCTCACAAGTCCTAGAGTTGTCCCACATCCACTCAGGTACATCGACTAGGGACAATCATTTGAGCACAGATCCAATCTCTCTCCAGGGACATTATCAAGTAAGTACATATTCGTAGATGTAGACAAACATAGATAATGACAATGCCAGAATGATATATATAAAATATCAATGTTAAGTAGTACAAATAATGGACCAAAACTAGGTCCTAGGGCATATACACCAACAATCTCCCACTTGCACTAAGACCTAGAGGTTGATAAATCTCAAACCCATATCTCTAGCGTGACCATCATGCTTCTGCTGCGCCAAAGCCTTGGTCAATAGGTCTGCCAAATTGTTCTCTGTGTCAACTCTGCTAATCTTGACATCACCTCTGTCGATGATCTCTCTGATCAGGTGAAATCTCCTGAGTATGTGTTTGGATTTTTGATGAGACCGTGGTTCCTTGGCTTGTGCAATTGCTCCATTGTTATCACAGTAGATTTCAATGAGATCCACTGCACTGGGAACCACCTGAAGTTCAAAAATGAACTTCCATATCCAAATAGCTTCTTTGGCTGCCTCAGAAGCGGCCACATACTCAGTCTCGGTTGTAGAATCAGCTATGGTGGATTGCTTGAAACTCTTCCAGCATACAGCGCCTCCATTCATCTTGAACACATAGCCGGCCTGCGATCTGAAGTCATCAGGGTCAGACTGGAAAGACGCATCAGTGTAGCCCTGCATACTGAGCTCTTCCTGTTCCCCATAGACTAGGAACAAATCCTTAGTTCTTCTCAGATACTTTAGGATGTTCTTTACAGCCACCCAGTGCTGTAATCCAGGATTGAATTGGTATCGGCTGGTTATGCTCACAGCATAATCCACATCTGGTCTAGTACACAACATTGCATACATGATCAATCCCACTGCCGAAGCATAAGGCATTCGACTCATGTCATCCCTCTCAGCCTGTGTGGTGGGACACTGGCTCTTTGAGAGAGTAAGGCCATGTCTCACTGGAAGGTACCCTTTCTTGGATTGCTCCAAGCTAAACCTCTCCAGGACCTTATCAATGTAAGTACTCTGACTAAGGGTTAGGAGCCTTTTGGATCTATCCCTGTAGATCCTCACGCCTAGGATATAGGCGGCCTCCCCTAAGTCCTTCATCTCAGAACACTTCCTTCACAGCTTGAAGACTAGGGATGTCATTCCCGATGAGTAGTATGTCATCGACATACAAGACCAGAAAAGTCACCAAGCTCCCACTGAATTTTCTGCATACACAGGCATCATCTTCGCTTTTAATAAAGCCATAATCTCTCACAGCTTCATCAAATCGAAGATTCCAACTTCGAGATGCTTGCTTTAATCCATAGATGGATCTCTTTAGCCTGCAGACCTTATTGGCCTTTGCAGGATGGATGAAGCCATCGGGTTGTGTCACATAGACATCCTCAGTCAGAATCCCATTAAGGAAAGCTATTTTTACATCCATCTGCCATATCTCGTAATCATGATATGCAACTATACCAAGTAGAATCCGAATGGATTTGAACATGGTAACTGGCGAGAAGGTTTCATCATAATCCACCCCATGGATTTGCCTGAATCGCTTAGCCACTAGTCTAACTTTATAGGTAACTATGTTGCCATCCATGTCTGTCTTCCTGTTGAAGACCCATTTACACCCTATGGGCTTTACCCCATCAGGTAGCTCAACCAAATTCCAGACTTGGTTAGTTGACATGGAATCCATCTCGGATCTCATGGCCTCCAGCTATCTCTCGGAGTTCGGTCCACTAACTGCCTCATCATAAGTCTTGAGTTCATCCTCAATGATGAAGATCCTGTCGTGTTGGGTCGGCAGCGACCCATACCTCTCAGGTGCACGACGAATCGTCCCAGACCTACGTGGGGCCTGTGTCTGAGCGTCAGGTTGCCCAGCAACCGGTGCAGGTGGCTCAGGTTCCATCTCTGTGTCTTGTGGTTGCACTTGGACCTCATCCAAGTCAAACTTCCTCCCACTAACTTCTTTCATGAGAAATTCTTTCTCTAGAAAGACAGCACCCCGAGCAACAAACTTTGTTCTCGGTGGGAACATAGAAGTAGTAACCCTTAGTTTCATTAGGGTACCCCACAAACACACATTTATCAGATCTAGGTTCTAGCTTGCTAGAATCCTGACGCTTGACATAAGCCTCACATCCCCAGATCTTGATAAAAGATAGGTTAGGGCGTCTCCCACTGCATACCTCGTATGGAATCTTTGAGACACTCTTAGATGGAACGTTATTCAGTATTAGAGAAGCTGTCTCTAATGCATGTCCCCAGAATGAGGGAGGTAGAGTTGCATGACTCATCATACATCGAACCATGTCCAACAAAGTTCGATTTTTCCTTTCAGAAACTGTTGGTGTATATGCCCTAGGACCGAGTTTTGGTCAACTTATGTACTGTTGGGAAACCCCGGGGACATTTTACAATTTTCAGAGTCATGGACATACATTTTTCGCAGCGGAAGAATGCCCCCGAAACAGGCCGGTCCCAAAAACCCAGTGAAGATCGCAAGCAAGGGAGTCGACACGATGAGTTAGGAAATACCTTAAGAGCAATGTAGAGCGATGCCGATGCAGGCGCCCAAGTGTGCGCCCTCTGCAGTCTCACACACACGGATCTCTTGAGTTCTCTTCTTCCACGCCCGGTGCTAGCCTCGGGAAGAAGATCCAAGCCTTAGGGAGATGCTCTACTTCACTTGCGCCATCAAGAAAGATGATGCGCCAAGAGAAGAAGGAAGACTGCCAAACCGCCAAGCACTAAAGTTCCTTGCGCCAAGAGGAGAGGAAGAAAAGGCTAGCGGTTAAGGAAGAAGGAAGATGCGCCCTTGCTCCTAGCACTCGCCCTCTTCTTGTGTTCACGCCTCCAAGGATTGATCATTCACAAGAGGGGGTGACTAGGGTCACATTTATAGGGCAAGAGGCGGTTAGGGTAAGGGCTAGGATCATGACAAGTGTAGGGCTAGGATAAGGAGGTTTGAGACAAGGAAAGTCTCCAAGACATTTCCATAATTCTCATTCAACCATTCCTTATTGTGCCTCACGCCCTTCCTTATGCACCAAGGCCTTGCCTTGCGCCCCAAGCAATGCCATAGAGGCATGCATTCCATCCAAGGAAGAGAGGGGAGGCACCCTTTACTTCCATAATGAAGCAAAGGCGCCAACATGACCCCATTATGCCCCTAGGCGCTTAATGGTTCATGTTTCTCCCCATTATACCCTTTTAGCCTCTCATCTCTCCATGAGAACTTGTTATTGGGCCTCATTGGATAATGAGCTAGCCCAAACTTCATTACATGGGTTGATTAAGCACTTGGATCCAATCCAATGCAACCCTAATCCAAATGTGACCAACCATGGTCAAATACGGGTCAACCTGCCAAAAATGAAGTTTGGCTCCAATAATATTCTTCCATCTCATCAGGCCCATTGGCGCTGATGAAATCTCCCAATTAGATCCGAGTTATCCAATAACTCGATCATAAGGCTTCCCGATCAATACGAGAACTCAAGTATCAAGGTGTGCGACCCTATAGGTTCCTCTGACGCTGGCAGTGCTGACCAGAGGTCATCACAAGCAGTGTGTGGCACCTAGCAGTGCATCGCTGCTACCCAGGTCATTGGAATGGATATCGACATCGACATCCCCATCATCGCAACTAGGTACAGATGCATTACAGTGTCTTTGCCGGACTGATATCCGATTGGACAAGTGTGTCACCACTTGTTTTCATCCAATCACATGGCTATGACTAAAACAGGTTCTCACCTGGGTATGTCCATACACTCTCAGTCATAGAACCATAAAGGAGCTCCATGGATATCATACTTCCCTAGGGAAGGGGCAAATCCTATGTCTGTGTATTGACCTTCTTATATGGGTCATGATATGCCCAATGACAACCGTTATTACCTCCCAACTACGGCAAGGCATTAGGTTGTATCAAAGCATATCCCTAACCATACAGAATGGCCAATGACCTCAAGTCAAGGGATCAATGCATCTCCTATCACTTGTGAGAATAACTCGTGACACCAAGTTATTGCCTCATAGCGGGTCGGTCCAGTATATCCACCACTGATATACCTATATGCCTGCGTTAGCACCTCGTGCCTAACCAGCCCATATACCAATCTCACAAGTCCTAGAGTTGTCCCATATCCACTCAGGTACATCGACTAGGGACAATTATTTGAGCACAGATCCAATCTGTCTCCAGGGACATTATCATGTAAGTACACAATCGCAGGTGTAGACAAACAGTGATAATGACAATGCCAGAATGATATATAAATATCAATGTCAAGTAGTACATAAGTTGACCAAAACTAGGTCCTAGGGCATATACACCAACATGCTCCCACTTGCACTAAGACCTAGAAGTTGAGGAATCTCAACCCCATATCTCTAGCGTGACCATCATGCTTCTGCTGTGCCAAAGCCTTGGTCAATGGGTCTGCCAGATTGTTTTCTGTGTCTACTCTGCTAATCTTGACATCACCTCTGTCAATGATCTCTCTGATCAGGTGAAATCTTCTGAGTATGTGTTTGGATCTTTGATGAGACCGTGGTGTTGGTGTATATGCCCTAGGACCTACTTTTGGTCCATCTTTGTACTACTTGACTTTGATATTTATATATATCATTCTGGCATTGTCATTGTCAATGTTTGTTTACATCTGCGCACATGTACTAACATGATAATGTCCCTGGAGACAGATTGGATCTGTGCTCAAATTATTGTCCCCAGTCGATGTACCTTAGTGGATATGGGACAGCTATGGTACTTGAGAGACTGGTATGTGAGCTGGTTAGGTACGTGGTGCTAACGCAGACACATGGGTATATCATTGGAGGATATACTGGAAAGACCCGCTGTGAGGCTATGACTTGGTGTCATAAGTTATCCTCACAAGTGACAGGAGATGCATTGATCCCTTGACTTGAGGTCATTGATCGTTCTATATGGTTAGCGACTTGCTTTGATACAACCTAACACCTCGCCGTAGTTGGGAGGTCATAACGGTTGTCATTGAGCATGTCACGACCCATATGAGAAGGTCAATGGACAGACATAGGATTTGCCCCTTCCTTAGGGAAGTATGATATCCATGGAGCTCCTCTATGGTTCTATGACTGAAAGTGTATGGCCATACCCAGGTGCGAACCTGATTTAGTCATAGCCATGTGATTGGGTGAAAACAAGTGGTGACACACTTGTCCAATCGGATATCAGTTCGGCAAAGAGACTGTAATGCATCTGTACCTAGTTGCGATGATGGGGATGTCGATGTCGATATCCATTCCGATGATTTGGGTTGTAGTGATGCACTGCTAGGTGCCACTCACTGCTTGTGGTGACATTTGGTCAGCACTGCCAACGTCAGAGGGACCTACAGGGTCGCACACCTTGATACTCGAGTTCTCGTATTGATCGGGAAGCCTTATGATCGAGTTATTGGATAACTCGGATCTATTTGGGAGATTTCATCAGCGCCAATGGGCCTAATGAGATGGAAGAATGTTATTGGAGCCAAACTTCATTTTTGGCAGGTTGACCCGTATTTGACCATGGTTGGCCACATTTGAATTAGGGTTGCATTGGATTGGATCCAAGTGCTTAATCAACCCATGTAATGAAGTTTGGGCTAGCTCGTTATCCAATGAGGCCCGATAACAAGTTCTCATGAAGTGAGAAAAGGTTAAAAGGGTATAATGGGGACAAAACTTCTCCCCTAGGCGCCTATGGGCATAATGGGGAGAAGTGGCGCAATTTGCTTCATTAGGAAGCTTTAGGCGCCTTGCCCCTCTACCTTGGATGGTATGCTTGCTTCTATGGCAAGTCTTGGGGCTGATATGGCTTGATAGACTTCTTTGGAAGGTCTCATGCGCATATGGATAATTAGGAGAGGTTTATGGTAAAGTCTTGGAGACTTTCCTTACCTCAAACCCTAATTACTCTCTCCCCTTTACCCTAGCCGCCTCCTCCTTTGAGAATTGCGCCCACACCCTATTATTGCTGCCCCCTCTTGCCTCTCTATATATACATGGGTATATGCGTGAGCAAGGGATTGATTTTTGGCGTGAGCAAGAATTAGAAGGGTAAAGAGGGAGGCTTTGGCGAAAGTCTTCTCTTCCATCTTCATCCTAGTCACAAGTCTCTTCTATCCTTCTTCTCTTGGAGCAAGGACGGATAGGACTTGGTGTCTTCACCCTCTTGCCTCTTATCTTGGCGCACCTTCTCTAGGAGTTGGCGCAAGTAAGGATGAGGAATTGAAGACATGGCGGCAACATCTCCATCTTTCTTCTTCATTGGCGCTTCTACTTTAGAAGTGGCGCAAGGGTTGAAGAAAGTGCACGAAGGCTTGGATCTTCTTCCCGAGGCTAGCACCGGGCGTGGAAGAAGAGGACTCGAGGCATCCGTGTTGGGGTATGCCCTTAAGGCTAATGTTTGAGGCCTTGGGATTGTATTAGTATCATGTAATAAGCTCTTAAGTTTATAAAGGCATGGTTATTATTCAGGTTGTTACCTTGTCTGCTGTAATAAGTGTACTTCTGAATAATGTCTCAAAGCTGTTCAGCTAGGCTGACAGGCTATATGTCCTTAGTCGAGATATCTTGGTGAACATGAGACAGCCTTGATATGATTGAGACTAATATGAGTGCTAATCTTATAGGATGCTTCGAGCATGGAATAAGATGTAGACTCATGGGTACATTGGATGTACTGGACAGACCCTACTGGGATATTCCATTGCTTGTCACAATGTGAATAATCCTTGTAAGCAGCAAGTGGCACATGTCCTTTGACTTGAGATCACTTGTGTTTCTAAATGATGATTGTCATTGTCTTGAGGTAGTTCAATATCATTTGAAACATAATGATTATAGACTATCTTGGATGGTGAGCTTGAATCAGGTTAGGACACTAGTGATAGACATAGGATTGCCGTCTCCTTGTTTAAGGAGTGTGATGTTCTAAAGGGCCCCCTTATGAGATGATTGAGATAGTGTATGGCCATACCCAGATGACTATGTGCATCTGATCTAATCATGCTCATCGTATTGGAGTTACAGGCTTGACATGCTTGTCCAATAAGAACATCCAGTGGTAAAGGACATATGTATGCCTTGTGAATTGAGTCACACTTGTGCTATGGTTTGGGAGTAGTCTTGGAAGACTCTTTCCTTTATATCGGGAGACAGTGATGTGTTGCTAGATACCCCTCACTGATCGTGATAACGTAAGTTATCGTTACTGACATTTAGAGGAAACCCTCAGGGTCGCACAATTTGGTGATATGGCTTACTTAAGTCAGATCGTATGGACTGGATTCTTTGAGTTCAGATTAAAGGGATTTAATCTCTGATTGTAAGTGAGATCTGGTCTGATCATGTTTGATTGATTAGGGCTTGAGATCGGTAAGCTTCGATCGAGAGAGGTGATGCTAGATCGGAGAGATCAGGGGCATCAGGAGATGAACGGTTAGATCATAAGCCTTGGGGTTCGATTTGGTCTAGACCAAGTGGCTTGAGCTATTTCGGTTTGGTTTGATGAACCAAAGCCGATTTGACATTTTGGATTGAACCGGTTCACAAATATGAACGCTTGGTTCAATGCCAAAATGCGTTTTGGGTTGGCTTGAACGCATGGCTTGATTGACTTCCATTTATGGAAAGTCATCAAGGGCCGGTTTTGCTTCAATGCCAAAACGCTTATGCGTTGAGCTCCTCACTTCAACGCCTTGATTCCTTTCGAGGTGTGGTTGACGAAGGTGTGGAGTAGACATCCAAGAGAAGCTCTCAGCCGAACGGATTCATCTCATCAAACCCTTTCCATTCGACAAGATAAGGCTTGGGTGTCTTGCTAGCACAAGAGATCTCAAGGAAGTGAGCATCTTCATCTTGTGTGTGGACTTGTGGAGGAGACCTAATTTGATCTCTTCTTCCAAGCCGAATTCCAAGCCTATGGCGTTGGTATGATTTCTCATAACTTAAGTTGATCATATAGTTTCATATGCGATTTTGAAACCCTATTTTCCGCCATGCATGCTAGATGCGCATGATTAGGGTTTCCCCCCCCCCTTTATGTTAGGGGTTCCTTCAATTGGTATCAGAGCTAGGCTCTTGATATGATCTATATGATTGCTTTGAAGTGTTTGTGATCCATACATATTGCGCTTACTTGATGCATGCTTTGTTTACATGAAGTTTGCGCTTGTATCATGCTAACATGAAGTTTGCGCTTGTATCATGCTAACATGTAGTTTGCGCTTGTATCATGGCTTTGATGAAGTATGCGCTCCCCCAAGAAGGGGACCCCCTAAAGTTTGCGCTCCCCCTTGAAGGGGACCCCCTTAGATCTAAGGGTTATCAACATGCTAGAAGATATATCTTATGGATGTTCTAGATGTTTGCGCATGTCAAAATGTTTTCTAAAACTTACATCTTGCGCGCATGATTAGATCTAAGGTGCCACTACATTAAATCCTTAGATGGGTTGATGGGGTTGAAAGCATCTTCTAGGTTAGATCCAACTAGTCTGATCAGACCATCTGACAGCCTAGATGGGTTGACCAGATAGCACCTGTGCGCAAGCACGAGGTGGCTATAGGTCGACTGCATCCAAGGCGTGTAGCGAGGTCTGGTTGAGACAACTACTGAACACACATGAGTTAGGCCCGGGGTCACACCCGCTTGCCAAAACTCATGAGGGTGGTTCAGCCCTTGGCGCATGCATGGTTGACCATCAGGTCAACTCGGGTCAGTTAGGACTCGGTGCATGCAGGGGCAAAGGATCTAACTAGATGGATGAGTGGATCCCTATCAATGGACCATTGTAAGGTTGTAGGGCACATAAGGAAATTAAAATTGATGCCATGGGGTTTTTCAAAAATTTAATTTCTTGATTGGATCACATGATGATTTGATGCCATGATGCTTGTCTATTTAGTCTTATGTGGGTTGCCCTATTGTGTGCTGTGCTGGGGCCTGCGTGCCTGGTAAATTATAAGTTAATTTTATTGTGATCTGCGAATCACTTTTTCATTAATTTATTGTATAATTGACCTGCGAGTCAACCTTGTCTAGATAGATCAAATGTACTTTGATTAGACAAGAGTACAAATGCACACATCCCAAAGGAGCATTCAGCTGGTGGCGCACCTGAGGTGCTCTTGGCGCTAGGGCCCTAGGTTGGACCAGATGAGATGCCAAGGAGCTCAAGTGAAGACTTAAGTAAAATTAAGGTCTTACTAGGGTTCATGGGCTTTTACCACATAAGATCATGCTTTCTACTTATTGCTAATAATTAGAATTGCATGTTTAAGTTTATCTTCTTCTATAGCCATAGGATATGCCTGATAGTAAGAAGATAAAAGACCGTTAAAATCCAACGCTAATATATCAAGCTCGATAAAGCCTTCTGACGCGAAACCTCACCTTTCTGATTATCGTTGGAGCCGTGTTGAACCCACTCAGTGGGCACGTCCATCTATCTTCAGACGGTGCTGGATTTCACCTGCGTGTTACAGAGTAGGGATTTATCACTGCTCGTTGCTCAGCATAACACGTGGTGGTCCAGGGAGTAGGTCGGGTCAGCTTGACCATGTAGGCTACATATGTGGCGCATATGGTAGCGCATGGAGGCAGCCATCTCTGGGATCAGAGACTGTGTTGTACCAACTCAGTTGGCACAGTCTGCTGGATTGCCAAGATGAAGGGGAATCGCACGGGTTGGCGATTGGCTGGGACAGCCTACCAGAAATTAGTGCTTGTCATCTCTGTGCATCTTATCTCGCCTGAGCGGGACGCGGAGACCAAGTATGAAATTTGGATCCCATCTCACTAAAAGAGTGATACTCTTTCGGACTGTTTACTGGATTTTTCAGTCAGACAAAATAGTGAGAAAAGAATCTTTCTTAAGTCCTGGATTGATTCTAAACATTGATACTGACCTTGCTGTTCTTGCTTGTTGTAGATTCCTGCAGCAACGAACACCATGAGCTTCAATGTGCGATCCCTACTGGAAAGGGAGAAGTTTGCTGGGCCGAACTTCTCTGACTGGTTCGGACACCTTAAGATCGTTCTTAAGGCAGAGAGGAAACTGTATGTCCTCGAGACGGCGATACCGCCGCAGCCCGCTCCGAACGCCGCAAGGGCGGTTCGGGATGCCTATGAAAAGCACGTCAATGATAGCATTGATGTCGCTTGCCTGATGCTAGCGTCTATGACGCCACCGCTGCAGCGTCAGCATGAGGATATGTCGGCTATAGAAATTATAGCGAACCTCAAGATGTTGTATGCTGCACAGGCGAGGACAGAACGCTATAATCTGACGAAGCTCTTCTTTCAGAGCAAACTGGCTGAGGGGAGCCCAGTGGGAGCTCACGTGCTCAAGATGATTGGGCACAAGGAGGCTCTGGAGAAACTGGGGCATACCATCAACCAGGAGCTTGCTGTAGATATTATTCTGCAGTCTCTTCCGCCTTCTTTCGATGCGTTCATCATTAACTTTAATATGAACAAAATCGATTGTACGCCGGCAGAGCTGCTGAATATGCTCTTGACTACTGAGGAAACTCTGAAGGGTAAGCCTTCAACCTCTGTCTTGTTGGTTCCTTCTAGGAACAAGAAGAAGGGGAAGAAGGGCAAGGCCCCTGTCAAGAATTACAGCAAGGCCCTGAAACAGAAGGTGAAGCGGTCGAAGGATAACAGGTGTTTCCACTGTGGCCAGCTGGGTCACTGGAAAAAGGACTGTAAAGCGCTCCAAGGAGATAAGAGGGGAAGCATTGCTTCTGGCTCAGGTATATACGTGACGGAAGTCATGGTTTCATCTTCTTCTATATCATGGGTGTTGGACACTGCATGTGGAGTTCACATTTGTTCAAATGTGCAGGAACTCAAGAGAAGAAGGCAGGTGGGACAGCATGAGGTAGACCTACGCGTTGGAAACGGGGCACGGGTTGCTGCTGTTGCTGTAGGAGACTATTTCATCACTTTACCATCTGGCATTGTATTAGAATTGAACAATTGTTATTTTGTACCCAGTATTACCAAGAATATTATCTCTATTCCTGCTCTTGTCAGGAAAGGATTTGCCTTTGAATGCAAGATTTCAAAGTGTGTTTTAACTTATGATAATATTGTGTATGCAACTGGTTCAATTAACAATGGGTTATTCATGTTGGACATGGAATATTCTATACAAAACATTGATAATAAGAAAGCCAAGTATGCTGATGACAGCACCTTGCTATGGCATAGTCGTTTAGGCCATATAAACGAGAAGCGCATTAAGCGGTTGCATGATCATGGACTGCTGGGATCTTTCTCCTATGAGGAGATTGATACATGCAAAGCTTGTTTAATGGGTAAAATGACGAAGTCTCCTTTTCCTCACAAAGGTCAAAGGACTTCAGGTTTACTTGACCTGATACACAGTGATGTGTGTGGGCCTTTCAGTAAACATGCCAGAGGTGGCTATCAGTACTTCATTACCTTCACTGATGATTTCAGTAGGTATGGATATGTCTATTTAATGAGACATAAAAGTGAATCTTTTGACAAGTTCAAAGAGTTCAAAAATGAAGTACAAAATCAGTTAGGCCGAAATATCAAGGCACTTCATTCTGATCGAGGTGGAGAATACCTGAGTCATACGTTTACTGACTATCTGAAGGAGTGTGGGATTATCTCACAGCTCACTCCGCCAGGAACACCGCAGTGGAATGGTGTGTCCGAGAGGAGAAATAGAACGTTACTTGATATGGTTCGTTCTATGATGAGTCAGGCTACTCTTCCATATTCCTTTTGGGGTTTTGCACTGGAAACAGCTGCAAAGATACTAAACCGAGTGCCATCCAAGGCAGTTTCAAAGACGCCATATGAGCTATGGTATGGGAAACAGCCTAGCTTGACATTTATCAGGATCTGGGGTTGCGAGGCTTATGTCAAAAAGCTCGCCTCTGGGAAACTGGAGAGCAGATCTGAGAAATGCATCTTTGTCGGTTACCCTAAGGAAACTAAGGGTTATTATTTCTACGATCCCAAAGAGAACAAGATATTTGTTGCTCGGACGGCCATATTTCTTGAGAAGGAGTTTCTTCTGCAAGAGGCCAGTGGGAGAGAAATAAAGCTGGATGAGATTCCAGAGGAAGGACAAAGTAGTCAGGCAGAGTTGGATGTGCCTGAGCCAGTAGATCAGGTTACTGAACAACCTGAGGCTCAGATATCACGGGAACCGCGAAGATCGGGTAGGATCCGTCGACAGCCTGAGCGCTATGTCGGAGTCTACATCATTGATAATGATGAACCCCTAACTTATGCGGATGCGGTCAGTGGACCGGAGTCAGCTAGATGGCTTGAAGCTATGCGAGCCGAGATGGACTCCATGTCAGATAACCAAGTCTGGGATTTGGTTGATCCGCCTCCGGGAGTAATCCCTATAGGTTGTAAATGGATCTTCAAGAAGAAGATTGACATGGATGGTAACGTGGTTACCTATAAAGGCAGGCTAGTTGCGAAAGGTTTCAAACAAATCTACGGGATAGATTATGATGAAACTTTCTCACCTGTAGCCATGTTTAAGTCTATTCGGATTCTTTTCGCGATAGCTGCATATTACGATTATGAGATCTGGCAGATGGATGTGAAGACAGCTTTCCTTAATGGAAATCTGGATGAGGATGTGTATATGACACAACCAGAAGGTTTCACTAATCCATCAGATCGTCATAAAATATGCAAGTTAAAGAAGTCCATTTATGGACTTAAACAAGCATCTAGGAGCTGGAATATTCGTTTTGATGAATCAATCTCTGAGTTTGGTTTCATCAAGAACGAGGATGACCCGTGTGTATATAAGAGGTTTAGTGGGAGCGTGATTACATTCCTAATCCTCTACGTCGATGATATCTTGATCATTGGAAATGATATTCCTGAACTGCATGCTGTTAAGGCATGGTTAGGAAAATGTTTCCAGATGAAAGATTTAGGAGAAGCAGCCTATGTATTAGGTGTGAAGATCTACAGGGATAGATCTAAGAGGCTTCTCGGGCTGTGCCAGAGTACTTACATCGATAAGGTCCTGGAGAGATTCCATTTAGAGAATTCTAAACGTGGATATCTTCCAGTCAGACATGGTCTGAATCTTTCGAAGAGTCAGTGTCCACAAACACAGACTGAGAAAGATGAAATGGACAATACGCCTTATGCTTCGGCTATTGGGTCCATTATGTATGCGATGTTGTGTACTCGCCCAGACGTCGCTTACGGGTTAAGCGTGACCAGTCGATTCCAAAGTAATCCAGGTTTGGCGCACTGGATTGCAGTCAAGAACATTTTAAAATATCTGCGGAGGACCAAAGATATGTTCTTGATATATGGTGGTCAGGAAGAACTCAGTATAGAGGGATATACTGACGCTTCGTTCCAGTCGGACCAGGATGATTTCCGATCGCAATCAGGCTATGTTTTTAGCTTGAATGGTGGAGCAGTGGTGTGGAAGAGTTTCAAACAGTCAACTATTGCTGATTCCACAACAGAAGCCGAGTATGTTGCAGCCTCGGAAGCATCCAAGGAGGCAGTGTGGATTCGTAAGTTCGTGAGAGAACTTGGTGTCGTTCCTTCGAGTGCTGATCCTTTGGTTATCTTCTGTGATAACACTGGAGCCATCGCACAAGCAAAGGAACCGCGGTCGCACCAGAAGTCCAAGCACATACAGAGACGGTTTCACTTGATCCGGGAGATCATTGATCGAGGCGAGATCAAAATATGCAAGGTTCATACAGATGACAATCTGGCAGACCCACTTACCAAGCCTCTGGCGCAGCAGAAGCATGAGAAGCACTGTAATAATATGGGTTTGAGATTTCTCAACCATTAGATTAAGTGCAAGTGGGAGATTGTTGGGGTATGCCCTTAAGGCTAATGTTTGAGGCCTTGGGATTGTATTAGTATCATGTAATAAGCTCTTAAGTTTATAAAGGCATGGTTATTATTCAGGTTGTTACCTTGTCTGCTGTAATAAGTGTACTTCTGAATAATGTCTCAAAGCTGTTCAGCTAGGCTGACAGGCTATATGTCCTTAGTCGAGATATCTTGGTGAACATGAGACAGCCTTGATATGATTGAGACTAATATGAGTGCTAATCTTATAGGATGCTTCGAGCATGGAATAAGATGTAGACTCATGGGTACATTGGATGTACTGGACAGACCCTACTGGGATATTCCATTGCTTGTCACAATGTGAATAATCCTTGTAAGCAGCAAGTGGCACATGTCCTTTGACTTGAGATCACTTGTGTTTCTAAATGATGATTGTCATTGTCTTGAGGTAGTTCAATATCATTTGAAACATAATGATTATAGACTATCTTGGATGGTGAGCTTGAATCAGGTTAGGACACTAGTGATAGACATAGGATTGCCGTCTCCTTGTTTAAGGAGTGTGATGTTCTAAAGGGCCCCCTTATGAGATGATTGAGATAGTGTATGGCCATACCCAGATGACTATGTGCATCTGATCTAATCATGCTCATCGTATTGGAGTTACAGGCTTGACATGCTTGTCCAATAAGAACATCCAGTGGTAAAGGACATATGTATGCCTTGTGAATTGAGTCACACTTGTGCTATGGTTTGGGAGTAGTCTTGGAAGACTCTTTCCTTTATATCGGGAGACAGTGATGTGTTGCTAGATACCCCTCACTGATCGTGATAACGTAAGTTATCGTTACCGACATTTAGAGGAAACCCTCAGGGTCGCACAATTTGGTGATATGGCTTACTTAAGTCAGATCGTATGGACTGGATTCTTTGAGTTCAGATTAAAGGGATTTAATCTCTGATTGTAAGTGAGATCTGGTCTGATCATGTTTGATTGATTAGGGCTTGAGATCGGTAAGCTTCGATCGAGAGAGGTGATGCTAGATCGGAGAGATCAGGGGCATCAGGAGATGAACGGTTAGATCATAAGCCTTGGGGTTCGATTTGGTCTAGACCAAGTGGCTTGAGCTATTTCGGTTTGGTTTGATGAACCAAAGCCGATTTGACATTTTGGATTGAACCGGTTCACAAATATGAACGCTTGGTTCAATGCCAAAATGCGTTTTGGGTTGGCTTGAACGCATGGCTTGATTGACTTCCATTTATGGAAAGTCATCAAGGGCCGGTTTTGCTTCAATGCCAAAACGCTTATGCGTTGAGCTCCTCACTTCAACGCCTTGATTCCTTTCGAGGTGTGGTTGACGAAGGTGTGGAGTAGACATCCAAGAGAAGCTCTCGGCCGAACGGATTCATCTCATCAAACCCTTTCCATTCGACAAGATAAGGCTTGGGTGTCTTGCTAGCACAAGAGATCTCAAGGAAGTGAGCATCTTCATCTTGTGTGTGGACTTGTGGAGGAGACCTAATTTGATCTCTTCTTCCAAGCCGAATTCCAAGCCTATGGCGTTGGTATGATTTCTCATAACTTAAGTTGATCATATAGTTTCATATGCGATTTTGAAACCCTATTTTCCGCCATGCATGCTAGATGCGCATGATTAGGGTTTCCCCCCCCCCTTTATGTTAGGGGTTCCTTCAATCCGTGTGTGTGAGACTGCAGAGGGCGCATGCTTGGGCGCCTATCACGACATCGACCTCATCTTGCTCTGAGGTATTTTCTAACTCATCGTGTCGACCCCCTTGCATGCGATCTTCACTGGTTTTTGGGATGGACCTGTTTCGGGGACATTCTTCCGCTGTGCAATGTATGTATGTGTCTCTGAAAAATTGTAAAATGTCCCCGGGGTTTCCCAACACGTGGTACCTTGGCTTATGCAATTGCTCCATTGTTGTCACAGTAGAGTTCAATGGGATCCATTGCACTAGGTACCACTTGAAGATCACATAAGAACTTCCTTATCCAAATAGCTTCCTTGGCTGCCTCAGAAGCAGCTACATACTCAGCTTCGGTTGTAGAATCTGCTATGGTGGATTGCTTGAAGCTCTTCCAACATACAGCGCCTCCATTTATCTTGAACACATAGCCGGCCTGCGATCTAAAGTCATTAGGGTCAGACTGGAATGATGCGTCAGTATAGCCCTGCATACTGAGCTCTTCCTGTCCCCCATAGACCAAGAACAGATCCTTAGTTCTTCTCAGATACTTTAGGATGTTCTTCACAGCCACCCAGTGCTGCAGACCTGGATTGGATTGGTATTGGCTGGTTATGCTCACAGCATATGCCACATCTGGTCTAGTACACAACATTGCATACATGATCGATCCGACTGCTGAAGCATAAGGAATTCGACTCATGTCATCCCTTTCAGCCTGTGTTGTAGGACACTGGCTCTTTGAGAGAGTAAGGCCATGTCTTACTGGAAGGTATCCTTTCTTGGATTGCTCCATGTAGAACCTCTCCAGTACCTTATCAATGTAAGTACTCTGACTAAGGGCCAGAAGACTCTTGAATCTATCCCGGTAGATCCTCATGCCTAGAATATAGGCGGCCTCCCCTAAGTCTTTCATCTCGAAACACTTCCCCAACCATGTCTTCATAGCTTGAAGACTAGGGATGTCGTTTCCGATGAGCAGTATGTCATCAACATACAAGACCAGAAAGATCACCAAGCTCCCACTGAGTTTTCTGTATACACAGGCGTCATCTTCGCTTTTGATAAAGCCATAATCTCTCACGGCCTCATCAAATCGAAGATTCCAACTTCGAGATGCTTGTTTTAATCCATAAATGGATCTCTTCAGCTTGTAGACCTTATTAGCCTCTGCAGGATGGATGAAGCCATCAGGTTGTGTCATATACACATCCTTAGTCAGCTTCCCATTAAGAAACGCTGTCTTCACATCCATCTGCCATATCTCGTAGTCATGATATGCAGCTATAGCAAGCAGAATCCGAATGGATTTAATCATGGCAACCGGCGAGAAGGTTTCATCATAGTCCACCCCGTGGACTTGTTTAAATCCTTTAGCCACTAGTCTACCCTTATAGGTAACTATTTTGCCATCCATGTCTGTCTTCCTCTTGAAGACCCATTTACACCCTATGGGTTTTACCCCATCAGGCAGCTGAACCAAATCCCATACTTGGTTAGCCGACATGGAATCCATCTCGGATCGCATGGCGTCAAGCCATTTCTCGGAGTCCGGTCCACTGATCGCCTCATCATAGGTTCTGGGTTCTTCCTCAATGATGAAGATCCCATCGTGTTGGGTCGGTAGCGACCCATACCTTTCAGGTGCACGACGAATTCTCCCAGACCTACGCGGGACCTGTGTCTGAGCCTCAGGTTGCCTAGCAACCGGTGCAGGTGGCTCAGATTCCATCTCTTTGTCTTGTGCTTGCACTTGGATCTCATCCAAGTCAAACTTCCTCCCACTAACTTCTTTCAAAAGAAATTCTTTCTCTAGAAAGACAGCACCCCGAGCAACAAAAACTTTGTTCTTGGTTGGGACATAGAAGTAGTATCCTTTAGTTTCCTTAGGATACCCCACAAACACACACTTATCAGATCTAGGTTCTAGCTTGCTAGAATCCTGACATTTGACATAAGCCTCACATCCCCAGATCCTAATAAACGCGAGATTAGGGCGTCTCCCACTCCACATCTTGTATGGTATTTTGGAGACACTCTTAGATGGAACATTATTCAGTATCAAAGAAGCTGTTTCTAACGCATGCCCCCAGAATGATGAAGGTAGAGTTGCATGACTCATCATAGATCGAACCATATCCAATAGAGTTCGATTTCTCCTTTCTGACACACCATTCCATTGAGGTGTTCCAGGAGGAGTGAGTTGGGATATGATCCCACACTCTCTCAGATAGTCGAAGAACTCACCGCTCAGGTATTCTCCACCTCGATCTGATCGAAGAGCTTTAATGGATATTCCAAGCTGGTTCTTTACTTCATTCTTGAACTCCTTGAATTTCTCAAAGGATTCAGATTTATGTCTCATTAAGTAGACATAGCCATACCTACTGAAGTCATCAGTGAAGGTAATGAAGTAGTTGTACCCTCCTCTGGCTTGTTTATTATGAAGAGTCCCCTTCAAGGGGGAGCGCAAGCGGATAAAACCCCTTTCAAGAGGGGGGCCGAAACCCTAAGGTAGGGGGCGCATGCAAGTTTGCTAGGGTTTCATCATATATGATCGCTTACATGCTCATATAATCAACTATGATAAATTGATTGAAGCAAGAGGGAGATTCATACCAACGCCATTGGCTTGGAGGTCGGCTTGGAAGAAGAGAGCAACTTAGATCTCCTCCAAAAGTTCACACACAAGATGAAGATCGCCTACCCCTTGTGATGCTTGTGCTAGCAAGAATCTTTAAGGGTCCTTGCCGTGTGTAAGGGGATGAAGAGACGATTTCCTTTTGGCCGAGAGCTCCACTTGCAAAACCACTTCTCGTCGTCAACCTCTTGCCCAACCAAGTTCAAGGCGTTGAAGTGAAGACAAGAACGCATATGCGTTTTGGCGTTCAAGAGAAACCGGCCTTGATGACTTTCCATAAATGGATGATCATCAAGCCATGCGCTTACTCCAACCCAAAACGCATATTAGCATTGAACCAAGCGTTCACCTTTGTGAACCGGTTCAAGCCAACATGTTCCAATCGCATTTGGTTCATGAACCAAACCGAAATAGCTCAAGCCATGTGGTCTAGACCATATTGAACCCTAAGGCTCAAGATCTCACCATTCATCTCCTGATGCTCCTGATCTCACTGATCTAGCATCATCTCTCTCGATCGAAGCTTACCGATCTTAAGCCCTAATCAATCAAACATGATCAGACCAGATCTCACTTACAATCAGAGATTAAATCCCTTTAAACTGAATCCAAACAATTCAGTCCACACGATCTGACTCAAGTAAGCCATATCATCAATTGTGCGACCCTGAGGGTTTCCTTTAAATGTCGGTAACGATAACTCACGTTATCACGATCAGTGAGGGGTATCTAGCAACACATCACTATCTCCCGATATAAAGGAAAGAGTCTTCCAAGACTACTCCCAAACCACAGCACAAGTGTGAATCTATTCACAAGGCATGCATGTGTCCCTTGCCACTGGATGTTCTTATTGGACAAGCGTGTCAAGCCTGTGACTCCAATATGATGAGCATGATTAGATCAGATGAACATAGTCATCTGGGTATGGCCATACACTATCTCAATCATCTCATCTAGGGGGGCCCTTATAGAACATCACACTCCTTCAACAAGGAGACGGCAATCCTCTATCTATCACTAGTGCCCTAACCTGACTCAAGCTCATTATCCAAGATAGTCTATAACCATTATCTTTCAAATGATATTGAACTACCTCAAAACAATGACAATCATCATTCAGAGACACAAGTGATCTCAAGTCAAAGGACATGTGCCACTTGTAGCATACAAGGATTATTCACATTGTGACAAGCAATAAGAATATCCTAGTAGGGTCTGTCCAGTACATCCAATGTACCCATGAGTCTACATCTTATTCCATGCTCGAAGCATCCTATAAGATTAGAACACATATTAGTCTCAATCATATCAAGGCTGTCTCATGTTCACCAAGATATATCGACTAAGGACATTATAGCATGTCAGCCTAGCTGAACAGCTTTGAGACATTAATCAGAAGTACACTTATTACAGCAGACAAGGTAACAACCTGAATAATAACCATGCCTTTATAAACACAAGAGTTTATTACATGATACTGTTACAATCCCAAAGGCCTCAAACATTAGCCTTAAGGGCATACCCCAACAATCTCCCACTTGCACTTAATCTAATGGTTGAGAAACCTCAAACCCATATTATTACAGTGCTTCTCATGCTTCTGCTGCGCCAGAGGCTTAGTAAGCGGGTCTGCCAGATTGTCATCTGTATGAACCTTGCAGATTTTGATCTCGCCACGATCAATGATCTCCCGGATCAAGTGAAACCGTCTCTGTATGTGCTTGGACTTCTGGTGCGACCGTGGTTCCTTTGCTTGTGCGATGGCTCCAGTGTTATCACAGAAGATAACCAAAGGATCAGCACTCGAAGGAACAACACCAAGTTCTCTCACGAACTTACGAATCCACACTGCCTCCTTGGATGCTTCCGAGGCTGCAACATACTCGGCTTCTGTTGTGGAATCAGCAACAGTTGACTGTTTGAAACTTTTCCACACCACTGCTCCACCATTCAAGCTAAAAACATAGCCTGATTGCGATCGGAAATCATCCTGGTCCGACTGGAACGAAGCGTCAGTATATCCTTCAATACTGAGTTCTTCCTGACCACCATATATCAAGAACTTATCTTTGGTCCTCCGCAGATATTTTAAAATGTTCTTGACCGCAATCCAGTGCACCATACCTGGATTACTTTGGAACCGACTGGTCACGCTTAACCCGTAAGCGACGTCTGGGCGAGTACACAACATCGCATACATAATGGACCCAATAGCCGAAGCATAAGGCGTATTGTCCATTTCATCTTTCTCAGTCTGTGTTTGTGGACACTGACTCTTTGAAAGATTCAGACCATGTCTGACTGGCAGATATCCTCTTTTAGAATTCTCTAAATGGAATCTCTCCAGGACTTTATCGATGTACGTACTCTGGCACAGCCCGAGAAGCCTCTTAGATCTATCCCTGTAGATCTTCACACCTAACACATAGGCTGCTTCTCCTAGATCTTTCATCTGGAAATATTTTCCTAACCATGCTTTAACAGCATGCAGTTCAGGAATATCGTTTCCAATGATCAAGATATCGTCGACGTAGAGGACTAGGAAAGTAATCACGCTCCCACTAAACCTCTTATATACACACGGGTCATCTTCGTTCTTGATGAAACCAAACTCAGAGATTGATTCATCAAAACGAATATTCCAGCTTCTTGATGCTTGCTTAAGTCCATAAATAGACTTCTTTAACTTGCATATTTTATGACGATCTGATGGATTCGTGAAACCCTCAGGTTGTGTCATATACACATCCTCATCCAGATTTCCATTAAGGAAAGCTGTCTTCACATCCATCTGCCAGATCTCATAATCGTAATATGCAGCTATCGCGAAAAGAATCCGAATAGACTTAAACATAGCTACAGGTGAGAAAGTTTCATCATAATCTATCCCGTAGATTTGTTTGAAACCTTTCGCAACTAGCCTGCCTTTATAGGTAACTACGTTACCATCCATGTCAATCTTCTTCTTGAAGATCCATTTACAGCCTATAGGGATTACTCCCGGAGGCGGATCAACCAAATCCCAGACTTGGTTATCTGACATGGAGTCCATTTCGGCTCGCATAGCATCAAGCCATCTAGCTGACTCCGGTCCACTGACCGCATCCGCATAAGTGAGGGGTTCATCATTATCAATGATGTAGACTCCGTCATAGCGCTCAGGCTGTCGACGGATCCTTCCCGATCTTCGCGGTTCCCGTGATATTTGAGCCTCAGGTTGTTCAATAACCTGATCCACCGGCTCAGGCACATCCAACTGTGCTTGACTACTTTGTCCATCCTCTGGATTCTCATCCAGCTTTATTTCTCTCCCACTGGCCTCTTGCAGAAGAAACTCCTTCTCAAGAAATATGGCCGTCCGAGCAACAAATACTTTGTTCTCTTTGGGATCGTAGAAATAATAACCCTTAGTTTCCTTAGGGTAACCGAAAAATATACATTTCTCAGATCTGCTCTCCAGTTTCCCAGAGGCGAGCTTTTTGACATAAGCCTCGCAACCCCAGATCCTGATAAATGTCAAGCTTGGCTGTTTCCCATACCATAACTCATATGGTGTCTTAGAAACTGCCTTGGATGGCACTCGGTTTAGTACCTTTGCAGTTGTTTCCAGTGCAAATCCCCAAAAGGAGTATGGAAGAGTAGCCTGACTCATCATAGAACGAACCATATCAAGTAACGTTCTATTTCTCCTCTCGGACACACCATTCCATTGCGGTGTTCCTGGCGGAGTGAGCTGTGAGATAATCCCACACTCTTTTAGATAGTCAGTAAACGCATGACTTAGGTATTCACCACCTCGATCAGAACGAAGTGCCTTGATATTTTGGCCTAACTGATTTTGTACTTCATTTTTGAACTCTTTGAACCTGTCAAAAGATTCACTTTTATGTCTCATAAGATAGACATAACCATACCTACTGAAATCATCAGTAAAGGTAATGAAGTACTGATAGCCACCTCTGGCATGTTTACTAAAAGGCCCACACACATCACTGTGTATAAGGTCAAGTAAACCTGAAGCCCTTTGACCTTTGTTAGGAAAAGGTGACTTCGTCATTTTACCCATCAAACAAGCTTTGCATGTATCAATCTCCTCATAGGAGAATGATCCCAGCAGTCCATGATCATGCAACCGCTTAATGCGCTTCTCGTTAATATGGCCTAAACGACTATGCCATAGCAAGGTGCTGTCATCAGCATACTTGGCTTTCTTAACATCAACACTTTGTATAGAACTTTCCATGTCCAACATGTATAACCCATTGTTAATTGAACCAGTTGCATAAACAATATTATCTAAAGATAAAACACACTTTGAAATATTGCATTCAAAGGCAAATCCTTTCCTGACAAGAGCAGGAATAGAGACAATATTTTTAGTTATACTGGGTACAAAATAACAATTGTTTAATTCTAATACAATGCCAGATGGTAAAGAAATGAAATAGTCTCCTACAGCAACAGCAGCAACCCGTGCCCCGTTTCCAACGCGTAGGTCTACCTCATGCTGTCCCACCTGCCTTCTTCTCTTGAGTTCCTGTACATTTGAACAAATGTGAACTCCACATGCAGTGTCCAACACCCATGAAATAGAAGAAGATGAAACCATGACTTCCGTCACGTAAATACCTGAGCCAGAAGCGATGCTTCCCCTCTTATCTCCTTGGAGCGCTTTACAGTCCTTTTTCCAGTGACCCAGCTGGCCACAGTGGAAACACCTGTTGTCCTTGGACCGCTTCACCTTCTGTTTCAGAGCCTTACTGTAGTTCTTGACAGGGGCCTTGCCCTTCTTCCCCTTCTTCTTGTTCCTTGAAGGAACCATTAAGACAGAGGTTGAAGGTTTTCCCTTCAGAGTTTCCTCAGTAGTCAAGAGCATGTTCAACAGCTCTGCCGGTGTACAATCGATTTTGTTCATATTAAAGTTAATGATGAACGCATCGAAAGAGGGCGGAAGAGACTGCAGAATGATGTCTACAGCAAGCTCCTGGTTGACGGTATGCCCCAGTTTCTCCAGAGCCTCCTTGTGCCCAATCATCTTGAGCACGTGAGCTCCCACTGGGCTCCCTTCAGCCAGTTTGCTCTGAAAGAAGAGCTTCGTCAGATTATAGCGTTCTGTCCTCGCCTGTGCAGCATACAGCATCTTGAGGTTCGCTATAATCTCTATAGCCGACATATCCTCATGCTGACGCTGCAGCGGTGGCGTCATAGACGCTAGCATCAGGCAAGCGACATCAATGCTATCATTGACGTGCTTTTCATAGGCTTCACGAACCGCCCTTGCGGCGTTCGCAGCGGGTTGAGGCGGCACAGCTGTCTCGAGGACATACAGTTTCCTCTCTGCCTTAAGAACGATCTTAAGGTGTCCGAACCAGTCAGAGAAGTTCGGCCCAGCAAACTTCTCCCTTTCCAGTAGGGATCGCACATTGAAGCTCATGGTGTTCGTTGCTGCAGGAATCTACAACAATGCAAGAACAGCAAGGTCAGTATCAATGTTTAGAATCAATCCAGGACTTAAGAAAGATTCTTTTTCTCACTATTTTGTCTGACTGAAAAATCCAGTAAACAGTCCGAAAGAGTAATACTCTTTTAGTGAGATGGGATCCAGATTTCATACTTGGTCTCCGCGTCCCGCTCAGGCGAGATAAGATGCACAGAGAGTACAAGCACTAATCTCTGGTAGGCAGTCCCTGCCAATCGCCAACCCGTGCGATTCCCCTTCATCTGGGCAATCCAGCAGACTGTGCCAACTGAGTTGGTACAACACAATCTCTGACCCCGCAGATGGCTGCCTCCATGTGCTACCATATGCTCCACATATGTAGCCTACATGGTCAAGCTGACCCGACCTACTCCCTGGACCACCACGTGCTATGCTGAGCAACGAGAAGCGATAAATCCCTTCTCTGTAACACGCAGGTGAAATCCCGCACCGTCTGAAGATAGATGGACGTGCCCACTGAGTGGGTACAACACGGCTTCAACGATAATCAGAACAGTGAGGTTTCGCGTCAGAAGGCTTACGAGCTTGATATGTTAGCGTTGGATTTTAACGGTCTTTTATCTTCTTACTATCAGGCAAATCCTATGGCTATAGCAGAAGATAAATAACTCATGCTGTTCTACTTATTTAAACAATAACAGAAAGCATGGATCTTATGTGGTAAAAGCCCATTGACCCTAAGTAAGACCTTAAGTTATCTTAAGTCTTCACTTGCTTCTTGGGTCTTGTTGCCTCTCATCTGGCCCAGACCAGGGCCTAAGCGCCCTCTGCAGCTCAGGTGCGCCCACCAGCTGCATGCGCCTTTGCAATTGTGTTCTGTGCTCTTGTCTAATCAAAATACATTTTGATCTATCTAGACAAGCTTGACTCGCAGGTCAATTATACAATTAATTAATTAAGAATGTGATTCGCAGATCACAAAAATAATAATTTACCAGGCTCGCAGGCCCCAGCACAGCACACATTAAGGGCAACCCACATAAGATTAAATAAACAGGCATCATGGCATCAATCAATTAACATGTGATCCATAGACAAAATAAAATTTTTCGAAATCCCATTGGAATCAATTTTACTTGTCTTATGTGCCCTACAACCTTACAACGGTCCATTGATAGGGATCCACTCATCGTATCTAGTTAGATCCATGCCCTTTGCATGCACCAAGTCTTAACTGACTTGCGTTGACCTAATGGTCAACCATGCATGCGCCAAGGGCTGAACAACCAACATGAGATCTGGCAAGCGGGTGTGACCCCGGGCCTAACTCATGTGTGTTCACAGGGTGTCTCAACCAGACCTCGCTACACGCCTTTGATGCAATTGACCTATAGCCACCACGTGCATGCGCACAGGTGCTATCTGGTCGACCCATCTAGGCTGTCAGATGGTCTGATCAGACTAAGTTGATCTAAACTAGATGATGCTTTCAACCCTAGCAACCCGTCTAAGGGTTTATTGCAGGTGCGGCTTAGATCTAGTTAGAGGCGCGCAAGTAAAGTTTTGATGAAACAAAAACATGTAACATGCGCAACAATGTAAGCAATATACATGCATCAACAAAATTAACCTTACACATGCGCCACCAAAAACATCTCATATATGCGCCACCAAAATACTTTCAACTAGTATTAACGCATGATGAGAAAACTTAGATCATAAGCGCAAACAAGGATCACCAAACATAGCAATCATATGACCATATGAGATCCTACCTCTGATACCAATTGAAGAGTCCCCTTCAAGGGGGAGCGCAAGCGGATAAAACCCCTTTCAAGAGGGGGGCCGAAACCCTAAGGTAGGGGGCGCATGCAAGTTTGCTAGGGTTTCATCATATATGATCGCTTACATGCTCATATAATCAACTATGATAAATTGATTGAAGCAAGAGGGAGATTCATACCAACGCCATTGGCTTGGAGGTCGGCTTGGAAGAAGAGAGCAACTTAGATCTCCTCCAAAAGTTCACACACAAGATGAAGATCGCCTACCCCTTGTGATGCTTGTGCTAGCAAGAATCTTTAAGGGTCCTTGCCGTGTGTAAGGGGATGAAGAGACGATTTCCTTTTGGCCGAGAGCTCCACTTGCAAAACCACTTCTCGTCGTCAACCTCTTGCCCAACCAAGTTCAAGGCGTTGAAGTGAAGACAAGAACGCATATGCGTTTTGGCGTTCAAGAGAAACCGGCCTTGATGACTTTCCATAAATGGATGATCATCAAGCCATGCGCTTACTCCAACCCAAAACGCATATTAGCATTGAACCAAGCGTTCACCTTTGTGAACCGGTTCAAGCCAACATGTTCCAATCGCATTTGGTTCATGAACCAAACCGAAATAGCTCAAGCCATGTGGTCTAGACCATATTGAACCCTAAGGCTCAAGATCTCACCATTCATCTCCTGATGCTCCTGATCTCACCGATCTAGCATCATCTCTCTCGATCGAAGCTTACCGATCTTAAGCCCTAATCAATCAAACATGATCAGACCAGATCTCACTTACAATCAGAGATTAAATCCCTTTAAACTGAATCCAAACAATTCAGTCCACACGATCTGACTCAAGTAAGCCATATCATCAATTGTGCGACCCTGAGGGTTTCCTTTAAATGTCGGTAACGATAACTCACGTTATCACGATCAGTGAGGGGTATCTAGCAACACATCACTATCTCCCGATATAAAGGAAAGAGTCTTCCAAGACTACTCCCAAACCACAGCACAAGTGTGAATCTATTCACAAGGCATGCATGTGTCCCTTGCCACTGGATGTTCTTATTGGACAAGCGTGTCAAGCCTGTGACTCCAATATGATGAGCATGATTAGATCAGATGAACATAGTCATCTGGGTATGGCCATACACTATCTCAATCATCTCATCTAGGGGGGCCCTTATAGAACATCACACTCCTTCAACAAGGAGACGGCAATCCTCTATCTATCACTAGTGCCCTAACCTGACTCAAGCTCATTATCCAAGATAGTCTATAACCATTATCTTTCAAATGATATTGAACTACCTCAAAACAATGACAATCATCATTCAGAGACACAAGTGATCTCAAGTCAAAGGACATGTGCCACTTGTAGCATACAAGGATTATTCACATTGTGACAAGCAATAAGAATATCCTAGTAGGGTCTGTCCAGTACATCCAATGTACCCATGAGTCTACATCTTATTCCATGCTCGAAGCATCCTATAAGATTAGAACACATATTAGTCTCAATCATATCAAGGCTGTCTCATGTTCACCAAGATATATCGACTAAGGACATTATAGCATGTCAGCCTAGCTGAACAGCTTTGAGACATTAATCAGAAGTACACTTATTACAGCAGACAAGGTAACAACCTGAATAATAACCATGCCTTTATAAACACAAGAGTTTATTACATGATACTGTTACAATCCCAAAGGCCTCAAACATTAGCCTTAAGGGCATACCCCAACATATTAAAGGGCCCACACACATCAGTATGTATGAGATCTAATAAACCTTCTGCCCTCTCACCAATCTTGGTGAAGGGTGCCTTTGTCATCTTCCCTAATAAACAAGGTTCACAAGTATCAAATTCCTCCAAGGAACTTGAATCTAACAATCCATTTGCATGGAGTTGTTGGATGCGATTCTTGTTTATATGGGCTAATAGACAGTGCCATAGGAAAGCACCAACTGAACCACTCAGTTTGGTCCTCTTATTGCTTATGTTACAAATAGAACATTCCATATCCAAGATATATAGACCATTGCACAATGTACCCTTCCCATAGAACATATTTGCAAATGAAAAAGAACAGGAGTTCTTATTTATTTCTAATTTAAATCCTTTCCTTGCTAAGCAAGGAATGGATACAATGTTCTTTGTAAGTGAAGGTACACAAAAGCAATTATCTAGTTCTAATTGAAGTCCAGAAGGCAAGGAGAGAGTCAAAACGCCTACAGCAACAGCAGCAACCTGTGCCCCGTTTCCGACGCGTAGGTCAATCTCTCCTAGCCGCACCGATCTACTTTTCTTGAGCCCCTGCATATTTGTACAAATATGAGCTCCACATGCAGTATCCAATACCCATGACATAGAAGTAGAAATATTGACTTCTGTAACATAGATATCTGAGCTAGAAGTTAAGGCCAAGCCTTTCTTCTCCTCATTCTGAAGCTGCTTGCAGTCCCTTCTCCAGTGACCCTGCTCGCCATAGTGAAAACACCTCTGGTCCTTTGACTTCTTTGCCTTTTTCTTCAGTGCTTTGGTAGGACCTCTGGCACTGCTCTTAGCACGTGCCTTACCCTTCTTCTTTATCTTCTTGGTCGCAGGGACCAAAAGAACAGAATTGGGTTTGGTCTTACCCATCTCTCGCTCGGCTGTTTGGAGCATATTCATCAATTCCTCCCGTGTGCACTCAATCCGGTTCATATTGAAGTTAATGATAAACGGACTGAAGCTAGGGGGCAGGGAATGAAGAATAAGATCCACAACCAGCTCGTTGTCTATGGTGTGTCCCAGTCTCCTGAGATGATCCACATTCCCAATGAGTTTGAGAACATGGGGTCTCACTGGTGCACCTTCAGACAATTTACACCGAAAGACTGCTTTGGCTGTGTCAAATCTCTCAGTTCTAGCCTAAGCCTCGAACATCTGTTTCAGACGAGTAATCATCTGAAAAGCGTTCTGCTCCTCATATTGCACCTGCAGTTCAGGTGCCATACTGGCTAGCATAAGACATGCAACCTCCAAAGAGTCATCCTGATGCTTTCTATAAGCATCTCTGTCTGCCGTTCGGGCATTAGGCGGAGGAGCCGCAGGAAGAGGCTGTTCAAGGACATATAGCTTCTTCTCGAGCTTGAGGACTATCCTCAAATTCCAATGCCAGTCCATAAAGTTAGTTCCAACTAACTTATCCTTATCAAGGAGTGATCGCAGCGATAATCCGCCAGTGTTCGTAGCCATTGTTCTACAACACCCAAGAAGAACAGATTAGTACTACTTCGAATCATTTAAACTGGACTTGTTTTAAATGATTTCTGCTCTCACTATTTTAAATTCGCATTGACAACCCACAAAGTCAATCGGGAAGTTTAAGACTTCCTAGTGAGATGGGATCCTTATTTCACATGAGGCTTCGCGTCCCACGAGGGTAGGATGAGATGCACAAAGTAACCCATGTTTCCTAAGGTGGGCACGCCGGCCGGTTGCTCCAAGCAACTCCCCTTGTCAAGACAGTCTGGGCATTTCATGTCCAGCGAAGGCTGGATACAACATGAAACCTTTACCTCTCAACGATGCCTCTAGACTTTCACCATGTGCCCAGCACATGTGAACTTCTAGTCAAGTCCATTCCTAACCGTTATGCCCAGGGCCAACAAATTTCCTTGTGAAGGCACGCCCAGGTTAAAATTGGACTGGGGAAACCATTGCCACCACGCACTTTCTAAAGATAAGTGGGTGTGTCCCACGAGGGTGGGAAACAATTCACAACTCCACTGATCGATAGCTTAGTGAGGGCTACGCGTTAGAAGGCCACCAGACTTGATATTTTAATTGAGGGTTTTTGTTTAAGGTCTCATCATCTCAGTTTTATCTTATGTCTATCATTACAGGCATACAATCCTATGGTGATAACATAACGGTAAAACATTTCAGGCATGCTTCTGCAGATAATAATAAAAGCAGTAAAGAATGATGTGATCATATCCTATACAAGACTTTGAACCAATCCATGCCATGAAATAGGTTCAACTCTTGTCCTAGAACTCAAGCCCCAAAAACTAGACCTAGCCTAGCCGACCTCTAGCTTGAACTTCAAGGTTGGCTCCAAGGTCCTTCTCTCATGGCTTAGCTCTCAAACCGTAGAGGAATACTTTCAAAGTTCCCATAGGTTCAGCCAATGCCATGGTCTTGCGCCACTAAGCAGGCTTGCGCCTCTTGCTTGTTGCACCACCATCCAAGGTATGCATGCGCCAAGCTCCAAGTACATGCGCCACCCTAATCTTCTTCTTAGTCAAAAGCAAAAAGAAAAGCGGCACGCAGGCCTCACGAGGATACATCGCAGGCATGCAAAGGGGGGCTTGACTAATGATCACAACATCATGCACAATCAAGGTATTTACTCATGCAATTCTACATGCTCATGAAAAACATAAAATCTGAAAATTTACTTTTTTCATAAAACTAGTCTCTTTTTCTCATCTTCTTCTCACAAATCTTTTGGTTTATTGCGATTTATTTTTCATGATGATTTCAGAGATCCTTTCGGCTGGCAATTTTGTCAGATCAAGAGACTTGGCTAGTCCGAAGACACAATGCCCATCCTACTTGACAAAATTACGTGCACCTTTGATCTTTAAATCAAACAAGAAAAATAGTCCAAAAATTCCAAAAGAGATTGAGAGAATGATAGAAACAAGAAACCTCAATTTTTCCTACTTATAAAAATTGTTTGCCATGCATCATGTTATTTACAAAAATAGAGATATGGCATGTGAGCATGAAAGAAAAGCATAAAACATCGTTCGAGTCTTGCAAGTCGCTCTGATACCACTGTTGGGAAACCCCAGGGAACAATTTTCAGAGTCATGGACATACATTTTTCGTAGCGGAAGGATGCCCCCGAAACAGGCCGGTCCCAAAAACCCAGTGAAGATCGCAAGCAAGGGAGTCGACACGATGAGTTAGGAAATACCTTAAGAGCAATGTAGAGCGATGCCGATGCAGGCGCCCATGTGTGCGCCCTCTGCAGTCTCACACACACGGATCTCTTGAGTTCTCTTCTTCCACGCCCGGTGCTAGCCTCGGGAAGAAGATCCAAGCCATAGGGAGATGCTCTACTTCACTTGCGCCATCAAGAAAGATGATGCGCCAAGAGAAGAAGGAAGACTGCCCAAACCGCCAAGCACTAAAGTTCCTTGCGCCAAGAGGAGAGGAAGAAAAGGCTAGCGGTTAAGGAAGAAGGAAGATGCGCCCTTGCTCCTAGCACTCGCCCTCTTCTTGTGTTCACGCCTCCAAGGATTGATCATTCACAAGAGGGGGCGACTAGGGTCACATTTATAGGGCAAGAGGAGGTTAGGGTAAGGGCTAGGATCATGACAAGTGTAGGGCTAGGATAAGGAGGTTTGAGACAAGGAAAGTCTCCAAGACATTTCCATAATTCTCATTCAACCATTCCTTATTGTGCCTCACGCCCTTCCTTGTGTGCCAAGGCCTTGCCTTGTGCCCCAAGCAATGCCATAGAGGCATGCATTCCATCCAAGGAAGAGAGGGGAGGTGCCCTTTACCTCCGTAATGAAGCAAAGGCGCCAACATGACCCCATTATGCCCCTAAGCGCTTAATGGTTCATGTTTCTCCCCATTATACCCTTTTAGCCTCTCATCTCTCCATGAGAACTTGTTATTGGGCCTCATTGGATAATGAGCTAGCCCAAACTTCATTACATGGGTTGATTAAGCACTTGGATCCAGTCCAATGCAACCCTAATCCAAATGTGACCACCCATGGTCAAACACGGGTCAACCTGCCAAAAATGAAGTTTGGCTCCAATAATATTCTTCCATCTCATCAGGCCCATTGGCGCTAATGAAATCTCCCAATTAGATCCGAGTTATCCAATAACTCGATCATAAGGCTTCCCGATCAATACGAGAACTCAAGTATCAAGGTGTGCGACCCTGTAGGTTCCTCTAACGCTGGCAGTGCTGACCAGAGGTCATCACAAGTAGTGAGTGGCACCTAGCAGTGCATCGCTGCTACCCAGGTCATTGGAATGGATATCGACATCGACATCCCCATCATCGCAACTAGGTATAGATGCATTACAGTCTCTTTGCCGGACTGATATCCGATTGGACAAGTGTGTCACCACTTGTTTTCATCCAATCACATGGCTATGACTAAAACAGGTTCTCACCTGGGTATGGCCATACACTCTCAGTCATAGAACCATAAAGGAGCTCCATGGATATCATACTTCCCTAGGAAGGGGCAAATCCTATGTATGTCCATTGATCTTCTCATATGGGTCGTGACATGCTCAATAACAACCGTTATGACCTCCCAGCTACGGCAAGGTGTTAGGTTGTATCAAAGCAAGTCCCTAACAATATATAATGATCAATGACCTCAAGTCAAGGGATCAATGCATCTCCTGTCACTTATGAGGATAACTCATGACACCAAGTCATAGCCTCATAGTGGGTCTATCCAGTATATCCTCCAATGATATACCCATGTGTCTGCGTTAGCACCACGTGCCTAACCAGCCCACATACTAGTCTCTCAAGCACCAGAGTTGTCCCATATCCACTCAGGTACATCGACTGGGGACAATTCTTTGAGCACAGATCCAATATGTCTCCAGGGACATTATCATGTAAGTACACAATCGCAGGTGTAGACAAACAATGATAACGACAATGCCAGAATGATATATAAATATCAATGTCAAGTAGTACATAAGTTGACCAAAACTAGGTCCTAGGGCATATACACCAACATGTATTACTTGACATTGATATTTATATATCATTCTGGCATTGTCGTTATCATTGTTTGTCTACACCTGCAATTGTGTACTTACACGATAATGTCCCTGGAGACAGATTGGATCTGTGCTCAAATAATTGTCCCCAGTCGATGTACCTGAGTGGATATGGGACAGCCTTGGTACTTGAGAGACTGGTATGTGGGCTGGTTAGGCACGTGGTGCTAACGCAGACACATGGGTATATCATTGGAGGATATACTGGATAGACCCGCTATGAGGCTATGACTTGGTGTCATGAGTTATCCTCATAAGTGACAAGAGATGCATTGATCCCTTGACTTGAGGTCATTGATCATTCTATATGGTTAGGGACTTGCTTTGATACAACCTAACACCTTGCCGTAGTTGGGAGGTCATAACGGTTGTTATTGAGCATGTCACGACCCATATGAGAAGATCAATGGACAGACATAGGATTTGCCCCTTCCCTAGGGAAGTATAATATCCATGGTGCTCCTTTATGGTTCTATGATTGAGAGTGTATGGCCATACCTAGGTGAGAACCTGTTTTAGTCATAACCATGTGATTGGATGAAAACAAGTGGTGACACACTTGTCCAATCGGATATCAGTTCGGCAAAGAGACTGTAATGCATCTGTACCTAGTTGCGATGATGGGGATGTCGATGTCGATATCCATTCCAATGACCTGGGTAGCAGCGATGCACTGCTAGGTGCCACTCATTGCTTGTGATGACCTCTGGTTAGCACTGCCAGCGTCAGAGGAACCTACAGGGTCGCACACCTTGATACTTGAGTTCTCGTATTGATCGGGAAGCCTTATGATCGAGTTATTGGATAACTCAGATCTAATTGGGAGATTTCATCAGCGCCAATGGGCCTGATGAGATGGAAGAATATTATTGGAGCCAAACTTCATTTTTGGCAGGTTGACCCGTATTTGACCATGGTTGGTCACATTTGGATTAGGGTTGCATTGGATTGGATCCAAGTGCTTAATCAACCCATGTAATGAAGTTTGGGCTAGCTCATTATCCAATGAGGCCCAATAACAAGTTCTCATGGAGAGATGAGAGGCTAAAAGGGTATAATGGGGAGAAACATGAACCATTAAGCGCCTAGGGGCATAATGGGGTCATGTTGGCGCCTTTGCTTCATTATGGAAGTAAAGGGCACCTCGCCTCTCTTCCTTGGATGGAATGCTTGCCTCTATGGCATTGCTTGGGGCGCAAGGCAAGGCCTTGGCTCACAAGGAAAGGCGTGGGGGCACAAAAGGAATGGTTGAATGAGAATTATGGAAATGTCTTGGAGACTTTCCTTGTCTCAAACCTCCTCATCCTAGCCCTACACTTGTCATGATCCTAGCCCTTACCCTAACCGCCTCTTGCCCTATAAATGTGACCCTAGTTGCCCCCTCTTGAAGGTGTTCTTCCTTGGAGGCGTGAACATATCAAGAGGGCGAGAATAAGGGGCATTGGAGCAAAGGTGTTCTTCCATCAAACCCTAGCCGCAAGCTTCTTCCTTTCTTCCTCCTTTGGCGCAAGAGAAGTAAAGGCTTGGCGGCATTCTCCCTTCTCCTCTCTTCTTCATCAATTGGCGCTTCTACCTTGGACGTGGTGCAAGCATTCAAGAAGAGAACTAAGGCTTGGATCTTCTTCCCGAGGCTAGCACCGGGCATGGAAGAAGAGAACTCAAGAGATCCGTGTGTGTGAGACTGCAGAGGGCGCACACTTGGGCGCCTGCATCAGCATCGCTCTACATTGCTCTTAAGGTATTTCCTAACTCATCGTGTCAACTCCCTTGCTTGCGATCTTCACTGGGTTTTTGGTGAAGGTCAAACCCTAGTTCACATGCGCATCTAGGAGATCTTGCATAGGCGAAAAACTAGGTTTGATAGGATCGAGAGGCAAGATAATATGAGCAACCATAAAAATGCGTTACCATTGCCATTGATCGAGTGGCGACTTGGAAGAAGAAAGGGCGAGCGGCTCTTCTCCAAAGGAAATCGCACACAAGAAGATGATGACTTCTTCCTTGTATTCCTTGTGCTAGCAAAGATCCAAGGAGTCCTAGATCGTGTTTGAGGAGATGTCTTTCTCCCTTTTTCTGGCCGAACTTCCTCTTGTCGTGAAGATCATCCACACGAGAGGAGAGGGGGCGAGAGAGAGATAGGCGTTCGAACGTGGGGGCGTTTTCTCAAAGAAAACGGCTTCCAAAAATAGCAAGTCCATAACCCCATGTTTAACTCCACTTGAAGCCATCGATAACTCCTCTCTCAAATTGAACCATGCGTTCACCAAGTGAACCGGTTCAATTCTTTTTGGTTCAAAGACCAAATCGAACTCACCATGGTCTTGATCTCTTTAAACCAAATGGTTCAAGATCTAACCACACATCTCTCGACCCTCTTGATCTCTATGATCAAGCATCAATTCTCTCGATCGAAGCTTACCGATCTCAAGCCCTAATCAATCAAACATGATCAGACCAGATCTCACTTCCAATCAGAGTTTAAATTCCTTTAAACTGAACCAGAACAATTCAGTCCACACGATCTGACACAAGTAAGCCATATCATCAAATTGTGCGACCCTAAGGGTTTCCTTCAATGTCGGTAACGATAACTTACGTTATCACGATCAGAGAGGGGTATCTAGCAACACATCACTGTCTCCCGATATGAAGGAAAGAGTCTTCCAAGACTACACCCAAACCATAGCACAAGTGTGAATCCAATTCACTCGGTATACATGTTCCCTTTGCCACTGGACGTTCTTATTGGACAAGCCTGTCAAGCCTGTAATTCCAACATGATGAGAATGGTTAGATCAGATGATCATAGTCATCTGGGTATGGCCATACACTTTCTCAACCATCTCATCCAGGGGGCCCTTTAGAACATCAAACTCCAACTAGGAGAGGCAATCCTATATCTATCACTAGTGTCCTAACATGAGTCATGCCCACCATCCAAGATAATCCTTAACCATTATCTTTCAAATGATATTTAACTTCCTCAAAACAATGCCAATCATCATTTAGAAACACAAGTGATCTCAAGTCAGAGGGAGTATACCACTTGCTTGCTTATAAGGATTTATTCACATTGTGACAAATAATTGAATATCCTAAGTAGGGTCAGTCCAGTACATCCAATGCACCTATGCGTCTAAATCTTATTCCATGCTCGAAGCATCCTATAAGATTAGAACACATATTAGTCTCAATCATATCAAGGCTGTCTCATGTTCACCAAGATATCTCGACTAAGGACAATACTGCATGTCAGCCAAGCTGAAACACCAATGAGACATTATTCAGAAGTATACATACAGCAGCAGATAATGTAACAATCTGAATAACAACAATTGCCTTTATAAACATATACATAGTTTATACATGATACTGATAACAGCCCAAGGCCTTAAACATTAGCCTTAAGGGCATACCCCAACAATCTCCCACTTGCACTTAAACTAATGGTTGAGAAATCTCAAACCCATATTATTACAGTGCTTTTCATGCTTCTGCTGCGCCAGAGGCTTTGTAAGCGGGTCAGCTAGATTGTCATCTGTATGTACCTTGCAGATCTTGATCTCTCCTCGATCTATGATCTCACGGATCAAATGAAACCTTCTCTGTATGTGCTTGGACTTCTGGTGTGACCGTGGTTCCTTTGCTTGTGCAATCGCTCCAGTGTTATCACAGAAGATAACCAGTGGATCTGCACTCGAAGGAACAACACCAAGTTCTTGAATGAACTTACGAATCCACACTGCCTCCTTTGATGCTTCTGAGGCCGCAACATACTCGGCTTCTGTTGTGGAATCAGCAACAATTGATTGTTTGAAACTCTTCCACACCACTGCTCCTCCATTCAAGCTAAAAACGTAGCCTGATTGCGATCGGAAATCATCTTGGTCAGATTGGAACGAAGCGTCAGTATATCCTTCAATACTGAGTTCTTCCTGACCTCCATAAATCAAGAACATATCTTTGGTTCTTCGAAGATATTTCAAAATGTTCTTGACTGCAATCCAGTGTGCCTTCCCTGGATTACTTTGGAACCGACTGGTCACGCTTAACCCGTAAGCGACGTCTGGGCGAGTACACAACATCGCATACATGATGGACCCAATAGCCGAAGCATAAGGCATATTATCCATCTCATCTTTCTCAGGCTGTGTTCGAGGACACTGGCTCTTTGAAAGATTCAGACCATGTCTGACTGGAAGATATCCTCTTTTAGAATTTTCTAAATGAAATCTCTCCAGGACCTTATCGATGTAAGTACTCTGGCATAGCCCGAGAAGCCTATTAGATCTATCTCTATAGATCTTCACACCTAGTACATAGGCTGCTTCTCCTAAATCTTTCATCTAGAAACATTTTCTTAACCATGGTTTGACTGCATGCAGTTCAGGAATATCGTTTCCAATGATTAAGATATCATCGACGTAGAGGACTAGGAAAGTAATCACGCTCCCACTAAACCTTTTATATACACACGGGTCATCTTCATTTTTGATGAAACCAAATTCACAAACTGATTCATCAAAACGAATATTCCAGCTTCTTGATGCTTGTTTAAGTCCATAAATGGACTTCTTTAATTTGCATATTTTATGACGTTCTGATGGATTGATGAAACCTTTAGGCTGTGTCATATATACATCCTCTTCTAGTTTTCCATTAAGGAAAGCGGTCTTCACATCCATTTGCCAGATCTCATAATCATAATATGCTGCTATCGCGAGAATAATCCGAATGGATTTGAACATGGCTACAGGAGAGAAGGTTTCATCATAATCTATCCCGTAGATTTGTTTGAAACCTTTCGCAACTAGCCTGCCCTTATAGGTAACTACGTTACCATCCATGTCTGTCTTCCTTTTGAAGATCCACTTACAGCCTATAGGGATTACCCCCGGAGGCAGATCAACCAAATCCCAGACTTGGTTATCTGACATGGAGTCCATCTCGGCTCGCATAGCTTCAAGCCATCTTGCTGATTCCGGTCCACTGACCGCATCCGCATAAGTAAGGGGTTCATCATTAATGATGTAAATTCCGTCATAGCGCTCAGGCTGACGACGAATCCTTCCCGATCTACGCGGTTCCCGTGATATCTGAGCCTCAGGTTGAACATTAACCTATTCTATTTGCTCAGGCTCATCCAACTGAGCTTGACTACTTTGTCCCTCTTCTGGATTTTCATCCAGCTTTATTTCTCTCCCACTGGCCTCTTGCAGAAGAAATTCCTTCTCAAGAAAAATAGCCGTTCGAGGAACAAATACTTTGTTCTCTTTGGGATAGTAGAAATAATAACCCTTAGTTTCTTTAGGGTAACCGACAAAGATACATTTATCTGATCTGCTCACCAGTTTCCTAGAGGCGAGCTTTTTGACATAAGCCTCGCAACCCCAGATTTTGATAAATGTCAAGCTCGGCTGTTTCCCATACCATAACTCATATGGTGTCTTTGAAACGGCCTTGGATGGCACTCGGTTTAGCACCTTTACAGCTGTTTCCAGTGCAAATCCCCAAAAGGAGTAAGGTAGAGTAGCCTGACTCATCATAGAACGAACCATATCCAATAAGGTTCTATTTCTCCTCTCGGACACACCATTCCATTGTGGTGTTCCTGGCGGAGTGAGCTGTGAGATGATCCCACACTCCTTCAGATAGTCAGTAAACACATGACTCAAGTATTCACCACGTCGATCTGAACGAAGTGCCTTGATATTTCGGCCTAACTGATTTTGTACTTCATTTTTGAATTCTTTGAACTTGTCAAAAGATTCACTCTTATGTCTCATTAGATAGACATAACCATACCTACTGAAATCATCAGTAAAAGTAATGAACTATAAATAGCCACCTCTGGCATGTTTACTAAAAGGCCCACACACATCACTGTGAATAAGGTCAAGTAAACCTGAAGCCCTTTTACCTTTATTAGTAAAAGGAGTCTTCGTCATTTTACCCATTAAACAAGCTTTGCATGTATCAAGCTCCTCATAGGAGAATGATCCCAGCAGTCCATGATCATGCAACCGCTTAATGCGCTTCTTGTTAATATGGCCTAAACGACTATGCTATAACAAGGTGTTGTCATCAGCATACTTGGCTTTCTTGTTATCAATTTGTTGTACAGAACATTCCATGTCCAACATGTATAACCCATTGTTAATCGACCCAGTTGCATAAACAATATTATCATATGAAATACAACACTGTGAAGTTTTGCATTCAAAAGAAAAACCTTTCCTGACAAGAGCAGGAATAGAGATAATATTCTTAGTTATGCTTGGTACGAAATAACAATTGTCAAGTTCTAATACAAAACCAGATGGTAAAGAGATGTTATATTGTCCTACAGCAACAGCAGCAACCCGTGCCCCGTTTCCAACTCGTAGGTCCACCTCATGCTGTCCCACCTGTCTTCTTCTCTTGAGTTCCTGCACATTTGAACAAATGTGAACTCCACATGCAGTGTCCAACACCCATGAAATCGAAGAAGCTACCATGACTTCAGTCACGTAAATACCTGAGCCAGAAGAGAAAGGCTTGCTTCCCTTCTTCTCTCCTTGGAGCGTTTTACAGTCCTTCTTCCAGTGACCCAGCTGGCCACAATGGAAGCATCTGTTGTCCTTTGACCGCTTCAACTTTTGTTTCAAAGCCTTGTTGTAGCTCTTGATTGGGGTTTTGCCCTTCTTCCCCTTCCTCTTGTTCCGTGAAGGAAACATCAAGATAGAGGATGAAGGCTTTCCCTTCTCAAGAGTCTGCTCTGTGGTGCAGAGCATGTTCAGTAACTCTGCCGGAGTACAGTCGATTTTGTTCATATTAAAATTAATAATGAACGAATCGAAAGAAGCCGGGAGAGACTGCAAGATAATGTCAACAACAAGTTCTGAATTGATGGTATGTCCCAGTTTCTCTAGAGCCTCCTTGTACCCAATCATCTTGAGTACGTGAGCTCCCACTAGACTCCCTTCAGTCAGTTTGCTATGAAAGAAAAGTTTTGTCAAGTTATAGCGTTCAGTCCTTGCCTGTGCAGCATACAGCATTTTGAGATTTGCTATAATATCAATAGCAGACAAATCCTCATGCTGACGCTGTAGCTCGGGCGTCATTGACGCAAGCATAAGGCAAGCGACATCAGTACTATCACTGACGTGCTTCTCATAAGCATCCCGAACCGCCCTTGCGGCGTTCGCAGCGGGTTGAGCCGGTATTGCCGACTCAAGGACATACAGCTTACTCTCAGCTTTAAGCACAATCTTAAGCTGTCTGTACCAGTCTGAGAAGTTTGGCCCAGCAAACTTCTCCTTTTCCAATATGGATCGCAAATTGAGCCCTGTGGTGTTCGTTGCTGCAGGAATCTACAACATGGCAAGAACAACAAGGTCAGTATCCATGTTAGAATCATTCCAGGACTTAAGAATGATTCCTTTCTCACTATTTTATCTGACTGAAAAATCCAATAAAACAACCCGAAAGAGTGAAACTCTTTTAGTGAGATGGGATCCAGATTTCATACTTGATCTCCGCGTCCCGCTTAGGCGAGATAAGATGCACAGAGAGTTCAAGCACTAGTCACTGGTAGGCTATCCATGCCAATCGCCAACCCGTGCAATTCCCCTTCATCTAGGCAATCCAGAAGACCGTGCCAACTGAGTTGGTACAACACAGTCTCTGATTCCTCAGATGGCTGCCTCCATACAGCTATCATATGCTCAATATGTAGCCTATATGGTCAAGCTGACCTGACCTACTCCCTGGACCATCACATGCTATGCTGAGCAACGAGAAGAGATAAATCCCTTCTCTGTAGCATGTAGATGTAATCGCACACCGTCTGAAGATAGCTGGGCGTGCCCACTGAGTGGGTACAACACGGCCCCAACGATAGTCAGAACAGTGAGGTTTCGCGTCAGAAGGCAATCAAGCTTGATATGGTCGTTGGATTTTAACGGTCCTTTTATCTTCTTACTATCATGCAAATTCTATAGTGATAGCAGAAGAATATAAACATTCATGTGCTAATATTACTTAAAACAATAAGTAGAAAGCACAATTATCTTATGTGGTAAATGCCCATAAAAGCCTAAGTAAAACCCTAGTTTTACAAAAGTCTTCACGTGAGCTCTTTATGGGTCTTTTACATTTCATCTGGCCCAGCTCGTGCCAAAGCGCCCTGCAGGCAGTATGCACCTGTTCTAGAGTCGAACTCTAGACCTCCACCTGGTGAAACCACTGACTGCAAGTGCCTCTGCCATGTGTGCTCATGTGCTCATGTCTGATCAAATTACATTTTAATCTATCTAGACATGGTTTGACTCGCAGGTCAAATATACATTTTCATAAATTAAAGTGTGATTCGCAGATCACAGTAAAATTTATAAATTAATTCCAGGCACGCAGGCCCCAGCACAGCACACCAAAAATAAGGGCAGCCCACATAAGATTAAATAAACACCCAATGAACATGTCAAACATGCATACATGTGATCCAAACAGAAAATAAAATTTTTGAAATACCCATGGCATCAATTTTATTTCCTTATGTGCCCTACTACCTTACAACGGTCCATTAACAGGCATCCACTCATCAGACCAAGTCAGACCCACTGCCCTTGCATGCACCCAGTCATAACTGACTTGCGTCGACATGATGGTCAACTATGCATGCCTTAAGGGCTGAACGTCCCACATGATTTCTGGCAAGCGGGTGTGACCCCGGGCCTAAATCATGATCGTTCACTAGGCGCCTCAATTAGACATCGCTACACGCCCTTCTGCAGTCGACCTATAGCCACCTGTTATGCTTGCGCACAGGTGCTATCTGGTCGACCCATCTAGGCTGTCAGATGGTCTGATTAGGCTGTTGGGTCCAGACTTGACTAACGACTTCAACCCTGTTAACCCGTCTAAGAGTTTAAAGCAAGCGCTTAGATAGATCTAAATGAGGGGGCGCGCATGATAATATTTTGGTTGAAAACTATTATGAAGAGCGCAAACAAACATTACATGCGCAAGCTTACATCTGACATATAGCATGTATTTTCGCATGACATCATGAAGATCTATCCAACGCATAAAACAAACATGGATCACAACAAGATGGCGATCATATATATCAAGCCAAAAACCCTAGCTCTGATACCAATTGAAGGTCAAACCCTAGTTCACATGCGCATCTAGGAGATCTTGCATAGGCGAAAAACTAGGTTTGATAGGATCGAGAGGCAAGATAATATGAGCAACCATAAAAATGCATTACCATTGCCATTGATCGAGTGGCGACTTGGAAGAAGAAAGGGCGAGCGGCTCTTCTCCAAAGGAAATCGCACACAAGAAGATGATGACTTCTTCCTTGTATTCCTTGTGCTAGCAAAGATCCAAGGAGTCCTAGATCGTGTTTGAGGAGATGTCTTTCTCCCTTTTTCTGGCCGAACTTCCTCTTGTCGTGAAGATCATCCACACGAGAGGAGAGGGGGCGAGAGAGAGATAGGCGTTCGAACGTGGGGGCGTTTTCTCAAAGAAAACGGCTTCCAAAAATAGCAAGTCCATAACCTCATGTTTAACTCCACTTGAAGCCATCGATAACTCCTCTCTCAAATTGAACCATGCATTCACCAAGTGAACCGATTCAATTCTTTTTGGTTCAAAGACCAAATCGAACCCACCATGGTCTTGATCTCTTTAAACCAAATGGTTCAAGATCTAACCACACATCTCTCGACCCTCTTGATCTCTATGATCAAGCATCAATTCTCTCGATCGAAGCTTACCAATCTCAAGCCCTAATCAATCAAACATGATCAGACCAGATCTCACTTCCAATCAGAGTTTAAATTCCTTTAAACTGAACCAGAACAATTCAGTCCACACGATCTGACACAAGTAAGCCATATCATCAAATTGTGCGACCCTAAGGGTTTCCTTCAATGTAGGTAACGATAACTTACGTTATCACGATCAGAGAGGGGTATCTAGCAACACATCACTGTCTCCCGATATGAAGGAAAGAGTCTTCCAAGACTACACCCAAACCATAGCACAAGTGTGAATCCAATTCACTAGGCATACATGTTCCCTTTGCCACTGGACGTTCTTATTGGACAAGCCTGTCAAGCCTGTAATTCCAACATGATGAGAATGGTTAGATCAGATGATCATAGTCATCTGGGTATGGCCATACACTTTCTCAACCATCTCATCCAGGGGGCCCTTTAGAACATCACACTCCAACAAGGAGAGGCAATCCTATATCTATCACCAGTGTCCTAACATGAGTCATGCCCACCATCCAAGATAATCCTTAACCATTATCTTTCAAATGATATTGAACTACCTCAAAACAATGCCAATCATCATTTAGAAACACAAGTGATCTCAAGTTAGAGGGAGTATACCACTTGCTTCCTTATAAGGATTTATTCACATTGTGACAAACAATTGAATATCCTAAGTAGGGTCAGTCCAGTACATCCAATGCACCTATGGATCTAAATCTTATTCCATGCTCGAAGCATCCTATAAGATTAGAACACATATTAGTCTCAATCATATCAAGGCTGTCTCATGTTCACCAAGATATCTCGACTAAGGACAATACTGCATGTCAGCCAAGCTGAAACACCAATGAGACATTATTCAGAAGTATACATACAGCAGCAGATAATGTAACAATCTGAATAACAACAATTGCCTTTATAAACATATACATAGTTTATACATGATACTGATAACAGCCCAAGGCCTCAAACATTAGCCTTAAGGGCATACCCCAACATTTGGGACCGGCCTGTTTCGGGGACATTCTTCCGCTGCGAAAAATGTATGTCTATAACTCTGAAAATTGTAAAATGTCCCCGGGGTTTCCCAACAGTGGTATCAGAGCGACTTGCAAGACTCGAACGATGTTTTATCCTTTTCTTTCATGCTCACATGCCATATCTCTGTTTTCGTAAATAGCATGATGCATGGCAAACAATTTTTCTAAGTAGGAAAAATTGAGGTTTCTTGTTTCTATCATCCTCTCAATCTCTTTTGGAATTTTTGGACTATTTTTCTTGTTTGATTTAAAGATCAAAGGCGCACGTAATTCTGTCAAGTAGGACGGGCATTGTGTCTTCGGACTGGCCAAGTCTCTTGATATGACAAAATTGCCAGCCGAAAGGATCTCTGAAATCATCATGAAAACTAAATCGCAATAAACCAAAAGATTTGTGAGAAGAAGATGAGAAAAAGAGACTAGTTTTATGAAAAAGTAAAATTTTAGATTTTATGTTTTTCATGAGCATGTAGAATTGCATGAGTAAATACCTTGATTGTGCATGGTGTTGTGATCATTAGTCAAGCCCCCTTTTGCATGCCTGCGATGAATCCTCGTGAGGCCTGCGTGCCGCTTTTCTTTTTGCTTTTGACTAAGAAGAAGATTAGGGTGGCACATGTACTTGGAGCTTAGCGCATGCATACCTTGGATGGTGGTGCAATAAGCAAGAGACGCAAGCCTGCTTAATGGCGCAAGACCATGGCATTGGCCGAACCTATGGGAACTTTGAAAGTATTCCTCTACGGTTTGAGAGCTAAGCCATGAGAGAAGGACCTTGGAGCCAACCTTGAAGTTCAAGCTAGAGGTCGGCTAGGCTAGGTCTAGTTTTTGGGGCTTGAGTTCTAGGACAAGAGTTGAACCTATTTCATGGCATGGATTGGTTCAATGTCTTGTATAGGATATGATCACATCATTCTTTACTACTTTTATTATTATCTACAGAAGCATGCCTGAAATGTTTTACCATTATGTTATCACCATAGGATTGTATGCCTGTAATGATAGACATAAGATAAAACTGAGATGATGAGACCTTAAACAAAAACCCTCAATTAAAATATCAAGTCTGGTAGCCTTCTAACGCGTAGCCCTCACTAAGCTATCGATCAGTGGAGTTGTGAATTGTTTCCCACCCTCGTGGGATACACCCACTTATCTTTAGAAAGTGCGTGGTGGCAATGGTTTCCCCAGTCTAGTTTTAACCTGGGCGTGCCTTCGCAAGGAAACTCGTTGGCCCTGGGCATAACGGTTAGGAATGGACTTGACTAGAAGTTCACATGTGCTGGGCACATGGTGAAAGTCTAGAGGCATCGTTGAGAGGTAAAGGTTTCTTGTTGTATCCAGCCCTCGCTGGACCTGAAATGCCCAGACTGTCTCGACAAGGGGAGTTGCTTGGAGCAACCGGCCGGCGCGCCCACCTTAGGAAGCATGGGTTACTTTGTGCATCTCATCCCACCCTCGTGGGATGCAAAGCCTCATGTGAAATAAGGATCCCATCTCACTAGGAAGTTTTAAACTTCCCGATTGACTTTGTGGGTTGTCAATTCGAATTTAAAATAGTGAGAGCAGAAATCATTTAAAACAAGTCCAGTTTAAATGATTCGAAGTAGTACTAATCTGCTGTTTCTTGGTTGTTGTAGAACAATGGCTGTGAACAATGGCAGATGGTCACTACGATCTACCCTGGAAAGGGATAAGTTGGTTGGATCCAACTTAAAGGATTGGTATATGAACTTGAGAATTGTGCTCAAGCTCGAGAGGAAGCTATATGTCCTTGAGAAGCCAACTCCTGAGCCACTTCCATGCTTGGCCTCAGCGGCTGAGAAGGATGCTTATAATAAGCATCAAGCTGATTCTTTGGAGATTGCACAGTTGATGCTAACCAACATGTCGCCCGAGCTAAGAGGGCAATATGAATCTAAGAGTGCCTCTGAAATTATTTCTAATCTAAGGCAGCTCTTTGATGCATTGGTTGAGCTCAACCCTCCTAAAGTAGACATTCAGTGTGTTAAGCCCAAACGCTTAACTTATACATTGAAAACAAAGATGGAAAGAGTCAGGAATAATAAGTGGTACTCATGTGGAGGACCACCTCACATGATAAAGGACTTAGTACGACTTCAGAATGAGAAGAAGAGAGGCAAGGCTTCGTCTTCTAGCTCAGGTATCTATGTTACAGAAGTCAATCTTTCTACTTCTTTGTCATGGGTATTGGATACCGCACGTGGAGCTCATATTTGTACAAATATGCAGGGGCTCAAGAAAAGTAGATCGGTGCGGCTTGGAGAGATTGATCTACGCGTCGGAAACGGGGCACAGGTTGCTGCTGTTGCTGTAGGCGTTTTGACTCTCTCCTTGCCTTCTGGACTTCAATTAGAACTAGATAATTGCTTTTGTGTACCTTCACTTACAAAGAACATTGTATCCATTCCTTGCTTAGCAAGAAAAGGATTTAAATTTGAAATAAATAAGAACTCCTGTTCTTTTTCATTTGCAAATATGTTCTATGGGAAGGGTACTTTATGCAATGGTCTATATATCTTGGATATGGAAAGTTCTATTTGTAACATAAGCAATAAAAGGACCAAACTGAGTGGTTCAGTTGGTGCTTTCCTGTGGCACTGTCGATTAGCCCATATAAACAAGAATCGCATCCAACAGCTCCATGCAAATGGATTGTTAGATTCAAGTTCCTTGGAGGATTTTGATACTTGTGAACCTTGTTTATTAGGGAAAATGACAAAGGCGCCCTTCACCAAGATTGGTGAGAGGGCAGAAGGTTTATTAGATCTCATACATACTGATGTGTATGGGCCCTTCAATAAACAAGCCAGAGGAGGGTACAACTACTTCATTACCTTTACTGATGACTTCAGTAGGTATGGCTATGTCTACTTAATGAGACATAAATCTGAATCCTTTGAGAAATTCAAGGAGTTCAAGAATGAAGTAGAGAACCAGCTTGGAAGATCCATTAAAGCTCTTCGATCAGATCGAGGTGGAGAATACCTGAGCGGTGAGTTCTTCAACTATCTGAGAGAGTGTGGGATCATATCCCAACTCACTCCTCCTGTAACACCTCAATGGAATGGTGTGTCTGAAAGGAGAAATCGAACTCTATTGGATATGGTTCGATCTATGATGAGTCATGCAACTCTACCTTCATCATTCTGGGGGCATGCATTAGAAACAGCTTCTTTGATACTGAATAATGTTCCATCTAAGAGTGTCTCCAAAATACCATACGAGATGTCCAGTGGGATACGCCCTAATCTCGCGTTTATCAGGATCTGGGGATGTGAGGCTTATGTCAAACGTCAGGATTCTAGCAAGCTAGAACCTAGATCTGATAAGTGTGTGTTTGTGGGGCATCCTAAGGAAACTAAAGGATACTACTTCTATGTCCCAACCGAGAACAAAGTTTTTGTTGCTCGGGGTGCTGTCTTTCTAGAGAAAGAATTTCTTATGAAAGAAGTTAGTGGGAGGAAGTTTGACTTGGATGAGATCCAAGTGCAAGCACAAGACAAAGAGATGGAATCTGAGCCACCTGCACCGGTTGCTAGGCAACCTGAGGCTCAGACACAGGTCCCGCGTAGGTCTGGGAGAATTCGTCGTGCACCTGAAAGGTATGGGTCGCTACCGACCCAACACGATGGGATCTTCATCATTGAGGATGAACCCAGAACCTATGATGAGGCGGTCAGTGGACCGGACTCCGAGAAATGGCTTGACGCCATGCGATCCGAGATGGATTCCATGTCGGCTAACCAAGTCTGGGATTTGGTTGAGCTGCCTGATGGGGTAAAACCCATAGGGTGTAAATGAGTCTTCAAGAGGAAGACAGACATGGATGGCAAAATAGTTACCTATAAGGGTAGACTAGTGGCTAAAGGATTTAAACAAGTCCACGGGGTGGACTATGATGAAACCTTCTCGCCAGTTGCCATGATTAAATCTATTCGAATTCTGCTTGCTATAGCTGCATATCATGACTATGAGATATGGCAGATGGATGTGAAGACAGCATTCCTTAACGGGAAGCTGACTGAGGATGTGTATATGTCACAACCTAATGGCTTCATCCATCCTGCAGAGGCTAATAAGGTCTGCAGGCTAAAGAGGTCCATTTACGGATTGAAGCAAGCATCTCGAAGTTGGAATCTTCGATTTGATGAGGCCGTGAGAGATTATGGCTTTATCAAAAGCAAAGATGACGCCTGTGTATACAGAAAATTCAGTGGGAGCAAGGTGATTTTTCTGGTCTTGTATGTCGATGACATACTGCTCATCGGAAACGACATCCCTAGTCTTCAAGCTGTGAAGACATGGTTGGGGAAGTGTTTCGAGATGAAAGACTTAGGGGAGGCCGCCTATATTCTAGGCGTAAGGATCTACCGGGATAGATCCAAGAGGCTTCTGGCCCTTAGTCAGAGTACTTACATTGATAAGGTACTGGAGAGGTTCTTGTTAGTGTATATGCCCTAGGACCTAGTTTTGGTCAACTTATGTACTACTTGACATTGATATTTATATATCATTCTGGCATTATTGTTATCATTGTTTGACTACACCTGCGATTGTGTACTTACATGATAATGTCCCTGGAGACAGATTGGATCTGTGCTCAAATAATTGTCCCCAGTCGATGTACCTGAGTGGATATGGGACAGCTCTGGTACTTGAGAGACTGGTATGTGTGCTGGTTAGGCACGTGGTGCTAACGGAGACACATGGGTATATCATTGGAGGATATACTGGATAGACCCGCTATGAGGCTATGACTTGGTGTCATGAGTTATCCTCATAAGTGACAGGAGATGCATTGATCCCTTGACTTGAGGTCCTTTATCATTCTATGTGGTTAGGGACTTGCTTTGATACAACCTAACACCTTGCCATAGCTGGGAGGTCATAACGGTTGTTATTGAGCATGTCACGACCCATATGAGAAGATCAATGGACAGACATAGGATTTGCCCCTTCTCTAAGGAAGTATGATATCCATGGAGCTCCTTTATGGTTCTATGACTGAGAGTGTATGGCCATACCCAGGTGAGAACCTGTTTTAGTCATAGCCATGTGATTGAATGAAAACAAGTGGTGACACACTTGTCCAATCGGATATCAGTACGGCAAAGAGACTGTAATGCATCTGTACCTAGTTGCGATGATGGGGACGTCGATGTCGATATCCATTCCAACGACCTGGGTAGCAGCGATGCACTGCTAGGTGCCACTCACTGCTTGTGATGACCTCTGGTCAGCACTGCCAGCGTCAGAGGAACCTACAGGGTCGCACACCTTGATACTTGAGTTCTCGTATTGATCGGGAAGCCTTATGAGCGAGTTATTGGATAACTCGGATCTAATTGGGAGATTTCATCAGCGCCAATGGGCCTGATGAGATGGAAGAATGTTATTGGAGCCAAACTTCATTTTTGGCAGGTTGACCCGTATTTGACCATGGTTGGTCACATTTGGATTAGGGTTGCATTGGATTGGATCCAAGTGCTTAATCAACCCATGTAATGAAGTTTGGGCTAGCTCATTATCCAATGAGGCCCAATGACAAGTTCTCATGAAGAGATGAGAGGCTAAAAGGGTATAATGGGGAGAAACATGAACCATTAGGCGCCTAGGGGCATAATGGGGTCATGTTGGCGCCTTTGCTTCATTATGGAAATAAAGGACGCCTCCCCTCTCTTGCTAGGATGGAATGAATGCCTTTATGGCATTGCTTGAGGCGCAAGGCAAGGCCTTGGCGAACAAGGAAAGGCATGGGAACAAAAGGAAAGGTTGAATGAGAATTATGGAAATGTCTTGGAGACTTTCCTTGTCTCAAACCTCCTCATCCTAGCCCTACACTTGTCATTTTCCTAGCCATTACCCTAACCGCCTCTTGCCCTATAAATGTGACCCTAGTCGCCCCCTCTTACGGGTAATCAATCCTTGAAGGCGTGAACACAAGGAGAGGGGCGAGTGCTTGGAGCAAGGGCGCATCTTCCATAACCGCAAGCCTCTTCCTCCTTTCCTCTTGGCGCAAAGAGATCTAGGGCTTGGCGGCTTGGGTAGTTTTCCCTCTTCACTTGGCGCATCTATTTCTCTAGGTGGCGCAAGAGAAGTAAAACATCTTCCTAAGGCTTGGATCTTCTTCCCGAGGCTAGCACCGGGCGTGGAAGAAGAGAACTCAAGAGATCTGTGTGTGCGAGACTGCAGAGGGCGCACACTTGGACGCCTACATCGGCATCGCTCCATATTGCTCCTAAGGTACTTACTAACTCATCGTGTCGACTCCCTTGCTTGCGATCTTCACTGGGTTTTTGGGACCGGCCTGTTTCGGGGACATTCTTCAGCTGCGTAAAATGTATGTCTACAACTCTGAAAATTGTAAAATGTCCCCGGGGTTTCCCAACAGTGGTATCAGAGCGACTTGCATGACTCGAACGATGTTTTATGCTTTTCTTCCATGCTCACATGCCATATCTCTATTTTCGTAAATAGCATGATGCATGGTGATGTAGGGTGGAGACACGGAATTTGATACTAATTAAAGTCCGATTATTATTATTATTATTATTATTTTTAATTTTCAAATAAAGTGCAAAATTCAGAAAACAGCTAGAAAATAGCAAATAGATTTCAGTACTACAAAATATCATTTACGAGAAGTTGTTATGTCTTTCGGACTGATCCATTGTAGCTTCAGTTGGATCAACTCGTCCCTCTCGTAGAGCAAAGTGAGTTCTTCCTCGTGATGCCAAAGATCAAGATTTTGGTGGCGCCGATTGCTAAAATACCTGCGCAAGCAAACATATACAGATTAGCGAACAGGAAGTTGAAGCAGGAAATTCATGGAGATCAGAAACAGGGAACGCAAGGCTTGCGTCGTTCATCGACGCTCGAGCGTGGATTGCTCGTCGGAGGATTTGGAAGCAAGGAGGAGACAAGGCAGCGTCGGTATTGTCGAAACACCGACGGCTGGTGGTGGGGCGAGGCGAGGGTGGCAACGCAGGCGGAGGTGGGGATGCGCTGTTCAGCAGAACAGGGGAGACGCGGGATCAGAGCAGGAATCGTCGGCGTTCGTCCTGTGGTGCACGATCGCCGGAACTGCTACGTCTGGGAGTCACTGTGATCATGGCGAAGAGGTGGCCGGAGTTTGGTGACAGGCAGTGGCTGGTCGGAGGAGCATGATGCGGAAGGGCGGAGCACGGTCGCGGGCAGGGCAGAAGCAGGGGATGTCGCGCCGGAGAAGGATTTGTTGCCGGCCGGCCAGTGGTTGACCAAATCAAAAACTGCTACTACTGGAGGTTAGTATGGTTGTGGTGACGACGTGGCAGGAGTTTCGGGGCGGACGGTGGCCGGTCGGAGGAGGACGACGGTGAAAGGAGGGAGGAGGGCAGAAACTGGGCGGAAAATAGGGGAACACGTCTGTGTTTCGATTCTGGCGATCGGCGTGGCGGATGGGCGGATGCCGGTGGCTGTGGCTTCATCTTGGGGAGAGGGAGTGGTGGCCGAAGTCTTGTGGAGATCCGGCCGGTGGATCGTCAGCGGCGAACTCAAAAAATTCTAAAAATCTGGAACTGTTGCGGCTGGAAGATTGAACTTGTGAGGAAGGAGAGAATGGAGGAGCGGGGAAGAGAGGAGGAAGGGGCTCAGCCCTAGAAGGAGGTGAGGGGAAGGATAGGCGACACAAGTGCCTCAGAGTAGAAGAAGATCGGAGACATCCGATTGAGGAAGAAAAACCATTTCCATTCAACAAATCTGCCGATTACAAGGATACATGAGTGTAAGATATAGGGGAAGCTTTGAGAGAGGTTGCACGCGAACGTTCAAGGTGAACGTTGTTCTTTCCATCTCCAGCAAAGAGACGTTGTGCTTCCATTTGCAGCGATGAAGGGAGAGACGTTGATGTTGGGGTATGCCCTTAAGGCTAATGTTTGAGGCCTGTGGGAATGTATCTGTATCATGTAATAAACTGTTATGTTTATAAAGGCATGGTTATTATTCAGTTGTTTACATTGTCTGCTGCAATATATGTTCTTCTGAATAATGTCTCAAAGCTGTTCAGCTAGGCTGACGTGCTATAAGTCCTTAGTCGAGATATCTTGGTGAACATGAGACAGCCTTGATATGATTGAGACTAATATGTGTTCTAATCTTATAGGATGCTTCGAGCATGGAATAAGATGTAGACTCATGGGTACATTGGATGTACTGGACAGACCCTACTAGGATGTTCAATTGTTTGTCACAATGTGAATATTCCTTGAGTGAGACAAGTGGCACATTTCCTCTGACTTGAGATCACTTGTGTTTTCTAAATGATGATTGTCATTGTTTTGAGATAGTTCAATATCATTTGAAACACAATGATTATAGACTATCTTGGATGGTGAACTTGAATCAGGTTAGGGCACTAGTGATAGACATAGGATTGCCGTCTCCTTGTTTAAGGAGTGTGATGTTCTAAAGGGGCCCCCCTCGGATGAGATGATTGAGAAAGTGTATGGCCATACCCAGATGACTATGTTCATCTGATCTAATCATGCTTATCATATTGGAGTTACAGGCTTGACAGGCTTGTCCAATAAGAACATCCAGTGGCAAAGGAAATATGCATGCCTAGTGATGTTGATTCACACTTGTGCTGTTTTTGGGTGTAGTCTTGGAAGACTCTTTCCTTTATATCGGGAGACAGTGATGTGTTGCTAGATACCCCTCACTGATCGTGATAACGTGAGTTATCGTTACCGACATTTAAAGGAAACCCTCAGGGTCGCACAATTTGATGATATGGCTTACTTAAGTCAGATCATGTGGACTGAATTGTTTGGGTTCAGTTTAAAGGGATTTAATCTCTGATTGAAAGTGAGATCTGGTCTGATCATGTTTGATTGATTAGGGCTTGAGATCGGTAAGCTTCGATCGAGAGAATGAGTGCTAGATCAGTCAGATCAGAAGCATTGAGAGATTGACGGTCAGATCGAGAGCCTTTGGGTTTATTTTGATCTGGACTTATTTCTTGGTTTATTTGGTTAGTGGACCAAATCGGTTTGAACCAGCTCATGGATGAGCGCATGGTTCAATGGTGATGTGGCATTTGCGATTGGGGTAAACCCAAGATCGCATATGGAGAAGTGGGATGCTATTTTTAGCACTTCTCAAACGTGGCCATGAACACACGTCGCCCCTCTCTTGCCTCTTCATGCAATTGACGCCTCCTTGGGTTGTCATCGAGCGGCATTCTCGTGTGAGGAAGTCTAAGGCGACAAGAGAAAGACGCCAAGAAAAAAAAAAGCTCTCTTTTCCCTTTTGCATTCGATCAGAGACACCTTGGACGACTCTTGCTAGCACAAGGGACGACAAGAAGGAGCCAAGACTCATCTTGTGTGTGACGATTTGGAGGAGATCTTCATTGCTCTCTTTCTTCCAAGGCGCCATCTAGAAATGGCAATGGTATGGATCGAATCACTTCTTTTACAATCGGTTTTTGTTAAGTTGATCATATGATACATGCTCTTCGATCTATGAAACCCTTTATCCGCTGCCCCCTACTTTGATTGCGCCACCACTTTAGGGTTTTGCTCCCCCATCGAAGGGGACTCTTCAATTGGTATCAGAGCGGAGTTAACGCATGTTTTTGTATGATTGCTTAAGCCATTTTGTGATCCATGCTTGCGAAAATGCTTAGATCTTTCATACATGCAAAAATACATGTTTACATGTCATAAGCGAAACTTGTGTTTGTTTTCTTTGCGCATGTATGTTGGCGCATGATGTAGTTTTTTCTCAAAAAATATATCACTTGCGCGACTCATTGTAGATCTAAGATGCGCCTGCATTAAACCCTTAGACGGGTTAGTAGGGTTGAAGTTATCCCCTAGGTTAGATCCAATCAGTCTGATCAGACTATCTGACAGCCTTGATGGGTCGACTGGATAGCACCTTGGCGCAAGCTTGAGGTGGCTATAGGTCGACTGCAGACAGGCGTGTAGCGATGTCTGATTGAGACGACCCATGAACGCACCTGAGTTAGGCCCGGGGTCACACCCGCTTGCCAGACCTCAGTGTGGTCGTTCAGCCCTTGGCGCATGCATGGTTGACCTTTTGGTCGACTCAAGTCAGTTAGGACTTGGTGCATGCAAAGGCAGTGGATCTGACTAGGATGGATGAGTGGATCCCTAGTAATGGACCGTTGTAAGGTTGTAGGGCAAATAAGGAAAAATTAAAATTGATCCTATGGGGTTTTTGAAAATTTTAATTTTTATGATGGATCACATGATTGTTGAATGGTGCATATGTATGTTTATTTAATCTTATGTGGGCTGCCCATTTTAATGTGTGTTGTGCTGGGGCCTGCGTGCCTGGTATTAATTGTAAATTAATTTTTAGTTTTGTGATCTGCGTATCACAGTTCAATTAATTTATAATGTGAAATTGACCTGCGTGTCAATCTTGTCTAGATAGTTAAATTTGTAATTTAATTAGACAAGAGCACAGTGCACACTTGGCAGAGGCGCATGCAGCAGTGGCTTGACCAGGTGGGAGGTCCAGGGTTCGACTCTGGGACCAGGCGCAAATTCCTGGTGGGCGCACCACAGCTGCAGAAGGCGCTTGGGCCCTGGTTTGGGCCAGATGAGCAGCTAAAGACCCATGAAGAGCAAGTGCAGACTTAAGTTAGGTTAAGGTCTCACTAGGGCTATGGGCTTTTACCACATAAGATTCATGCTTTCTTTTATTTAATGTTTAAATATTAGAATTGCATGATTAAGTTTATCTTCTGCTATCACCATAGGAATTGCATGATAGTGAAGAAGATAAAAGACCGTTAAAATCCAACGCTAAAATATCAAGCTCGTAAGCCTTCTGACGCGAAACCTCACTGTTCTGATTATCGTTGGAGCCGTGTTGTACCCACTCAGTGGGCACGTCCATCTATCTTCAGACGGTGCGGGATTACACCTGTGTGTTACAGAGTAGGGATTTATCCCTTCTCGTTGCTCAGCATAGCACATGGTGGTCCAGGGAGTAGGTCGGGTCAGCTTGACCGTGTAGGCTACATATGTGGCGCATATGGTAGCACATGGAGGCAGCCATCTGTGGGGTCAGAGACTGTGTTGTACCAACTCAGTTGGCACAGTCTGCTGGACTGCCCAGATGAAAGGGAATCGCACGGGTTGGCGATCGGCAGGGACTGCCTACCAGAGATTAGTGCTTGTACTCTCTGTGCATCTTATCTCGCCTGAGCGGGACGCGGAGACCAAGTATGAAATCTGGATCCCATCTCACTAAAAGAGTTCTACTCTTTCGGGCTGTTTTGTTGGATTTTTCAAGCCAGATAAAATAGTGAGAAAAAGAATCTTTCTTAAGTCCTGATTGATTCTTATACATTGATACTGACCTTGCTGTTCTTGCATTGTTGTAGATACCTGCAGCAACGAACACCATGAACTTCAATGTGCGATCCCTACTGGAAAGGGAGAAGTTTGCTGGGCCGAACTTCTCTGACTGGTTTGGACACCTTAAGATCGTTCTTAAGGCAGAGAGGAAACTGTATGTCCTCGAGACGGCGATACCGCCGCAGCCCGCTCCGAACGCCGCAAGGGCGGTTCGGGAAGCCTATGAAAAGCACGTCAATGATAGCATTGATGTCGCTTGCCTGATGCTAGCGTCTATGACGCCACCGCTGCAGCGTCAGCATGAGGATATGTCGGCTATAGAGATTATAGCGAACCTCAAGATGCTGTATGCTGCACAGGCGAGGACTGAACGCTATAACTTGACGAAGCTCTTCTTTCAGAGCAAACTGGCTGAAGGGAGCCCAGTGGGAGCTCACGTGCTCAAGATGATTGGGCACAAGGAGGCTCTAGAGAAACTGGGGCATACCATTAACCAGGAGCTTGCTGTGGATATTATTCTGCAGTCTCTCCCGCCTTCATTCGACGCATTCATTATTAATTTTAATATGAACAAAATCGATTGTACTCCGGCAGAGCTGCTGAATATGCTCTTGACCACTGAGGAGACTCTGAAGGGTAAGCCTTCGACCTCTGTCTTAATGGTTCCTTCTAGGAACAAGAAGAAGGGGAAGAAGGGCAAGGCCCCCGTCAAGAGTTACAGCAAGGCTCTGAAGCAAAAGGTCAAGCGGTCCAAGGAATACAGGTGTTTCCACTGTGGCCAGCTGGGTCACTGGAAAAAGGACTGTAAAGCGCTCCAAGGAGATAAGAGGGGAAGCTTCGCTTCTGGCTCAGGTATATTCGTGACTGAGGTCATGTTTTCTTCTTCTATATCATGGGTGTTGGACACTGCATGTGGAGTTCACATTTGTTCAAATGTACAGGAACTCAAGAGAAGAAGACAGGTGGGACAGCATGAGGTGGACCTACGCGTTGGAAACGGGGCACGGGTTGCTGCTGTTGCTGTAGGAGACTACTTCATTTCTTTACCATCTGGACTTGTATTGGAACTAAACAATTGTTACTTTGTTCCCAGTATTACTAAAAATATTATCTCCATTCCTGCTCTTGTCAGGAAGGGATTTTCCTTTGAATGCAATATTTCAAAGTGTGTTTTGTCTTTTGATAATATTGTTTATGCAACTGGTTCAATTAACAATGGGTTATTCATGTTGGACATGGAGCGTTCTATACAAAATATTGATATTTAGAAAGCCAAGTATGCTGATGACAGCACCTTGCTATGGCATAGTCGTTTAGGCCATATAAACGAGAAACGCATTAAGCGGTTGCATGATTATGGACTGCTGGGATCATTCTCCTACAAGGAGATTGATACATGCAAGGCTTGTTTAATGGGTAAAATGACGAAGTCACCTTTTCCTCACAAAGGTCAAAGGCTTCAGGTTTACTTGACCTTATACACAGTGATGTGTGTGGGCCATTTAGTAAACATGCCAGAGGTGGCTATCAGTACTTCATTACCTTTACTGATGATTTCAGTAGGTATGGCTATGTCTATCTGATGAGACATAAGAGTGAATCTTTTGACAAGTTCAAAGAGTTCAAGAATGAAGTACAGAATCAGCTAGGCCGAAATATCAAGGCACTTCGCTCAGATCGAGGTGGAGAATACTTGAGTCATACGTTTACTGACTATCTGAAGGAGTGTGGGATTATCTCACAGCTCACTCCGCCAGGAACACCGCAATGGAATGGTGTGTCCGAGAGGAGAAATAGAACGTTACTTGATATGGTTCGTTCTATGATGAGTCAGGCTTCTTTACCCAACTCCTTTTGGGGTTTTGCACTAGAAACAGCTGCAAAAGTACTAAACCGAGTGCCATCCAAGGCCGTTTCAAAGACGCCATTTGAGTTATGGTATGGGAAACAGCCGAGCTTAACATTTATCAGGATCTGGGGCTGCGAGGCTTATGTCAAAAAGCTCGCCTCTGGGAAACTAGAGAGCAGATCAGACAAATGTATCTTTGTCGGTTACCCTAAGGAAACTAAGGGTTATTATTTCTTCGATCCCAAGGAGAACAAGGTTTTTGTTGCTCGGACGGCCATATTTCTTGAGAAGGAGTTTCTTCTGCAAGAGGCCAGTGGGAGAGAAATAAAGCTGGATGAGAATCCAGAGGAAGGACAAAGTGCTCAAGCACAGTTGGATGAGCCTGAGCCAGTAGATCAGGTTATTGAACAACCTGAGGCTCAGATATCACGGGAACTGCGAAGATCGGGAAGGATTCGTCGACAGCCTGAGCGCTATGACGGAGTCTACATCATTGATAATGATGAACCCCTCACTTATGCAGATGCGGTCAGTGGACCGGAGTCAGCGAGATGGCTTGAAGCTATGCGCGCCGAGATGGACTCCATGTCAGATAACCAAGTTTGGGATTTGGTTGATCCGCCTCCGGGATTTATCCCTATAGGCTGTAAATGGATCTTCAAGAAGAAGATTGACATGGATGGTAACGTGGTTACCTATAAAGGCAGACTAGTTGCGAAAGGTTTCAAACAAATCTACGGGATAGATTATGATGAAACTTTCTCACCTGTAGCTATGTTTAAGTCTATTCGGATTCTTTTCGCGATAGCTGCATATTATGATTATGAGATCTGGCAGATGGATGTGAAAACAGCTTTCCTTAATGGAAATCTGGATGAGGATGTGTACATGACACAACCTGAGGGTTTCACTAATCCAGCAGATCGTCATAAGATATGCAAGTTAAAGAAGTCTATTTATGGACTTAAGCAAGCATCAAGAAGCTGGAATATTCGTTTTGATGAATCAGTCACTGATTTTGGTTTCATCAAGAACGAGGATGACCCGTGTGTATATAAGAGGTTTAGTGGGAGCGTGATAACTTTCCTAGTCCTCTACGTCGATGACATCTTGATCATTGGAAATGACATTCCTGAAATGCATGCTGTTAAGGCATGGTTAAGGAAATGTTTCCAGATGAAAGATCTAGGAGAAGTAGCCTATGTATTAGGTGTGAAGATCTACAGGGATAGATCTAAGAGGCTTCTCGGGCTGTGCCAGAGTACTTACATCGAAAAGGTCCTGGAGAGATTTCATTTAGAGAATTCTAAACGAGGATATCTTCCAGTCAGACATGGTCTGAGTCTTTCGAAGAGTCAGTGTCCACAAACACAGACTGAGAAAGATGAAATGGACAATACGCCTTATGCTTCGGCTATTGGATCCATTATGTATGCGATGTTGTGTACTCGCCCAGACGTCGCTTACGGGTTAAGCGTGACCAGTCGTTTCCAAAGTAATCCAGGTGTGGCGCACTGGATTGCAGTCAAGAACATTTTAAAATATCTGCGGAGGACCAAAGATATGTTCTTGATATATGGTGGTCAGGAAGAACTCAGTATTGAAGGATATACTGACGCTTCGTTCCAGTCGGACCAGGATGATTTCCGATCGCAATCAGGCTATGTTTTTAGCTTGAATGGAGGAGCAGTGGTGTGGAAGAGTTTCAAACAGTCAACTGTTGCTGATTCCACAACAGAAGCCGAGTATGTTGCAGCCTCGGAAGCATCCAAGGAGGCAGTATGGATTCGTAAGTTCGTGAGAGAACTTGGTGTCGTTCCTTCGAGTGCAGATCCTTTGGTTATCTTTTGTGATAACACTGGAGCAATCGCACAAGCAAAGGAACCACGGTCGCACCAGAAGTCCAAGCACATACAGAGACGGTTTCATTTGATCAGGGAGATCATAGATCGTGGCGAGATCAAAATCTGCAAGGTTCATACAGATGACAATCTAGCAGACCCGCTTACTAAGCCTCTGGCGCAGCAGAAGCATGAGAAGCACTGTAATAATATGGGTTTGAGATTTCTCAACCATTAGATTAAGTGCAAGTGGGAGATTGTTGGGGTATGCCCTTAAGGCTAATGTTTGAGGCCTGTGGGAATGTATCTGTATCATGTAATAAACTGTTATGTTTATAAAGGCATGGTTATTATTCAGTTGTTTACATTGTCTGCTGCAATATATGTTCTTCTGAATAATGTCTCAAAGCTGTTCAGCTAGGCTGACGTGCTATAAGTCCTTAGTCGAGATATCTTGGTGAACATGAGACAGCCTTGATATGATTGAGACTAATATGTGTTCTAATCTTATAGGATGCTTCGAGCATGGAATAAGATGTAGACTCATGGGTACATTGGATGTACTGGACAGACCCTACTAGGATGTTCAATTGTTTGTCACAATGTGAATATTCCTTGAGTGAGACAAGTGGCACATTTCCTCTGACTTGAGATCACTTGTGTTTTCTAAATGATGATTGTCATTGTTTTGAGATAGTTCAATATCATTTGAAACACAATGATTATAGACTATCTTGGATGGTGAACTTGAATCAGGTTAGGGCACTAGTGATAGACATAGGATTGCCGTCTCCTTGTTTAAGGAGTGTGATGTTCTAAAGGGGCCCCCCTCGGATGAGATGATTGAGAAAGTGTATGGCCATACCCAGATGACTATGTTCATCTGATCTAATCATGCTTATCATATTGGAGTTACAGGCTTGACAGGCTTGTCCAATAAGAACATCCAGTGGCAAAGGAAATATGCATGCCTAGTGATGTTGATTCACACTTGTGCTGTTTTTGGGTGTAGTCTTGGAAGACTCTTTCCTTTATATCGGGAGACAGTGATGTGTTGCTAGATACCCCTCACTGATCGTGATAACGTGAGTTATCGTTACCGACATTTAAAGGAAACCCTCAGGGTCGCACAATTTGATGATATGGCTTACTTAAGTCAGATCGTGTGGACTGAATTGTTTGGGTTCAGTTTAAAGGGATTTAATCTCTGATTGAAAGTGAGATCTGGTCTGATCATGTTTGATTGATTAGGGCTTGAGATCGGTAAGCTTCGATCGAGAGAATGAGTGCTAGATCAGTCAGATCAGAAGCATTGAGAGATTGACGGTCAGATCGAGAGCCTTTGGGTTTATTTTGATCTGGACTTATTTCTAGGTTTATTTGGTTAGTGGACCAAATCGGTTTGAACTAGCTCATGGATGAGCGCATGGTTCAATGGTGATGTGGCATTTGCGATTGGGGTAAACCCAAGATCGCATATGGAGAAGTGGGATGCTATTTTTAGCACTTCTCAAACGTGGCCATGAACACACGTCGCCCCTCTCTTGCCTCTTCATGCAATTGACGCCTCCTTGGGTTGTCATCGAGCAGCATTCTCGTGTGAGGAAGTCTAAGGCGACAAGAGAAAGACGCCAAGAAAAAAAAAAGCTCTCTTTTCCCTTTTGCATTCGATCAGAGACACCTTGGACGACTCTTGCTAGCACAAGGGACGACAAGAAGGAGCCAAGACTCATCTTGTGTGTGACGATTTGGAGGAGATCTTCATTGCTCTCTTTCTTCCAAGGCGCCATCTAGAAATGGCAATGGTATGGATCGAATCACTTCTTTTACAATCGGTTTTTGTTAAGTTGATCATATGATACATGCTCTTCGATCTATGAAACCCTTTATCCGCTGCCCCCTACTTTGATTCCGCCACCACTTTAGGGTTTTGCTCCCCCATCGAAGGGGACTCTTCAGTTGAGCCTTCCTTCTTTGCAGTGATCAAGATTTGTGTTGATGTGCGCTTTGATGAAATCCTAGAATCTGATTTGGAGTTGGCGCATCTTGCTTTGTTGCTGGCTGATCCAATGGAATAGTCTTGGGCTTCTTTGTGGCGAATTATTGCTGATAAGTGGGCTTTGTCTTGGGCCTCTTATGAAGTGGTTAATTATTGAGCTAGCTTTATTGATTGAGCTTGCTAGCTTATTCGCGACCTCACGAGTCTTTGTCTATGGCACCTTTAGGCTCCACTTGTATCTTCGTGGCTTGTGGTTCCTGTCCGCATCACATGGCAAACGATTTTTCTAAAAGTAGAAAAAATTAGGGTTTCTTGTTTCTATCATCCTCTCAATCTCTTTTAGATTTTTGGACTATTTTTCTTGTTTGATTTAAAGATCAAAGGCGCACGTAATTTTGTCAAGTAGGACGGGCATTGTGTCTTCGGACTGGCCAAGTCTCTTGATCTAACAAAATTGCCAGCCGAAAGGATCTCTGAAATCATCATGAAAAATAAATCGCAATAAACCAAAGGATTTGTGAGAAGAAGATGAGAAAAAGAAACTGGTTTTATGAAAAAGTAAAATTTCAGATTTTATGTTTTTCATGAGCATGTAGAATTGCATGAGTAAATACCTTGATTGTGCATGATGTTGTGATCATTAGTCAAGCCCCCTTTGCATGCCTGCAATGTATCCTCGTGAGGCCTGCGTGCCGCTTTTTCTTTTTTCTTTTGACTGAGAAGAAGATTAGGGTGGCGCATGTACTTGGAGCTTAGCGCATGCATACCTTGGATGGTGATGCAACAAGCAAGAGGCGCAAACCTGCTTAGTGGCGCAAGACCATGGCATTGGCCGAACCTATGGGAACTTCGAAAGTATTCCTCTACGGTTTGAGAGCTAAACCATGAGAGAAGGACCTTGGAGCCAACCTTGAAGTTCAAGCTAGAGGTCGGCTAGGCTAGGTCTAGTTTTTGGGGCTTGAGTTCTAGGACAAGAGTTGAACCTATTTCATGGCATGGATTGGTTCAATGTCTTGTATAGGATATGATCACATCATCCTTTTCTGCTTTTATTATTATCTGTAGAAGCATGCCTGAAATGTTTTACCGTTATGTTATCACTATAGGATTGCATGCCTGTAATGATAGACATAAGATAAAACTGAGATGATGAGACCTTAAACAAAACCCTCAATTAAAATATCAAGTCTGTGTTGGAGTATGCCCTTAAGGCTAATGTTTGAGGCCTTGGGTTATTATCAGTATCATGTATAAACTATGTTTATAAAGGCAATGGTTGTTATTCAGGTTGTTGCATTATCTGCTGCTACATGTATACTTCTGAATAATGTCTCAATGGTGTTCAGCTTGGCTGACATGCAGTATAGTCCTTAGTCGAGATATCTTGGTGAACATGAGACAGCCTTGATATGATTGAGACTAATATGTGTTCTAATCTTATAGGATGCTTCGAGCATGGAATAAGATGTAGACTCATAGGTGCATTGGATGTACTGGACAGACCCTACTAAGGATGTTCGATTGTTTGTCGCAATGTGAATAATCCTTATATGCAAACAAGTGGCATATTTCCTCTGACTTGAGATCACTTGTGTTTCTAAATGATGATTGGCATTGTCTTGAGGTAGTTCAATATCATTTGAAATATAATGGTTATAGATTATCTTGGATAATGGGCATGAGTCATGTTAGGGCATTAGTGATAGATATAGGATTGCCTCTCCTAGTTGGAGTGTGATGTTCTAAAGGGGCCCCCTGTATGAGATGGTTGAGAAAGTGTATGGCCATACCCAGATGACTATGTTCATCTGATCTAACCACTCTCATCATGTTGGAGTTACAGGCTTGACACGCTTGTCCAACGAGAACATCCAGTGGCAAAGGAAACACATATGTCAAGTGACTTGGGTTCACACTTGTGCTATGGTTTGGGAGTAGTCTTGGAAGACTCTTTCCTTTATATCGGGAGACAGTGATGTGTTGCTAGATACCCCTCTCTGTTCGTGATAACGTAAGTTATCGTTACCGACATTAAAGGAAACCCTTAGGGTCGCACAATTTGATGATATGGCTTACTTATGTCAGATCATGTGGACTGAATTGTTTTGGTTCAGTTTAAAGGAATTTAAACTCTGATTGGAAGTGAGATCTGGTCTGATCATGTTTGATTGATTAGGGCTTGAGATCGGTAAGCTTCGATCGAGAGAATTGATGCTAGATCGATGAGATCAAGAGCATCAAGAGATGTGTGGTTAGATCTTGAGCCTTTCGGTTTAATAAGGTCTAGACCAAGGCTTGGTTTGATTTGGTCTTTGAACCAAATTCAATTGAACCGGTTCATCATATGAGCACATGGTTCAAAGGGAGAAGGAGTTGCGAACGGTTCACTTGGAGTGAACGCTTGAACGCATGAGCGCTTACTATATTTGGAAATCAGTTTTCCAAATTGAAGACGCCTCCACGTTCGAAGACTCTCGCCTCTCTCTTGCTCTTCCTCTCGTGTGACTCGCCTCCATGAGTGTTGAAGGAGGGATTCGGCCAGCCAAGGAAAGAAATCATCTCATCTCCTTCACGCATCAAGGACACCTTGAAGAGCTTTACTAGCACAAGGTTCATGCCAAGGGAGGAAGCCATCGCCATCTTGTGTGCGTCCACTTTGGAGGAGAGCCGCATCGCCCTCTAGCTTCCAAGTCGCCTTCCGACCAATGGCAATGGTAAGATCACAACTTGATCTTTGCAGACATTAAGTTGATCATATGTTCATGCCACATGTGATCTTCATGAAATCCTTATTTCCGCCCATGCAAAATTTTAGAAGTGCATGCGTTTAGGGTTTCACCCCCCTTTTCAATTGGTATCAGAGCTGTGTTCTGGTATGATCTATATGATTGCTTCTTTGTGTGATCCATGCTTGGTTTAAAAGTAGTTCTAAGCCAAATCATCATGCGAAAATACATGCTAGACTTTAGATGTATTTAGATGTATTTTGGGTTTTACTTATTGTTGCGCATGATGTATGTTGGCGCATGTTGAAAGTTGTTTTTACCAAAAACTTAACATCTTGCGCGCCATCCACTTAGATCTATAAATGCCTACTTGAAATACTTAGACGGGTTACTAGGGTTGAAGTCGTCAGTCTAGTCTGGACCCAACAGCCTGATCAGACCATCTGACAGCCTAGATGGGTCGACCAGATAGCACCTATGCGCAAGCATGAGGTGGCTATAGGTCGACTGCAGAAGGGCGTGTAGCGATGTCTGATTGAGGCAACCAGTGAACGATCATGATTAAGGCCCGGGGTCACACCCGCTTGCCAGAAATCATGTGGGACGTTCAGCCCTTAAGGCATGCATTGTTGACCATGAGGTCGACGCAAGTCAGTTATGACTTGGTGCATGCAAGGGCAGTGGGTCTGACTTGGTCTGATGAGTGGATCCCTATTAATGGACCGTTGTAAGGTAGTAGGGCACATAAGGAAATAAAATTGATACCATGGGGTTTTTCAAAAATTTTACTTTCCTGTTTGGATCACATGTTGTTTGTTTAACCTGATTACATGTCTATTTCATCTTATGTGCGCTGCCCTATTTGTATGCTGTGCTGGGGCCTGCGTGCCTGGATTAATTAATTGTAAATTATTTTTGTGATATGCGAATCACATTTCAATTTATGTTAATGTGTAATTGACCTGCGAGTCAAATCATGTCTAGATAGATTAAATGTAAATTAATCAGACATGAGCACAGAGCATACATGGGAGAGGCGCATGCAGCAAGTAGCTTCACCAGTGGGAGGCCTAGAGTTCGACTCTAGTACAGGCGCATGCTACCTGGTGGGCGCATCTGAGCTGCAGAGGGCGCTTGGGCCCGGGCTGGGCCAGATGAAGTGCAAAAGACCCATGAAGAGCTCAAGTGAAGACTTGTGTAAAACTAGGGTTTTACTTAGGCTTAATGGGCGTTTACCACATAAGATCATTGTGCTTTCTATTTACTGTTTAAGTAATATTAGCACCTGAATGAGTTAATCTTCTGCTATCACCATAGGATATGCATGGTAGTAAGAAGATAAAAGGACCGTTAAAATCCAACGTTAAATATCAAGCACGAAAGCCTTCTGACGCGAAACCTCACTGTTCTGACTATCGTTGGGGCCGTGTTGTACCCACTCAGTGGGCACACCCAGCTATCTTCAGACGGTGTGTGATTACACCTACGTGTTACAGAGAAGGGATTTATCACTTCTCGTTGCTCAGCATAGCACGTGGTGGTCCAGGGAGTAGGTCGGGTCAGCTTGACCATGTAGGCTACATATTGAGCATATGTTAGCTATATGGAGGCAGCCATCTGTGGAATCAGAAACTGTGTTGTACCAACTCAGTTGGCACAGTCTTCTGGATTGCCTAGATGAAGGGGAATCGCACGGGTTGGCGATTGGCATGGATAGCCTACCAATGATTAGTGCTTGAACTCTCTGTGCATCTTATCTCGCCTGAGCGGGACGCAGAGACCAAGTATGAAATCTGGATCCCATCTCACTAAAAGAGTTTTACTCTTTCGGACTGTTTTATTGGATTTTTCAGTCAGATAAAATAGTGAGAAAGGAATCATTCTTAAGTCCTGGATTGATTCTAACATGGATACTGACCTTGTTGTTCTTGCTTTGTTGTAGATTCCTGCAGCAACGAACACCACAGGGTTCAATGTGCGATCCTTACTAGAAAGGGAGAAGTTTGCTGGGCCAAACTTCTCAGACTGGTACGGACACCTTAAGATTGTTCTTAAGGCTGAGAGGAAGCTGTATGTCCTTGAGATGGCAATACCGCCTCAACCCGCTGCGAACGCCGCAAGGGCGGTTCGGGATGCTTATGAGAAGCATGTCAATGATAGCATTGATGTCGCTTGCCTTATGCTTGCGTCTATGACGCCAGAGCTACAGCGTCAGCATGAGGATTTATCTGCTATTGAAATTATAGCAAATCTCAAGATGCTGTATGCTGCACAGGCAAGGACAGAACGCTATAACTTGACAAAATTTTTCTTTCAGAGCAAACTGACTGAAGGAAGTCCAGTGGGAGCTCACGTACTCAAGATGATTGGGTACAAAGAGGCTCTAGAGAAACTGGGACACACTGTCAATCAGGAGCTTGTTGTAGACATCATCTTGCAGTCTCTCCCGGCCTCTTTCGATCCGTTCATCATTAATTTTAATATGAACAAGATCGACTGTACACCGGCAGAGTTACTGAACATGCTCTGTACTACAGAGCAGACTCTTGAGAAGGGAAAGCCTTCATCCTCTGTCTTGATGGTTCCTTCAAGGAACAAGAAGAAGGGGAAGAAGGGCAAAGCCCCTATCAAGAGCTATAACAAGGCTCTGAAACAAAAGGTGAAGCGGTCAAAGGACAACAGATGCTTCCATTGTGGCCAGCTGGGTCACTGGAAGAAGGACTGTAAAGCGCTCCAAGGAGACAAGAAGGGAAGCAAGGCTTTCACTTCTGGCTCAGGTATTTTTGTGACTGAAGTCATGGTATCTTCTTCTATTTCATGGGTGTTGGACACTGCATGTGGAGTTCACATTTGTTCAAATGTACAGGAACTCAAGAGAAGAAGACAGGTGGGACAGCATGAGGTGGACCTACGAGTTGGAAACGGGGCACGGGTTGCTGCTGTTGCTGTAGGACAATATAACATCTCTTTACCATCTGGTCTTGTATTAGAACTGGACAATTGTTATTTTGTACCGAGCATAACTAAGAATATTATCTCTATTCCTGCTCTTGTCAGGAAAGGGTTTTCCTTTGAATGCAAAACTTTAAAGTGTTGTATTTCATTTGATAATATTGTTTATGCTACTGGGTCGATTAACAATGGGTTATTCATGTTGGACATGGAATGTTCTGTACAACAAATTGATAATAAGAAAGCCAAGTATGCTGATGACAGCACCTTGCTATGGCATAGTCGTTTAGGCCATATTAACAAGAAGCGCATTAAGCGGTTGCATGACCATGGACTGCTGGGATCATTCTCCTATGAGGAGCTTGATACATGCAAAGCTTGTTTAATGGGTAAAATGACAAAGTCTCCTTTTTCTAATAAAGGTCAAAGGGCTTCAGGTCTACTTGACCTCATTCACAGTGATGTGTGTGGGCCGTTTAGTAAACATGCCAGAGGTGGCCATTTATACTTCATTACTTTTACTGATGATTTCAGTAGATACGGTTATGTCTATCTTATGAGACATAAGAGTGAATCTTTTGACAAGTTCAAAGAGTTCAAAAATGAAGTACAGAATCAGTTAGGCCGAAATATCAAGGCACTTCGTTCAGATCGAGGTGGAGAATACTTGAGTCGAGAGTTTACTGACTATCTGAAGGAGTGTGGGATTATCTCACAGCTCACTCCGCCAGGAACACCGCAATGGAATGGTGTGTCCGAGAGGAGAAATAGAACCTTATTGGATATGGTTCGTTCAATGATGAGTCAGGCTACTCTACCTTACTCCTTTTGGGGATTTGCACTGGAAACAGCTGCAAAGGTACTAAACCGAGTGCCATCCAAGGCCGTTTCTAAGACTCCATATGAGTTATGGTATGGGAAATAGCCGAGCTTGACATTTATTAAAATCTGGGGTTGCAAGGCTTATGTCAAAAAGCTCGCCTCTGGGAAACTAGAGAGCAGATCTGATAAATGTATCTTTGTCGGTTACCCTAAGGAAACTAAGGGTTATTATTTCTTTGATCCCAAGGAGAACAAAATATTTGTTGCTCGAACGGCTATTTTTCTTGAGAAGGAATTTCTTCTGCAAGAGGCCAGTGGGAGAGAAATAAAGCTGGATGAGAATCCAGAAGAAGGACAAAGTAGTCAAACTCAGTTGGATGTGCCTGAGCCAATAAAACAGGTTACTGAACAACCTGAGGCTCAGATATCACGGGAACCGTGAAGATCGGGAAGGATCCGTCGATAGCCTGAGCGCTATGACGGAGTCTACATCATTAATGATGAACCCCTCACTTATGCGGATGCGGTCAGTGGACCGGAATCAGCGAGATGGCTTAGAGCTATGCGAGCCGAGATGGACTCCATGTCAGATAACCAAGTCTGGGATTTGGTTGATCCGCCTCAGGGAGTAATCCCTATAGGCTGTAAATGGATCTTCAAAAAGAAGATTAACATGGATGGTAACGTGGTTACCTATAAAGGCAGGCTAGTTGCGAAAGGTTTCAAACAAATCTACGGGATAGATTATGATGAAACTTTCTCTCCTGTAGCCATGTTCAAGTCTATTCGGATTATTCTCGCGATAGCAGCATATTATGATTATGAGATCTGGCAAATGGATATGAAGACTGCTTTCCTTAATGGAAAACTAGAAGAGGATGTGTATATGACACAACCTGAAGGTTTCATCAATCCATCAGATCGTCATAAAATATGCAAATTAAAGAAGTCCATTTATGGACTTAAGCAAGCATCGAGAAGCTGGAATATTCGTTTTGATGAATCAATCTGTGAATTTGGTTTCATCAAAAATGAAGATGACCCGTGTGTATATAAGAGGTTTAGTGGGAGCGTGATTATTTTCCTAGTCCTCTACGTCGATGATATCTTGATCATTGGAAACGATATTCCTGAACTGCATGCCGTTAAAGCATGGTTAAGAAAATGTTTCCAGATGAAAGATTTAGGAGAAGCAGCCTATGTATTAGGTGTGAAGATCTACAGAGATAGATCTAAGAGGCTTCTCGGGCTGTGCCAGAGTACTTACATCGATAAAGTCCTGGAGAGATTCCATTTAGAAAATTCTAAAAGAGGATATCTTCCAGTCAGACATGGTCTGAATCTTTCTAAGAGCCAGTGTCCTCAAACACAGTCTGAGAAAGATGAAATGGACAATACGCCTTATGCTTCGGCTATTGGATCCATTATGTATGCGATGTTGTGTACTCGCCCAGACGTCGCTTACGGGTTAAGCATCACCAGTCGATTCCAAAGTAATCCAGGTAAGGCACACTGGATTGCAGTCAAGAACATTTTGAAATATCTTCGGAGGACCAAAGATATGTTCTTGATATATGGAGGTCAGGAAGAACTCAGTATTGAAGGATATACTGACGCTTCGTTCCAATCTGACCAGGATGATTTCCGATCGCAATCAGGCTATGTTTTTAGCTTGAATGGAGGAGCAGTGGTGTGGAAAAGTTTCAAACAATCAATTATTGCTGATTCCACAACAGAAGTGGAGTATGTTGCAGCCTCAGAAGCATCAAAGGAGGCAGTGTGGATTCGTAAGTTCGTTCAAGAACTTGGTGTTGTTCCTTCGAGTGCAGATCCTTTGGTTATCTTCTGTGATAACACTGGAGCAATAGCACAAGCAAAGGAACCACGGTCGCACCAGAAGTCCAAGCACATACAGAGAAGGTTTCATTTGATCCGTGAGATCATAGATCGAGGAGAGATCAAGATCTGCAAGGTTCATACAGATGACAATCTAGCTGACCCGCTTACAAAGCCTCTGGCGCAGCAGAAGCATGAGAAGCACTGTAATAATATGGGTTTGAGATTTCTCAACCATTAGATTAAGTGCAAGTGGGAGATTGTTGGAGTATGCCCTTAAGGCTAATGTTTGAGGCCTTGGGTTATTATTAGTATCATGTATAAACTATATTTATAAAGGCAATGGTTGTTATTCAGGTTGTTGCATTATCTGCTGCTACATGTATACTTCTGAATAATGTCTCAATGGTGTTCAGCTTGGCTGACATGCAGTATAGTCCTTAGTCGAGATATCTTGGTGAACATGAGACAGCCTTGATATGATTGAGACTAATATGTGTTCTAAACTTATAGGATGCTTCGAGCATGGAATAAGATGTAGACTCATAGGTGCATTGGATGTACTGGACAGACCCTACTAAGGATGTTCGATTGTTTGTCGCAATGTGAATAATCCTTATATGCAAACAAGTGCCATATTTCCTCTGACTTGAGATCACTTGTGTTTCTAAATGATGATTGGCATTGTCTTGAGGTAGTTCAATATCATTTGAAATATAATGGTTATAGATTATCTTGGATAATGGGCATGAGTCATGTTAGGGCATTAGTGATAGATATAGGATTGCCTCTCCTAGTTGGAGTGTGATGTTATAAAGGGGCCCCCTGTATGAGATGGTTGAGAAAGTGTATGGCCATACCCAGATGACTATGTTCATCTGATCTAACCACTCTCATCATGTTGGAGTTACAGGCTTGACACGCTTGTCCAACGAGAACATCCAGTGGCAAAGGAAACACATATGTCAAGTGACTTGGGTTCACACTTGTGCTATGGTTTGGGAGTAGTCTTGGAAGACTCTTTCCTTTATATCGGGAGACAGTGATGTGTTGCTAGATACCCCTCTCTGTTCGTGATAACGTAAGTTATCATTACCGACATTAAAGGAAACCCTTAGGGTCGCACAATTTGATGATATGGCTTACTTATGTCAGATCGTGTGGACTGAATTGTTTTGGTTCAGTTTAAAGGAATTTAAACTCTGATTGGAAGTGAGATCTGGTCTGATCATGTTTGATTGATTAGGGCTTGAGATCGGTAAGCTTCGATCAAGAGAATTGATGCTAGATCGATGAGATCAAGAGCATCAAGAGATGTGTGGTTAGATCTTGAGCCTTTCGGTTTAATAAGGTCTAGACCAAGGCTTGGTTTGATTTGGTCTTTGAACCAAATTCAATTGAACCGGTTCATCATATGAGCGCATGGTTCAAAGGGAGAAGGAGTTGCGAACGGTTCACTTGGAGTGAACGCTTGAACGCATGAGCGCTTACTATATTTGGAAATCGGTTTTCCAAATTGAAGACGCCTCCACGTTCGAAGACTCTCGCCTCTCTCTTGCTCTTCCTCTCGTGTGACTCGCCTCCACGAGTGTTGAAGGAGGGATTCGGCCAGCCAAGGAAAGAAATCATCTCATCTCCTTCACGCATCAAGGACACCTTGAAGAGCTTTGCTAGCACAAGGTTCACGCCAAGGGAGGAAGCCATCGCCATCTTGTGTGCGTCCACTTTGGAGGAGAGCCGCATCGCCCTCTAGCTTCCAAGTCGCCTTCCGACCAATGGCAATGGTAAGATCACAACTTGATCTTTGCAGACATTAAGTTGATCATATGTTCATGCCACATGCGATCTTCATGAAATCCTTATTTCCGCCCATGCAAAATTTTAGAAGTGCATGCGTTTAGGGTTTCACCCCCCTTTTCAGTCTGGTAGCCTTCTAACGCTTAGCCCTCACTAAGCTATCGATCAGTGGAGTTGTGAATTGTTTCCCACCCTTGTGGGGCACACCCACTTATCTTTAGAAAGTGCGTAGTGGCAATGGTTTCCCCAGTCCAGTTTTAACCTTGGCGTGCCTTCGCAAGGAAACTCGTTGGCCCTGGGCATAACGGTTAGGAATGGACTTGACTAGAAGTTCACATGTGCTGGGCACATGGTGAAAGTCTAGAGGCATCGTTGAGAGGTAAAGGTTTCATGTTGTATCCAGCCCTCGCTGGACATGAAATTGAAAGTCCCCTATACTTGGGGGGGCGAAACCCTAATAGGCGCATGATAAAAATTTTCGAAGCGGAAGCAAGGGTTTCTTAGGATCGCAAGCTTGTCATATGATCAACTAAAGATGCATGAAGAAAATTCATACCATAGCCATTGCTTTGGATGGCGCCTTGGAAGCAGAGAGCGAAAGGGATCTCCTCCAAAAGATGCGCACACAAGATGTGATCGCCTACTCCTTGTTGATCTTTGTGCTAGCAAAGTTCTCCAAGAATCCTTGTCGAATGGAAGGGATGAGATCTCCTTGTTTTCGGGCTTCACCGAATTCTCTCCAAGGCGTGAGAAGACACCACACCAGAGCGAGAGCGTCGAGAGAAGAGGCAAACGTTTTAGGCGTTGAGGCATTTTTCGAAAGTGGCCTTCATGACTTTCCAAAAATAGAAAAACATGAAGCCATGCGCCCATGATCTCATAACCGACCAAAAACGCCTTCAAGCTTTGAACCATGCGTTCACTCATGTGAACCGGTTCAAGCCAATTCGATGCATTTTAATTTGGTACAAAGACCAAGTTAAATCAGCCCAAGCCATGGTCTAGATCTTACTGAACCAAATGATTCAAGATCTAACCGTTGATCTCTTGATGCTTTTGATCTCACCGATCTACCATCAATTCTCTCGATCGAAGCTTACCGATCTCAAGCCCTAATCAATCAAACATGATCAGACCAGATCTCACTTACAATCAGAGATTAAATCCCTTTAAACTGAACCAAAACAATTCAGTCCACACGATCTGACTCAAGTAAGCCATATCATCAAATTGTGCGACCCTAAGGGTTTCCTTTAAATGTCGGTAACGATAACTTACGTTATCACGATCAGTGAGGGGTAACTAGCAACACATCACTGTCTCCCGATAGAAAGGAAAGAGTCTTCCAAGACTACACCCAAACACCAGCACAAGTGTGAACTCAAGTCACTTGACATATATGTTTCCTTTGCCACTGGATGTTCTTATTGGACAAGCGTGTCAAGCCTGTAATTCCAATATGATGAGAATGATTAGATCAGATGAACATAGTCATCTGGGTATGGCCATACACTTTCTCAATCATCTCATACAAGGGGGCCCCTTTAGAACATCACACTCCAATCAAGGAGACGGCAATCCTATATCTATCACTAGTGCCCTAACATGACTCATGCTCATCATCCAAGATAGTCTATAACCATTATGTTTCAAATGATATTGAACTACCTCAAAACAATGCCAATCATCATTTAGAAACACAAGTGATCTCAAGTCAGAGGAAGTATGCCACTTGTTCGCATACAAGGATTATTCACATTGTGACAAGCAATTGAACATCCTAGTAGGGTCTGTCCAGTACATCCAATGTACCCATGAGTCTACATCTTATTCCATGCTCGAAGCATCCTATAAGATTAGAACACATAGTAGTCTCAATCATATCAAGGTTGTCTCATGTTCACCAAGATATCTCGACTAAGGACTATACTGCATGTCAGCCTAACTGAACATCATTGAGACATTATTCAGAAGTATACATATTGCAGCAGATAATGTAACAACCTGAATAACAACCATTGCCTTTATAAACATGAAGTTTATACATGATACTGATGTAATCCCAAGGCCTCAAACATTAGCCTTAAGGGCATACCCCAACAGAAATGCCCAGACTGTCTCAACAAGGGGAGTTGCTTGGAGCAACCGGCCGACGCGCCTACCTTAGGAAACATGGGTTACTTTGTGCATCTCATCCCACCCTGGTGGGACGCGAAGCCTCATGTGAAATAAGGATCCCATCTCACTAGGAAGTCTTAAACTTCCCGATTGACTTTGTGGGTTGTCAATGCGAATTTAAAATAGTGAGAGCAGAAATCATTTAAAACAAGTCCAGTTTAATTGATTCGAAGTAGTACTAATCTGTTCTTCTTGGGTGTTGTAGAACAATGGCTACGAACACTGGCGGATTATCACTGCGATCACTCCTTGATAAGGATAAGTTAGTTGGAACTAACTTTATGGACTGGCATTGGAATTTGAGGATAGTCCCCAAGCTCGAGAAGAAGCTGTATGTCCTTGAACAGCCTCTTCCTGCGGCTCCTCCGCCTAATGCCCGAACGGCAGACAGAGATGCTTATAGAAAGCATCAGGATGACTCTTTGGAGGTTGCATGTCTTATGCTAGCCAGTATGGCACCTGAACTGCAGATGCAATATGAGGAGCAGAACGCTTTTCAGATGATTACTCGTCTGAAACAGATGTTCGAGGCTCAGGCTAGAACTGAGAGATTTGACACAGCCAAAGCAGTCTTTCGGTGCAAATTGTCTGAAGGTGCACCAGTGAGACCCCATGTTCTCAAACTCATTGGGAATGTGGATCATCTCAGGAGACTGGGACACACCATAGACAACGAGCTGGTTGTGGATCTTATTCTTCATTCCCTGCCCCCTAGCTTCAGTCCGTTTATCATTAACTTTAATATGAACCAGATTGAGTGCACACGGGAGGAATTGATGAATATGCTCCAAACAGCCGAGCGAGAGATGGGTAAGACCAAACCCAATTCTGTTCTTTTGGTCCCTGCGACCAAGAAGATAAAGAAGAAGGGTAAGGCACGTGCTAAGAGCAGTGCTAGAGGTCCTACCAAAGCACTGAAGAAAAAGGCGAAGAAGTCAAAGGAACAGAGGTGTTTTCACTGTGGCGAGCAGGGCCACTAGAGAAGGGACTGCAAGCAGCTTCAGAATGAGGAGAAGAAAGGCTTGGTCTTAACTTCTAGCTCAGGTATCTATGTTACAGAAGTCAATCTTTCTACTTCTATGTCATGGGTATTGGATACCGCATGTGGAGCTCATATTTGTACAAATATGCAAGGGCTCAAGAAAAGTAGATTGGTGCGGCTTGGAGAGATTGACCTACGCGTTGGAAACGGGGCACAGGTTGCTGCTGTTGCTGTAGGCGTTTTGACTCTCTCCTTGCCTTCTGGACTTCAATTAGAACTAGATAATTGCTTTTGTGTACCTTCGTTAACAAAGAACATTGTGTCCATTCCTTGCTTGGCAAGGAAAGGATTTAAATTTGAAATAAATAAGAACTCCTGTTCTTTTTCATTTGCAAATATGTTCTATGGGAAGGGTACTTTATGCAATGGTCTGTATATCTTGGATATGGATAGTTCTGTTTGTAACATAAGCAATAAAAGGACCAAACTGAGAGGTTCAGTTGGTGCTTTCCTATGGCACTGTCGATTAGCCCATATAAACAAGAATCTCATCCAACAACTCCATGCAAATGGATTGTTAGATTCAAGTTCCTTGGAGGAATTTGATACTTGTGAACCTTGTTTATTAGGGAAGATGACAAAGGCGCCCTTCACCAAGATTGGTGAGAGGGCAGAAGGTTTATTGGATCTCATACATACTGATGTATGTGTGCCCTTCAATAAACAAGCCAGAGGAGGGTACAACTACTTCATTACCTTCACTGATGACTTCAGTAGGTATGGTTATGTCTACTTAATGAGACATAAATCTGAATCAAATTCAAGGAGTTCAAGAATGAAGTAGAGAACCAGCTTGGAAGATCCATTAAAGCTCTTCGATCAGATCGAGGTGGAGAATACCTGAATGGTGAGTTCTTTGACTATCTGAGAGAGTGTGGGATCATATCCCAACTCACTCCTCCTGGAACACCTCAATGGAATGGTGTGTCTGAAAGGAGAAATCAAACTTTATTGGATATGGTTCGATCCATGATGAGTCATGCAACACTACCTTCATCATTCTGGGGGCATGCACTAGAAACAGCTTCTCTGATACTGAATAATGTTCCATCTAAGAGTGTCTCCAAAATACCATACGAGGTGTGGAGTGGGAGACGCCCTAATCTCACGTTTATCAGGATCTGGGGATGTGAGGCTTATGCCAAACGTCAGGATTCTAGCAAGCTAGAACCTAGATCTGGTAAGTGTGTGTTTGTGGGGTATCCTAAGGAAACTAAAGGATACTACTTCTATGTCCCAACCGAGAACAAAGTTTTTGTTGCTCGGGGTGCTGTCTTTCTAGAGAAAGAATTTCTTATGAAAGAAGTTAGTGGGAGGAAGTTTGACTTGGATGAGGTCCAAGTGCAAGCACAAGACAAAGAGATGGAATCTGGGCCACCTGCATCGGTTGCTAGGCAACCTAAGGCTCAGACACAAGTTCCGCGTAGGTATGGGAGAATTCGTCGTGCACCTGAAAGGTATGGGTCGGTACCGACCCAACACGATGGGATCTTCATCATTGAGGATGAACCTAGAACCTATGATGAGGCGGTCAGTGGACCGGACTCCGAGAAATGGCTTGACGCCATGCGATCCGAGATGGATTCCATGTCGGCTAACCAAGTATGGGATTTGGTTGAGCTGCCTGATGGGGTAAAACCCATAGGGTGTAAATGGGTCTTCAAGAAGAAGACAGATATGGATGGCAAAATAGTTACCTATAAGGGTAGACTAGTGGCTAAAGGATTTAAACAAGTCCACGGGGTGGACTATGATGAAACCTTCTCGCCGGTTGCCATGATTAAATCCATTCGGATTCTGCTTGCTATAGCTGCATATCATGACTATGAGATATGGCAGATGGATGTGAAGACAGCGTTCCTTAACGGGAAGCTAACTGAGGATGTGTATATGTCACAACCTGATGGCTTCATCCATCCTGCAGAGGCTAATAAGGTCTGCAGGCTAAAGAGGTCCATTTATGGATTAAAACAAGCATCTCGAAGTTGGAATCTTCGATTTGATGAGGCCGTGAGAGATTATGGCTTTATCAAAAGCGAAGATGACGCCTGTGTATATAGAAAATTCAGTGGGAGCTTGGTGATTTTTCTGGTCTTGTATGTTGATGACATACTGCTCATCGGAAACGACATCCCTAGTCTTCAAGCTGTGAAGACATGGTTGGGGAAGTGTTTCGAGATGAAAGACTTAGGGGAGGCCGCCTATATTCTAGGCGTGAGGATCTACCGGGATAGATCCAAGAGGCTTCTGGCCCTTAGTCAAAGTACTTACATTGATAAGATACTGGAGAGGTTCTACATGGAGCAATCTAAGAAAGGATACCTTCTAGTGAGACATGGCCTTACTCTCTCAAAGAGCCAGTGTCCTACAACACAGGCTGAGAGGGATGACATGAGTCAAATTCCTTATGCTTCGGCAGTAGGATCGATCATGTATGCAATGTTATGTACTAGACCAGATGTAGCATATGCTGTAAGCATAACCAGCCGATACCAATCCAATCCAGGTCTACAACACTAGGTGGCTGTAAAGAACATCCTAAAGTATCTGAGAAGAACTAAGGATTTGTTCTTGGTCTATGGGGGACAGGAAGAGCTCAGTATGCAGGGCTATACTGACGCATCATTCCAGTCTGACCCTGACGACTTTAGATCGCAGGCCGGCTATGTGTTCAAGATAAATGGAGGCGCTGTATGTTGGAAGAGCTTCAAGCAATCCACTATAGCAGATTCTACAACCGAAGCTGAGTATGTGGCTGCTTCTGAGGCAGCCAAGGAAGCTGTTTGGATAAGGAAGTTCTTATGTGATCTTCAAGTGGTACCTAGTGCAATGGATCCCATTGAACTCTACTGTGACAACAATGGAGCAATTGCACAAGCCAAGGAACCACGGTCTCATCAAATATCCAAACACATACTCAGAAGATTTCACCTGATCAGAGAGATCATTGACAGAGGTGATGTCAAGATTAGCAGAGTAGACACAGAGAACAATCTGGCAGACCCATTGACCAAGGCTTTGGCGCAGTAGAAGCATGATGGTCACGCTAGAGATATGGGGTTGAGATTCCTCAACTTCTAGGTCTTAGTGCAAGTGGGAGATTGTTAGTGTATATTGATGGAGGGACCAACCCTGCCCCGAGATGAAAGTCCCTAAAAAGGGGGGGGGGCGAAACCCTAATAGCATGCGCAAATAAAACTTTTCTAGGGTTTCATGAGGATCGAATAGTATGAACACATGATCAACTTAAGATTGAAAGCATAGAGATGCGTTACCATTGCCATTTCTTGGATGGCGTCTTGGAATCAAAGAATCGAATGCTTCTTCTCCAAAGGCAACGCACACAAGGTGAAGATGGCTTTCTCCTTGTCATCCTTTGTGCTAGCAAAGATCTTCAAGTGTCCTTGTCGCGTGAAGGAGTTTTTTTTTTTAGAGAATGACCTTTTGCTTGCCGAATGGTTTTTCTCTCTTGGCGTGAAGACAACCCCAGTCGAGAGAGGAAGAGGCGATGCGTTGAGGCGTTGTGGAGTTGTGGCATTACATGACTTCCAAAAATAGAAAGTCATGAAGCCATGCGCCCACGCCATGATAACCGACCTAAACGCCTTCATATTGAACCATGCGTTCACACATGTGAACTGGTTCAAACCAATTCGGTTCAATTGCATTTGGTTCAAAGACCAAATCAAACCAGCATTGGTTCAGATCTTATCAAACCAAATGGTTTAAGATCTAACCGTTCATCTCTTGATGCTCTTGATCTCACTGATCTAGCATCAATACTCTCGATCGAAGCTTACCGATCTCAAGCCCTAATCAATCAAACATGATCAGACCAGATCTCACTTACAATCAGAGTTTAAATTCCTTTAAACTGAACCAAAACAATTCAGTCCACACGATCTGACATAAGAAAGCCATATCATCAAATTGTGCGACCCTAAGGGTTTCCTTTAAATGTCGTAACGATAACTTACGTTATCACAATCAGTGAGGGGTACCTAGCAACACATCACTGTCTCCCGATATAAAGGAAAGAGTCTTCCAAGACTACACCCAAACCACAGCACAAGTGTGAACCCAAGTCACTTGACATATGTGTTTCCTTTGCCACTGGACGTTCTTATTGGACAAGCGTGTCAAGCCTGTAATTCCAATATGATGAGAATGATTAGATCAGATGATCATAGTCATCTTGGTATGGCCATACACTTTCTCAATCATCTCATCCAGGGGGCCCCTATAGAACATCACACTCCAATCAAGGAGACGGCAATCCTATATCTATCACTAGTGCCCTAACATGACTCATGTTCATTATCCAAGATAGTCTATAACCATTATGTTTCAAATGATATTGAACTACCTCAAAACAATGCCAATCATCATTTAGAAACACAAGTGATCTCAAGTCAGAGGAAATATGCCACTTGTTTGCATATAAGGATTATTCACATTGTGACAAGCAATTGAATATCCTAAGTAGGGTCTGTCCAGTACATCCAATGTACCCATGAGTCTGCATCTTATTCCATGCTTGAAGCATCCTATAAGATTAGAACACATATTAGTCTCAATCATATCAAGGCTGTCTCATGTTCACCAAGATATCTCGACTAAGGACAAAACTACATGTCAGCCAAGCTGAACAGCATTGAGACATTATTCAGAAGTATACATATTGCAGCAGATGATGTAACAACCTGAATAACAACCATTGCCTTTATAAACATAGAGTTTATACATGATACTGAAATAATCCCAAGGCCTCAAACATTAGCCTTAAGGGCATACCCCAACAATCTCCCACTTGCACTTAATCTAATGGTTGAGAAATCTCAAACCCATATTATTACAGTGCTTCTCATGCTTCTGCTGCGCCAGAGGCTTTGTAAGCGGGTCAGCTAGATTGTCATCTGTATGAACCTTGCAGACTTTGATCTTGTAAGTCCTCAGTAGGTGGCGAAACCCTAGATAGGCGCATGAAAAATTTCTTCTAAAGCAGCGGAGTGGGTTTCTTAGTATCATCGCATGCAATATGATCAACTTAACAACATGAAAAGAATTCATACCGAAGCCATGTGTTGGATGGCGTCTTGGAAAGAGAGAGCAAGAGAGATCTCCTCCAAATGATGCGCACACAAGAATGAGGATGCGCTCACTTCCTTGGTGCTCCTTGTGCTAGCAAGGTTCCAAGAGGTGTCTTTGATCGAATGGAAGGGATGGATGAAGCTTTGCTCGCTTTGCCAAATGACTCTCCAAGGCGTCCAAGACTCGTCACACACGAATGCCCTCTCGAGAGTAAGTGGGGAAAGGCGAGAGAGAAGTTCTCTTGGCGTGAACGTGAGATGTGGTCACGTTAGAGAACATGCTATCTTAAAATAGCAATGTCTCAACGTTCATGCGACCATGCATTACCCCAATCGCCAATGCCTCTTTACTTGAACCATGCGCTCACCCAATGAGCTGGTTCAAATCGATTTGGTTCAATAACCAAATAAACCAAGCAACTAGTCCAGATCATAACAAAAACCCCTAAGGCTTAAGATCTGACCGTTCATCTCTTGATGCTCCTGATCTCACCGATCTAGCATCCATTCTCTCAATCGAAGCTTACCGATCTCAAGCCCTTATCAATCAAACATGATCAGACTGGATCTCACTTACAATCAGAGATTAAATCCCTTTAAACTGAACCCAAACAATTCAGTCCACACGATCTGACTTAAGTAAGCCATATCATCAAATTGTGAGACCCTAAGGGTTTCCTTTAAATGTCGGTAACGATAACTTACGTTATCACGATCAGTGAGGGGTATCTAGCAACACATCACTGTCTCCCGATAACTTTCCTTTGCCACTGGATGTTCTTATTGGACAAGCGTGTCAAGCCTGTAGCTCCAATATGATGAGCATGATTAGATCAGATGAACACTGTCATCTGGGTATGGCCATACACTTTCTCAATCATCTCATACAGAGGGGGGCCCCTTTAGAACATCATACTCCAATTAAGGAGACGGCAATCCTTTATCTATCACTAGTGCCCTAACCTGACTCAAGCTCACCATCCAAGATAGTCTATAATCATTATGTTTCAAATGATATTGAACTACCTCAAAACAATGACAATCATCATTTAGAAACACAAGTGATCTCAAGTCAGAGGAAATGTGCCACTTGTTGCAATCAAGGATTATTCACATTGTGACAAGCAATTGAATATCCTAGTAGGGTCTGTCCAGTACATCCAATGTACCCATGAGTCTACATCTTATTCCATGCTCGAAGCATCCTATAAGATTAGAACACATATTAGTCTCAATCATATCAAGGCTGTCTCATGTTCACCAAGATATCTTGACTAAGGACATAACTGCATGTCAGCCTAGCTGAACAGCTTTGAGACATTATTCAGAAGTACACTTATTGCAGCAGACAATGTAACAAACTGAATAACAACCATGCCTTTATAAACATAAGAGTTTATTACATGATACTGATACAATCCCAAGGCCTCAAACATTAGCCTTAAGGGCATACCCCAATAATCTCCCACTTGCACTTAATCTAATGGTTGAGAAATTTCAAACCCATATTATTACAGTGCTTCTCATGCTTCTACTGCGCCAGAGGCTTGGTAAGCGGGTCAGCCAGATTGTCATCTGTATGAACCTTGCAGACTTTGATCTCGCCACGATCAATGATCTCCCGGATCAAATGAAACCGTCTCTGTATGTGCTTGGACTTCTGGTGCGACCGTGGTTCCTTTGCTTGTGCAATTGCTCCAGTGTTATCACAAAAGATAACCAAAGGATCAGCACTGGAAGGAACAACACCAAGTTCCTGAACGAACTTACGAATCCACACTGCCTCCTTGGATGCTTCCGAGGCTGCAACATACTCGGCTTCTGTTGTGGAATCAGCAACAATAGACTGTTTGAAACTCTTCCACACCACCGCTCCTCCATTAAATCTAAAAACATAGCCTGATTGCGATCGGAAATCATCCTGGTCAGACTGGAATGAAGCGTCAGTATATCCTTCAATACTGAGTTCTTCCTGACCACCATATATCAAGAACATATCTTTGGTCCTCCGCAGATATTTTAAGATGTTCTTGACTGCAATCCAGTGTGCCTGACCTGGATTACTTTGGAACAGACTGGTCACGCTTAATCCGTAAGCGACGTCTGGGCGAGTACACAACATCGCATACATAATGGACCCAATAGCCGAAGCATAAGGCGTATTGTCCATCTCATCTTTCTCAGTCTGTGTTTGTGGACACTGACTCTTCGAAAGATTCAGACCATGTCTGACTGGAAGATATCCTCTTTTAGAATTCTCTAAATGAAATCTCTCCAGGACTTTATCGATGTAAGTACTCTGGCACAGCCCGAGAAGGCTCTTAGATCTATCCCTGTAGATCTTCACACCTAATACATAGGCTGCTTCTCCTAAATCTTTCATCTGAAAACATTTCCTTAACCATGCTTTAACCGCATGCATTTCAGGAATATCATTTCCAATGATTAAGATATCATCGACGTAGAGGACTAGGAAAGTAATCACGCTCCCACTAAACCTCTTATATACACACGGGTCATCCTCGTTCTTGATGAAACCAAATTCAGAGATTGATTCATCAAAACGAATATTCCAGCTTCTCGATGCTTGTTTAAGTCCATAAATAGACTTCTTTAACTTGCATATTTTATGACGATCTGATGGATTAGTGAAACCTTCAGGTAGTGTCATATAGACATCCTCGTTCAGATTTCCATTAAGGAAAGCGGTCTTCACATCCATCTGCCAGATCTCATAATCATAATATGCAGCTATCGCGAAAAGAATCCGAATAGACTTAAACATAGCTACAGGTGAGAAAGTTTCATCATAATCTATCCCGTAGATTTGTTTGAAACCTTTCGCAACTAGCCTGCCTTTATAGGTAACCACGTTACCATCCATGTCAATCTTCTTCTTAAAGATCCATTTACAGCCTATAGGGATAACTCCCGGAGGCGGATCAACCAAATCCCATACTTGGTTATCTGACATGGAGTCCATCTCGGCGCGCATAGCTTCAAGCCATCTCGCTGAGTTCGGTCCACTGACCGCATCCGCATAAGTTAGGGGTTCATCATTATTAATGATGTAGACTCCGTCATAGCGCTCAGGCTGTCGACGGATCCTTCCCGATCTTCGCGGTTCCCGTGATATCTGAGCCTCAGGTTGTTCAGTAACCTGTTCTACCGGCTCAGGCTCATCCAACTGTACTTGAGCACCTTGTCCTTCCTCTGGATTCTCATCCAGCTTTATTTCTCTCCCAATGGCCTCTTGCAGAAGAAACTCCTTCTCAAGAAATATGGCCGTCCGAGCAACAAACACCTTGTTCTCTTTGGGATCGTAGAAATAATAACCCTTAGTTTCCTTAGGGTAACCGACAAAGATACATTTCTCAGATCTGCTCTCTAGTTTCCCAGAGGCGAGCTTTTTGACATAAGCCTCGCAGCCCCAGATCCTAATAAATGTCAAGCTCGGCTGTTTCCCATACCATAACTCATATGGAGTCTTTGAAACTGCCTTGGATGGCACTCGGTTTAGTACCTTTGCAGCTGTTTCCAGTGCAAATCCCCAAAAGGAGTAAGGTAGAGTAACCTGACACATCATAGAACGAACCATATCAAGTAACGTTCTATTTCTCCTCTCGGACACACCATTCCATTGCGGTGTTCCTGGCGGAGTGAGCTGTGAGATAATCCCACACTCCTTCAGATAGTCAGTAAACTCTCAACTTAGGTATTCTCCACCTCGATCAGAATGAAGTGCCTTGATATTTCGGCCTAACTGATTCTGTACTTCATTCTTGAACTCTTTGAACTTGTCAAAAGATTCACTTTTATGTCTCGTAAGATAGACATACCCATATCTACTAAAATCATCAGTGAAGGTAATGAAGTACTGATAGCCACCTCTGGCATGTTTACTAAAAGGCCCACACACATCACTGTGTATAAGGTCAAGTAAACCTGAAGTCCTTTGACCTTTATGAGGAAAAGGTGACTTCGTCATTTTGCCCATCAAACAAGCTTTGCTGTATCAATCTCCTCATAGGAGAATGATCCCAGCAGTCCATGATCATGCAACCGCTTAATGCGTTTCTTGTTAATATGGCCTAAACGACTATGCCATAGCAAGGTGCTGTCATCAGCATATTTGGCTTTCTTATTATCAATATTGTGTATAGAACATTCCATGTCCAACATGAATAACCCATTGTTAATTGAACCAGTAGCATAAACTATATTATCTAAAGAAAGAACACACTTTGAACTATTGCATTCAAAGGAAAACCCTTTCCTGACAAGAGCAGGAATTGAGATAATATTTTTAGTAATGCTTGGAACAAAGTAACAACTGTTTAATTCTAACACAAGTCCAGATGGTAAAGAGATGAAATAGTCTCCTACAGCAACAGCAGCAACCCGTGCCCCGTTTCCAACTCGTAGGTCCACCTCATGCTGTCCCACCTGTCTTCTTCTCTTGAGTTCCTGTACATTTGAACAAATGTGAACTCCACATGCAGTGTCCAACACCCATTAAATAGAAGAAGAAGATATCATGACTTCCGTCACATAAATACCAGAGCCAGAAGCGATGCTTCCCCTCTTGTCTCCCTGGAGCGCTTTACAGTCCTTTTTCCAGTGACCCAACTGGCCACAGTGGAAACATCTGTATTCCTTCGACCGCTTGACCTTTTGCTTCAGAGCCTTGCTGTAGCTCTTGATAGGGGTCTTGCCCTTCTTCCCCTTCTTTTTGTTCCTTGAAGGAAACATCAAGACAGAGGTTGAAGGCTTTCCCTTCAGAGTCTCCTCAGTAGTCAAGAGCATATTGAGCAACTCTGCCGGAGTACAATCGATTTTGTTCATATTAAAGTTAATAATGAACGCATCGAAAGAGGGCGGGAGAGACTGCAGAATAATGTCTACAGCAAGCTCCTGATTGATGGTATGCCCCAGTTTCTCTAGAGCCTCCTTGTGCCCAATCATCTTGAGCACGTGAGCTCCCACTGGACTCCCTTCAGCCAGTTTGCTCTGAAAGAAAAGCTTAGTCAGATTATAGCGTTCTGTCCTCGCCTGTGCAGCATACAGCATTTTGAGGTTCGCTATAATCTCTATAGCCGACATATCCTCATGCTGACGCTGCAGCGGTGGCGTCATAGACGCTAGCATCAGGCAAGCGACATCAATGCTATCATTGACGTGCTTTTCATAAGCTTCCCGAACCGCCCTTGCGGCGTTCGGAGCGGGCTGAGGCGGTATAGCCGTCTCGAGGACATACAGTTTCCTCTCTGCCTTAAGAACAATCTTAAGGTGTCCGTACCAGTCTGAGAAGTTCGGCCCAGCAAACTTCTCCCTTTCTAGTAGGGATCGCACATTGAAGTTCATGGTGTTCGTTGCTGCAGGTATCTACAACAATGCAAGAACAGCAAGGTCAGTATCAATGTTAAGAATCGATCAGGACTTAAGAAAGATTCCTTTTCTCACTATTTTATCTGGCTGAAAAATCCCGCAAAAACAGCCCGAAAGAGTAGAACTCTTTTAGTGAGATGGGATCCAGATTTCATACTTGGTCTCCGCGTCCCGCTCAGGCGAGATAAGATGCACAGAGGGTACAAGTACTAATCTCTGGTAGGCTGTCCCAGCCAATCGCCAACCCGTGCGATTCCCCTTCATCTGGGCAATCCAGCAGACTGTGCCAACTGAGTTGGTACAACACAGTCTCTGACCCCACAGATGGCTGCTTCCTTGTGCTACCATATGCGCCACATATGTAGCCTACATGGTCAAGCTGACCCGACCTACTCCCTGGACCACCACGTGCTATGCTGAGCAACGAGAAGCGATAAATCCCTTCCCTGTAACACGCAGGTGTAATCCCGCACCATCTGAAGATAGATGGACGTGCCCACTGAGTGGGTACAATACGGCTCCAACGATAATCAGAACAGTGAGGTTTCGCGTCAGAAGGCTTACGAGCTTGATATTTTAGCGTTGGATTTTAACGGTCTTTTATCTTCTTATCTATCATGCAATTCCTATGGTGATAGCAGAAGATTTAAATCATGCTATTCTAATTGTAATTAAACAATAAAAGAAAGCAAGCTGATCTTATGTGGTAAAAGCCCATAAGCCTAAGTAAGACCTTAATTTCACTTAAGTCTTCACTTGCTTTTCTTCATGGGTCTTTTGCTGCTCATCTGGCCCAAACCAGGGCCCAAGCGCCTACTGCAGCTCAGGTGCGCCTACCAGGGAAAGTGCGCCTGGTCCCAGAGTCGAACCCTGGACCTCCCACCTGGTCAAGCCACTACTGCATGCGCCTCTACCAAGTGTGCTCTGTGCTCTTGTCTAATTAAATTACAATTTAACTATCTAGACAAGATTGACACGCAGGTCAATAACACTTTATAAATTAATGGAAATGTGATGCGCAGATCACAATAAAATAATTTACATTTAATTTCCAGGCACGCAGGCCCCAGCACAGCACACATTAAACGGGCAGCCCACATAAGATAAAATAAACACACATATGGCATCCAAACAGCATGTGATCCAATTAAGAAATTAAAGTTTTGAAAATCCCTTTGGCATCAATTTTAATATTCTTATGTGCCCTACAACCTTACAACGGTCCATTAATAGGGATCCACTCATCCAATCTAATCAGATCCAGTGCCCTTGCATGCACCAAGTCCTAACTGACTTGAGTCGACCCAGTGGTCAACTATGCATGCGCCAAGGGCTGAACCACCCCATGAGTTCTGGCAAGCGGGTGTGACCCCGGGCCTAACTCATGTGCGTTCATGGGTTGTCTCAACCAGACATCGCTACACGCCTGTGATGCAGTCGACCTACAGCCACCTTTTGCTTGCGCAAAGGTGCTATCTAGTCGACCCATCTAGGCTGTCAGATGATCTGATCAGACTGGTTGGATCTAACCTAGAGGATGACATCAACCCTACTAACCCGTCTAAGGATTTATAGTAAGACCTTAGATCTAGTGAGGTCGCGCAAGTAATATACGTTTGATAAAACATCAACAATAAAGATGCGCCGACTTTTATACATGCTCAAACATGAAAAACATATGTAATCATTTTCGCATGTAACCTAACCTATAGATCTAAGCATGTTGCGCAAACATGGATCACAAAACATGGTATAGCAATCATAAAACATGCATCAACCAAGGCTATGATACCAATTGTAAGTCCTCAGTAGGTGGCGAAACCCTAGATAGGCGCATGAAAAATTTCTTCTAAAGCAGCGGAGTGGGTTTCTTAGTATCATCGCATGCAATATGATCAACTTAACAACATGAAAAGAATTCATACCGAAGCCATGTGTTGGATGGCGTCTTGGAAAGAGAGAGCAAGAGAGATCTCCTCCAAATGATGCGCACACAAGAATGAGGATGCGCTCACTTCCTTGGTGCTCCTTGTGCTAGCAAGGTTCCAAGAGGTGTCTTTGATCGAATGGAAGGGATGGATGAAGCTTTGCTCGCTTTGCCAAATGACTCTCCAAGGCGTCCAAGACTCGTCACACACGAATGCCCTCTCGAGAGTAAGTGGGGAAAGGCGAGAGAGAAGTTCTCTTGGCGTGAACGTGAGATGTGGTCACGTTAGAGAACATGCTATCTTAAAATAGCAATGTCTCAACGTTCATGCGACCATGCATTACCCCAATCGCCAATGCCTCTTTACTTGAACCATGCGCTCACCCAATGAGCTGGTTCAAATCGATTTGGTTCAATAACCAAATAAACCAAGCAACTAGTCCAGATCATAACAAAAACCCCTAAGGCTTAAGATCTGACCGTTCATCTCTTGATGCTCCTGATCTCATCGATCTAGCATCCATTCTCTCAATCGAAGCTTACCGATCTCAAGCCCTTATCAATCAAACATGATCAGACTGGATCTCACTTACAATCAGAGATTAAATCCCTTTAAACTGAACCCAAACAATTCAGTCCACACGATCTGACTTAAGTAAGCCATATCATCAAATTGTGCGACCCTAAGGGTTTCCTTTAAATGTCGGTAACGATAACTTACGTTATCACGATCAGTGAGGGGTATCTAGCAACACATCACTGTCTCCCGATATAAAGGAAAGAGTCTTCCAAGACTACACCCAAACCACAGCACAAGTGTGAATCCAATTCACAAGGCATGCAAATTTCCTTTGCCACTGGATGTTCTTATTGGACAAGCGTGTCAAGCCTGTAGCTCCAATATGATGAGCATGATTAGATCAGATGAACACTGTCATCTGGGTATGGCCATACACTTTCTCAATCATCTCATACAGAGGGGGGCCCCTTTAGAACATCATACTCCAATTAAGGAGACGGCAATCCTTTATCTATCACTAGTGCCCTAACCTGACTCAAGCTCACCATCCAAGATAGTCTATAATCATTATGTTTCAAATGATATTGAACTACCTCAAAACAATGACAATCATCATTTAGAAACACAAGTGATCTCAAGTCAGAGGAAATGTGCCACTTGTTGCAATCAAGGATTATTCACATTGTGACAAGCAATTGAATATCCTAGTAGGGTCTGTCTAGTACATCCAATGTACCCATGAGTCTACATCTTATTCCATGCTCGAAGCATCCTATAAGATTAGAACACATATTAGTCTCAATCATATCAAGGCTGTCTCATGTTCACCAAGATATCTTGACTAAGGACATAACTGCATGTCAGCCTAGCTGAACAGCTTTGAGACATTATTCAGAAGTACACTTATTGCAGCAGACAATGTAACAAACTGAATAACAACCATGCCTTTATAAACATAAGAGTTTATTACATGATACTGATACAATCCCAAGGCCTCAAACATTAGCCTTAAGGGCATACCCCAACAGATCTCGCCACGATCAATGATCTCCCGGATCAAGTGAAACCTTCTCTGTATGTGCTTGGACTTCTGGTGCGACCGTGGTTCCTTTGCTTGTGCTATTGCTCCAGTGTTATCACAGAACATAACCAAAGGATCTGCACTCGAAGGAACAACACCAAGTTCCTGAACGAACTTACGAATCCACACTGCCCCCTTGGATGCTTCTGAGGCTGCAACATACTCGGCTTCTGTTGTGGAATCAGCAACAATTGACTGTTTGAAACTTTTCCACACCACTGCTCCTCCATTCAAGCTAAAAACATAGCCTGATTGCGATCGGAAATCATCCTGGTCAGATTGGAATGAAGCGTTAGTATATCCTTCAATATTGAGTTCTTCCTGACCTCCATATATCAAGAACATATCTTTGGTCCTCCGAAGATATTTCAAAATGTTCTTGACCGCAATCCAGTGTGCCTTACCTGGATTACTTTGGAATCGACTGGTCACGCTTAACCCGTAAGCAACGTCTGGGTGAGTACACAACATCGCATACATAATGGACCCAATAGCCGAAGCATAAGGCGTATTGTCCATTTCATCTTTCTTAGTCTGTGTTTGTGGACACTGACTCTTTGAAAGATTCAGACCATGTCTGACTAGAAGATATCCTCTTTTAGAATTTTCTAAATGGAATCTCTCCAGGACTTTATCGATGTAAGTACTCTGGCACAGCCCGAGAAGCCTCTTAGATTTATCTCTGTAGATCTTCACACCTAATACATAGGCTGCTTCTCCTAAATCTTTCATCTGGAAACATTTTCTTAACCATGCCTTAACCGCATGTAGTTCAGGAATATCGTTTCCAATCATTAAGATATCATCGACGTAGAGGACTAGGAAAGTAATCACGCTCCCACTAAACCTCTTATATACACACGGGTCATCTTCATTCTTGATGAAACCAAATTCACAGATTGATTCATCAAAACGAATATTCCAGCTTCTTGATGCTTGTTTAAGTCCATAAATGGACTTCTTTAATTTGCATATTTTATGACGATCTGATGGATTAGTGAAACCTTCAGGTTGTGTCATATACACATCCTCTTCTAGTTTTCCATTAAGGAAAGCGGTCTTCATGTCCATTTGCCAGATCTCATAATCATAATATGCCGCTATTGCAAGAATAATCCGAATAGACTTGAACATGGCTACAGGAGAGAAAGTTTCATCATAATCTATCCCGTAGATTTGTTTGAAACCTTTCGCAACTAGCCTGCCTTTATAGGTAACCACGTTACCATCCATGTCCATCTTCTTCTTGAAGATCCATTTACAGCCTATAGGGATTACTCCCGGAGGCGGATCAACCAAATCCCAAACTTGGTTATCTGACATGGAGTCCATCTCGGCTCGCATAGCTTCAAGCCATCTCGCTGATTCTGGTCCACTGACCGCATCCGCATAAGTGAGGGGTTCATCATCAATGATGTAGACTCCGTCATAGCGCTCAGGCTGTCGACGGATCCTTCCCGATCTTCGCGGTTCCCGTGATATCTGAGCCTCATGTTGTTCAGTAACCTGATCTACTGGCTCAGGCTCATCCAACTGTACTTGACTACTTTGTCCTTCTTCTGGATTCTCATCCAGCTTTATTTCTCTCCCACTGGCTTCTTGCAGAAGAAATTCTTTCTCAAGAAAAATAGCCGTCCGAGCAACAAATACTTTGTTCTCTTTGGGATCGTAGAAATAATAACCCTTAGTTTCCTTAGGGTAACCGACAAAGATACATTTCTCAGATCTGCTCTCTAGTTTTCCAGAGGCGAGCTTTTTGACATAAGCCTCGCAACCCCAGATCTTAATAAATGTCAAGCTCGGCTGTTTCCCATACCATAACTCATATGGAGTCTTTGAAATGGCCTTGGATGGCACTCGGTTTAGTACCTTTGCAGCTGTTTCCAGTGCAAATCCCCAAAAGGAGTAAGGTAGAGTAGCCTGACTCATCATAGAACGAACCATATCCAGTAAGGTTCTATTTCTCCTCTCGGAAACACCATTCCATTGCGGTGTTCTTGGCGGAGTGAGCTGTGAGATAATCCCACACTCCTTCAGATAGTCAGTAAACTCATGACTCAAGTATTCTCCACCTCGATCTGAACGAAGTGCCTTGATATTTCGGCCTAGCTAATTTTGTACTTCATTTTTGAACTCTTTGAACTTGTCAAAAGATTCACTCTTATGTCTCATTAGATAGATATAACCATACCTACTGAAATCATCAGTAAAGGTAATGAAGTATGAATAGCCACCTCTGGCATGTTTACTAAATGGCCCACACACATCACTGTGAATGAGATCAAGCAAACCTGAAGCCCTTTGACCTTTGTTGGAAAAAGGAGACTTCGTCATTTTGCCCATTAAACAAGCTTTGCATGTATCAAGCTCCTCATAGGAGAATGATCCCAGCAGTCCATGATCATGCAACCGCTTAATGCGCTTCTTGTTAATATGGCCTAAACGACTATGCCATAGCAAGGTGCTGTCTTCAGCATACTTGGCTTTCTTAATATCAATCTGCTGTATAGAACATTCCATGTCCAACATGAATAACCCATTGTTAATCGACCCAGTAGCATAAACAATATTATCAAAAGAAATATAACACTTTGAAATCTTGCATTCAAAGGAAAACCCTTTCCTGACAAGAGCAGGAATAGAGATAATATTCTTAGTTATGCTCGGTACAAAATAACAATTGTCCAGTTCTAATACAAGACCAGATGGTAAAGAGATGTGATAAACTCCTACAGCAACAGCAACAACCCGTGCCCCGTTTCCTACTCGTAGGTCCACCTCATGCTGTCCCACCTGTCTTCTTCTCTTGAGTTCCTGTACATTTGAACAAATGTGAACTCCACATGCAGTGTCCAACACCCATGAAATAGAAGAAGAAGATACCATGACTTCAGTCACGAAAATACCTGAGCCAGAAGCGAAAGAGTTGCTTCCCTTCTTCTCTCCTTGGAGCGCTTTATAGTCCTTTTTCCAGTGACCCAGCTGGCCACAATGGAAACATCTGTATTCCTTTGACCGCTTGAGCTTTTGTTTTAGTGCCTTGTTGTAGCTCTTGACAGGGGCTTTGCCCTTCTTCCCCTTCTTCTTGTTCCTAGAAGGAAACATTAGGACAGAGGATGAAGGCGTTCCCTTCTCACGAGACTGAGTCTGCTCTGTAGTCAAGAGCATGTTCAGTAACTCTACCGGGGTACAGTCGATCTTGTTCATATTAAAATTAATGATGAACGGATCGAAAGAGGCCGGGAGAGACTGCAAGATGATATCTACAACAAGCTCCTGATTGATGGTGTGTCCCAGTTTCTCTAGAGCCTCCTTGTACCCAATCATCTTGAGCACGTGAGCTCCCACTAGACTCCCTTCAGTCAGTTTGTTCTGAAAGAAAAGTTTCGTCAAATTATAGCGTTCAGTCCTTGCCTATGCAGCATACAGCAGCTTGAGGTTTGCTATAATTTCTATAGCTGATAAATCCTCATGCTGACGCTGCAGCTGTGGCGTCATAGACGCTAGCATAAGGCAAGCGACGTCAATGCTATCATTGACATGCTTTTCATAAGCTTCCCGAACCGCCCTTGCGGCGTTCGCAGCGGGTTGAGGCGGTATAGCCGTCTCGAGGACATACAGTTTCCTCTCAGCCTTAAGAACAATCTTAAGGTGTCCGTACCAGTCTGAGAAGTTTGGCCCAGCAAACTTCTCCCTTTCTAGTAGGGATCGCACATTGAACGCTGTGGTGTTCGTTGCTGCAGTAATCTACAACAATGCAAGAACAGCAAGGTCAGTATCAATGTTAGAATCAATTCAGGACTTAAGAATGATTCTTTTCTCACTATTTTATCTGGCTAAAAAATCTAGCAAAATAGCCCGAAAGAGTAAAACTCTTTTAGTGAGATGGGATCCAGATTTCATACGTTGTCTCCGCGTCCCGCTCAGGCGAGATAAGATGCACAGAGAGTACAAGCACTAATTTCTGGTAGGCATTCCCTGCCAATCGCCAACCCGTGCGATTCCCCTTCATCTGGGCAATCCAGCAGACTGTGCCAACTGAGTTGGTACAACACAGTCTCTGATCCCACAGATGGCTGCCTCCATATGGCTACCATATGCTCAATATGTAGCCTACATGGTCAAGCTGACCCGACCTACTCCCTGGACCACCACGTGCTATGCTGAGCAACGAGAAGCGATAAATCCCTTCTCTGTAACACGCAGGTATAATCACACACCGTCTGAAGATAGATGGGCGTGCCCACTGAGTGGGTACAACACGGCCCCAACGATAGTCAGAACAGTGAGGTTTCGCGTCAGAAGGCTTACGTGCTTGATATTTAACGTTGGATTTTAACGGTCCTTTTATCTTCTTACTATCATTCAAATCCTATGGTGATAGCAGAAGAAAAGATCATGCAGTTACTAAATTACTTAAACAGTAAATTAAAAGCATGATGATCTTATGTGGTAAAACCCCATTAAGCCTAAGTAAGACCTTAATTAACTTAAGTCTTCACTTGAGCTCTTCATGGGTCTTTAGCATTTCCTCTGGCCCAACCCGGGCCCAAGCGCCCACTGCAGCTCAGGTGCGCCCACCAGGTATAATGCGCCTGTCCTAGAGTCGAACCCTAGACCTCCCACTGGTGAAGCCACTTGCTGTATGTGCCTCTGCCATGTGTGCTTTGAGCTCATGTCTGATTAAATTACACTTTAATCTATCTAGACATGAATGACACGCAGGTCAATTACACTTTATAAATTAATTAAAATGTGATGCGCAGATCACAATAATAATTTACAATTTAATCCAGGCACGCAGGCCCCAGCACAGCACACATTAATTGGGCAGCCCACATAAGATGAAATAAACATTCATTCATGTTATACAAACAACATGTGATCCAATCAAGAAAATAAAATTTTCGAAAATCCCATTGGCATCATTTTATTTCCTTATGTGCCCTACTACCTTACAACGGTCCATTACTAGGGATCCACTCATCAGACCTAGTCAGACCCACTGCCCTTGCATGCACCAAGTCATAACCGACTTGAGTCGACCTAATGGTCAACAATGCATGCGTGAAGGGCTGAACGTCCCTCATGAGTTTTGGCAAGCGGGTGTGACCCCGGGCCTAAATCATGAGCGTTCACTGGTTGTCTCAATCAGACATCGCTACACGCCCAGTATGCAGTCGACCTATAGCCACCTCATGCTTGCGCATAGGTGCCATCTGGTCGACCCATCTAGGCTGTCAGATGGTCTGATCAGACTGTTGGGTCTAGACTGGATGATGATTTCAACCCTAATAACCCGTCTAAGGTTTTATAGCAGGTGCTCATAGATCTAGATGGAGCGCGCAAGATGTTAAGTTTTTACAAAAACACTTTAACATGCGCCAACAAGTAAAAACATACATCATGTAATTTCGCAAACTAACATGTAGTTGCGCAAGATGATTACTTCTAGATCTACATATCAAACGCAAACTAGGATCACAATAATAATTTAGCAATCATATGATTCATACGATACCAGGCTCTGATACCAATTGAAAGTCCCTAAAAGGGGGGGGGGGGGGCGAAACCCTAATAGCATGCGCAAATAAAACTTTTCTAGGGTTTCATGAGGATCGAATAGTATGAACACATGATCAACTTAAGATTGAAAGCATAGAGATGCGTTACCATTGCCATTTCTTGGATGGCGTCTTGGAATCAAAGAATCAAATGCTTCTTCTCCAAAGGCAACGCACACAAGGTGAAGATGGCTTTCTCCTTGTCGTCCTTTGTGCTAGCAAAGATCTTCAAGTGTCCTTGTCGCGTGAAGGAGTTTTTTTTAGAGAATGACCTTTTGCTTGCCAAATGGTTTTTCTCTCTTGGCGTGAAGACAACCCCAGTCGAGAGAGGAAGAGGCGATGCGTTGAGGCGTTGTGGAGTTGTGGCGTTACATGACTTCCAAAAATAGAAAGTCATGAAGCCATGCGCCCACGCCATGATAACCGACCTAAACGCCTTCATATTGAACCATGCATTCACACATGTGAACCGGTTCAAACCAATTCGGTTCAATTGCATTTGGTTCAAAGACCAAATCAAACCAGCATTGGTTCAGATCTTATCAAACCAAATGGTTTAAGATCTAACCGTTCATCTCTTGATGCTCTTGATCTCACTGATCTAGCATCAATACTCTCGATCGAAGCTTACCGATCTCAAGCCCTAATCAATCAAACATGATCAGACCAGATCTCACTTACAATCAGAGTTTAAATTCCTTTAAACTGAACCAAAACAATTCAATACACACGATCTGACATAAGAAAGCCATATCATCAAATTGTGCGACCCTAAGGGTTTCCTTTAAATGTCGGTAACGATAACTTACGTTATCACAATCAGTGAGGGGTATCTAGCAACACATCACTGTCTCCCGATATAAAGGAAAGAGTCTTCCAAGACTACACCCAAACCACAGCACAAGTGTGAACCCAAGTCACTTGACATATGTGTTTCCTTTGCCACTGGACGTTCTTATTGGACAAGCGTGTCAAGCTTGTAATTCCAATATGATGAGAATGATTAGATCAGATGATCATAGTCATCTGGGTATGGCCATACACTTTCTCAATCATCTCATCCAGGGGGCCCCTATAGAACATCACACTCCAATCAAGGAGACGGCAATCCTATATCTATCACTAGTGCCCTAACATGACTCATGTTCATTATCCAAGATAGTCTATAACCATTATGTTTCAAATGATATTGAACTACCTCAAAACAATGCCAATCATCATTTAGAAACACAAGTGATCTCAAGTCAGAGGAAATATGCCACTTGTTTGCATATAAGGATTATTCACATTGTGATAAGCAATTGAATATCCTAAGTAGGGTCTGTCCAGTACATCCAATGTACCCATGAGTCTACATCTTATTCCATGCTCGAAGCTGAAAGTCCCCTAACAAAAGGGGGAAATCCTAATGGTGGCGCATATCATAATCATCGCATGGGAAGCTAGGGTTTCATGAGATCTTTATATGTCATATAATTAACTTTTAAATGATTGAATGGATGAAGAAGAACTCATACCATAGCCATCGGTTTGATGGTGCCTTGGAAGCAAAGGCGCAAATGAACCTTCTCCAAAGTAGACGCACACAAGAAGATCGATGCGCTCACTCCTTTGAAGCCTTTGTGCTAGCAAAGCCCTTCAAAGGGTCCTTGTCGAATGAAAGGGATGGAGATGTTGATCCTTCTTGGCCGAGTCCTCCTCCTCAATAGCTTCAAGCGTCGCCACACACAAAAGTGTCGAGAGCGAGAGAGGTCACGATAGGGAGCCGAGCGAGAATAGGATATCCCCTATTCGAACATGAGAGATCTCCAAATGGAGATCATGGTTTCTAAAAATAGAAACCACAACTCGCTCACACGTTCACGCCAAGTGAACGAATCACCACGCCATCTCCCTTTGAACCATGCGCTCATATAATGAGCCGGTTCAATTTGGTTCGGTTCAAGAACCAACCAAGCCAAGCCATCCAGTCTAGATCTTAATTAAACCCTAAGGCTCCAGATCTAACCGTTCATCTCTTGATGCTCCTGATCTCACCGATCTAGCATCCAATCTCTCGATCAAAGCTTACCGATCTCAAGCCCTAATCAATCAAACATGATCAGACCAGATCTCACTTACAATCAGAGATTAAATCCCTTTAAACTGAACCCAAATAATTCAGTCCACACGATCTGACTTAAGTAAGCCATATCATCAATTTGTGCGACCCTGAGGGTTTCCTTTAAATGTCGGTAACGATAACTCACATTATCATGATCAGTGAGGGGTATCTAGCAACACATCATTGTCTCCCGATATAAAGGAAAGAGTCTTCCAAGACTACACCCAAACCACAGCACAAGTGTGAATCCAACTCACAAGGCATGCATAGTTTCCTTTGCCACTGGATGTTCTTATTGGACAAGCGTGTCAAGCTTGTAGCTCCAATATGATGAGCATGATTAGATCAGATGAACATAGTCATCTGGGTATGGCCATACACTTTCTCAATCATCTCATCCAGGGGGCCCCTTTAGAACATCACACTCCTTAAACAAGGAGACGGCAATCCTATATCTATCACTAGTGCCCTAACCTGATTCAAGCTCACCATCCAAGATAGTCTATAATCATTATGTTTCAAATGATATTGAACTACCTCAAAACAATGACAATCATCATTTAGAAAACACAAGTGATCTCAAGTCAGAGGAAATGTGCCACTTGTCGCATTCAAGGATTATTCACATTGTGACAACCAATTGAATATCCTAGTAGGGTCTGTCCAGTACATCCAATGTACCCATGAGTCTACATCTTATTCCATGCTCGAAGCATCCTATAAGATTAGAACACATATTAGTCTCAATCATATCAAGGCTGTCTCATGTTCACCAAGATATCTCGACTAAGGACATTACAGCATGTCAGCCTAGCTGAACAGCTTTGAGACATTATTCAGAAGTACAATTATTGCAGCAGACAATATAACAACCTGAATAACAACCATGCCTTTATAAACATAAGAGTTTATTACATGATACTGATACAATCCCAAGGCCTCAAACATTAGCCTTAAGGGCATACCCCAACAATCTCCCACTTGCACTTAATCTAATGGTTGAGAAATCTCAAACCCATATTATTACAGTGCTTCTCATGCTTCTGCTGCACCAGAGGCTTAGTAAGCGGGTCTGCCAGATTGTCATCTGTATGTACCTTGCAGACTTTGATCTCGCCTCGATCTATGATCTCCCTGATCAAGTGAAACCGTCTCTGTATGTGCTTGGACTTCTGGTGCGACCGTGGTTCCTTTGCTTGTGCGATTGCTACAGTGTTATCACAAAAGATAACCAAAGGATCTGCACTCGAAGGAACGACACCAAGTTCTCTCACGAACTTACGAATCCACACTGCCTCCTTGGATGCTTCCGAGGCTGCAACATACTCGGCTTCTGTTGTGGAATCAGCAACAGTTGACTGTTTGAAACTCTTCCACACCACTGCTCCTCCATTCAAGCTAAAAACATAGCCTGATTGCGATCGGAAATCATCCTGGTCAGACTGGAACGAAGCGTCAGTATATCCTTCAATACTGAGTTCTTCCTGACCACCATATATCAAGAACATATCTTTGGTCCTCCGCAGATATTTTAAGATGTTCTTGACTGCAATCCAGTGCGCCTGACCTGGATTACTTTGGAACTGACTGGTCACGCTTAACCCGTAAGCGACGTCTGGGCGAGTACACAACATCGCATACATAATGGACCCAATAGCCGAAGCATAAGGCGTATTGTTCATTTCATCTTTCTCAGTCTGTGTTTGTGGACACTGACTCTTCGAAAGATTCAAACCATGTCTGACTGGAAGATACCCTCTTTTAGAATTCTCTAAATGAAATCTCTCCAGGACTTTATCGATGTAAGTACTCTGGCACAGCCCGAGAAGCCTCTTAGATCTATCCCTGTAGATCTTCACACCTAGTACATAGGCTGCTTCTCCTAGATCTTTCATCTGGAAACATTTCCTTAGCCATGCCTTAACCGCATGCATTTCAGGAATGTCATTTCCAATGATCAAGATATCATCGACGTAGAGGACTAGGAAAGTAATCACGCTCCCACTAAACCTCTTATATACACACGGGTCATCCTCGTTCTTGATGAAACCAAACTCAGAGATTGATTCATCAAAACGAATATTCCAGCTTCTTGATGCTTGTTTAAGTCCATAAATGGACTTCTTTAACTTGCATATCTTATGACGATCTGATGGATTAGTGAAACCTTCAGGTTGTGTCATATACACATCCTCATCCAGATTTCCATTAAGGAAAGCTGTCTTCACATCCATTTGCCAGATCTCATAATCGTAATATGCAGCTATCGCAAAGAGAATCCGAATAGACTTAAACATAGCTACAGGTGAGAAAGTTTCATCATAATCTATCCCGTAGATTTGTTTGAAACCTTTCGCAACTAGCCTGCCTTTATAGGTAACCACGTTACCATCCATGTCAATCTTCTTCTTGAAGATCCATTTACAGCCTATAGGGATTACTCCCGGAGGCGGATCAACCAAATCCCAAACTTGGTTATCTGACATGGAGTCCATCTCGGCGCGCATAGCTTCAAGCCATCTCGCTGACTCCGGTCCACTGACCGCATCCGCATAAGTGAGGGGTTCATCATTATCAATGATGTAGACTCCGTCATAGCGCTCAGGCTGTCGACGAATCCTTCCCGATCTTCACGGTTCCTGTGATATCTGAGCCTCAGATTGTTCAATAACCTGATCCACCGGCTCAGGCTCATCCAACTGTGCTTGACTACTTTGTCCTTCCTCTGGATTCTCATCCAGCATTATTTCTCTCCCACTGGCCTCTTGCAGAAGAAACTCCTTCTCAAGAAATATGGCCGTCCGAGCAACAAATACCTTGTTCTCCTTGGGATCAAAGAAATAATAACCCTTAGTTTCCTTAGGGTAACCGACAAAGATACATTTTTCAGATCTGCTCTCTAGTTTCCCAGAGGCGAGCTTTTTGACATAAGCCTCGCAGCCCCAGATCCTGATAAATGTCAAGCTTGGCTGTTTCCCATACCATAACTCATATGGAGTCTTAGAAACTGCCTTGGATGGCACTCGGTTTAGTACCTTTGCAGCTGTCTCCAGTGCAAATCCCCAAAAGGAATATGGAAGAGTAGCCTGACTCATCATAGAACGAACCATATCAAGTAACGTTCTATTTCTCCTCTCGGACACACCATTCCATTGCGGTGTTCCTGGCGGAGTGAGCTGTGAGATAATCCCACGCTCCTTCAGATAGTCAGTAAACACATGACTCAAGTATTCTCCACCTCGATCAGAACGAAGTGCCTTGATATTTTGGCCTAGCTGATTCTGTACTTCATTCTTGAACTCTTTGAACTTGTCAAAAGATTCACTTTTATGTCTCATTAAATAGACATACCCATATCTACTGAAATCATCAGTAAAGGTAATGAAGTACTGATAGCCACCTCTGGCATGTTTACTAAATGGCCCACACACATCACTGTGTATAAGGTCAAGTAAACCTGAAGCCCTTTGACCTTTGTTAGGAAAAGGTGACTTCGTCATTTTGCCCATTAAACAAGCCTTGCATGTATCAATCTCCTCATAGGAGAATGATCCCAGCAGTCCATGATCATGCAACCGCTTAATGCGTTTCTCGTTAATGTGGCCTAAACGACTATGCCATAGCAAGGTGCTGTCATCAGCATACTTGGCTTTCTTAATATCAATCTGCTGTATAGAACTTTCCATGTCCAACATGAATAACCCATTGTTAATTGAACCAGTGGCATAAACAATATTATCAAAAGATAAAACACACTTTGAAATATTGCATTCAAAGGAAAATCCCTTCCTGACAAGAGCAGGAATAGAGATAATATTCTTAGTAATGCTGGGAACAAAGTAACAACTGTTTAGTTCTAATACAAGCCCAGATGGCAAACAGATGAAATAATCTCCTACAGTAACAGCAGTAACCCGTGCCCCGTTTCCAACGCGTAGGTCCACCTCATGCTGTGCCACCTGTCTTCTTCTCTTGAGTTCCTGCACATTTGAACAAATGTGAACTCCACATGCAGTGTCCAACACCCATGAAATAGAAGAAGATGAAACCATGACTTCCGTCACGTATATACCTGAGCCAGAAGCGATGCTTCCCCTCTTATCTCCTTGGAGCGCTTTACAGTCCTTTTTCCAGTGACCCAGCTGGCCACAACGGAAACATCTGTATTCCTTCGACCGCTTAACCTTTTGCTTCAGAGCCTTGCTGTAACTCTTGACAGGGGCCTTGCCCTTCTTCCCCTTCTTCTTGTTCCTAGAGGGAACCATTAAGACAGAGGTCGAAGGCTTTCCCTTCAGAGTCTCCTCAATAGTCAAGAGCATATTCAGCAGCTCTGCCGGAGTACAATCGATTTTGTTCACATTAAAGTTAATGATGAACGCATCGAAAGAGGGCGGGAGAGACTGCAGAATTATGTCTACAGCAAGCTCCTGGTTGATGGTATGCCCCAGTTTCTCTAGAGCCTCCTTGTGCCCAATCATCTTGAGCACGTGAGCTCCCACTGGGCTCCCTTCAGCCAGTTTGCTCTGAAAGAAAAGCTTTGTCAGATTATAGCGTTCTGTCCTCGCCTGTGCAGCATACAGCATCTTGAGGTTTGCTATCATGTCTATAGCAGACATATCCTCATGCTGACGCTGCAGCGGTGGCGTCATAGACGCTAGCATCAGGCAAGCGACATCAATGCTATCATTGACGTGTTTTTCATAAGCATCCCGAACCGCCCTTGCGGCGTTCGGAGCGGGCTGAGGCGGTATCGCCATCTCGAGGACATACAGTTTCCTCTCTGCCTTAAGAACGATCTTAAGGTGTCCGAACCAGTCTGAGAAGTTCGGCCCAGCAAACTTCTCCCTTTCCAGTAGGGATCGCACATTGAAGCTCATGGTGTTCGTTGCTGCAGGAATCTACAACAATGCAAGAACAGCAAGGTCAGTATCAATGTAAAGAATCAATTCAGGACTTAAGAATGATTCTTTTTCTCACTATTTTATCTGGCTGAAAAATCCAGCAAAACAGCCCGAAAGAGTAGAACTCTTTTAGTGAGATGGGATCCAGATTTCATACTTGGTCTCCGCGTCCCGCTCAGGCGAGATAAGATGCACAGAGAGTACAAGCACTAATCTCTGGTAGGCTGTCCCAGCCAATCGCCAACCCGTGCGATTCCCCTTCATCTGGGCAATCCAGCAGACTGTGCCAACTGAGTTGGTACAACACAATCTCTGACCCCACAGATGGCTACCTCCATGCGCTACCATATGCGCCACATATGTAGGCTACATGGTCAAGCTGACCCGACCTACTCCCTGGACCACCACGTGCTATGCTGAGCAACGAGAAGCGATAAATCCCTTCTCTGTAATACACAGGTGTAATCCCGCACCGTCTGAAGATAGATGGACGTGCCCACTGAGTGGGTACAACACGGCTCCAACGATAATCAGAACAGTGAGGTTTCGCGTCAGAAGGCATACGAGCTTGATATTTTGGCGTTGGATTTTAACGGTCTTTTATCTTCTTCACTATCATGCAATTCCTATGGTGATAGCAGAAGATAAATAAATCATGCTGTTCTACTTATTTAAACAATAAAAGAAAGCATGGATCTTATGTGGTAAAAGCCCATAGCCTAAGTAAGACCTTAAGATACTTAAGTCTTCACTTGCTTTTCCTTCATGGGTCTTTTGCTGCTCATCTGGCCCAACCCAGGGCCCAAGCGCCATCTGCAGCTCAGGTGCGCCTACCAGGGAAAATGCGCCTGGTCCCAGAGTCGAACCCTGGACCTCCCACCTGGTCTAGCCACTGCTGCATGCGCCTCTGCCATGTGTGCTCTGTGCTCTTGTCTGATTAATTTACAAATTAATCTATCTAGACAAGTTTGACTCGCTGGTCAATTACATTTTATAAATTAAATACGAGGTGATGCGCAGATCACAATTAAAATTAATTTACAAAATAATTTCCAGGCACGCAGGCCCCAGCACAGCACACAATTAACATGGGCAGCCCACATAAGAATAAATAAACATACATAGGCATCAATCAACATGTGATCCAATCATGAAATTAAATTTCGAAAACCCCATAGGCATCAATTTTAATTTCCTTATTTGCCCTTACTACCTTACAACGGTCCATTACTAGGGATCCACTCATCATTTCTAGTTAGATCCATTGCCCTTACATGCACCAAGTCCTAACTGACTTGAGTCGACCAAATGGTCAACTATGCATGCGCTAGGGCTGAACGACCACAATGAGGTCTGGCAAGCGGGTGTGACCCCGGGCCCAACTCATGTGCGTTCAAGGTTGTCTCAATCAGACATCGCTACACGCCTGTCTGCAGTCGACCTATAGCCACCTCTTGCTTGCGCACAGGTGCTATCTGGTCAACCCATCTAGGCTGTCAGATGGTCTGATCAGACTGTTTGGATCTAACCTAGATGATGACTTCAACCCTAATAACCCGTCTAAGGGTTTACAGTAAGGCCTTAGATCTAATGAGAGGCGCGCATATGAAGTAGTTTTGAAGAAAACAACTATGCGCCAATCAACATGCGCCAACATAAAACAAACAAATACAAGTATTTTTCGCATATGAAAACTTATCATGTATTTTACGCATGTTATGAAGATCTAAGCAAACATGGGACATGGATCACAAAGCAATCATATGAACATATAAAACCAGGCCTCTGATACCAATTGAAAGTCCCCTAACTAAAGGGGGAAACCCTAATGGTGGCGCATATCATAATCATCGCATGGGAAGCTAGGGTTTCATGAGATCTTTATATGTCATATAATTAACTTTTAAATGATTGAATGGATGAAGAAGAACTCATACCATAGCCATCGGTTTGATGGTGCCTTGGAAGCAAAGGCGCAAATGAACCTTCTCCAAAGTAGACGCACACAAGAAGATCGATGCGCTCACTCCTTTGAAGCCTTTGTGCTAGCAAAGCCCTTCAAAGGGTCCTTGTCGAATGAAAGGGATGGAGATGTTGATCCTTCTTGGCCGAGTCCTCCTCCTCAATAGCTTCAAGCGTCGCCACACACAAAAGTGTTGAGAGCGAGAGAGGTCACGATAGGGAGCCGAGCGAGAATAGGATATCCCCTATTCGAACATGAGAGATCTCCAAATGGAGATCTTGGTTTCTAAAAATAGAAACCACAACTCGCTCACACGTTCACGCCAAGTGAACGAATCACCACGCCATCTCCCTTTGAACCATGCGCTCATATAATGAGCCGGTTCAATTTGGTTCGGTTCAAGAACCAACCAAGCCAAGCGATCCAGTCTAGATCTTAATTAAACCCTAAGGCTCCAGATCTAACCGTTCATCTCTTGATGCTCCTGATCTCACCGATCTAGCATCCAATCTCTCGATCAAAGCTTACCGATCTCAAGCCCTAATCAATCAAACATGATCAGACCAGATCTCACTTACAATCAGAGATTAAATCCCTTTAAACTGAACCCAAATAATTCAGTCCACACGATCTGACTTAAGTAAGCCATATCATCAATTTGTGCGACCCTGAGGGTTTCCTTTAAATGTCGGTAACGATAACTCACGTTATCACGATCAGTGAGGGGTATCTAGCAACACATCACTGTCTCCCGATATAAAGGAAAGAGTCTTCCAAGACTACACCCAAACCACAGCACAAGTGTGAATCCAACTCACAAGGCATGCATAGTTTCCTTTGCCACTGGATGTTCTTATTGGACAAGCGTGTCAAGCTTGTAGCTCCAATATGATGAGCATGATTAGATCAGATGAACATAGTCATCTGGGTATGGCCATACACTTTCTCAATCATCTCATCCAGGGGGCCCCTTTAGAACATCACACTCCTTAAACAAGGAGACGGCAATCCTATATCTATCACTAGTGCCCTAACCTGATTCAAGCTCACCATCCAAGATAGTCTATAATCATTATGTTTCAAATGATATTGAACTACCTCAAAACAATGACAATCATCATTTAGAAAACACAAGTGATCTCAAGTCAGAGGAAATGTGCCACTTGTCGCATTCAAGGATTATTCACATTGTGACAACCAATTGAATATCCTAGTAGGGTCTGTCCAGTACATCCAATGTACCCATGAGTCTACATCTTATTCCATGCTCGAAGCATCCTATAAGATTAGAACACATATTAGTCTCAATCATATCAAGGCTGTCTCATGTTCACCAAGATATCTCGACTAAGGACATTACAGCATGTCAGCCTAGCTGAACAGCTTTGAGACATTATTCAGAAGTACAATTATTGCAGCAGACAATATAACAACCTGAATAACAACCATGCCTTTATAAACATAAGAGTTTATTACATGATACTGATACAATCCCAAGGCCTCAAACATTAGCCTTAAGGGCATACCCCAACAGAAGCATCCTATAAGATTAGAACACATATTAGTCTCAATCATATCAAGGCTGTCTCATGTTCACCAAGATATCTCGACTAATGACAAAACTGCATGTCAACCAAGCTGAACAGCATTGAGACATTATTCAGAAGTATACATATTGCAGCAGATGATGTAACAACCTGAATAACAACCATTGCCTTTATAAACATAGAGTTTATACATGATACTGAAATAATCCCAAGGCCTCAAACATTAGCCTTAAGGGCATACCCCAACACGAGAAGGTCTGGAAGGGTTAGGAGGAAGCCCATCAGATATGGACTTCCCTCCTAGGCCACCCTCTTTCCTTATTTGCACTATGCTTTGAATAAGCCTTAGGGCACCCTATAGTTTCCTTATTTGGTCATGCATTATCTCCTAGAATAGTCTACTGGTTTTTGTGTCAATAATTGGGCAGGTTAAAGCCCAGCTCAAGGGAAGCTAGGAAGCTCAAGCTAAGCCACTCAAAGTGAAGCTACAAAAATGGAAAGAAGTACTTCAACACTTGACTAAAGACTTCAAGTTGAAGGAGCTTGAATTGAATACAACTTCACCTTCCAAATCAACCCAAGGCGCCACCTAATAAGAGGGAGAATTCGAAATTGAAGGATCAGCCACAAACTTACCAAAGGAGGAGCCTTCAATGCGCCTAGCCATCAAGGATCAATCAAGATCCACAAATCAAGGGATCACCATCTAGATCCCCAATTTGTGGAATCAACTTTGGAAAACTCTAGCCGCCCAAGCTCTTGAAGGAAGGCTTTCGAAATTCAAAATATGGGCGCCCCTTTCATCCAAGCAAACAAGGAAGGAGCTTGAAAGAATTCGGCCACAAGGAAGCTCCATCAAGAAAGAATTCAAATTTCAAAATTGACAAAGGAAATGTTTTAATTGAGCATTAATCTCTTCCATAAATTTATGATTTGCGCCTAGGGTGAATTGTCACCCTTGCCCATGGCTTGTTGAGCCTATAAATTGTAATCCTCTCTTCATTGTCGATTAGTTGCCTAGAAGAAAAGAATTGGTGTTAGCATTGGTGCTTGTGTCGCCTAGTTATTCTATCTCCCCCTCTCCTCCAAAGGGCCGAGCCCTTTCCCTCCTCCCCCTTCTTCTCAAGCCCTCAACGCCTTCACCCTTGGAGGATTTGCACACCTTGGCGAGACTCTAAGGAGGTTCCCTCATCCTTTGATCTCGGCAACAACAAAGGCCTCCATTTGATCCTTCATTTTCGGCAAGCATGAAGAGCAACATCATCAAAACCCTAATCGGCTAAGTTCTTTTCCCCTTTCTCCCCTCTTTGTTTCTAGAATTTGTTCTACACTAATCAAAGATCTTGTTGTAGGAAACAAGGATTGGAAGATCTTCTTGGCGCCATCTCTTCTTCCCCACTCTCTTTAGTTAAAGTGTTAAGGGAACTTGTGAGGCTTAACCTCCCCCTTAGTTCTTGGTTGTAATATGAATCCGTGGCATGTGCGGATCCTGTTTGTTTGTGTTTGCTTGTAATGATGCAATACCTTCCATCAGAGTAGGACCGTTGAAGACCGGGACGTTACGATCCTTCTATTCTCAAGGATCGCACTGTTAGTATTTCTACTAGCAATTTCATTTCATAGATTAAGTGTCTTTCAAATTCGTAGTTTAAAGTAATTTAGTTCTTCGATTTTTCCCTATTTACAAAATACAAAAAATATATTTTCCAACTCCGTTAGCAGTAATCTCGGTTTTTATTATAAAAATACAAAAAAACTATTTTTACAAAGCGTTGTTTGCATGCACCTTGTTCTGTGTTTCCCCCCCTACATCATATATGCCCTAGGACCTAGTTTTGGTCAACTTATGTACTACTTGACATTGATATTTATATATCATTCTGGCATTGTCGTTATCATTGTTTGACTACACCTGCGATTGTGTACTTACATGATAATGTCCCTGGAGACAGATTAGATCTGTGCTCAAATAATTGTCCCCAGTCGATGTACCTGAGTGGATATGGGACAGCTCTGGTACTTGAGAGACTAGTATGTGGGCTGGTTAGGCACGTGGTGCTAACGCAGACACATGGGTATATCATTGGAGGATATACTGGATAGACCCGCTATGAGGCTATGACTTGGTGTCATGAGTTATCCTCATAAGTGACAGGAGATGCATTGATCCCTTGACTTGAGGTCATTTATCATTCTATATGGTTAGGGACTTGCTTTGATACAACCTAACACCTTGCCGTAGCTGGGAGGTCATAATGGTTGTTATTGAGCATGTCACGACCCATATGAGAAGATCAATGGATAGACATAGGATTTGCCCCTTCTCTAAGGAAGTATGATATCCATGGAGCTCCTTTATGGTTCTATGACTGAGAGTGTATGGCCATACCCAGGTGAGAACCTATTTTAGTCATAGCCATGTGATTGGATGAAAACAAGTGGTGACACACTTGTCCAATCGGATATCAGTACGGCAAAGAGACTGTAATGCATCTGTACCTAGTTGCGATGATGGGGATGTCGATATCCATTCCAACGACCTGGGTAGCAGCGATGCACTGCTAGGTGCCACTCACTGCTTGTGATGACCTCTGGTCAGCACTGCCAGCGTCAGAGGAACCTACAGGGTCGCACACCTTGATACTTGAGTTCTCGTATTGATCGGGAAGCCTTATGATCGAGTTATTGGATAACTCGGATCTAATTGGGAGATTTCATCAGTGCCAATGGGCCTGATAAGACGGAAGTGAAAGAAAACCTAGGTCACATGCGCATTAAAAATTGTGCAGCGGCGGAAATACTAGGTTTCAAAGATCGCATGACTTAAACATATGATCAACCTTGAAAGGATAGGTTAGAGCATTGCCATTGCCATGCTTTGAGAGGCAGCTTGGAAGAAGAAAGGGGCAAGTGCCTCTCCTCCAAAAGTATCACACACAAGATGAAGTTTGCTTCTTCCTTGTGCTCTTTGTGCTAGCAAAGACACTAAGGGTCTTTGATCGTGTGAGGAGATGTCTTTTCTTGGCTGGCCGAATTCTCTTCGTGAAGATGATCAAGCCACGTGAAGAGGAAGCGTAAGGGAGAGCAAAACCGTGAGGAAACAAAAAAGCCCAAGAAGGAAACATTCGGTTACCACTTATGGCAAGAACCAAAAAGTGTAACTCCCTCTTAATTCCCTCTTAACTCCCATGCGTTCACCCTAAGTGAACCAACCGAAACTTCACTCTCAATCGAACCATACGTTCACAAAGTGAACCGGTTCAATTTTATTTGGTTCAAGGACCAAATCGAACCAGCCCTGGTTTTGATCTAATAGAACCAAATGGCTCAAGATCCAACCACACATCTCATTGAACCTCTTGATCTTTATGATCAAGGATCAATTCTCCCGATCGAAGCTTACCGATCACATGCCCTAATCAATCAAACATGATTAGACTAGATCTCACTCCCAATCAGAGTTCAAATTGCTTTAAACTGAACTAGAATAATTCCAGTCCACACGATCTGACATAAGTAAGCCATATCATCAAATTGTGCGACCCTAAGGGTTTCCTTCATTGTCGGTAACGATAACTTACGTTATCACGATCAGAGAGGGGTATCTAGCAACACATCACTGTCTCCCGATATGAAGGAAAGAGTCTTCCAAGACTACTCCCAAACTATAGCACAAGTGTGAATTTAATTCACTTGGCATACATATTTCCCTTTGCCACTGGATGTTCTCGTTGGAGAAGCGTGTCAAGCCTGTGATTCCAACACGATGAAAATGCTTAGATCAGATGATCATAGTCATCTGGGTATGGCCATACACATTCTCAACCATCCCATCCTGGGGGCCCATTAGAACATCACACTCCAACTAGGAGAAGCAATCCTATATCTATCACTAGTGCCCTAACATGACTCATGCCCACTATCCAAGATAATCCTTAACCATTATCTTTCAAATGATATTGAACTACCTCAAGACAATGCCAATCATCACTTAGTAACACAAGTGATCTCAAGTCAGAGGGAATATGCCACTTGCTTGCTCACAAGGATTTATTCACATTGTGACAAACAATTGAATATCCTAAGTAGGGTCAGTCCAGTACATCCAATGCACCTATGTGTCTAAATCTTATTCCATGCTCGAAGCATCCTATAAGATTAGAACACATATTAGTCTAAATCATATCAAGGCTGTCTCATGTTCACCAAGGTATCTCGACTAAGGACAAAACTGAAAATCAGCTGAGCTGAACATTACTGAGACATTATTCAGAAGTATACATACAGCAGCAGATAATGTAACAATCTGAATAACAACAATTGTCTTTATAAATACATATAATTTATACATGATACTGTAATTAATCCAAGGCCTCAAACATTAGCCTTAAGGGCATACCCCAACAATCTCCCACTTGCACTTAAACTAATGGTTGAGGAATCTCAAACCCATATTATTACAGTGCTTCTCATGCTTCTGCTGTGCCAGAGGCTTTGTAAGCGGGTCAGCTAGATTGCCTTCTATATGAACCTTGCAGATCTTGATCTCTCCTCGATCTATGATCTCACGGATCAGGTGAAACCTTCTCTGTATGTGCTTGGACTTCTGGTGTGACCGTGGTTCCTTTGCTTGTGCAATCGCTCCAGTGTTATCACAGAAGATAACCAATGGATCTGCACTTGAAGGAACAACACCAAGTTCCTGAACGAACTTACGAATCCATACTGCCTCCTTTGATGCTTCTGAGGCTGCAACATACTCGGCTTTTGTTGTGGAATCAGCAACAATTGATTGTTTGAAACTCTTCCACACCACTGCTCCTCCATTCAAGCTAAAAACATAGCCTGATTGCGATCGGAAATCATCTTGGTCAGATTGGAACGATGCGTCAGTATATGCTTCGATACTGAGTTCCTCCTGACCTCCATAAATCAAGAACATATCTTTGGTTCTCCGAAGATATTTCAAAATGTTCTTGACTGCAATCCAGTGTGCCTTCCCTGGATTACTTTGGAACCGACTGGTCACACTTAACCCGTAAGCGACGTCTGGGCGAGTACATAACATCGCATACATGATGGACCCAATAGCCGAAGCATAAGGCGTATTGTCCATCTCATCTTTCTCAGATTGTGTTTGAGGACACTGGCTCTTTGAAAGATTCAGACCATGTCTGACTGGAAGATATCCTCTTTCAGAATTTTCTAAATGGAATCTCTCCAGGACTTTATCGATATAAGTACTCTGGCACAGCCCGAGAAGCTTATTAGATCTATCTCTGTAGATCTCCACACCTAATACATAGGCTGCTTCTCCCAAATCCTTCATCTGGAAACATTTTCTTAACCATGCCTTGACCGCATGTAGTTCAGGAATATCATTTCCAATGATTAAAATATCATCGACGTAGAGGACTAGGAAAATAATCACGCTCCCACCAAACCTTTTATATACACACGGGTCATCTTCATTTTTGACGAAACCAAACTCACAAACTGCTTCATCAAAACGAATATTCCAGCTTCTCGATGCTTGTTTTAGTCCATAAATGGACTTCTTTAATTTGCATATCTTATGACGTTCTGATGGATTTATGAAACCTTCAGGCTGTGTCATATACACATCCTCTTCCAGATTTCCATTAAGGAAAGCGGTCTTCACATCCATTTGCCAGATCTCATAATCATAATATGCTGCTATCGCGAGAATAATTCGAATGGACTTGAACATGGCTACAGGAGAGAAAGTTTCATCATAATCTATCCCGTAGATTTGTTTGAAACCTTTTGCAACTAGCCTGCCCTTATAGGTAACCACGTTACCATCCATGTCTTTCTTCCTTTTGAAGATCCATTTACAGCCTATAGGGATTACTCCCGGAGGCGGATCAACCAAATCCCAGACTTGGTTTTCTGACATGGAGTCCATCTCGGCTCGCATAGCTTCAAGCCATCTTGCTGATTCGCGTCCACTGACCGCATCCGCATAAGTGAGGGGTTCATCATTAATGATGTAGACTCCGTCATAGCGCTCAGGCCGACGATGAATCCTTCCCGATCTATGCGGTTCCCATGATATCTGAGCCTCAGGTTGAACATTAACCTGATCTATTGGCTCAGGCTCATCCAATTGAGCTTGACTACTTTGTCCCTCTTCTGGAGTTTCATCCAGCTTTATTTCTCTCCCACTGGCTTCTTGCAGAAGAAATTCCTTCTCAAGAAAAATAGCCGTTCGAGCAACAAATACTTTGTTCTCTTTGGGATCGTAGAAATAATAACCCTTAGTTTCTTTAGGGTACCCGACAAATATACATTTATTTGATCTGCTCTCCAGTTTCCCAGAGGCGAGCTTTTTGACATAAGCCTCGCAACCCCAGATTTTGATAAATGTCAAGCTCAGCTGTTTCCCATACCATAATTCATATGGTGTCTTTGAAACGGCCTTGGATGGTACTCGGTTTAGCATCTTTGCAGCTGTTTCCAGTGCAAATCCCCAAAAGGAGTAAGGTAGCTTAGCCTGACTCATCATAGATCGAACCATATCCAATAAGGTTCTATTTCTCCTCTCGGACACACCATTCCATTGCGGTGTTCCTGGCGGAGTGAGCTGTGAGATAATCCCACACTCCTTTAGATAGTCAGTAAACTCACGACTTAAGTATTCTCCACCTCGATCTGATCGAAGTGCCTTGATATTTCGGCCCAACTAATTCTGTACTTCATTTTTGAATTCTTTGAACTTGTCAAAAGATTCACTCTTATGTCTCATTAAATAGACATAACCATACCTACTGAAATCATCAGTAAAAGTAATGAAGTATGAATAGCCACCTCTGGCATGTTTACTAAAAGGCCCACACACATCACTGTGAATAAGGTCAAGTAAACCTGAAGCCCTTTCACCTTTATTAGTAAAAGGAGTCTTCGTCATTTTACCCATTAAACAAGCTTTGCATGTATCAAGCTCCTCATAGGAGAATGATCCCAGCAGTCCATGGTCATGCAACCGCTTAATGCGCTTCTTGTTAATATGGCCTAGACGACTATGCCATAGCAAGGTGCTGTCATCAGCATACTTGGCTTTCTTGTTATCAATTTGTCGTACAGAACATTCCATGTCCAACATGTATAACCCATTGTTAATCGACCCAGTTGCATAAACAATATTATCATATGAAATACAACACTGTGAAGTTTTGCATTCAAAAGAAAAACCTTTCCTGACAAGAGCAGGAATAGAGATACTATTCTTTGTTATGCTAGGTACAAAATAACAATTGTCAAGTTCTAATACAAGTCCAGATGGTAAAGAGATGTCATATTCCCCTACAGCAACAGCAGCAACCCGTGCCCCGTTTCCAACTCGTAGGTCCACCTCATGCTGTCCCACCTGTCTTCTTCTCTTGAGTTCCTGCACATTTGAACAAATGTGAACTCCACATGCAGTGTCCAACACCCATGAAATAGAAGAAGCAACCATGACTTCAGTCACGTAAATACCTGAGCCAGAAGTGAAAGGCTTGCTTCCCTTCTTCTCTCCTTGGAGCGCTCTACAGTCCTTCTTCCAGTGGCCCAGCTGTTGGGGTATGCCCTTAAGGCTAATGTTTGAGGCCTTGGGATTGTATCAGTCTCATGTAATAAACTCTTATGTTTATAAAGGCATGGTTGTTATTCAGTTTGTTATATTATCTGCTGCAATAAGTGTACTTCTGAATAATGTCTCAAAGCTGTTCAGCTGGGCTGACATGCTGTAAAGTCCTTAGTCGAGATATCTTGGTGAACATGAGACAGCCTTGATATGATTGAGACTAATATGTGCTCTAATCTTATAGGATGCTTCGAGCATGGAATAAGATGTAGACTCATGGGTACATTGGATGTACTGGACAGACCCTACTAGGATATTCAATTGGTTGTCACAATATGAATAATCCTTGAATGTAACAAGTGGCACATTTCCTCTGACTTGAGATCACTTGTGTTTTCTAAATGATGATTGTCATTGTTTTGAGGTAGTTCAATATCATTTGAAACATAATGATTATAGACTATCTTGGATGGTGAGCTTGAATCAGGTTAGGGCACTAGTGATAGATATAGGATTGCCGTCTCCTTAATTGGAGTGTGATGTTCTAAAGGGGCCCCCTGGATGAGATGATTGAGAAAGTGTATGGCCATACCCAGGTGACTGTGTTCATCTGTTTTAATCATGCTCATCATATTAGAATTACAAGCTTGACACGCTTGTCCAATAAGAACATCCAGTGGCAAAGGAAATATGCATGCCTTGTGAGTTGGATTCACACTTATGCTGTGATTTGGGTGTAGTCTTGGAAGACTCTTTCCTTTATATCGGGAGACAGTGATGTGTTGCTAGATACCCCTCACTGATCGTGATAACGTAAGTTATCGTTACCGACATTTAAAGGAAACCCTTAGGGTCGCACAATTTGATGATATGGCTTACTTAAGTCAGATCGTGTGGACTGAATTATTTGGGTTCAGTTTAAAGGGATTTAATCTCTGATTGTGAGTGAGATCTGGTCTAATCATGTTTGATTGATTAGGGCTTGAGATCGGTAAGCTTCGATCGAGAGAATGGATGCTAGATCAGTGAGATCAGGAGCATCAAGAGATCAACGGTCAGATCAAGAGCCTTAGGGTTTAATGTGATCTGGACTAATTGCTTGGGTTAATTGGTCTATGAACCAGACCTAGTTGAACCGGCTCATGATATGAGTGCTTGGTTCAAAGAGGGGAGAGGAAAATGCGATTGGTTCATGAGCGCATGAACACATGATCGCATGAAAGAGTAAGGTTGGCTATTTTTAGCAACCACGCCTCCATGTTTTGGGTAGAGCGCATCTCTTGTCGCCTCACTCCTTTTCCCGTCGCCTCCTCTCGTGGAAGTTCCTCTTCACGCTTTGGAGAGTCGAGGACTGGGCAAGCAAGACGTTCTTCTTCCCTTCTCACACGAACAAAGACACCAAGGAACTTTGCTAGCACAAGGTGTACCGAAGGGAGTAAGCGCATAGATCTTCTTGTGTGCGAACCATTTGGAGGAAAGCGACTTCACTTTCTTCTTCCTAGACACCATCCAACAAATGGCATTGGTATGGTTCTATCTCTTGTATACAATCGATTTAAGTTGATTATATTACATGCATTGAAAAGATCCCAAGAAACCCCCTTTCCGCTGCTTAAAATATAACATGCGCCTATCTAGGGTTTCGCCCCCTTGTCTAAGGGAACCTTCAATTGGTATCAGAGCCAGGTTGTTTGCATGTTTCTATGATTGCTTAAGACTTTGTGATCCATATATGCGAAAGTATGAGTATGCTTAGATCTATAACATGCGCATATTAGATGTTTCATGCGAAAAATATTTCATGTTACATTTTTATGTAGGCGCATGTTCTTGGCGCTTGTTTCATTGTGTTTTCAAAACAAAACTTGCGCGACTCTCATTAGATCTAAGAGGCACCTGCTTTAAACCCTTAGACGGGTTATTAGGGTTGAAGTCATCCCCTAGGTTAGATCCAAACAGTCTGATCAGACTATCTGACAGCCTTGATGGGTCGACCAGATAGCATCTGTGCGCAAGCACGAGATGGCTATAGGTCGACTGTAGACAGGCGTGTAGCGATGTCTGATTGAGACGACTAGTGAACACACATGAGTTAGGCCCGGGGTCACACCCGCTTGCCAGAACTCATGAGGGTTGTTCAGCCCTGGCGCATGCATGGTTGACCATTAGGTCGACTCAAGTCAGTTACGACTTGGTGCATGCAAGGGCAATGGATCTGACTAGGTTTGATGAGTGGATCCCTTGTAATGGACCGTCGTAAGGCAGCAGGGCAAATAAGGAAATTAAAATTGATGCCAATGGGTTTTTTCAAAAATTTATTTTCTTATTGGATCACATGCTGATTAGATGCCATATGTATGTTTATTTAATCTTATGTGGGCTGCCCGTTTAATGTGTGCTGTGCTGGGGCCTGCGTGCCTGGAATTTTATTGTAAATTAATTCTTATTTTTGTGATCTGCGAATCACAGTTTAATTAATTTATAAAATGTAATTGACCTGCGAGTCAATCTTGTCTAGATAGATTAATTTGTAAATTAGTCAGACAAGAGCACAGAGCACACTTGGCAGAGGCGCATGCAGCAGTGGCTAGACCAGGTGGGAGGTCCAGGGTTCGACTCTGGGACCAGGCGCATTTACCTGGTGGGCGCACCTGAGCTGTAGTGGGCGCTTGGGCCCTGGTTTGGGCCAAATGAGCAGCAAAAGACCCATCAAGAAAAGCAAGTGAAGACTTAAGTTTATTTAAGGTCTAACTTAGGCTCAATGGGCTTTTACCACATAAGATCAGCATGCTTTCTATTTATTGCTTTTATAATTAGAATTACATGAGTTTATCTTCTGCTATCACCATAGGAATTGCATGATAGTTAAGAAGATAAAAGACCGTTAAAATCCAACGCTAAAATATCAAGCTCGTAAGCCTTCTGAAGCGAAACCTCACTGTTCTAACTATCGTTGGAGCCGTGTTGTACCCACTCAGTGGGCACGTCCATCTATCTTCAGACGGTGCCGGATTACACCTGCGTGTTACAGAGAAGGGATTTATCGCTTCTCGTTGCTCAGCATAGCACGTGGTGGTCCAGGGAGTAGGTCGGGTCAGCTTGACCATGTAGGCTACATATGTGGCGCATATGGTAGCACATGGAGGCAGCCATCTGTGGGGTCAGAGATTGTGTTGTACCAACTCAGTTGGCACAGTCTGCTGGATTGCCCAGATGAAGGGGAATCGCACGGGTTGGCGATTGGCAGGGATTGCCTACCAGAGATTAGTGCTTGTACTCTCTGTGCATCTTATCTCGCCTGAGCGGGACGCGGAGACCAAGTATGAAATCTGGATCCCATCTCACTAAAAGAGTTCTACTCTTTCGGGCTGTTTTGCTGGATTTTTCAGCCAGATAAAATAGTGAGGAAAAGAATCATTCTTAAGTCCTGATTGATTCTTAACATTGATACTGACCTTGCTGTTCTTGCATTGTTGTAGATACCTGCAGCAACGAATACCATGAGCTTCAATGTGCGATCCCTACTGGAAAGGGAGAAGTTTGCTGGGCCGAACTTCTCAGACTGGTACGGACACCTTAAGATTGTTCTTAAGGCAGAGAGGAAACTGTATGTCCTCGAGACGGCTATACCGCCTCAACCCGCTCCGAACGCCGCAAGGGCGGTTCGGGAAGCTTATGAAAAGCACGTCAATGATAGCATTGATGTCGCTTGCCTGATGCTAGCATCTATGACGCCACCGCTGCAGCGTCAGCATGAGGATATGTCGGCTATAGAGATTATAGCAAACCTCAAGATGCTGTATGCTGCACAGGCGAGGACAGAACGCTATAATCTGACAAAGCTTTTCTTTCAGAGCAAACTGGCTGAAGGGAGCCCAGTGGGAGCTCATGTGCTCAAGATGATTGGGCACAAGGAGGCTCTAGAGAAATTGGGGCATACCATCAATCAGGAGCTTGCTGTAGACATTATTCTGCAGTCTCTCCCGCCCTCTTTCGATGCGTTCATCATTAACTTTAATATGAACAAAATCGACTGTACTCCGGCAGAGCTGCTGAATATGCTCTTGACTACTGAGGAGACTCTGAAGGGAAAGCCTTCGACCTCTGTCTTAATGGTTCCTTCTAGGAACAAGAAGAAGGGGAAGAAGGGCAAGGCCCCCGTCAAGAGTTACAGCAAGGCTCTGAAGCAAAAAGTTAAGCGGTCAAAGGAATACAGATGTTTCCACTGTGGCCAGCTGGGTCACTGGAAAAAGGACTGTAAAGCGCTCCAAGGAGACAAGAAGGGAAGCTTTGCTTCTGGCTCAGGTATTTATGTGACGGAAGTCATGATATCCTCTTCTTCTATTTCATGGGTGTTGGACACTGCATGTGGAGTTCACATTTGTTCAAATGTACAGGAACTCAAGAGAAGAAGGCAGGTGGGACAGCATGAGGTGGACCTACGAGTTGGAAACGGGGCACGGGTTGCTGCTGTTGCTGTAGGAGACTATTTCATCTCTTTGCCATCTGGGCTTGTATTAGAACTGAACAATTGTTACTTTGTTCCCAGCATTACTAAAAATATTATCTCCATTCCTGCTCTTGTCAGGAAGGGATTTTCCTTTGAATGCAATATTTCAAAGTGTGTTCTTTCTTTAGATAATATTGTTTATGCTACTGGTTCAATTAACAATGGGTTATTCATGTTGGACATGGAATGTTCTATACAAAACATTGATAATAAGAAAGCCAAGTATGCTGATGACAGCACCTTGCTATGGCATAGTCGTTTAGGCCATATTAACAAGAAGCGCATTAAGCGGTTGCATGATCATGGACTGCTGGGATCATTCTCCTATGAGGAGATTGATACATGCAAGGCTTGTTTAATGGGTAAAATGACGAAGTCACCTTTTCCTAACAAAGGTCAAAGGGCTTCAGGTTTACTTGACCTTATACACAGTGATGTGTGTGGGCCATTTAGTAAACATGCCAGAGGTGGCTATCTGTACTTCATAACCTTTACTGATGATTTCAGTAGGTATGGGTATGTCTATCTTATGAGACACAAAAGTGAATCTTTTGACAAGTTCAAAGAGTTCAAGAATGAAGTACAGAATCAGCTTGGCCGAAATATCAAGGCACTTCGTTCTGATCGAGGTGGAGAATACTTGAGTCATGCGTTTACTGACTATCTGAAGGAGTGTGGGATTATCTCACAGCTCACTCCGCCAGGAATACCGCAATGGAATGGTGTGTCCGAGAGGAGAAATAGAACGTTACTTGATATGGTTCGTTCTATGATGAGTCAGGCTACTCTTCCATATTCCTTTTGGGGATTTGCACTGGAAACAGCTGCAAAGGTACTAAACCGAGTGCCTGTTGGTGTATATGCCCTAGGACCTAGTTTTGGTCCACTTATGTACTACTTGACTTTGATATTTATATATATATCATTCTGGCATTGTCATTGTCAATGTTTGTTTACATCTGCGCACATGTACTAACATGATAATGTCCCTGGAGACAGATTGGATCTGTGCTCAAATTATTGTCCCCAGTCGATGTACCTTAGTGGATATGGGACAGCTATGGTACTTGAGAGACTGGTATGTGAGCTGGTTAGGTACGTGGTGCTAACGCAGACACATGGGTATATCATTGGAGGATATACTAGAAAGACCCGCTGTGAGGCTATGACTTGGTGTCATAAGTTATCCTCACAAGTGACAGGAGATGCATTGATCCCTTGACTTGAGGTCATTGATCGTTCTATATGGTTAGCGACTTGCTTTGATACAACCTAACACCTCGCCGTAGTTGGGAGGTCATAACGGTTGTCATTGAGCATGTCACGACCCATATGAGAAGGTCAATGGACAGACATAGGATTTGCCCCTTCCTTAGGGAAGTATGATATCCATGGAGCTCCTCTATGGTTCTATGACTGAGAGTGTATGGCCATACCCAGGTAAGAACCTGTTTTAGTCATAGCCATGTGATTGGGTGAAAACAAGTGGTGACACACTTGTCCAATCGGATATCAGTCCGGCAAAGAGACTGTAATGCATCTGTACCTAGTTGCGATGATGGGGATGTCGATGTCGATATCCATTCCAATGACCTGGGTAGCAGCGATGCACTGCTAGGTGCCACTCACTGCTTGTGGTGACCTTTGGTCAGCACTGCCAGCGTCAGAAGAACCTACAGGGTCGCACACCTTGATACTTGAGTTCTCGTATTGATCGAGAAGCCTTATGATCAAGTTATTGGATAACTCGGATCTAATTGGGAGATTTCATCAGCACCAATGGGCCTGATGAGATGGAAGAATGTTATTGGAGCCAAACTTCATTTTTGGTAGGTTGACCCATATTTGACCATGGTTGGTCACACTTGGATTAGGGATGCATTGGATTGGATCCAAATGCTTAATCAACCCATAGGATGAAGTTTGGGCTAGCTCATTATCCAATGAAGCCCAATAACAAGTACTCATGAAGAGAAGAGAGGCTAAAAGGGTATAATGGGGAGAAACCCAACCCCATTGGCGCCTAAGGGGCATAATGGGGTTAGGGTGGCAAAATTGCTTCATTAAGGAAGCAATTTGCGCCTAGCCCTTCTCCCTTGATGGTATGAATGCCTTTAAGGCATGTCTTGGGCTGATATGGTACTTGGGCAATTATGGAAAGGTTGAATGAAGTTTATGGTAAAGTCTTGGAGACTTTCCTTGCATTAAACCTCCTCATCCTAGCCCTACACTTGTCATGATCCTAGCCCTTGCCCTAATCGCCTCTTGCCCTATATATGTGACCCTAGCCGCCCCCTCTTATATGATTCATCCTTGGAGGCGTGAACATAAGAAAGGAGCGAGAGCAAGGAGCATTGGCGCAATCTCTTCCTCTTCCATCAAGTGGCCGCAAGCTTCTCCTTCCTTACCACTTGGCGCATCTTTCTCTCTTGGTGGCGCAAGGTGGTTGGAGCATCTCCCTAAGGCTTGGATCTTCTTCCCGAGGCTAGCACCGGGCGTGGAAGAAGAGGACTCGAGGCATCCGTGTGTGTGAGACTGCAGAGGGCGCACAGTTGGGCGCCTATCACGACATCGACCTCATCTTGCTCTGAGGTATTTTCTAACTCATCGTGTCGACCCCCTTGCATGCGATCTTCACTGGGTTTTTGGGACGGACCTGTTTCGGGGACATTCTTCCGCTGTGCAATGTATGTATGTGTCTCTGAAAAATTGTAAAATGTCCCCGGGGTTTCCCAACAGTGCCATCCAAGGCAGTTTCTAAGACGCCATATGAGTTATGGTATGGGAAACAGCCGAGCTTGACATTTATCAGGATCTGGGGCTGCGAGGCTTATGTCAAAAAGCTCGCCTCTGGGAAACTAGAGAGCAGATCTGACAAATGTATCTTTGTCGGTTACCCTAAGGAAACTAAGGGTTATTATTTCTACGATCCCAAAGAGAACAAGGTATTTGTTGCTCGGACGGCCATATTTCTTGAGAAGGAGTTTCTTCTGCAAGAGGCCAGTGGGAGAGAAATAAAGCTGGATGAGAATCCAGAGGAAGGACAAAGTAGTCAAGCACAGTTGGATGAGCCTGAGCCAGTGGATCAGGTTACTGAACAACCTGAGGCTCAGATATCACGGGAACCGCGAAGATCGGGAAGGATCCATCGACAGCCTTAGCGCTATGACGGAGTCTACATCATTGATAATGATGAACCCCTCACTTATGCGGATGCGGTCAGTGGACCGGAGTCAGCGAGATGGCTTGAAGCTATGCGAGCCGAGATGGACTCCATGTCAGATAACCAAGTCTGGGATTTGGTTGATCCGCCTCCGGGAGTAATCCCTATAGGTTGCAAATGGATCTTCAAGAAGAAGATTGACATGGATGGTAACGTGGTTACCTATAAAGGCAGGCTAGTTGCGAAAGGTTTCAAACAAATCTACGGGATAGATTATGATGAAACTTTCTCACCTGTAGCCATGTTTAAGTCTATTCGGATTCTTTTCGCGATAGCAGCATATTACGATTATGAGATCTGGCAAATGGATGTGAAGACAGCTTTCCTTAATGGAAATCTGAAAGAGGATGTGTATATGACACAACCTGAAGGTTTCACTAATCCATCAGATCGTCAAAAAATATGCAAATTAAAGAAGTCTATTTATGGACTTAAACAAGCATCTAGAAGCTGGAATATTCGTTTTGATGAATCAATCTCTGAGTTTGGTTTCATCAAGAACGAGGATGACCCGTGTGTATATAAGAGGTTTAGTGGGAGCGTGATTACTTTCCTAGTCCTCTACGTCGATGACATCTTGATCATTGGAAATGACATTCCTGAAATGCATGCGGTTAAGGCATGGTTAAGGAAATGTTTCCAGATGAAAGATTTAGGAGAAGCAGCCTATGTATTAGGTGTGAAGATCTACAGGGATAGATCTGAGAGGCTTCTCGGGCTGTGCCAGAGTACTTACATCGATAAAGTCCTGGAAAGATTTCATTTAGAGAATTCTAAAAGAGGATATCTTCCAGTCAGACATGGTCTGAATCTTTCGAAGAGTCAGTGTCCACAAACACAGACTGAGAAAGATGAAATGGACAATACGCCTTATGCTTCGGCTATTGGGTCCATTATGTATGCGATGTTGTGTACTCGCCCAGACGTCGCTTACGGGTTAAGCGTGACCAGTCGGTTCCAAAGTAATCCAGGTATGGCGCACTGGATTGCAGTCAAGAACATTTTAAAATATCTGCGGAGGACCAAAGATATGTTCTTGATATATGGTGGTCAGGAAGAACTCAGTATTGAAGGATATACTGACGCTTGGTTCCAGTCTGACCAGGATGATTTCCGATCGCAATCAGGCTATGTTTTTAGCTTGAATGGAGGAGCGGTGGTGTGGAAGAGTTTCAAACAGTCAACTGTTGCTGATTCCACAACAGAAGCCGAGTATGTTGCAGCCTCGGAAGCATCCAAGGAGGCAGTGTGGATTCGTAAGTTCGTGAGAGAACTTGGTGTTGTTCCTTCGAGTGCAGATCCTTTGGTTATCTTTTGTGATAACACTGGAGCAATCGCACAAGCAAAGGAACCACGGTCGCACCAGAAGTCCAAGCACATACCGAGACGGTTTCATTTGATCAGGGAGATCATTGATCGTGGCGAGATCAAAGTCTGCAAGGTTCATACAGATGACAATCTGGCAGACCCGCTTACTAAGCCTCTGGCGCAGCAGAAGCATGAGAAGCACTGTAATAACATGGGTTTGAGATTTCTCAACCATTAGATTAAGTGCAAGTGGGAGATTGTTGGGGTATGCCCTTAAGGCTAATGTTTGAGGCCTTGGGATTGTATTAGTCTCATGTAATAAACTCTTATGTTTATAAAGGCATGGTTGTTATTCAGTTTGTTATATTATCTACTGCAATAAGTGTGAATAATGTCTCAAAGCTGTTCAGCTGGGCTGACATGCTGTAAAGTCCTTAGTCGAGATATCTTGGTGAACATGAGACAGCCTTGATATGATTGAGACTAATATGTGCTCTAATCTTATAGGATGCTTCGAGCATGGAATAAGATGTAGACTCATGGGTACATTGGATGTACTGGACAGACCCTACTAGGATATTCAATTGGTTGTCACAATATGAATAATCCTTGAATGTAACAAGTGGCACATTTCCTCTGACTTGAGATCACTTGTGTTTTCTAAATGATGATTGTCATTGTTTTGAGGTAGTTCAATATCATTTGAAACATAATGATTATAGACTATCTTGGATGGTGAGCTTGAATCAGGTTAGGGCACTAGTGATAGATATAGGATTGCCGTCTCCTTAATTGGAGTGTGATGTTCTAAAGGGGCCCCCTGGATGAGATGATTGAGAAAGTGTATGGCCATACCCAGGTGACTGTGTTCATCTGTTTTAATCATGCTCATCATATTGGAATTACGAGCTTGACACGCTTGTCCAATAAGAACATCTAGTGGCAAAGGAAATATGCATGCCTTGTGAGTTGGATTCACACTTATGCTGTGATTTGGGTGTAGTCTTGGAAGACTCTTTCCTTTATCTCGGGAGACAGTGATTTGTTGCTAGATACCCCTCACTGATCGTGATAACATAAGTTATCGTTACCGACATTTAAAGGAAACCCTTAGGGTCGCACAATTTGATGATATGGCTTACTTAAGTCAGATCGTGTGGACTGAATTATTTGGGTTCAGTTTAAAGGGATTTAATCTCTGATTGTGAGTGAGATCTGGTCTATGAAGAGTCCCCTTCGAGGGGGAGCGCAAGCAGATGAAAAACCCTAATTCAGGGGGCGCATGCATTTTGCTAGGGTTTCATCAAGACAATCGCTTATATGCTCATATAATCAACTTAGATCTATTGATTGGATCAAGAAGGAGATTCATACCAACGCCATTGTCTTGGAGGTCGGCTTGGAAGAAGAGAGCAACTTAGATCTCCTCCACAAGTTCACACACAAGATGAAGATGCTTACTTCCTTGACGTCCCTTGTGCTAGCAAGGCACCCAAGCTTTCTTGTCGAATGGAAGGGGATGATTAGATGATTCCCTTTGGCCGAGAGCTCCTCTTGCAAAACCTCTCTTCTTCGTCAACTTCCCCAAACGAAAGTTCAAGGCGTTGAAGTGAAGAGCACAACGCATATGCGTTTTGGCGTTTTTGTGAAATCGGCCTTGATGACTTTCCATAAATGGAAGATAATCAAGCCATGCGCTCATGCCAACCCAAAAACGCATATTAGCATTGAACCAAGCGTTCACATTTGTGAACCGGTTCAAGCCAAAACGTTCCAATCGAATTTGGTTCATAAACCAAACCAAAATAGCTCAAGCCACTTGGTCTAGACCATATTGAACCCTAAGGCTCAAGATCAAACCGTTCATCTCCTGATGCTCCTGATCTCACTGATCTAGCATCATCTCTCTCGATCGAAGCTTACCGATCTCAAGCCCTAATCAATCAAACATGATCAGACCAGATCTCACTTACAATCAGAGATTAAACCCCTTTAAACTGAACCCAAAGAATTCAGTCCACACGATCTGACTCAAGTAAGCCATATCATCAAATTGTGCGACCCTGAGGGTTTCCTCTAAATGTCGGTAACGATAACTTACGTTATCACGATCAGTGAGGGGTATCTAGCAACACATCACTGTCTCCCGATATAAAGGAAAGAGTCTTCCAAGACTACTCCCAAACCATAGCACAAGTGTGAATCCATTCACTAGGCATACATGTATCCTTTGCCACTGGATGTTCTCATTGGACAAGCAGGTCAAGCTTGTGACTCCAATATGATGAGCATGATTAGATCAGATGCACATAGTCACCTGGGTATGGCCATACACTTTCTCAATCATCTCATCTAGGGGGCCCCTATAGAACACCACACTCCTTCAACAAGGAGACGGCAATCCTCTATCTATCACTAGTGCCCTAACCTGACTCATGATCATTATCCAAGATAGTCTATAACCATTATGTTTCAAATGATATTGAACTACCTCAAAACAATGACAATCATCATTTAGAAACACAAGTGATCTCAAGTCAGAGGACATGTGCCACTTGTTGCAATCAAGGATCATTCCCATTGTGACAAGCAATTGAATGTCCTAGTAGGGTCTGTCCAGTACATCCAATGTACCCATGAGTCTACATCTTATTCCATGCTCGAAGCATCCTATAAGATTAGAACACATATTAGTCTCAATCATATCAAGGCTGTCTCATGTTCACCAAGATATCTCGACTAAGGACTTTATAGCATGTCAGCCTAGCTGAACAGCATTGAGACATTATTCAGAAGTACACTTATTACAGCAGACAAGGTAACAACCTGAATAATAACCATGCCTTTATAAACACAAGAGTTTATTACATGATACTGATACAATCCCAAGGCCTCAAACATTAGCCTTAAGGGCATACCCCAACAGTCTAATCATGTTTGATTGATTAGGGCTTGAGATCGGTAAGCTTCGTGAAAGTCCCCTAAAACTGAAGGGGGAAACCCTAATAGGAGGCGCAACATCTAAATTTTCTAGCGGAATCTTAGGGTTTCAAAAGATCGAATGTAAGTTCATGTGATCAACTCCTTATAATGTATAAATCAGATTAGATTCATACCATTGCCATCGATCGGATGGTGCCTTGGAAGGAAAGGCGCAAATGTTCCTTCTCCAAAGGTGACGCACACAAATGAATATGGCTTGCTCCTTTGAATCTTTGTGCTAGCAAAGCTCTTCAAAAGGTCCTTGATCGGTTGAAGGGAATGAGATGAGAGTTCTCTCCTTTTCGAATCCTTCTCCAATGCGTGAAGAAGTCGCCACCCAAGGAAGCGCCGCAAAAGGAAGTGAGAGGCGAGAATAGAGCATGATGATCTCAACGTGAGGCGTGGTCACGATTTAGAAGTCATGGCTTCTAAAATTAGTAAACCACTTCTCCTCATGCGCCCATGAGTTTACCCAAGCGCAAATCTCTGATCTTTTGAACCATGCGCTCAAGTAATGAGCTGGTTCAATTAAATTTGGTTCAAATACCAAATTAAACCAAGCCCTCTGGTCTAGATCATAATTAAACCCTAAGGCTCCAGATCTAACCGTTCATCTCTTGATGCTCCCGATCTCACTGATCTAGCATCTATTCTCTCGATCGAAGCTTACCGATCTCAAGCCCTAATCAATCAAACATGATCAGACCAGATCTCACTTACAATCAGAGATCAAATCCCTTTAAACTGAACCCAAATAATTCAGTCCACACGATCTGACTTAAGTAAGCCATATCATGAATTTGTGCGACCCTGAGGGTTTCCTTTAAATGTCGGTAACGATAACTCACGTTATCACGATCAGTGAGGGGTATCTAGCAACACATCACTGTCTCCTGATATAAAGGAAAGAGTCTTCCAAGACTACACCCAAACCACAGCACAAGTGTGAATCCAATTCACAAGGCATGCAAATTTCTTTTGCCACTGGATGTTCTTATTGGACAAGCGTGTCAAGCTTGTAGCTCCAATATGATGAGCATGATTAGATCAGATGATCATAGTCATCTGGGTATGGCCATACACTTTCTCAATCATCTCATCCAGGGGGGCCCTTTAGAACATCACACTCCTTAAACAAGGAGACGGTAATCCTATATCTATCACTAGTGCCCTAACCTGATTCAAGCTCACCATCCAAGTGAAGGTTCCCTTAGACAAGGGGGGGCGAAACCCTAATAGGCGCATCTTGGAGGATTTAAAGCAGCGGAGAGGGTTTCTAGATCTATTGCATGCTATATGATCAACAAAAACATTCTATAGAAAGAATGAGATTCATACTGATGCCATTTCTAGATGGCGACTTGGAAGCAGAAAGCGATGTGGCTTTCCTCCAGAGGTGACGCACACAAGATGAGTCTTGGCTCCTCCTTGTCGCCCCTTGTGCTAGCAAGGATCGTCCAAGTATCCTGATCGAATGAAAGGGATGAGATCTTCTTGGCGATTTCTTCCTTCTCCTTTGCGTTCACCTTCTTCACCACACGAGAGAGAGCTTGTGTCGACTCGTGGAGAGGCGAAGAGAGAAGAGGCGTGAAGAGGAAAACGTGAGGCGTGGTCACGTTTAGAGAAGTGCTCTCTAAAAATAGCATGCCACTTCTCAATATGCGATCATGGGTCTACCCCAATCGCAAACCTCTTATCTCATGAACCATCCGCTCACTTAATGAGCTGGTTCAATTCGGTTCGGTTCAAGAACCAATCAAGCCAAGCGATCCAGTCTAGATCATGATTAAACCCTAAGGCTCCAGATCTAACCGTTGATCTCTTGATGCTTCTGATCTCACCGATCTAGCATCCATTCTCTCGATCGAAGCTTACCGATCTCAAGCCCTAATCAATCAAACATGATCAGACCAGATCTCACGTACAATCAGAGATTAAATCCCTTTAAACTGAACCTTAATAATTCAGTCCACACGATCTGACTTAAGTAAGCTATATCATCAAATTGTGCGACCCTGAGGGTTTCCTTTAAATGTCGGTAACGATAACTTACGTTATCACGATCAGTGAGGGGTATCTAGCAACACATCACTGTCTCCCGATATAAAGGAAAGAGTCTTCCAAGACTACACCCAAACCACAGCACAAGTGTGAATCAACTTCACCAGGCATGCAAATATCCTTTGCCACTGGACGTTCTTATTGGACAAGCATGTCAAGCTTGTAGCTCCAATATGATGAGCATGATTAGATCAAATGAACATAGTCACCTGGGTATGGCCATACACTATTCTCAATCATCTCATTCAGGGGGGCCCCTTTAGAACATCTCACTCCTTAAACAAGGAGACGGCAATCCTTTATCTATCACTAGTGCCCTAACCTGATTCAAGCTCACCATCCAAGATAGTTTATAATCATTATGTTTCAAATGATATTGAACTAACTCAAAACAATGACAATCATCATTTAGAAACACAAGTGATCTCAAGTCAGAGGACATGTGTCACTTGTTGCAATCAAGGATTATTCACATTGTGACAACCAATTGAATATCCTAGTAGGGTCTGTCCAGTACATCCAATGTACCCATGAGTCTACCTCTTATTCCATGCTCGAAGCATCCTATAAGATTAGAGCACATATTAGTCTCAATCATATCAAGGCTGTCTCATGTTCACCAAGATATATCGACTAAGGACTTTATAGCATGTCAGCCCAGCTGAACAGCTTTGAGACATTATTCAGAAGTACAATTATTGAAGCAGATAACGTAACAAACTGAATAACAACCATGCCTTTATAAACATAAGAGTTTATTACATGATACTGTTACAATCCCAAGGCCTCAAACATTAGCCTTAAGGGCATACCCCAACAATCTCCCACTTGCACTTAATCTAATGGTTGAGAAATCTCAAACCCATATTATTACAGTGCTTCTCATGCTTCTGCTGCGCCAGAGGCTTGGTAAGCGGGTCTGCCAGATTGTCATCTGTATGTACCTTGCAGACTTTGATCTCGCCACGATCTATGATCTCCCTGATCAAGTGAAACCGTCTCTGTATGTGCTTGGACTTCTGGTGCGACCATGGTTCCTTTGCTTGTGCGATTGCTCCAGTGTTATCACAGAAGATAACCAAAGGATCTGCACTCGAAGGAACAACACCAAGTTCTCTCACGAACTTACGAATCCACACTGCCTCCTTGGATGCTTCCGAGGCTGCAACATACTCGGCTTCTGTTGTGGAATCAGCAACAGTTGACTGTTTGAAACTCTTCCACACCACTGCTCCTCCATTCAAGCTAAATACATAGCCTGATTGCGATCGGAAATCATCCTGGTCAGACTGGAACGAAGCGTCAGTATATCCTTCTATACTGAGTTCTTCCTGACCACCATATATCAAGAACATATCTTTGGTCCTCCGCAGCTATTTTAAGATGTTCTTGACTGCAATCCAGTGCGCCATACCTGGATTACTTTGGAACCGACTGGTCACGCTTAACCCGTAAGCGACGTCTGGGCGAGTACACAACATCACATACATAATGGATCCAATAGCCGAAGCATAAGGCGTACTGTCCATTTCATCTTTCTCAGTCTGTGTTTGTGGACACTGACTCTTCGAAAGATTCAGACCATGTCTGACTGGAAGATATCCTCTTTTAGAATTCTCTAAATGAAATCTCTCCAGGACTTTATCGATGTAAGTACTCTGGCACAGCCCGAGAAGCCTCTTAGATCTATCCCTGTAGATCTTCACACCTAATACATAGGCTGCTTCTCCTAGATCTTTCATCTGGAAACATTTCTTTAGCCATGCCTTGACCGCATGCATTTCAGGAATGTCATTTCCAATGATCAAGATATCATCGACGTAGAGGACTAGGAAAGTAATCACGCTCCCACTAAACCTCTTATATACACATGGGTCATCCTCGTTCTTGACGAAACCAAATTCACTGATTGATTCATCAAAACGAATATTCCAGCTTCTAGATGCTTGTTTAAGTCCATAAATAGACTTCTTTAACTTGCATATTTTATGACGATCTGATGGATTAGTGAAACCTTCAGGTTGTGTCATATACACATCCTCATCCAGATTTCCATTCAGGAAAGCGGTCTTCACATCCATTTGCCAAATCTCATAATCATAATATGCAGCTATCGCGAAAAGAATCCAAATAGACTTAAACATAGCTACAGGTGAGAAAGTTTCATCATAATCTATCCCGTAGATTTGTTTGAAACCTTTCGCAACTAGCCTGCCTTTATAGGTAACCACGTTACCATCCATGTCAATCTTCTTCTTGAAGATCCATTTACAGCCTATAGGGATAACTCCCGGAGGCGGATCAACCAAATCCCAGACTTGGTTATCTGACATGGAGTCCATCTCGGCGCGCATAGCTTCAAGCCATCTCGCTGACTCCGGTCCACTGACCGCATCCGCATAAGTGAGGGGTTCATCATTATCAATGATGTAGACTCCGTCATAGCGCTCAGGCTGTCGACGGATCCTTCCCGATCTTCGCGGTTCCCGTGATATCTGAGCCTCAGGTTGTTCAATAACCTGTTCTACCGGCTCAGGCTCATCCAACTGTGCTTGAGCACTTTGTCCTTCCTCTGGATTCTCATCCAGCTTTATTTCTCTCCCATTGGCCTCTTGCAGAAGAAACTCCTTCTCAAGAAATATGGCCGTCCGAGCAACAAATACCTTGTTCTCTTTGGGATCGTAGAAATAATAACCCTTAGTTTCCTTAGGGTAACCGACAAAGATACATTTGTCAGATCTGCTCTCTAGTTTCCCAGAGGCGAGCCTTTTGACATAAGCCTCGCAGCCCCAGATCCTGATAAATGTCAAGCTCGGCTGTTTCCCATACCATAACTCATATGGCGTCTTAGAAACTGCCTTGGATGGCACTCGGTTTAGTACCTTTGCAGCTGTTTCCAGTGCAAAACCCCAAAAGGAATATGGAAGAGTAGCCTGACTCATCATAGAACGAACCATATCAAGTAACGTTCTATTTCTCCTCTCGGACACACCATTCCATTGCGGTGTTCCTGGCGGAGTGAGTTGTGAGATAATCCCACACTCCTTCAGATAGTCAGTAAACTCTCGACTTAGGTATTCTCCACCTCGATCAGAATGAAGTGCCTTGATATTTCGGCCAAGCTGATTCTGTACTTCATTCTTGAACTCTTTGAACTTGTCAAAAGATTCACTTTTATGTCTCATCAGATAGACATACCCATACCTACTGAAATCATCAGTAAAGGTAAAGAAGTACTAATAGCCACCTCTGGCATGTTTACTAAATGGCCCACACACATCACTGTGTATAAGGTCAAGTAAATCTGAATCCCTTCGACCTTTGTTAAGAAAAGGTGACTTCGTCATTTTACCCATTAAACAAGCCTTGCATGTATCAATCTCCTCATAGGAGAATGATCCCAGCAGTCCACGATCATGCAACCGCTTAATGCGTTTCTTGTTAATATGGCCTAAACGACTATGCCATAGCAAGGTGCTGTCATCAGCATACTTGGCTTTCTTAATATCAATCGCGTGTATAGAACATTCCATGTCCAACATGAATAACCCATTATTAATTGAACCAGTAGCATAAACTATATTATCAATAGATAAAACACACTTTGAAATATTGCATTCAAAGGAAAAACCCTTCCTGACAAGAGCAGGAATGGAGATATTATTTTTAGTAATGCTGGGAACAAAGTAACAATTGTTCAGTTCTAATACAAGCCCAGATGGCAAAGAGATGAAATAGTCTCCTACAGCAACAGCAGCAACCCGTGCCCCGTTTCCAACTCGTAGGTCCACCTCATGCTGTCCCACCTGTCTTCTTCTCTTGAGTTCCTGTACATTTGAACAAATGTGAACTCCACATGCAGTGTCCAACACCCATGATATAGAAGAAGATGAAAACATGACTTCCGTCACGTATATACCTGAGCCAGAAGCGATGCTTCCCCTCTTATCTCCTTGGAGCGCTTTACAGTCCTTTTTCTAGTGACCCAGCTGGCCACAGTGGAAACATCTGTATTCCTTTGACCGCTTAACTTTTTGCTTCAGAGCCTTGCTGTAACTCTTGACAGGGGCCTTGCCCTTCTTCCCCTTCTTCTTGTTCCTCGAAGGAACCATCAAGACAGAGGTTGAAGGCTTACCCTTCAGAGTTTCCTCAGTAGTCAAGAGCATATTCAGCAGCTCTGCCGGAGTACAATCGATTTTGTTCATATTAAAGTTAATAATGAACACATCGAAAGAGGGCGGGAGAGACTGCAGAATAATGTCTACAGCAAGCTCCTGGTTGATGGTATGCCCCAGTTTCTCTAGAGCCTCCTTGTGCCCAATCATCTTGAGCACGTGAGCTCCTACTGGGCTCCCTTCAGCCAGTTTGCTCTGAAAGAACAGCTTTGTCAAATTATAGCGTTCTGTCCTCGCCTGTGCAGCATACAGCATCTTGAGGTTTGCTATCATGTCTATAGCAGACATATCCTCATGCTGACGCTGCAGCGGTGGCGTCATAGACGCTAGCATTAGGCAAGCAACATCAATGCTATCATTGACGTGCTTTTCATAAGCTTCCCGAACCGCCCTTGCGGCGTTCGGAGCGGGCTGAGGCGGTATCGCCGTCTCGAGGACATACAGTTTCCTCTCTGCCTTAAGAACAATCTTAAGGTGTCCGAACTAGTCTGAGAAGTTCGGCCCAGCAAACTTCTCCCTTTCCAGTAGGGATCGCACATTGAAGCTCATGGTGTTCGTTGCTGCAGGTATCTACAACAATGCAAGAACAGCAAGGTCAGTATCAATGTAAAGAATCAATTCAGGACTTAAGAATGATTCTTTTTCTCACTATTTTATCTGACTGAAAAATCCATTAAAACAGTCCGAAAGAGTAGAACTCTTTTAGTGAGATGGGATCCAGATTTCATACTTGGTCTCCGCGTCCCGCTCAGGCGAGATAAGATGCACAGAGAGTATAAGCACTAATCTCTGGTAGGCAGTCCCTGCCAATCGCCAACCCGTGCGATTCCCCTTCATCTGGGCAATCCAGCAGACTGTGCCAACTGAGTTGGTACAACACAATCTCTGACCCCACAGATGGCTGCCTCCATGTGCTACCATATGCGCCACACATGTAGCCTACATGGTCAAGCTGACCCGACCTACTCCCTGGACCACCACGTGCTATGCTGAGCAACGAGAAGCGATAAATCCCTTCTCTGTAACACGCAGGTGTAATCCCGCACCGTCTGAAGATAGATGGACGTGCCCACTGAGTGGGTACAACACGGCTCCAACGATAATCAGAACAGTGAGGTTTCGCGTCAGAAGGCTTACGAGCTTGATATTTAGCGTTGGATTTTAACGGTCTTTTATCTTCTTCACTATCATGCAATTCCTATGGTGATAGCAGAAGATAAATAAATCATGCTGTTCTACTTATTTAAACAATAAAAGAAAGCATGGATCTTATGTGGTAAAAGCCCATAGCCTAAGTAAGACCTTAACTTAACTTAAGTCTTCACTTGCTTTTCTTCATGGGACTTTTGCTGCTCATCTGGCCCAAACCAGGGCCCAAGCGCCATCTGCAGCTCAGGTGCGCCCACCAGGGAAATTGCGCCTGGTCCCAGAGTCGAACCCTGGACCTCCCACCTGGTCAAGCCTCAAGCTGCATGCGCCTCTGCCAAGTGTGCTCTGTGCTCTTGTCTGATTAATTTACAAATTAATCTATCTAGACAAGATTGACTCGCAGGTCAATAACATTTTATAAATTAAATGCAATGTGATGCGCAGATCACAATAAAAAGATAATTTACAAAATTAACCAGGCACGCAGGCCCCAGCACAGCACACATTAAAAACGGGCAGCCCACATAAGATTAAATAAACAAGCAAATGGCATCAATCAGCATGTGATCCAAACAAGAAATTAAAACTTTTGAAAACCCCATGGGATCATTTTAATTTCCTTATATGCCCTACTACCTTACAACGGTCCATCATCAGGGATCCACTCATCCAACCTAGTCAGATCCACTGCCCTTGCATGCACCAAGTCCTAACTGACTTGAGTCGACCAAAGGTCAACCATGCATGCGCCAGGGCCGAACAACCCGCATGAGTTCTGGCAAGCGGGTGTGACCCCGGGCCTAACTCATGTGTGTTCGTTAGTCGTCTCAATCAGACATCGCTACATGCCTGTCTGCAGTCGACCTATAGCCATCTCGTGCTTGCGCACAGATGCTATCTGGTCGACCCATCAAGGCTGTCAGATGGTCTGATCAGACTGTCTGGATCTAACCTAGGGATGAATTCAACCCTAATAACCCGTCTAAGGGTTTAAAGCAGGCGCCTCTTAGATCTAATGAGAGTCGCGCAAGTTTTTGTTTTGTTTTGAAAACATAATGAAACAAGCGCCAAGAACATGCGCCAACATAAACATGTAAAATGAAATATTTTTCGCATGAAACATCTACTATGCGCATGTTATAGATCTAAGCCTACTGATACTTTCGCATATATGGATCACACAGTCTTAAGCAATCATAGAAACATGCAAACAACTGCTCTGATACCAATTGAAGGTTCCCTTAGACAAGGGGGGGGCGAAACCCTAATAGGCGCATCTTGGAGGATTTAAAGCAGCGGAGAGGGTTTCTAGATCTATTGCATGCTATATGATCAACAAAAACATTCTATAGAAAGAATGAGATTCATACCGATGCCATTTCTAGATGGCGACTTGGAAGCAGAAAGCGATGTGGCTTTCCTCCAGAGGTGACGCACACAAGATGAGTCTTGGCTCCTCCTTGTCGCCCCTTGTGCTAGCAAGGATCGTCCAAGTATCCTGATCGAATGAAAGGGATGAGATCTTCTTGGCGATTTCTTCCTTCTCCTTTGCGTTCACCTTCTTCACCACACGAGAGAGAGCTTGTGTCGACTCATGGAGAGGCGAAGAGAGAAGAGGCGTGAAGAGGAAAACGTGAGGCGTGGTCACGTTTAGAGAAGTGCTCTCTAAAAATAGCATGCCACTTCTCAATATGCGATCATGGGTCTGCCCCAATCGCAAACCTCTTATCTCATGAACCATCCGCTCACTTAATGAGCTGGTTCAATTCGGTTCGGTTCAAGAACCAATCAAGCCAAGCGATCCAGTCTAGATCATGATTAAACCCTAAGGCTCCAGATCTAACCGTTGATCTCTTGATGCTTCTGATCTCACCGATCTAGCATCCATTCTCTCGATCGAAGCTTACCGATCTCAAGCCCTAATCAATCAAACATGATCAGACCAGATCTCACTTACAATCAGAGATTAAATCCCTTTAAACTGAACCTTAATAATTCAGTCCACACGATCTGACTTAAGTAAGCCATATCATCAAATTGTGCGACCCTGAGGGTTTCCTTTAAATGTCGGTAACGATAACTTACGTTATCACGATCAGTGAGGGGTATCTAGCAACACATCACTGTCTCCCGATATAAAGGAAAGAGTCTTCCAAGACTACACCCAAACCACGGCACAAGTGTGAATCAACTTCACCAGGCATGCAAATATCCTTTGCCACTGGACGTTCTTATTGGACAAGCATGTCAAGCTTGTAGCTCCAATATGATGAGCATGATTAGATCAGATGAACATAGTCACCTGGGTATGGCCATACACTATTCTCAATCATCTCATTCAGGGGGGCCCCTTTAGAACATCTCACTCCTTAAACAAGGAGACGGCAATCCTTTATCTATCACTAGTGCCCTAACCTGATTCAAGCTCACCATCCAAGATAGTCTATAATCATTATGTTTCAAATGATATTGAACTAACTCAAAACAATGACAATCATCATTTAGAAACACAAGTGATCTCAAGTCAGAGGATATGTGCCACTTGTTGCAATCAAGGATTATTCACATTGTGACAACCAATTGAATATCCTAGTAGGGTCTGTCCAGTACATCCAATGTACCCATGAGTCTACCTCTTATTCCATGCTCGAAGCATCCTATAAGATTAGAGCACATATTAGTCTCAATCATATCAAGGCTGTCTCATGTTCACCAAGATATATCGACTAAGGACTTTATAGCATGTCAGCCCAGCTGAACAGCTTTGAGACATTATTCAGAAGTACAATTATTGCAGCAGATAACGTAACAAACTGAATAACAACCATGCCTTTATAAACATAAGAGTTTATTACATGATACTGTTACAATCCCAAGGCCTCAAACATTAGCCTTAAGGGCATACCCCAACACCAAGATAGTCTATAACCATTATGTTTCAAATGATATTGAACTACCTCAAAACAATGACAATCATCATTTAGAAAACACAAGTGATTTCAAGTCAGAGGAAATGTGCCACTTGTCGCATTCAAGGATTATTCATATTGTGACAAGCAATTGAATATCCTAGTAGGGTCTGTCCAGTACATCCAATGTACCCATGGGTCTACATCTTATTCCATGCTCGAAGCATCCTATAAGATTAGAACACATATTAGTCTTAACCATATCAAGGCTGTCTCATGTTCACCAAGACATATCGACTAAGGACTTAACTGCATGTCAGCCTAGCTGAACAGCTTTGAGACATTATTCAGAAGTACACCTATTGCAGCAGACAATGTAACAAACTGAATAACAACCATGCCTTTATAAACATAAGAGTTTATTACATGATACTGATACATTCCCAAGGCCTCAAACATTAGCCTTAAGGGCATACCCCAACAATCTCCCACTTGCACTTAATCTAATGGTTGAGAAATCTCAAACCCATATTATTACAGTGCTTCTCATGCTTCTGCTGCGCCAGAGGCTTAGTAAGCGGGTCTGCCAGATTGTCATCTGTATGAACCTTGCAGACTTTGATCTCTCCACGATCAATGATCTCCCGGATCAAATGAAACCGTCTCTGTATGTGCTTGAACTTCTGGTGCGACCGTGGTTCCTTTGCTTGTGCGATTGCTCCAGTGTTATCACAAAAGATAACCAAAGGATCTGCACTCGAAGGAACAACACCAAGTTCCTGAACGAACTTACGAATCCACACTGCCTCCTTGGATGCTTCCGAGGCTGCAACATACTCAGCTTCTGTTGTGGAATCAGCAACGATTGACTGTTTGAAACTCTTCCACACCACCGCTCCTCCATTCAAGCTAAAAATATAGCCTGATTGCGATCGGAAATCATCCTGGTCAGACTGGAACGAAGCATCAGTATATCCTTCAATACTGAGTTCTTCCTGACCACCATATATCAAGAACATATCTTTGGTCCTCCGCAGATATTTTAAAATGTTCTTGACTGCAATCCAGTGCGCCATACCTGGATTACCTTGGAACCGACTGGTCACGCTTAAACCGTAAGCGATGTCTGGGCGAGTACACAACATCGCATACATTATGGACCCAATAGCCGAAGCATAAGGCGTATTGTCCATTTCATCTTTCTCAGTCTGTGTTTGTGGACACTGACTCTTCGAAAGATTCAGACCATGTCTGATTGGAAGATATCCTCTTTTAGAATTCTCTAAATGAAATCTCTCCAGGACTTTATCGATGTAAGTACTCTGGCACAGCCCGAGAAGCCTCTTAGATCTATCCCTATAGATCTTCACACCTAATACATAGGCTGCTTCTCCAAGATCTTTCATCTGGAAACATTTCCTTAGCCATTACTTTACGGCATGCATTTCAGGAATGTCGTTTCCAATGATCAAGATATCATCGACGTAGAGGACTAGGAAAGTAATCACGCTCCCACTAAACCTCTTATATACACACGGGTCATCTTCGTTCTTGATGAAACCAAATTCAGTGACTGATTCATCAAAACGAATATTCCAGCTTCTTGATGCTTGTTTGAGTCCATAAATAGACTTCTTTAACTTGCATATTTTATGACGATCTGATGGATTAGTGAAACCTTCTGGTTGTGTCATATACACATCCTCATCCAGATTTCCATTAAGGAAAGCCGTTTTCACATCCATCTGCCAGATCTCATAATCGTAATATGCTGCTATCGCGAAAAGAATCCGAATAGACTTAAACATGGCTACAGGTGAGAAAGTTTCATCATAATCTATCCCGTAGATTTGTTTGAAACCTTTCGCAACTAGCCTGCCTTTATAGGTAACCACGTTACCATCCATGTCAATCTTCTTCTTGAAGATCCATTTACAACCTATAGGGATTACTCCCGGAGGCGGATCAACCAAATCCCAGACTCGGTTATCTGACATGGAGTCCATCTCGGCGCGCATAGCTTCAAGCCATCTCGCTGACTCCGGTCCACTGACCGCATCCGCATAAGTGAGGGGTTCATCATGATCAATGTTGTAGACTCCGTCATAGCGCTCAGGCTGTCGACGGATCCTTCCCGATCTTCGCGGTTCCCGTGATATCTGAGCCTCAGGTTGTTCAGTAACCTGTTCTACCGGCTCAGGCTCATCCAACTGTGCTTGACCAGTTTGTCCTTCCTCTGGATTCTCATCCAGCTTTATTTCTCTCCCACTGGCCTCTTGCAGAAGAAACTCCTTCTCAAGAAATTTGGCCATCCGAGCAATAAATACTTTGTTCTCTTTGGGATCGTAGAAATAATAACCCTTAGTTTCCTTAGGGTAACCGACAAAGATACATTTCTCAGATCTGCTCTCTAGTTTCCCAGAGGCGAGCTTTTTGACATAAGCCTCGCAGCCCCAGATCCTGATAAATGTTAAGCTCGGCTATTTCCCATACCATAACTCATATGGCGTCTTTGAAACTGCCTTGGATGGCACTCGGTTTAGTACCTTTGCAGCTGTCTCCAGTGCAAATCCCCAAAAGGAGTAAGGTAGAGCAGCCTGACTCATCATAGAACGAACCATATCAAGTAACGTTCTATTTCTCCTCTCGGACACACCATTCCATTGCGGTGTTCCTGGCGGAGTGAGCTGTGAGATAATCCCACACTCCTTCAGATAGTCAGTAAACTCTCGACTTAGGTATTCTCCACCTCGATCAGAACGAAGTGCCTTGATATTTCGGCCAAGCTGATTCTGTACTTCATTCTTGAACTCTTTGAACTTGTCAAAAGATTCACTTTTATGTCTCATCAGATAGACATACCCATACCTACTGAAATCATCAGTAAAGGTAATGAAGTACTGATAGCCACCTCTGGCATGTTTACTAAATGGCCCACACACATCACTGTGTATAAGGTCAAGTAAACCTGAAGCCCTTTGACCTTTGTTAAGAAAAGGTGACTTCGTCATTTTACCCATTAAACAAGCCTTGCATGTATCAATCTCCTCATAGGAGAATGATCCCAGCAGTCCATGATCATGCAACCGCTTAATGCGTTTCTTGTTAATATGGCCTAAACGACTATGCCATAGCAAGGTGCTGTCATCAGCATATTTGGCTTTCTTATTATCAATATTGTGTATAGAACATTCCATGTCCAACATGAATAACCCATTGTTAATTGAACCAGTAGCATAAACAATATTATCTAAAGTAAGAATACACTTTGAAATATTGCATTCAAAGGAAAACCCTTTCCTGACAAGAGCAGGAATAGAGATAATATTTTTAGTAATACTTGGAACAAAGTAACAACTGTTTAATTCTAACACAAGTCCAGATGGTAAAGAGATGAAATAGTCTCCTACAGCAACAGCAGCAACCCGTGCCCCGTTTCCAACTCGTAGGTCCACCTCATGCTGTCCCACCTGTCTTCTTCTCTTGAGTTCCTGTACATTTGAACAAATGTGAACTCCACATGCAGTGTCCAACACCCATGAAATAGAGGAAGATGAAACCATGACTTCCGTCACGTAAATACCAGAGCCAGAAGCGATGCTTCCCCTCTTGTCTCCTTGGAGCGCTTTACAGTCCTTTTTCCAGTGACCCAGCTGGCCACAGTGGAAACATCTGTATTCCTTTGACCGCTTAACTTTTTGCTTCAGAGCCTTGCTGTAACTCTTGACAGGGGCCTTGCCCTTCTTCCCCTTCTTCTTGTTCCTAGAAGGAACCATTAAGACAGAGGTCGAAGGCTTTCCCTTCAAAGTCTCCTCAGTAGTCAAGAGCATATTCAGCAGCTCTGCCGGAGTACAGTCGATTTTGTTCATATTAAAGTTAATGATGAACGCATCGAAAGAGGGCGGGAGAGACTGCAGAATAATGTCTACAGCAAGCTCCTGATTGATGGTATGCCCCAGTTTCTCTAGAGCCTCCTTGTGCCCAATCATCTTGAGTACGTGAGCTCCCACTGGGCTCCCTTCAGCCAGTTTGCTCTGGAAGAACAGCTTTGTCAGATTATAGCGTTCTGTCCTCGCCTGTGCAGCATACAGCATCTTGAGGTTTGCTATAATTTGTATAGCAGACATATCCTCATGCTGACGCTGCAGCGGTGGCGTCATAGACGCTAGCATCAGGCAAGCGACATCAATGCTATCATTGACGTGCTTTTCATAAGCTTCCCGAACCGCCCTTGCGGCGTTCGGAGCGGGCTGAGGCGGTATAGCCGTCTCGAGGACATACAGTTTCCTCTCTGCCTTAAGAACAATCTTAAGGTGTCCGTACCAGTCTGAGAAGTTCGGCCCAGCAAACTTCTCCCTTTCCAGTAGGGATCGCACATTGAAGCTCATGGTGTTCGTTGCTACAGGTATCTACAACAATGCAAGAACAGCAAGGTCAGTATCAATGTTAAGAATCAATCAGGACTTAAGAATGATTCTTTTTCTCACTATTTTATCTGGCTGAAAAATCCAGCAAAAACAGCCCGAAAGAGTAGAACTCTTTTAGTGAGATGGGATCCAGATTTCATACTTGGTCTCCGCGTCCCGCTCAGGCGAGATAAGATGCACAGAGAGTACAAGCACTAATCTCTGGTAGGCTGTTCCAGCCAATCGCCAACCCGTGCGATTCCCCTTCATCTGGGCAATCCAGCAGACTGTGCCAACTGAGTTGGTACAACACAATCTCTGACCCCACAGATGGCTGCCTCCATGCGCTACCATATGCGCCACATATGTAGCCTACATGGTCAAGCTGACCCGACCTACTCCCTGGACCACCACGTGCTATGCTGAGCAACGAGAAGCGATAAATCCCTTCTCTGTAACACGCAGGTGTAATCCAGCACCGTCTGAAGATAGATGGATGTGCCCACTGAGTGGGTACAACACGGCTCCAACGATAATCAGAACAGTGAGGTTTCGCGTCAGAAGGCTTACGAGCTTGATATTTTAGCATTGGATTTTAACGGTCTTTTATCTTCTTCACTATCATGCAATTCCTATGGTGATAGCAGAAGATAAATTAATCATGCTGTTCTACTTATATAAACAATAAAAGAAAGCATGGATCTTATGTGGTAAAAGCCCATAGCCTAAGTAAGACCTTAATTAACTTAAGTCTTCACTTGCTTTTCTTCATGGGACTTTTGCTGCTCATTTGTCCCAAACCAGGGCCCAAGCGCCATCTGCAGCTCAGGTGCGTCCACCAGGAATATGCGCCTGTCCCAGAGTCGAACCCTGGACCTCCCACCTGGTCAAGCCACTGCTGCATGCGCCTCTGCCAAGTGTGCTCTGTGCTCTTGTCTGATTAACTTACAAATTAATCTATCTAGACAAGATTGACACGCAGGTCAATTACACTTTATAAATTAAATACAATGTGATACGCAGATCACAATAATTAATTTACAACTTTAATACAGGCACGCAGGCCCCAGCACAGCACACATTTAACATGGGCAGCCCACATAAGAATAAATAAACAAGCATATGCCACAATCAAACATGTGATCCTTTCAAGAAAATAAAATTTTTTGGAAAAACCCATTGGCATCAATTTTATTTTCCTTATATGCCCTACTACCTTACAACGGTCCATTACTAGGGATCCACTCATCCAACCTAGTCAGATCCATTGCCCTTGCATGCACCAAGTCGTAACTAACTTGAGTTGACCCAGTGGTCAACCATGCATGCGCCAGGGCTGAACGACCACTATGAGGTCTGGCAAGCGGGTGTGACCCCGGGCCTAACTCATGTGCATTCATTAGTTGTCTCAACCAGACATCGCTACACGCCTATCTGCAGTCGACCTATAGCCACCAGGTGCTTGCGCACAGGTGCTATCTGGTCAACCCATCAAGGCTGTCAGATGGTCTGATCAGACTATCTGGATCTAACCTAGGGGATGACTTCAACCCTAATAACCCGTCTAAGGGTTTAAAGTAAGGCCTTAGATCTAATGTGGAGCGCGCATGATACAAGTTTTTGACAAAACAAAGACTTTAACAAGCGCCTACATAAAAATACACATGCGCCAACATCTAAAAAACTAGCATGTAGTTTCGCATGTGATGACAATTAGATCTATGCATCGCAAATAAGGATCACACAGTAACATGAAGCAATCATATGAACATACAATAACAACTTCGCTCTGATACCAATTGAAAGTCCCCTAAAACTGAAGGGGGAAACCCTAATAGGAGGCGCAACATCTAAATTTTCTAGCGGAATCTTAGGGTTTCAAAAGATCGAATGTAAGTTCATGTGATCAACTCCTTATAATGTATAAATCAGATTAGATTCATACCATTGCCATCGATCGGATGGTGCCTTGGAAGGAAAGGCGCAAATGTTCCTTCTCCAAAGGTGACGCACACAAATGAATATGGCTTGCTCCTTTGAATCTTTGTGCTAGCAAAGCTCTTCAAAAGGTCCTTGATCGGTTGAAGGGAATGAGATGAGAGTTCTCTCCTTTTCGAATCCTTCTCCAATGCGTGAAGAAGTCGCCACCCAAGGAAGCGCCGCAAAAGGAAGTGAGAGGCGAGAATAGAGCATGATGATCTCAACGTGAGGCGTGGTCACGATTTAGAAGTCATGGCTTCTAAAATTAGTAAACCACTTCTCCTCATGCGCCCATGAGTTTACCCAAGCGCAAATCTCTGATCTTTTGAACCATGCGCTCAAGTAATGAGCTGGTTCAATTAAATTTGGTTCAAATACCAAATTAAACCAAGCCCTCTGGTCTAGATCATAATTAAACCCTAAGGCTCCAGATCTAACCGTTCATCTCTTGATGCTCCCGATCTCACTGATCTAGCATCTATTCTCTCGATCGAAGCTTACCGATCTCAATGTTGGGGTATGCCCTTAAGGCTAATGTTTGAGGCCTTGGGATTGTAACAGTATCATGTAATAAACTCTTATGTTTATAAAGGCATGGTTGTTATTCAGTTTGTTACGTTATCTGCTGCAATAATTGTACTTCTGAATAATGTCTCAAAGCTGTTCAGCTGGGCTGACATGCTATAAAGTCCTTAGTCGATATATCTTGGTGAACATGAGACAGCCTTGATATGATTGAGACTAATATGTGCTCTAATCTTATAGGATGCTTCGAGCATGGAATAAGAGGTAGACTCATGGGTACATTGGATGTACTGGACAGACCCTACTAGGATATTCAATTGGTTGTCACAATGTGAATAATCCTTGATTGCAACAAGTGGCACATGTCCTCTGACTTGAGATCACTTGTGTTTCTAAATGATGATTGTCATTGTTTTGAGTTAGTTCAATATCATTTGAAACATAATGATTATAGACTATCTTGGATGGTGAGCTTGAATCAGGTTAGGGCACTAGTGATAGATAAAGATTGCCGTCTCCTTGTTTAAGGAGTGAGATGTTCTAAAGGGGCCCCCCTGAATGAGATGATTGAGAATAGTGTATGGCCATACCCAGGTGACTATGTTTATCTGATCTAATCATGCTCATCATATTGGAGCTACAAGCTTGACATGCTTGTCCAATAAGAACGTCCAGTGGCAAAGGATATTTGCATGCCTGGTGAAGTTGATTCACACTCTTGTGCCGTGGTATGGGTGTAGTCTTGGAAGACTCTTTCCTTTATATCGGGAGACAGTGATGTGTTGCTAGATACACCTCACTGATCGTGATAACGTAAGTTATCGTTACCGACATTTAAAGGAAACCCTCAAGGTCGCACAATTTGATGATATGGCTTACTTAAGTCAGATCGTGTGGACTGAATTATTCAGGTTCAGTTTAAAGGGATTTAATCTCTGATTGTAAGTGAGATCTGGTCTAATCATGTTTGATTGATTAGGGCTTGAGATCGGTAAGCTTCGATCGAGAGAATGGATGCTAGATCGGTGAGATCAGAAGCATCAAGAGATCAACGGTTAGATCTGGAGCCTTAGGGTTTAATCATGATCTAGACTGGATCGCTTGGCTTGATTGGTTCTTGAACCGAACCGAATTGAACCAGCTCATTAAGTGAGCGGATGGTTCATGAGATAAGAGGTTTGCGATTGGGGTAGACCCATGATCGCATATTGAGAAGTGGCATGCTATTTTTAGAGAGCACTTCTCTAAACGTGACCACGCCTCACGTTTTCCTCTTCACGCCTCTTCTCTCTTCGCCTCTCCACGAGTCGACACAAGCTCTCTCTCGTGTGGTGAAGAAGGTGAACGCAAAGGAGAAGGAAGAAATCGCCAAGAAGATCTCATCCCTTTCATTCGATCAGGATACTTGGACGATCCTTGCTAGCACAAGGGGCGACAAGGAGGAGCCAAGACTCATCTTGTGTGCGTCACCTCTGGAGGAAAGCCACATCGCTTTCTGCTTCCAAGTCGCCATCTAGAAATGGCATCGGTATGAATCTCATTCTTTCTATAGAATGTTTTTGTTGATCATATAGCATGCAATAGATCTAGAAACCCTCTCCGCTGCTTTAAATCCTCCAAGATGCGCCTATTACGGTTTCGCCCCCCCCTTGTCTAAGGGAACCTTCAATTGGTATCAGAGCAGTTGTTTGCATGTTTCTATGATTGCTTAAGACTGTGTGATCCATATATGCGAAAGTATCAGTAGGCTTAGATCTATAACATGCGCATAGTAGATGTTTCATGCGAAAAATATTTCATGTTACATGTTTATGTTGGCGCATGTTCTTGGCGCTTGTTTCATTATGTTTTCAAAACAAAACAAAAACTTGCGCGACTCTCATTAGATCTAAGAGGCGCCTGCTTTAAACCCTTAGACGGGTTATTAGGGTTGAAGTCATCCCCTAGGTTAGATCCAGACAGTCTAATCAGACCATCTGACAGCCTTGATGGGTCGACCAGATAGCATCTGTGCGCAAGCACGAGATGGCTATAGGTCGACTGCAGACAGGCGTGTAGCGATGTCTGATTGAGACGACTAACGAACACACATGAGTTAGGCCCGGGGTCACACCCGCTTGCCAGAACTCATGAGGGTTGTTCGGCCCTGGCGCATGCATGGTTGACCTTTGGTCGACTCAAGTCAGTTAGGACTTGGTGCATGCAAGGGCAGTGGATCTGACTAGGTTGGATGAGTGGATCCCTGATGATGGACCGTTGTAAGGTAGTAGGGCATATAAGGAAATTAAAATGATCCCATGGGGTTTTCAAAAGTTTTAATTTCTTGTTTGGATCACATGCTGATTGATGCCATTTGCTTGTTTATTTAATCTTATGTGGGCTGCCCGTTTTTAATGTGTGCTGTGCTGGGGCCTGCGTGCCTGGTTAATTTTGTAAATTATCTTTTTATTGTGATCTGCGCATCACATTGCATTTAATTTATAAAATGTTATTGACCTGCGAGTCAATCTTGTCTAGATAGATTAATTTGTAAATTAATCAGACAAGAGCACAGTGCACACTTGGCAGAGGCGCATGCAGCTTGAGGCTTGACCAGGTGGGAGGTCCAGGGTTCGACTCTGGGACCAGGCGCAATTTCCCTGGTGGGCGCACCTGAGCTGCAGATGGCGCTTGGGCCCTGGGTTGGGCCAGATGAGCAGCAAAAGTCCCATGAAGAAAAGCAAGTGAAGACTTAAGTTAAGTTAAGGTCTTACTTAGGCTATGGGCTTTTACCACATAAGATCCATGCTTTCTTTTATTGTTTAAATAAGTAGAACAGCATGATTTATTTATCTTCTGCTATCACCATAGGAATTGCATGATAGTGAAGAAGATAAAAGACCGTTAAAATCCAACGCTAAATATCAAGCTCGTAAGCCTTCTGACGCGAAACCTCACTGTTCTGATTATCGTTGGAGCCGTGTTGTACCCACTCAGTGGGCACGTCCATCTATCTTCAGACGGTGCGGGATTACACCTGCGTGTTACAGAGAAGGGATTTATCGCTTCTCGTTGCTCAGCATAGCACGTGGTGGTCCAGGGAGTAGGTCGGGTCAGCTTGACCATGTAGACTACATATGTGGCGCATATGGTAGCGCATGGAGGCAGCCATCTGTGGGGTCAGAGATTGTGTTGTACCAACTCAGTTGGCACAGTCTGCTGGATTGCCCAGATGAAGGGGAATCGCACGGGTTGGCGATTGGCAGGGACTGCCTACCAGAGATTAGTGCTTGTACTCTCTGTGCATCTTATCTCGCCTGAGCGGGACGCGGAGACCAAGTATGAAATCTGGATCCCATCTCACTAAAAGAGTTCTACTCTTTCGGACTGTTTTAATGGATTTTTCAGTCAGATAAAATAGTGAGAAAAAGAATCATTCTTAAGTCCTGAATTGATTCTTTACATTGATACTGACCTTGCTGTTCTTGCATTGTTGTAGATACCTGCAGCAACGAACACCATGAGCTTCAATGTGCGATCCCTACTGGAAAGGGAGAAGTTTGCTGGGCCGAACTTCTCAGACTGGTTCGGACACCTTAAGATTGTTCTTAAGGCAGAGAAGAAACTGTATGTCCTCGAGACGGCGATACCGCCTCAGCCCGCTCCGAACGCCGCAAGGGCGGTTCGGGAAGCTTATGAAAAGCACGTCAATGATAGCATTGATGTCGCTTGCCTGATGCTAGCGTCTATGACGCCACCGCTGCAGCGTCAGCATGAGGATATGTCTGCTATAGACATGATAGCAAACCTCAAGATGCTGTATGCTGCACAGGCGAGGACAGAACGCTATAATTTGACAAAGCTGTTCTTTCAGAGCAAACTGGCTGAAGGGAGCCCAGTAGGAGCTCACGTGCTCAAGATGATTGGGCACAAGGAGGCTCTAGAGAAACTGGGGCATACCATCAACCAGGAGCTTGCTGTAGACATTATTCTGCAGTCTCTCCCGCCCTCTTTCGATGCGTTCATTATTAACTTTAATATGAACAAAATCGATTGTACTCCGGCAGAGCTGCTGAATATGCTCTTGACTACTGAGGAAACTCTGAAGGGTAAGCCTTCAACCTCTGTCTTGATGGTTCCTTCGAGGAACAAGAAGAAGGGGAAGAAGGGCAAGGCCCCTGTCAAGAGTTACAGCAAGGCTCTGAAGCAAAAAGTTAAGCGGTCAAAGGAATACAGATGTTTCCACTGTGGCCAGCTGGGTCACTGGAAAAATGACTGTAAAGCGCTCCAAGGAGATAAGAGGGGAAGCATCGCTTCTGGCTCAGGTATTTACGTGACGGAAGTCATGGTTTCATCTTCTTCTATATCATGGGTGTTGGACACTGCATGTGGAGTTCACATTTGTCCAAATGTACAGGAACTCAAGAGAAGAAGACAGGTGGGACAGCATGAGGTGGACCTACGAGTTGGAAACGGGGCACGGGTTGCTGCTGTTGCTGTAGGAGACTATTTCATCTCTTTGCCATCTGGGCTTGTATTAGAACTGAACAATTGTTACTTTGTTCCAAGCATTACTAAAATATTATCTCCATTCCTGCTCTTGTCAGGAAGGGTTTTTCCTTTGAATGCAATATTTCAAAGTGTGTTTTATCTATTGATAATATAGTTTATGCTACTGGTTCAATTAATAATGGGTTATTCATGTTGGACATGGAATGTTCTATACACGCGATTGATATTAAGAAAGCCAAGTATGCTGATGACAGCACCTTGCTATGGCATAGTCGTTTAGGCCATATTAACAAGAAACGCATTAAGCGGTTGCATGATCATGGACTGCTGGGATCATTCTCCTATGAGGAGATTGATACATGCAAGGCTTGTTTAATGGGTAAAATGACGAAGTCACCTTTTCTTAACAAAGGTCAAAGGGCTTCAGGTTTACTTGACCTTATACACAGTGATGTGTGTGGGCCATTTAGTAAACATGCCAGAGGTGGCTATCAGTACTTCATTACCTTTACTGATGATTTCAGTAGGTATGGGTATGTCTATCTGATGAGACATAAAAGTGAATCTTTTGACAAGTTCAAAGAGTTCAAGAATGAAGTACAGAATCAGCTTGGCCGAAATATCAAGGCACTTCGTTCTGATCGAGGTGGAGAATACCTAAGTCGAGAGTTTACTGACTATCTGAAGGAGTGTGGGATTATCTCACAGCTCACTCCGCCAGGAACACCGCAATGGAATGGTGTGTCCGAGAGGAGAAATAGAACGTTACTTGATATGGTTCGTTCTATGATGAGTCAGGCTACTCTTCCATATTCCTTTTGGGGTTTTGCACTGGAAACAGCTGCAAAGGTACTAAACCGAGTGCCATCCAAGGCAGTTTCTAAGACGCCATATGAGTTATGGTATGGGAAACAGCCGAGCTTGACATTTATCAGGATCTGGGGCTGCGAGGCTTATGTCAAAAGGCTCGCCTCTGGGAAACTAGAGAGCAGATCTGACAAATGTATCTTTGTCGGTTACCCTAAGGAAACTAAGGGTTATTATTTCTACGATCCCAAAGAGAACAAGGTGTTTGTTGCTCGGACGGCCATATTTCTTGAGAAGGAGTTTCTTCTGCAAGAGGCCAGTGGGAGAGAAATAAAGCTGGATGAGAATCCAGAGGAAGGACAAAGTGCTCAAGCACAGTTGGATGAGCCTGAGCCGGTAGAACAGGTTATTGAACAACCTGAGGCTCAGATATCACGGGAACCGCGAAGATTGGGAAGGATCCGTCGACAGCCTGAGCGCTATGACGGAGTCTACATCATTGATAATGATGAACCCCTCACTTATGCGGATGCGGTCAGTGGACCGGAGTCAGCGAGATGGCTTGAAGCTATGCGCGCCGAGATGGACTCCATGTCAGATAACCAAGTCTGGGATTTGGTTGATCCACCTCCGGGAGTTATCCCTATAGGCTGTAAATGGATCTTCAAGAAGAAGATTGACATGGATGGTAACGTGGTTACCTATAAAGGCAGGCTAGTTGCGAAAGGTTTCAAACAAATCTACGGAATAGATTATGATGAAACTTTCTCACCTGTAGCTATGTTTAAGTCTATTCGGATTCTTTTCGCGATAGCAGCATATTATGATTATGAAATTTGGCAAATGGATGTGAAGACAGCTTTCCTGAATGGAAATCTGGATGAGGATGTGTATATGACACAACCTGAAGGTTTCACTAATCCATCAGATCGTCATAAAATATGCAAGTTAAAGAAGTCTATTTATGGACTTAAACAAGCATCTAGAAGCTGGAATATTCGTTTTGATGAATCAATCAGTGAATTTGGTTTCGTCAAGAACGAGGATGACCCGTGTGTATATAAGAGGTTTAGTGGGAGCGTGATTACTTTCCTAGTCCTCTACGTCGATGATATCTTGATCATTGGAAATGACATTCCTGAAATGCATGCGGTTAAGGCATGGCTAAGGAAATGTTTCCAGATGAAAGATCTAGGAGAAGTAGCCTATGTATTAGGTGTGAAGATCTACAGGGATAGATCTAAGAGGCTTCTCGGGCTGTGCCAGAGTACTTACATCGATAAAGTCCTGGAGAGATTTCATTTAGAGAATTCTAAAAGAGGATATCTTTGAAGGTTCCCTTAGACAAGGGGGGGCGAAACCCTAATAGGCGCATCTTGGAGGATTTAAAGCAGCGGAGAGGGTTTCTAGATCTATTGCATGCTATATGATCAACAAAAACATTCTATAGAAAGAATGAGATTCATACCGATGCCATTTCTAGATGGCGACTTGGAAGCAGAAAGCGATGTGGCTTTCCTCCAGAGGTGACGCACACAAGATGAGTCTTGGCTCCTCCTTGTCGCCCCTTGTGCTAGCAAGGATCGTCCAAGTATCCTGATCGAATGAAAGGGATGAGATCCTCTTGGTGATTTCTTCCTTCTCCTTTGCGTTCACCTTCTTCACCACACGAGAGAGAGCTTGTGTCGACTCGTGGAGAGGCGAAGAGAGAAGAGGCGTGAAGAGGAAAACGTGAGGCGTGGTCACGTTTAGAGAAGTGCTCTCTAAAAATAGCATGCCACTTCTCAATATGCGATCATGGGTCTACCCCAATCGCAAACCTCTTATCTCATAAACCATCCGCTCACTTAATGAGCTGGTTCAATTCGGTTCGGTTCAAGAACCAATCAAGCCAAGCGATCCAGTCTAGATCATGATTAAACCCTAAGGCTCCAGATCTAACCGTTGATCTCTTGATGCTTCTGATCTCACCGATCTAGCATCCATTCTCTCGATCGAAGCTTACCGATCTCAAGCCCTAATCAATCAAACATGATCAGACCAGATCTCACTTACAATCAGAGATTAAATCCCTTTAAACTGAACCTGAATAATTCAGTCCACACGATCTGACTTAAGTAAGCCATATCATCAAATTGTGCGACCCTGAGGGTTTCCTTTAAATGTCGGTAATGATAACTTACGTTATCACGATCAGTGAGGGGTATCTAGCAACACATCACTGTCTCCCGATATAAAGGAAAGAGTCTTCCAAGACTACACCCAAACCACGGCACAAGTGTGAATCAACTTCACCAGGCATGCAAATATCCTTTGCCACTGGACGTTCTTATTGGACAAGCATGTCAAGCTTGTAGCTCCAATATGATGAGCATGATTAGATCAGATGAACATAGTCACCTGGGTATGGCCATACACTATTCTCAATCATCTCATTCAGGGGGGCCCCTTTAGAACATCTCACTCCTTAAACAAGGAGACGGCAATCCTTTATCTATCACTAGTGCCCTAACCTGATTCAAGCTCACCATCCAAGATAGTCTATAATCATTATGTTTCAAATGATATTGAACTAATTCAAAACAATGACAATCATCATTTAGAAACACAAGTGATCTCAAGTCAGAGGACATGTGCCACTTGTTGCAATCAAGTATTATTCACATTGTGACAACCAATTGAATATCCTAGTAGGGTCTGTCCAGTACATCCAATGTACCCATGAGTCTACCTCTTATTCCATGCTCGAAGCATCCTATAAGATTAGAGCACATATTAGTATCAATCATATCAAGGCTGTCTCATGTTCACCAAGATATATCGACTAAGGACTTTATAGCATGTCAGCCCAGCTGAACAGCTTTGAGACATTATTCATAAGTACAATTATTGCAGCAGATAACGTAACAAACTGAATAACAACCATGCCTTTATAAACATAAGAGTTTATTACATGATACTATTACAATCCCAAGGCCTCAAACATTAGCCTTAAGGGCATACCCCAACAATCTCCCACTTGCACTTAATCTGATGGTTGAGAAATCTCAAACCCATATTATTACAGTGCTTCTCATGCTTCTGCTGCGCCAGAGGCTTAGTAAGCGGGTCTGCCAGATTGTCATCTGTATGTACCTTGCAGACTTTGATCTCGCCACGATCTATGATCTCCCTGATCAAGTGAAACCGTCTCTGTATGTGCTTGGACTTCTGGTGCGACCGTGGTTCCTTTGCTTGTGCGATTGCTCCAGTGTTATCACAGAAGATAACCAAAGGATCTGCACTCGAAGGAACAACACCAAGTTCTCTCATGAACTTACGAATCCACACTGCCTCCTTGGATGCTTCCGAGGCTACAACATACTCGGCTTCTGTTGTGGAATCAGCAACAGTTGACTGTTTGAAACTCTTCCACACCACTGCTCCTCCATTCTAGCTAAATACATAGCCTGATTGCGATCGGAAATCATCCTGGTCAGACTGGAACGAAGCGTCAGTATATCCTTCTATACTGAGTTCTTCCTGACCACCATATATCAAGAACATATCTTTGGTCCTCCGCAGATATTTTAAGATGTTGTTGACTGCAATCCAGTGCGCCATACCTGGATTACTTTGGAACCGACTGGTCACGCTTAACCCGTAAGCGACGTCTGGGCGAGTACACAACATCGCATACATAATGGACCCAATAGCCGAAGCATAAGGCGTATTGTCCATTTCATCTTTCTCAGTCTGTGTTTGTGGACACTGACTCTTCGAAAGATTCAGACCATGTCTGACTGGAAGATATCCTCTTTTAGAATTCTCTAAATGAAATCTCTCCAGGACTTTATCGATGTAAGTACTCTGGCACAGCCCGAGAAGCCTCTTAGATCTATCCCTGTAGATCTTCACACCTAATACATAGGCTGCTTCTCCTAGATCTTTCTGTAGGTCCCCTTCGAGGGGGAGCGCAAACCCTAAGCATGCACAAATCTCAATTGCATGGGCGGAATTAGGGTTTCCATAGATCGCATGTAGTATATCTATAAGATTAACTTTGTTTGCTTATAAAGATCAAGAGAAGATCTCTTACCATAGCCATGATAAAGGGTGGCGACTTGGAAGCAAGAGGGCAAGTAAGCACTCCTCCAAAGATAACGCACACTAGATGAGAGATGGCTACCCTTTCGGATGTTCCTTGTGCTAGCAAGGGATCTCCAAAACTTCCTTGTCGTGTGTAGATGAAGAGAGGTGCTTGGCCGAGAGCTTCGTTGTGCAAGAGTTCCCCTTTTTTCTTTTCTTGTCGAATGAATATCACAAGAGAGTAATTGGGCAAATGGCATTAAGGCTTTCATTCAAGTGATGGCGTTACACTTCCAAATATGGAAGGTTATGAAGCCATGCGACCACTTGAAGAAAAACCGCCCAAAATGCCTTCAATCCTTGAACCATATGTTCACCCATGTGAACCGGTTCAAGCCAATTAGGTTCAACTCAATTCGGTTCAAAAAACCAAATCAAACCAGCCCAAGCCATGGTCTAGATCTCTTTGAACCAAATGGTTCAAGATCCAACCGTTCATCTCTGGATGCTCTTGATCTCTCCGATCTAGCATCCACACTCTCGATTGAAGCTTACCGATCTCAAGCCCTAATCAATCAAACATGATCAGACCAGATCTCACTTACAATCAGAGTCTAAACTCCTTTAAACTGAATCCAAACAATTCAGTCCACACGATCTGACTTGAGTAAGCCATGTCATCAAATTGTGCGACCCTAAGGGTTTCCTTTAAATGTCGGTAACGACAACTTACGTTATCACGATCAGTGAGGGGTATCTAGCAACACATCACTGTCTCCCGATATAAAGGAAAGAGTCTTCCAAGACTACACCCAAATCACAGCACAAGTGTGAATCCATTTCATGAGGCATTCATGTTTCCTTTGCCACTGGATGTTCTTATTGGACAAGCATGTCAAGCCTGTAACTCCAATACGATGAGCATGATTAGATCAGATGAACATAGTCATCTGGGTATGGCCATACACTTTCTCAATCATCTCATATAGGGGGGCCTTAGAACATCACACTCCTTAAACAAGGAGACGGCAATCCTTTATCTATCACTAGTGTCCTAACCTGACTCATGATCATTATCCAAGATAGTCTATAACCATTATTTTTCAAATGATATTGAACTACCTCAAAACAATGACATTCATCATTTAGAAACACAAGTGATCTCAAGTCAAAGGACATGTGCCACTTGTAGCATACAAGGATTATTCACATTGTGACAAGCAATTGAATATCCTAGTAGGGTCTGTCCAGTACATCCAATGTACCCATGAGTCTACATCTTATTCCATGCTCGAAGCATCCTATAAGATTAGAACACATATTAGTCTTAACCATATCAAGGCTGTCTCATGTTCACCAAGATATATCGACTAAGGACATTACTGCATGTCAGCCTAGCTGAACAGCTTTGAGACATTATTCAGTAGTACACTTATTACAGCAGACAAGGTAACAACCTGAATAACAACCATTGCCTTTATAAACTTAAGGGTTTATACAATGATACTATTACAATCCCAAGGCCTCAAACATTAGCCTTAAGGGCATACCCCAACAATCTCCCACTTGCACTTAATCTAATGGTTGAGAAACCTCAAACCCATATTATTACAGTGCTTCTCATGCTTCTACTGCGCCAGAGGCTTGGTAAGCGGGTCTGCCAGATTGTCATCTGTATGAACCTTGCATATTTTGATCTCGCCACGATCTATGATCTCCCGGATCAAGTGAAACCGTCTCTGTATGTGCTTGGACTTCTGGTGCGACCGTGGTTCCTTTGCTTGTGCGATGGCTCCAGTGTTATCACAGAAGATAACCAAAGGATCGACACTCGAAGGAACAACACCAAGTTCTCTCACGAACTTACGAATCCACACTGCCTCCTTGGATGCTTCCGAGGCTGCAACATACTCGGCTTCTGTTGTGGAATCAGCAACAGTTGACTGTTTGAAACTCTTCCACACCACTGCTCCACCATTCAAGCTAAAAACATAGCCTGATTGCGATCGGAAATCATCCTGGTCCGACTGGAACGAAGCGTCAGTATATCCTTCTATACTGAGTTCTTCCTGACCACCATATATCAATAACATATCTTTGGTCCTCCGCAGATATTTTAAAATGTTCTTGACTGCAATCCAGTGTGCCTGACCTGGATTACTTTGGAAACGACTGGTCACGCTTAACCCGTAAGCAACGTCTGGGCGAGTACATAACATCGCATACATAATGGACCCAATAGCCGAAGCATAAGGCGTATTGTCCATTTCATCTTTCTCAGTCTGTGTTTGTGGACACTGACTCTTCGAAAGATTCAGACCATGTCTGACTGGAAGATATCCTCTTTTAGAATTCTCTAAATGGAATCTCTCCAGAACTTTATCGATGTAAGTACTCTGGCACAGCCCGAGAAGCCTCTTAGATCTATCCCTGTAGATCTTCACACCTAATACATAGGCTGCTTCTCCTAGATCTTTCATCTGGAAACATTTCCTTAGCCATGCTTTAACAGCATGCATTTCAGGAATATCGTTTCCAATGATTAAGATATCATCGACGTAGAGGATTAGGAATGTAATCACGCTCCCACTAAACCTCTTATACACACACGGGTCATCTTCGTTCTTGATGAAACCAAACTCAGAGATTGATTCATCAAAACGAATATTCCAGCTTCTTGATGCTTGTTTAAGTCCATAAATGGACTTCTTTAACTTGCATATTTTATGACGATCTGATGGATTAGTGAAACCTTCAGGTTGTGTCATATACACATCCTCATTCAGATTTCCATTAAGGAAAGCTGTTTTCACATCCATCTGCCAGATCTCATAATCGTAATATGCAGCTATCGCGAAAAGAATCCGAATAGACTTGAACATAGCTACAGGAGAGAAAGTTTCATCATAATCTATCCCGTAGATTTGTTTGAAACCTTTCGCAACTAGCCTGCCTTTATAGGTAACCACGTTACCATCCATGTCAATCTTCTTCTTGAAGATCCATTTACAGACTATAGGGATTACTCCCGGAGGCGGATCAACCAAATCCCAGACTTGGTTATCTGACATGGAGTCTATCTCGGCTCGCATAGCTTCAAGCCATCTAGCTGACTCCGGTCCACTGACCGCATCCGCATAAGTAAGGGGTTCATCATTATCAATGATGTAGACTCCGTCATAGCGCTCAGGCTGTCTACGGATCCTACCCGATCTTCGCGGTTCCCGTGATATCTGAGCCTCAGGTTGTTCAATAACCTGATCCACTGGCTCATGCACATCCAACTGTGCTTGACTACTTTGTCCTTCCTCTGGATTCTCATCCAGCTTTATTTCTCTCCCACTGGCCTCTTGCAGAAGAAACTCCTTCTCAAGGAATATGGCCGTCCGAGCAACAAATACTTTGTTCTCTTTGGGATCGTAGAAATAATAACCCTTAGTTTCCTTAGGGTAACCGACAAAGATACATTTCTCAGATCTGCTCTCCAGTTTCCCAGAGGCGAGCTTTTTGACATAAGCCTCGCAACCCCAGATCCTGATAAATGTCAAGCTCGGCTGTTTCCCATACCATAATTCATATGGCGTCTTTGAAACGGCCTTGGATGGCACTCGGTTTAGTACCTTTGCAGCTGTTTCCAGTGCAAATCCCCAAAAGGAATATGGAAGAGTAGCCTGACTCATCATAGAACGAACCATATCAAGTAACGTTCTATTTCTCCTCTCGGACACACCATTCCATTGTGGTGTTCCTGGCGGAGTGAGCTATGAGATAATCCCACACTCTTTTAGATAGTCAGTAAACTCTCGACTTAGGTATTCTCCACCTCGATCAGAACGAAGTGCCTTGATATTTCGGCCTAGCTGATTCTGTACTTCATTTTTGAACTCTTTGAACTTGTCAAAAGATTCACTCTTATGTCTCATAAGATAGACATAACCATACCTACTGAAATCATCAGTAAAGGTAATGAAGTACGAATAGCCACCTCTGGCATGTTTACTAAATGGCCCACACACATCACTGTGTATAAGATCAAGTAAACCTGAAGCCCTTTGACCTTTGTGAGGAAAAGGTGACTTCGTCATTTTACCCATTAAACAAGCTTTGCATGTATCAATCTCCTCATAGGAGAATGATCCCAGCAGTCCATGATCATGCAACCGCTTAATGCGCTTCTTGTTAATATGGCCTAAACGACTATGCCATAACAAGGTGCTGTCTTCAACATACTTGGCTTTCTTAATATCAACACTCTGTATAGAACTTTCCATGTCCAACATGTATAACCCATTGTTAATTGAACCAGTTGCATAAACAATATTATCTAAAGATAAAACACACTTTGAAATATTGCATTCAAAGGCAAATCCTTTCCTGACAAGAGCAGGAATAGAGATAATATTTTTAGTAATACTGGGAACAAAGTAACAACTGTTTAGTTCTAATACAATGCCAGATGGTAATGAGATGAAATAGTCTCCTACAGCAACAGCAGCAACCCGTGCCCCGTTTCCAACGCGTAGGTCCACCTCATGCTGTCCCACCTGCCTTCTTCTCTTGAGTTCCTGTACATTTGAACAAATGTGAACTCCACATGCAGTGTCCAACACCCATGAAATAGAAGTAGATGATATCATGACCTCAGTCACAAATATACCTGAGCCAGAAGCGATGCTTCCCCTCTTATCTCCTTGGAGCGCTTTACAGTCCTTTTTCCAGTGACCCAGCTGGCCATAGTGGAAACACCTGTTGTCCTTCGCCCGCTTCACCTTTTGTTTCAGAGCCTTACTGTAGTTCTTGACAGGGGCCTTGCCCTTCTTCCCCTTCTTCTTGTTCCTCGAAGGAACTATCAAGACAGAGGTTGAAGGCTTTCCCTTCAGAGTTTCCTCAGTAGTCAAGAGCATATTGAGCAGCTCTGCCGGAGTACAATCGATCTTGTTCATATTAAAATTAATAATGAACGCATCGAAAGAGGGCGGGAGAGACTGCAGAATTATGTCTACAGCAAGCTCCTGGTTGATGGTATGCCCTAGTTTCTCTAGAGCCTCCTTGTGCCCAATCATCTTGAGCACGTGAGCTCCCACTGGGCTCCCTTCTGCCACTTTGCTCTGAAAGAAAAGCTTGGTCAGATTATAGCGTTCTGTCCTCGCCTGTGCAGCATACAGCATCTTGAGGTTCGCTATAATCTCTATAGCCGACATATCCTCATGCTGACGCTGCAGCGGTGGTGTCATAGACGCTAGCATCAGGCAAGCGACATCAATGCTATCATTGACATGCTTTTCATAGGCTTCGCGAACCGCCCTTGCGGCGTTCGCAGCGGGTTGAGGCGGCACAGCCGTCTCGAGGACATACAGTTTCCTCTCAGCCTTAAGAATGATCTTAAGGTGTCCGAACCAGTCTGAGAAGTTTGGCCCAGCAAACTTCTCCCTTTCCAGTAGGGATCGCACATTGAAGCTCATGGTGTTCGTTGCTGCAGGAATCTACAACAATGCAAGAACAGCAAGGTTAGTATCAATGTTTAGAATCAATCCAGGACTTAAGAAAGATTCTTTTCTCACTATTTTATCTGGCTGAAAAATCCAGCAAAACAGCCCGAAAGAGTAGAACTCTTTTAGTGAGATGGGATCCAGATTTCATACTTGGTCTCCGCGTCCCGCTCAGGCGAGATAAGATGCACAGAGAGTACAAGCACTAATCTCTGGTAGGCTGTCCCAGCTAATCGCCAACCCGTGCGATTCCCCTTCATCTGGGCAATCCAGCAGACTATGCCAACTGAGTTGGTACAACACAGTCTCTGACCCCACAGATGGCTGCCTCCATGTGCTACCATATGCGCCACATATGTAGCCTACATGGTCAAGCTGACCCGACCTACTCCCTGGACCACCACGTGCTATGCTGAGTAACGAGAAGGGATAAATCCCTACTCTGTAACATGCAGGTGTAATCCCGCACCGTCTGAAGATAGATGGACGTGCCCACTGAGTGGGTATAACACGGCTCCAACGATAGTCAGAACAGTGAGGTTTCGCGTCAGAAGGCTTACGAGCTTGATATGTTAGCGTTTGGATTTTACCGTCTTTTATCTTCATACCTATCATGTAAGTCCTATGGTGATAGCAGAAGATAAACTCATGCAATTCTAATTATAAAAGCAATAAATAGAAAGCATGCTGATCTTATGTGGTAAAAGCCCATAGCCTAAGTAAGACCTTAATTTTACTTAAGTCTTCACTTTCTTTTCATGGGTCTTTTATCTCATCAGGTCCATCCCAGGGCCCTTGCGCCAAGTTCAGCTCAGGTGCGCCCACCAGCTGAATGCGCCTCTTTAATGTGTGCTTTTGTGCTCTTGTCTAATCAAATACATTTTGATCTATCTAGACAAGGTTGACTCGCAGGTCAAATATACAATAAATTAATTAAAAAGTGATTCGCAGATCACAATAAAAATTAATTTACAAGTTTAAGTCCAGGCACGCAGGCCCCAGCACAGCACACATTTAACATGGGCAGCCCACATAAGAATAAATAAACAAGCATCATGGCATCATTCAATCAACATGTGATCCATTACAAAGAAAATAAAATTTTGAAAACCCCATTGGCATCAATTTTAATTTTCTTATGAGCCCTACTACCTTACAACGGTCCATTAATAGGGATCCACTCATCCAGCTAGTCAGATCCACTGCCCTTGCATGCACCAAGTCCTAACTGACTCGAGTTGACCTAATGGTCAACCATGCATGCTACAAGGGCTGAACAACCCTCATGAGTTTTGGCAAGCGGGTGTGACCCCGGGCCTAACTCATGTGTGTTCATTAGTCGTCTCAACCAGACCTCGCTACACGCCCTTGATGCAGTCAACCTATAGCCACCTCGTGCTTGCGCACAGGTGCTATCAGGTCAACCCATCTAGGCTGTCAGATGGTCTGATCAGACTAGTTGGATCTTCCCTAGAGGATGCCTTCAACCCTACTAACCCGTCTAAGGGATTATAGCAGGCGCCACTTAGATCTATGGTGATAGGCGCGCAAGATGTAAGGTTTTTCTTTGAAAAACAACTACAACAAGTGCAAACAAGTAACATGCGCCACTTTGATAAACAAGATACATCAAATATCTAGCATGTCATTCCTTGCATGTTGATAAACCAAAGATCTAGGCATAAGCGCAAACTTCTCCAAGCAATGATACAAGCGCAAACAAACTTATGTGCACACAACATCATGTAAGCGCAAGAAAACAAAGCATGAAGTGAGCGCAATATGGCATCATGAATGGATCACAACCTCAGCAAAGCAATCATATAGATGATACTGAAAAAC